>OY744544.1:59205824-59430824 GCA_963556195.1 Sepiola atlantica | reverse complement strand
CAGGACTGGACATTCTTGGAAATCGTCAGAGGAATTGAAATTATCCTGGGAGATGAGATGATGTTTTCTTGGTGATCACGGCACCCTATTGTATTTTAAAATTAGTAGTTTTGTTCTATTCAGATTTTTAGTGTTTTTTCAAAGAGAAATTATACATTATTTGTTTAGACATAATTTACAATGGGACCTGTGACCGATTGAGCTGAACGGTTGCTTGTAGTGATAATCCACTATTTTTATGTAATTTTTAAGGAAGATTAACATTTGTCTCTGAATCCAATTTTCATATCTATCCATATATAAGATGAAAATCAATTAAATTAAAATAATACTATTTCTGAATATTAATGGAAATTTTGGGTTAATGTGTTTGTAGTTATTTAACAATTCTACTCTCTAACTGGACCTATGACGAAATGATAAGTTTATTTTTTGTTCCTATGTGCTGACGAAGTGATTTTTTAAATAAAAGTTTCAGAAACATGTTCACAAAATATTTTTGATGTTTAATTTATGGAACATGTTTACATAATAAATTTTGTATTCTTCCGAGTTGGGCTTCTCATAAATAAAGGTTCGGTTGATTTTACTTCCTATTTCCTATTCTATTGTTCTGTTTTCTATAGGGTGGCCTAACCCTGTTTCTTTGTTGTTCTCTTAGCTAATTGTTGGGCTTCTCGCAAAAAAAGGTTCGGTTGATTGTACTTCCTATTTCTTATTCTATTGTTCTGTTTTCTATATGGTGGCCTATCCCTGTTTCTTTGTTGTATCGAAATAATGGGTGAATTATCCTAAAGGGTTAGGGAAAGTCTCCTTGGTGATGACTGCACCCTATTGTATTTTTAAATTGATAATTTCGTTCTGTTAAGATGGCTTGTCTTTTCAGAGATAAATTATGAATTATTTGATTATTTTTTTTAGTTTTTATGTATTTTTAAGAAAGATTAACATTTGTCTCTAAATCCAATTTTCATATATTTTGTTCCTATGTGCTGACGAAGATATTTTTTTTAATAAAAGTTTCAGAAACATGTTCACAAAATATTTTGTTGATGCTGAATTTATGGAAGATGTTTACCTAATAATGATTACTAGCGGGACCCGTGTAAATTACACGAAATTATGTTTTCAATACTAATGATCTTGTTCCTAACCTATACATGTTTGACTTTTGACTTGTATATTTATTTAAAAACAATAGACAATACAAGAAACAATTTACAAAACTTCTTCATATACAATATTTCTAGTGAAGGTAGTTCCTTTTCTCTGGCCATGAGTAGAATTATTCTGAGGACAAATTTTCACTCTTACACTGTTCATAGACCTTGTTCTTGAGAAGGCTACATAAAGTTGTCCATGAGTAAAGCAAGGTTGTTGCAGGTAGATCACAACCTTATCAAAAGTCTGTCCTTGAGCTTTATTAATGGTCATTCATGAGTAGCATGCAAAGATTCGGAAGGTCGTTGCTTTTGATGTAAGCGTGACACACAAAATAACACACACGCTATCGTATTAATATGTGTCTCCCGGTCGTAAAATCCCTACCTCCCTCCCCCCTCCGATGTAGAAAGAAAAATCTTAGAGGTTGGTTGGGATCGAACTATAAACCAGTCGGGCCGACGTCAAATTTCTACGTCGCTAATCATTGCGCTAAAGGAAAATACTTTAAAATTCTACGAAAATTAGGTGACTTGAATGCTTTTCCAAATCTAGATGCGGTATGCATGCGCAGAGCTTTTGATGTAAGCGTGACACACGAACACACACGCTATCGTATTAATATATAGATGTCATAAATTTTGTAGTCTTCCAATTGATTAGTTACCAACCTTTTTCACTTCGTCCAAAAATTGTTTTGACCATTTCAGAGCACTACCTTTTGTTTCAATCCACTTAATGAATCCATGGCTATTTAAGGGCGGTGGCGTTTCGGCGGCGTCATCGGCGTCTAAATTGTCGCGGGTTACCTTGTGAAAAGAAAAGAAAAAAAACGTAGCATTGTAGTTGAGTTGTGCCGTACAAAGGGTTGATTGGGATATGCGAGAGAGAGAGAGAGGGACTGAGAAGGGCATACGGAGAAATGGGGAGAAAATAATGAGGGTTGTGATATTTCGTTAAGTCTGTGATAAAGAAAATAAGAAAGTGTTCCGACGAAATGGAAATTGAAAAGGGAAAACAAAAAAATATTATTTATGTATTCATCAACGTTTCGTCTTCATAATAAGACTTCTCTAAGATGATTTGTCTGAAGAAAACATCACACAAGTAGAAAATGTTTGGAATGGATGGTGGTGGCGCCAGCCGCGGTTCAGAACCTGCGGCCGCTTGATTTTTTTGCTCAAGCGGTCGCAGGTTCTAAGCCAGCTGCCGCCACCACCATCCAATTAAAAACATTTTGTACTTGTGTGATGTTTTCTTCAGACAAATCACCACGAGGAAGTCTTATAACAAAGACGAAACGTTGATGAATACATAAATAATATTTTTAGGTTTTCCATTTTTCAATTTCCATATATATATATATATATACTAGAAAAATACATATCCCAGGACAGGTAAAATTAATTCCCCAAACAGAACAGTTTTGCACTACTTTAAATATACCGTGATGAGTTGCTGAATTTCGTTCTCAAGTAGGTGGCGAAGCTCTCTGGAGTATACATATAAGTCAGTATGCAAGTCAAATATGAAAAAAATAAGTGGCCATGCTTTAGAAAATTATCAAAGGCTCATATATATTTCCATCCGCGCAACGGAAACATGTGTATTTGTATTGAAAGAAAGCGATAAACAGATGACTTCACAAAAACAAAGAGCGGTTTGATTCGAGAAAAGAACCCCCGGATGTCTGTGAACTCTTCACATCGCATGAGTAATTCAGTTATTTTACTGCTTTGATCTAATATTTCTTCACCCAGCGACAACAGTTTCAGGCCTACACTCTTGTGTTTAACTAATTAATTTAAATACGCTACCCGAACTTAGTATTTAGCGAGGCCAAAAAGCCACTCGAGGATAAGGGTTTATGAGTTTGTCAGTTGGATGATGAACAATACTATGAGAGGATTGAAAACGACGAATGGAATCGACAAAACTTGATTACTTAAGATGACGGCCCGACAAATATATTTTACATTGGAATTGAAGACGACCATGTCGGAATCTGTGGGGAAGCAGTCCCATGAGTATATGTTACACAGGTAGGAAGTTTTTTGAAACACGGGGAAACCCGAGTGGAAATCAGAGATGTTGATAATTCTCGAAGGCATTGTCACTTATTATTTCATATTTGACTTACTTCCTGACTTACATACATATCCCAAACAGCTTCGCCACCTACTTGAGAACAAAATTCCGCCACTTGTCACAGTCTTGGGCTAATCTTTCAGCTGTCGGGAACGGCATACCAACATCAACCCTTATCTGGTCGGCTCATCTCTTTTGTGGTAGTCCTCTTCATCTTTTTAAAATTAAAATTCCTGTATATGATTTATTTATGAAGTGAAGCGATCCCGGATATATATCGGAGGTATAACACCGCTGTAAAAATGCAGTAGGCTGCATTTTTGTGGTACATATGGATGGCAGACGTTGCAAGTGTTAGATGCTCGGCCAAAGGAAAGAAGAGCGCACTAAGAAAGTGAAAATGTCGTTGATTTTATTTGGGTCACCAAGAGTTTATTTCTCTTTGAAATAAAGTAAGTACCTCGTAAAGGCGAGGACTCATGCTGTGATGTTCACAGATCGTCTTCCTGATAATCATCTGTCTGGCAGTTATCTCCAGGAATATCTCAAGTTGTCAGTGCCTGGGTGGTCCGGTGATGACCAGTGTGAAAGACTCTGTCAGGAAGAAAGGATATGGGAGGAGAAGACCTTGCCTTCTGGGCATGACAGGAAGTTAGATTTTCGTGAAAGCTACCGGTAGGTTGGAGTTGAACTTTCGAGACGGCAGTTGGTTTTCAGTGTTCCTCGGGAACAGAGAGTCTGTTGTGTCAGGTTGGACGTGTTTTCATTTCGCCGGGGTAAAGGATCTCATTTTGCAAGTCTGCTAACTTTGGAACACGAGGATCATTTATAACATCCAACATATACATTTGTTACTTGTTGATAAACTGGATTCATGGTCTTTACTTGGAATGAGAGTTCTTTGTTGCAGCACCGAGTCAGATCGTACAACAAACTTTTGACCGACACAACGTGTGGGGATGACCACGGTCAGTGCAGTGAACGCAAACGCATACATACAGGTTCAGTGATCTCTCTTTGTTTTAGCCTAAAATGTATTAGAAAATAAAAGAAGCTCGTAGGACTGACCTTCACCCCAGAACTAAAATGGACGACTTACATCAAATTAATTGCTAAGGTAGCAGGAAAAATAGACAGATCTTCTTATTACTCCAGAAAATACCTCACTCCTGACGCAATCCTCTACCTACACAAGAGCCAAATACGTCCTAAGATGGAGTACTGTTGCCACATCTGGAGAGATGCCGCTCGGAACACTCTCTCCTGCATTGACAGAGTAGAGAATCATTTTCGAAATCTAGTGGTGATACCCTCTTTTCTTCCCTCCAGCCTCTTTCTAATAGAATAGACGTTGCTAGTCTCTCTCTCCTCTATCGTTATTTTCATGGTAGGTGCTCGACTGAACTCCAATCTCTGGTTCTACCCTGTAAAACATTCACAGCAAAACCTCGTTTTGTGTAAACTATTGTAATATTGTTCCTTTTTTCCTTTCTGCACCTAAAACTAAACGCAACTACCATGAACAAAGTTTCTTTCCAAGAACTATCTGTCTTAGCTGAGTACAACATGGTTGTTTTTAAGTCCAATGTAAAAAGATTCTTGTCGAGTGTCCATTTAAATAATCACATTTTGACTATTTAACCCATCGTTTCAATCTTCAAAAGGTGTTGTTCATTACTAACTGACAATCTCATTAACCCTTATCATGGAGTAGCATTTGGGGCCTTGTTAAGCGTTGACTAATTTATATATAAAAATATTTCCCCATGCTGCACATGTCCTACGATTGTTCTATATAATGAAGAGTATCTGGGTTGTCCATATATACTCAACTTTTCTTGAAATGCTGCTGCTCGTTAGTAGAAACTAATGTTCTTTATGTTTTGTGTAATGTTACGTGTACGGTTTTATAATATGTTGTCAACTCTAAATAAATGCATAATTGTATTTGATTTTAGTTTCTTCGATTATTCGTTTCGATAATAATTATGTTTAGGCCCTCAACCACGTCATTGATAGATCTGTTAATATTAAGCTTTTTTCTTACATCTGAATTTCTTTGTCTATTTGACAGGGTTACTTCAATTATAGCTCTGAATCATTTTATTCAAAATACATTGACTTTGTGTAATTTAATGATCTATCTCTCCACGAATGGCAAGTTAGACACAAGGTCAGTTTAACTCATTCTTTATAGCGCGTCATTTTCAGACGAATTAAAAAATGAAAATAAAATAGAAATAAAAACGAATGACAGTATGTGCCTAAAAGTGATGTGTCGAAAGCTTCTTGTCATGCCGAAAGCAAAAGAGATACCAAGTATGTTACAACAAATGAGATACCGAGTATGTTACAACGTATGAGACACCGAGTATGTGACAACGTATGAGACACCGAGTATGTGACAACGTATGAGGCACCGAGTATGTGACAACGTATGAGACACCGAGTATGTTACAACGTATGAGACACCGAGTATGTGACAACGTATTAGACACCGAGTATGTTACAACGTATGAGACACCGAGTATGTGACAACGTATGAGACACCGAGTATGTTACAACGTATGAGACACCGAGTATGTGACAACGTATGAGACACCGAGTATGTGACAACGTATGAGGCACCGAGTATGTGACAACGTATGAGATACCGAGTATGTTACAACGTATGAGACACCGAGTATGTTACAACGTATGAGACACCAAGTATGTGACAACGTATGAGACACCAAGTATGTGACAACGTATAGGACACCGAGTATGTTACAACGTATGAGACACCGAGTATGTTACAACGTATGAGACACCGAGTATGTGACAACGTATGAGGCACCGAGTATGTGACAACGTATGAGACACTGAGTATGTTACAACGTATGAGACACCAAGTATGTGACAACGTATGAGACACCAAGTATGTGACAACGTATGAGACACCGAGTATGTTACAACGTATGAGGCACCGAGTATGTGACAACGTATGAGACACCGAGTATGTTACAACATATGAGACACCGAGTATGTGACAACGTATGAGACACCAAGTATGTTACAACGTATGAGATACCGAGTATGTTACAACGTATGAGACACCGAGTATGTGGCAATGTATGAGACACCGAGTATGTGACAACGTATGAGACACCAAGTATGTTACAACGTATGAGACACCGAGTATGTTACAACGTATGAGATACCGAGTATGTGACAACGTATGAGACACCGAGTATGTTACAACGTATGAGGCACTGTGTATGTTACAACGTATGAGACACCGAGTATGTTACAACGTATGAGACCCGAGTATGTTACAACGTATGAGACACCGAGTATGTGACAACGTATGAGACACCGAGTATGTGACAACGTATGAGGCACCAAGTATGTGACAACGTATGAGACACCGAGTATGTTACAACGTATGAGACACCGAGTATGTTACAACGTATGAGACACCGAGTATGTGACAACGTATGAGACACCGAGTATGTGACAACGTATGAGACACCGAGTATGTTACAACGTATGAGACCCGAGTATGTTACAACGTATGAGACACCGAGTATGTGACAACGTATGAGACACCGAGTATGTGACAACGTATGAGACACCGAGTATGTGACAACGTATGAGACACCGAGTATGTTACAACGTATGAGACACCGAGTATGTTACAACGTATGAGACACCGAGTATGTTACAACGTATGAGACACCGAGTATGTGACAACGTATGAGACACCGAGTATGTGACAACGTATGAGACACCGAGTATATTACAACGTATGAGACACCGAGTATGTTACAACGTATGAGACACCGAGTATGTGACAACGTATGAAACACCGAGTATGTGACAACGTATGAGGCACCGAGTATGTGACAACGTATGAGACACCGAGTATGTGACAACGTATGAGACACCGAGTATGTTACAACGTATGAGACACCGAGTATGTGACAACGTATGAGACACCGAGTATGTTACAACGTATGAGACACCGAGTATGTGACAACGTATGAGACACCGAGTATGTTACAACGTATGAGACACCGAGTATGTTACAGCGTATGAGGCACCGAGTATGTGACAACGTATGAGACACCGAGTATGTGACAACGTATGAGACACTGAGTATGTTACAATGTATGAGACACCGAGTATGTTACAGCGTATGAGGCACCGAGTATGTGACAACGTATGAGACACCGAGTATATGACAACGTATGAGACAAAGAGTATGTTACAACGTATGAGACACCGAGTATGTGACAACGTATGAGACACCGAGTATGTTACAACGTATGAGACACCGAGTATGTGACAACGTATGAGACACCGAGTATGTGACAACGTATGAGACACCGAGTATGTTACAGCGTATGAGGCACCGAGTATGTGACAACATATGAGATACCGAGTATGTTACAGCGTATGAGATACCGAGTATGTTACAACATATGAGATACCAAGTATGTTACAGCGTATGAGATACCGAGTATGTTACAATGTATGATATACTGAGTATGTTACAACGTATGAGACACCGAGTATGTGACAACATATGAGATACCGAGTATGTTACAACGTATGATATACTGAGTATGTTACAACATATGAGACACCGAGTATATTACAACATATGAGATACCGAGTATGTTACAACATATGAGACACCGAGTATGTTACAACGTATGAGACACCGAGTATGTTACAGCGTATGAGATACCGAGTATGTTACAACGTATGATATACTGAGTATGTTACAACATATGAGATACCGAGTATGTTACACGATGTGCTCAGTCTTACTGTCCGTTAGGATAATCCTAAGTATCAAATGTAAGGGAGATAAATCAATTTATTTTCATTGGTTTTTGTCGGACTGAAAATAAATAAGCGAGATACATTTTCTTTGTATTATAACATATGTTTTTATTTCACAGTTAAATGCAGTCACAACTAGACAAACTAATCTCGGACTTGAGCGGTTGACATACCGACCCGCTTCTCTTCTGTACCAGTCGGTCACCTATTAGGCTCTTTCTTTACTTGGCATCAAGAGAACACATGTCAAATAATTTTTGCTTACGTCATCCGATATCTCTGAGGTCAACATTCACTGCTAACCGCTTTTTCGGTCAATATCATTCTTTGTTAGTTGTGTTCTTTTGACTTACGTCATTGACAAGAAATGTTTTTCGCTTTGTTCATTTCTTTCCAAAATAATTATTTGTTATTTTGTTCTTTTTATTTTGTCCTCACACCCGTCTGCAGGCGATCCGGATTAAAAATCCGCGTCCTGTCTCAAGGTTACAAGTGTACTTGTCTCTAGCAGAGATGGGCCACAAAATGTCGAGAATATAAACTCGTCCTGTAACACTACAATGAACCGATTCTTTTATTCCAAACCGCAATAAAATATCTCGTACAGGCGTCTCGAAGTACACAGCTGAAATCTTGTTTTGTTGACATGTCGTAACTTGTTGCTCAGTAGATAGTGACGTATCTCCGTTACTTTATCTCTTCTTTTTGTCGCAGACGTCTCCTTCCTAATAATAGCAGTGTTTTTTTTAAGTTATTAAAACTGACAGCACAAAATCATCAACACTTTTCTGTTGCCTTGGAACTATTAAGTCTGTACCGTTCACTGAGTGTCAAGACCTACTAGACACTATCCTCGAGTGTCTTCGGTCTCTCTGTACAAGGGTTTGTCAGGACAACCTGACATGAGGATACTTACCCCTACAAGTAAACCCTGACCAAATATTCAAAATTACATAGTATCCGCAGCACAAATACGATCCCCTCATACGAGGAATAGTGCATCTTCTCCTAGTGATGTTACCTCAAGTAACCCCACGTAGCTGGATACTCCACCAGACTAGATGAATTCTTGTCCTGGAATCCGGTAAGTCCAACAGACCACAACCAAAGATATACTATGACATACTTTACTGGTCAGTTGGGGAGAGAAGAAATTTATTATTCTTAACTTTTTTACTAACTCAATGTTTGAGAAATAAAGGAGAATTCTAACGGAATATTCGGGTATCTATGTATCTCATATAGAGATCAAGTGTTAGCCCCAGGAAGGGGCCCTTGATTTCTGAGAACTTCGACTGAAGTAAAATTAAACATTAAGTTAAAGTCCCTCTTTATATATTCACAACAACAACAATCACAACAAAGGCGCCCTCTGGGCCTGATGAAAAACTTCACCCAAGGGCCGTAACTTGATACATTACATCATTGTGAATATATAAAGAAGGGACTTTAACAGGTGTGCACTCGCTTGTGTCTTTGTCCATCCTCTTCATTGTTTCCTTGAATGTACGCACACTGCGTTCAGCCTGCCCGTTGGAGGAGGAATGGTAAGGAGCCGTGAATATGTGTTTGACCCCATTTGTCTCTAAAAACCTCCTGAATTCATCAGTGGAGAAACAAGGGCCGTTGTCACTCACAACCAGCAGAGGCAAACCATGAGTCGCAAAGATTCCTCTCAACTTAGAAGGAATAATAGTCCTACTTCCCCACAGTAACACACCATCTTCACAGGTCAGTTCCTCCCGTTTATTGAAATAGGGCTTTAACTGTTCACTTCAACTGACCTCATTCCAGCCATTCATGGTGAATTTGTATACCCGACTCAAGATCGGATCTTTTCTAGTCTCTGCTCTCACAGCTTCAACATTCACTGGAGCTTCCATAAGGTCCATCATAAATATTTCATTAGTGGATTTAGATATATCTTTTTCCTGAGCCTCCATTGGAAACAATGCTCTAAATCGTCGAGTGTGATCAAATACAGCACCCACTATGAACCCAGCTCTCTCATTGACAAATATTCATGAAAAAATGGGGAATTCATTGACCTCTGATATCTTCAATTAATCTTTAATTTACGATCGGTCAAATGAGGTTTGTGGACATTTTTGATGTTTTCCGAGAAAACTGCAAAATTTGGACGCCTTCAGCCTTCAGCAACATTCGTGTTTCTATGACTACGTTTAAAGTCAACGCAAACCAAAGGAATACCAGACTCAAAGTCAGCAGCAAACGGTGTTCGGTCAGATTTAGTTCCTGATATTAAACTTCATCCGAAAAATAAGTTCTGGCAAGAGTTTCAGTTTCCCAAATGAATTAATTTATTTATTAAATTGTTAGGTGAAAGTACAGAATAGTTAAGGAAGGCCTCTTCCCATGTTAAGAATGGATTTCTAAATAATAACGTTATTATTTCAGCACGATCCGGAAACTGCAGAAGATTATTTAGAAAGCTATTCTTAACATAGTGAGGAGGCCTAACAATTTAATAAATAAATTAATTAATAAAAATTAGTACAAAATTGTGCAAACTATAAGAGTAAGCAACCCTCCCAGGAAGTCTAAATCTGACTGAACACCGTTTGCTGCTGTATTTGAGTCGGGTACTCTTCCGGTTTACCTAAGTTAGCATACCACCCCTTAACCGTTGTTTTCGACTGTGCAGGGTCTGAATAATACTTATCAAGCAATGCTTGAACAGTATTTTTCGCATAAAAATCAATGCTTTATCAATACACAAAATTCAAATTTATTCATTGTTTTTAAATTTTCAACAGTATTTTTCGCATAAAAATCAATGCTTTATCAATACACAAAATTCAAATTGATTCATTGTTTTCAAATTTTCAACAGTATTTTTCGCATAAAAATCAATGCTTTATCAATACACAAAATTCAAATTTATTCATTGTTTTCAAATTTTCAACAGTATTTTTCGCATAAAAATCAATGCTTTATCAATACACAAAATTCAAATTTATTCATTGTTTTCAAATTTTCAACAGTATTTTTTGCATAAAAATCAATGCTTTATCAATACACAAAATTCAAATTTATTCATTGTTTTCAAATTTTCAACAGTATTTTTCGCATAAAAATCAATGCTTTATCAATACACAAAATTCAAATTTAATTATTGTTTTCAAATTTTCAACAGTATTTTTCGCATAAAAATCAATGCTTTATCAATAAACAAAATTCAAATTTATTCATTGTTTTCAAATTTTCAACAGTATTTTTCGCAAAAAAATCAATGCTTTATCAATACACAAAATTCAAATTGATTCATTGTTTTCAAATTTTCAACAGTATTTTTCGCATAAAAATCAATGCTGTATCAATACACAAAATTCAAATTGATTCATTGTTTTCAAATTTTCAACAGTATTTTTCGCAAAAAAATCAATGCTTTATCAATACACAAAATTCAAATTTATTCATTGTTTTCAAATTTTCAACAGTATTTTTCGCATAAAAATCAATGCTTTATCAATACACAAAATTCAAATTTATTCATTGTTTTCAAATTTTCAACAGTATTTTTCGCATAAAAATCGATGCTTTATCAATACACAAAATTCAAATTTATTCATTGTTTTCAAATTTTCAACAGTATTTTTCGCATAAAAATCAATGCTTTATCAATACACAAAATTCAAATTTATTCATTGTTTTCAAATTTTCAACAGTATTTTTCGCATAAAAATCAATGCTTTATCAATACACAAAATTCAAATTTATTCATTGTTTTCAAATTTTCAACAGTATTTTTCGCATAAAAATCAATGCTTTATCAATACACAAAATTCAAATTTATTCATTGTTTTCAAATTTTCAACAGTATTTTTCGCATAAAAATCAATGCTTTATCAATACACAAAATTCAAATTTATTCATTGTTTTCAAATTTTCAACAGTATTTTTCGCATAAAAATCAATGCTTTATCAATACACAAAATTCAAATTTATTCATTGTTTTCAAATTTTCAACAGTATTTTTTGCATAAAAATCAATGCTTTATCAATACACAAAATTCAAATTTATTCATTGTTTTCAAATTTTCAACAGTATTTTTCGCATAAAAATCAATGCTTTATCAATACACAAAATTCAAATTTATTCATTGTTTTCAAATTTTCAACAGTATTTTTCGCATAAAAATCAATGCTTTATCAATACACAAAATTCAAATTTATTCATTGTTTTCAAATTTTCAACAGTATCTTTACGTAAATAACTGCAATTTGTAAACTAACAATCTGATTGGGTTTAACAATGTGTTCGAGGTTTTTATTTTTCTTCTCAAGTATACGGTATACATACATAATGTCCCAACTCATCTCCCATGGGGGGTAGGAGCAGCAGTCCAAAATCCGATCGTTTTCTTTCGCGATTCAGAAAAAAAGAGAAAGATTTTCTCAGCTTATCAGCTTCCTGTTTATGACACAATATCCTGACACGTAGCCCTAAATCTAAACTTTTTATTCTAATTGAATGTTCCACTAGTCTTACATTATAATTTATAAACGCGTCCGTGGCTATTTTAAAAATTAAATGTTTTGGGTGAGTTGAAAAAAACCCAACACAAATTGGATAAAAAATAAGTTACCGAGTAAAGGGTTAGTGTGAATATTCAGCTCCTAAAAATGGTAGACATTGGAATGGATATAAAAAAATTTAACCTGGATAGTTTTCTCGGCTCTCCTACGCGAATAAGGGTTCCTCGGGCAACATACAATAAACCTGTTGGAGTCGCTTTTTTCTTAATGTGTAGAGTCCTAGGTCACGTAAGACAGGGTGGTCAACGATTAGTTAATTTAGACATGTGGTCACTGATATAAATGTTGTAACTCACAAGTCCACTTCCTCTTTCCTGCCCTTTTAGACTACATGTTGGCAAACATCCTTCTCTCTCTTTTTCCATACTAGATCTCTCAAGATGTCTTTGAGACACCATGTGGTCAGTTGTTACCACACTTTCATATCCGTTATGTTTGGCGTGCGTCTAAACATATTGGTAAGTCCGTCTTTAGGAATTTGTGACCCATGTTAAATATTTCAATGTATTACTTGTAGGCGTAAATAAATCTCTTTTTTCTTAATTTGAACCCATCTTAAAAATGTAGCTGACTTTATTAGAATCCAATTATTTCGGCCTGTTATGAAAAAAAGGAGAAAAACATTTCTAGACTTTATTGTGTTTTTGTGTTTGTGATCATTGAGTAATTCCATTGAATATTGCATCTTCAGCACAAAAGTTATTTATTTATTCGTTACAACGAATAAATAAATAACTTTTATGCTGAAGATGATGGTTGTAATTTTCATGAAAAACATGTACACAAAGATAAATATTGTTGGTATTAAATTTTTAGGAGTATGATTAAAATATTAATTATGTTAATATATATATATATATATATATATATATATATATATATATATATATATATATATATATATATATATATATATATATATATATATATAATAGAATTAACGATCCTCTGACGAGAAGAGTTTTATCTTTGAAAAACCATGGTTTAAGGATTAGTGTAACTCCTTGCATCTGAACTTTCGATGTAATAAAATTTGTATCAATTTTATGTAATTTTATACAATTTTTATCTTCATCTTTCCTTATATATATATATATATATATATATATATATATATATATATATATATATATATATATATATATATATATATATATATATATATATATATACTGTGCGTGTGCTCGTGTGTAACGAACAATAGCAATACAGATTGATCTGTATTTTGTTATCGATAAATATCAAAAGTGAAATGCGTGCGGCGACATAACACACAAATTCCTGTCTGCACTTGTTTTTACTTTGACATTGTCGTTTAATAAACCTTGAATCAAGCAGGGGTGGTCGGGAGTGTGGCTGATACTCCGACTTGCGAATCTATGTGCTTTTGTCATCGCTGGTCCATAGCGACTGACCAGATTGACATCTATGGAAGGCCGTATCGTAGCAATAACATGCATCTGAGAAAAGTAATAAAACTGAGTTTTAAGAATTGGTAATCGATAAAATATACATCGATAATAATGATAAATTACAAACCCGACGGGAGACTTCCGTCAAGACTTTTAATTTCCCACATTCTGAATTGATATAAAAAATAAACATACCAAGAGGGAGTATAAACATGAAATGAAGTTTCAGACGAAATGGACTGTTTAGCATATGGAATAGTGGACAAGCATGTCACCAGACTTGTTAAGCGCAGCTTAAAATAATGATGATAAAAAAATAATACTGAGTTATTTCCCTTGCAGCGAAGAAGGAAGAGTTATTTGCCCTTGCTGTGAACAAGGTCGGCCATGACAGTTTTGGAGATAAACAAAAGCGTCTCACATCACAGACTTTAATCATAACGCATCGGTCGGCTCCATACATTATCAGTTATTCTTTAAGTTGTTAAATAAATCTGTTAAAAGTTATATTTTGTCCTTTCATCATTTTTTGAGCTGTTATTAAACTGATAACAACGTTTATTATCAGACCTTGCACCAAATGATTACGGTCGTTTGAATCGACCGACATATCTTGGCTCTGCTTTAATGATGTGTTTGTGTTTTTATTTCTACCAGTCTGTTGTTACGCTTATCTACTATTCCATATACCAAACTCTCTAGAGTAAAGCTGATTATACATGATGCGACATAAATATCTGCCATGTGATATAAAAAGGAACACCTCAACTCTCTCTGACAATTGAAAAAATTTTTTTTACTCCCCCCCTCCCCCAAAAGTATATTACCACTGAGACGAAAAGAGATACTGTTATTAAAGGCCAGATTCATAGGGGCATCCTAAGTGGGAGTTGTGCGGCAAATATTTGTCTTCAATACTGTTAGGACAACTAACGAAAATGAGTTACGCCCCTTGACACATTTCGGGAGTTTGAAAAGGGAGTCCTGTCCAGAGAGAAGATAAACAAAGATCATGACCTCAGACTGTTAATATCAAAATCGCGTCCAGCGGCAGAATAAATCATTATTTCATTCTGTGTTCAGTTTTAATAAATCTGTTAAACGTTTATCTTGATTGTTCATCCATTTTATTCACAAGTTATTATAACCTAAATTACGAGGTTATAAAAAAATACATTACAATTCTGCATGTTTGTACAGTCAGGAAAAAAGGGGTCAGAGAAGTATTCCCAAAACAAGCGTTCCGAGGAAAAAAGCTATTAGAGTAGAAAGTTTTCCGGCATCTGGTGACTTCTACAGTGAAGGGGTGCGATTTTGATGCTAGTCGGGTTGATCGAGGGTATTGATGTTGAGGAAGTACTAAGGCAGTAGGTTTATTGGATAACAGTCCGTGGAAGTATTTGTAAAACAAGCACATACACGTCACATTGCGGTGATGGGACGAGGGTTGAAGCTTGGTAGACAGTGCGGGACCTATCAAGTTGGAGACTCTTGTTTTGCACCCTGTCCAAAAGAGAGAGACAACAGGCTGTGGCACCAGCCCAGATGTGGCAACAATACTCCATGCATGGACGAATGGTGACTTTGTTGAATTGATACAAAAAGGAACAGCTCAACTCTCTCTGATCATTGATAGAGTGGTGTAATGGGAATATCTAACTCATAGGATTGAGAGAGTTTTCCGTCTCATTATATTAAGGTAGTAAACTGGGTTTATTTATGTTGCAATGAGGCGTGTATAATCCCGTTATACACCCATTTCTCGTCGTTATCGTTGTCTCGTCGTCTCATAAACTCACATGGACTTTTTTGAATGGAGATTTTATTAGTTTATACAGACTGACAACTTACAGAGACAAGCTAGATATATCCTAACAGGTGAGTTACTAGAGAAAGCGAGGGGATAGAGAGAGAGAGAGAGAGAGGGGGTGGGCGAGAGAGTGAGTGAGAGAGAGAGAAAGAGAGACGGCTTGGGCAGCCACACTATCCTAGTTCACATCGTACGCTCGCCCCACCCCCACTGTAGGTTCTGGTGTCTAAAATGTTTTGCACGACTGTTCCGCTCGAGTGTCTGTCGGAAAAAAGCTAGAATGTATTTTCTCCGGAAATCACGTGATACCCTAAACTTCCATTTACCCGCTGGGTTCATCTTTATCACCTCTGGTCCGCCAATCATTCTTTCTACCCGAGCTGGGGGCTTTCGTTATGAAACATTTTTAGAAATTACTAAAGGCCCTGTGACTTGTTGAGTCAATGTTGGTCACATAGAGATTGAAGTGACCGTCCCTGAGGTGTAATGAGATGCCGCAGGTAGGTCCGATCCGTGTGGACGTGGCCAAGGGCTGGAGCTGCTGGAGCAGACGCTGCTGGACATAGATGGAGTAGGAACCGCAGGAAGGAGCAAATAAAAGAAAGAGCTGGAGCAGGCGCGGCAGGAAAGAGCTGGAGGGAGTAAGCTGGAGCAGGTGCTGCATTGAGTGAGCTGGAGCAGGCCCTAGAGAGGAGCTGGATCGAGCACTGCAGGAGAGGCAGACTGGAACAGAATACAGACAGTAGCAAGGAGTGGAGGGTTGTTCGCATCGTAGTATGGTAGAAAAGTCGCTTGTTGTTGTTTGCCTTAAAAAAGACAGTTTCATTGCTGGATCATCGTTGTCATAACAGAGAAAGGGTGCCGTGATGTCTAACAAAGGTCCGTGGGGAGAGGTACGGTCAGCAGCGACGAAGGCGGCGTCAGCCATCTAGGCCAAGGGCAGAAGCCCCGAAATGGGTATTTATCTACCCCCCACAAAGTAAAATGTGACACAAGGTCGGAAAGTGGGATTTGATAAGTCAGCATCCTAGAGGAAGAGCACCTGTTACCCTAAAAAAATGCCTGGGCAGCCTCGTCGACATTCCCCGGTAGGGGCGCCTCAGGCGATTAGCAATAAACTAACCCCTTCTCAAAGGGTGAGAAGGCAAAGCCTGGGAGGGTGGACCTCGTAGAACTGCGCAGGACAAACCCATAGACCGGCGGAAATCAAGCCCCGAAGGCCAAGACGATACAGAACAGATACTACACTTTGATCTTAGCCCCGAAATGAGCTCAGAGTAAAAATGGACACTTGTTTTACAGTGTATTGGTGACTGCTGCTGGTACAATGCTTTGAAGAGATCTGATTGGTTGGATTGAGTGACGATGTGCGCAGAAAGAAAGAAAGTGTGTTAATTTCTGTCACACGAGTTAAGGCACTCAAGGATTAAACATCCGTTTATTTTAGATGTGCCGAGTCATAAAACGGGTGTCAGCACGACACCACCGACGCCCATGTATTACTCTCTCCTTGAGGAAGCTCCTTGTTTTGATAATCTCCATGGACTGACTTTCACTCCAAATCTAAAATAGGAAATGTATATCCAATCTGTTGCTAAAGTTGCTGGACAAATTGTTGGATCATTCTACTGCCCCAGAAAATATCTAGCCCTCCCCCCCCCCCTGGTGCAACCGTCTACCTATATAAGAGTCAGAGACGCCCTAGGATGGAATACTGCTGTTACACCCGGGGAAGTTCCGCTTGGAATCTAGTGGGGATGTCCTCTTCTCTTCCCTGTAGCCCCTTTCTCACCGAAGAGGCGTTACTAGTCTTTCTCTACTCTATCATTATTTTCATGATAAGTGCTCCAATCTCTTGTTTGGTCGAACCAGAGATTGGAGCTCAGTTGAGCGCCTACCATGAAAATAATGATAAAGTAGAGAGTAGAGTAAAACATTCACAGCAAAAACTCGTCTAGCTACAACCACTGTAAATAATTTTCCTTTCTTCCTTTGTGTACCTAAAGCTAAACAGAACTTCCATGGGCAGAGTTTCTTTCCAATAACTGTCCATCTGTGGAACACCATACAACGGAGCTGCTTCTCAGCTGACTACAGTATGGTTGTTTTCAACAAATTCTTGTTGAGCCGTCCCATTAAGTTTTAGCTGAGAGAGCAAATTTTAGTTTGGCGTTTAAATCGGGAAGAAAATCAGAATGACGAACTTACTTGGAAGAGTCATTCGTCTGACCGAATCTGACTGAAATAGAAATGTTACATAAGCAAAAACGATCACCATTCTTCCACGAAATAATAACGGCTCCACAACTAAATAGATACGCAGTTTTATTTACGCGAACACAGGAACAAAATGAAGGTTGTACAATGGGTTGGTTCATGTAGACAAGACCAAATAATCGTATCCTGGAGTTCCTCGATTCCTCTACCGCTGGCCCGGTAGAGAACACAGGATCACATCTTGTCTGTTTAAAAGTAAGACTGGGACTAAAATTGTTCTGTTCATCACGTGGTTTGGTTTTTGTGCCAAGATGATTCATCGCGTATGAACATTATTGAGCTTAGGTGAATTGCTAGTTCATGCGGTAAACAGGCGATAGATACATAATCTCCAACCGAATCACAACTTACTGCCGGTCACGTAGACCGATACAAAATAGTTCGCTCATGCAACTGCTACAGAGTAATCAATTTCAGCTTAGATCCATCGATGGTCTGCAACCTTCAAGGTGTCTGTTTCACCATTCATCTGACGCAAACCATTAACACTTGTCCTTGAGTGACCTTTGGGTCTTGATAAGCGGTGTCTCCTTAGTAAAAACAACAACAAAAACAGATACTATACTTTGATCCTCGCCCGAAGACCAAGAAAGTGTATTTTAGTTCGAGTTTCAGACCAAAGGTCAATGAAAAAAATCGCTCTAAATGCCGACCCCGCCCCTAAATAATTTTGTCCTTGGTGACCCCAAAAAGAATGTGTTCAGATTATGTCCGAAGCAATGTTGAAAAAGAATGTATCAGCTTTGTGGGTGTGTCTTGTGACGTTTCTGACTTTTAATTGCCCTTTTATATAATAGATTAGTTCTTATTTCATCTAAACGTTCTACACTAATGATGTTCTTAATCTTATATTGTTATAAAATATATGACTTTATTAGCAAAAAAAAAAAAAAAAAAAAAAAAAAATTAATCGGTAAAATAGAAAATATTCACTTTATCATGGCCACCGTATCCGAAATCGGAAATTGCGAACGGGTGTTCATAAAAAATCCCCAATTATATTTTAGGCCGGATATTTTTTGGGAAAATATTTTTTTTTCAAAATTATTTTTAATTAACAAATAATGGAATCGAACTGTGTTTTTTAATTGCTAATTAAAAAAAAAAAATTTTGAAAATATTTTTAAACAAATAAATCAAATCAAACTTTCTTTTATAATTGGAATGTTTTTTTGTTTTTTTTGAAAATATTTTTAAAATGCTTTAATTATTAATTATTAACCAAATTTAAATATATTACAAAGCAACAAATAATAAATTAAAACTGTTTTTTATAAGTGATAAAAATCCGGCCAAAAGCTATGCAGCCTAAAATAATCGGGGATTAACACCGGTTCGTAATTTCCGATTTCAGATACGGCGGCCATTATGAAGTGGATATTTTCTATTTTACCAAAAAAAATCAATTGTTTAATAGACCCCTCTCTCTCTATTTTTTTTTCTTCTTGAAAATAGCCTTTCAGATCGAGGAGAAATGTTTTAAAATCTATTTATTAAGAAATGCCATTAATTATTTCAAAAGTTTAAATTAAATAACCCATCATTCTTCTCTCTAAATAAAGTTAAATGCGCGAGAAATTTCAATGGTCCCTATAGTATAATTGACCTGATAATCCTGCCTGCTTTTCCTCCCTTCCTGCCTGCTTGTCTCTACACCTCCACGCCTGCTACCTATCTCTAATCCTCTCTGCTACTTGCCGTTCCTCTCCCTTCCTGCCTGTTTGTCTCTCCTCCTGCCTGTCTGCCGTCTGCTTACTCCCCCTTCGTGCCTTCTTGTCCCTCTCACTTCATGCCTGCTGCTTGCATTCTTTCTTTCCTCTTTTTTCCTCTCATAAATTGTATTCTATTTTTCTGCTGTCGATTTTGTATTTCACAAAATTAATGATCTCTTACATTACTTGCCTTCGTGGCGCAACCGGTTAGCGCGTTCGGCTGTTAACCGAAAGGTTGGTGGTTCGAATCCACCCGGGGGCGAGAGTAATTTTTGCAATTTTGAGTGATGCCTGGATGCAAATCGTCGAGAAATACTATTAAAAAAAGAAACTCTGTCTAGATTTCCTTATTTTGTTTTTAATTCCAATAAATATTCGATTATTAGTAAATGAAAAAAAAATTTCAATGTGTATTTATCAAAGTTACGTTTAGGCAAGAAACACAGACACACGAGATATTGTCTGATAGTTTTTATTTATTTATTTATTTATTTATTTATTTATTGCCGCAAATACTAAATCAGCAAGCAGGCCGACAGAGATGACTGATTAAGTGACAAATGCAGAGAGGGAGAACTGAGCACGTAATTCTCTGAATTATTAAAGCGGGGAAGACTAGAGTGAATACTATTAGGTGCTCTCTCTCTCTCTCTTTCTCTCTCTCTCTCTCTCTCTCTCTCTCTCTCTCTCTCTCTATATATATATATATATATATATATATATATATATATATATATATATATATATATATATATATATATATATCTTCCTCTTCCCCTCTCTCTTCCTCTTCCTCTCCCTCTCTTCGTTGTGTAGCAGTGAACCTCACCCCTCGCTTCATCTCACTATGTTAAATGTTTTTTGTCAAAACAGGATGTTTTAAGTTCGACGATTGTGCAGTATAATTAACAAGAAAAAATGTGGCGACAAAAAAACAATAGACAAAAAATAACTGTTACCAAACCCAATAAAAATTACTTTTCTACTTATCTCTATAATTTTCACGCATGTTTACTAATTGCATTTGTTATCGTCACTTTTACTTAGCGAATCACGCGTGCTTTCCAACATGGTCGATAATTTGGGGAGGACTTGGTCGCCAATTTCAGGCTTAAAAGACAATAATAATAATAAAATAACTTACCCTAATCCGATTGACAAACACTTATACTTATGGTTCCATTAACCCCCGTTTTTTCTTCTTTTTATTACTGTTTTTAAGCCTGAAATTCGCGATCAAGTCCCCCAAAAATTATCGGCCATGTTGGAAAACACGAGTGATTCGCTAAGTAAAAGTGATGATAACAAATGCATAGATCATAATACATCTTACAATCAGTAGACACACGTGAAAATGATACATGGAAATACAAAAGTAAATTTTAATTTTATTGCATTTGGTTATAGTTATTTGTTGTCGATATGCTTTTTTTTGCTGTTTTTTTTTGTCACTTCTTTTTTCTTGTCAACTCTTCTGCACGATCGACAAAAGTTCGTTTCAGCACTTGAAGCTTTTGCATTTTTGAATTCAATAAATAATTGATTAATAGTAAATAAAAATAATTATTTAAGTAACGCAGTGGCGAGAAACACAGACAAACATACACACAGGCTCTTGAGTTGGAAGACACCAGGTAAATCTTTTATGTCGCAAATGAGAGACGTTACAAAGAGATGACGTCATTCACTAAAACCGGTCAAAGATATCGATCACACCACAGAGGCAGACGACACCCACATTACCAGGCATCATTTTTGTACATTCATGAAAATTAAAAAAAATTTTAAAAAAAAGAGAGAGAGGAATAAATAATCGTTTTCATTTTCAAAAATATATATCTATCTTACGTGATAAGAAGAAAAAAATCGCCCCCGGGTGGATTCGAACCACCAACCTTTCGGTTAACAGCCGAACGCGCTAACCGGTTGCGCCACGGAGGCCGATGTCATGCGTGCTTTCTTGCTTCGTGTTCAAACATTCAGCTAAACAAACAAATGAACAAACTAAGACAGATAAACGCAGTTAATGTAGACACTATTAGAATAATAGCAACACGTTTTGATGGTAATATGGGAGTGATAAATTAAAAAATATTTATTCATTTAGATATTTAGATATATTCCCGTCACACAATTAAGAAACTTGCTGAACGAAACCATTTCAATTGTTTAGGGGAAGGGAGAATGCAAATAGCAAGTAAGAAAACCCTCCCGTGAGCCCGGAAAGAAATCCCACACTCGATTTCTATATTGAGACTTTTTCTTATCTTTTCCCCCTTTCTTCTCTCTATACAGATTGATAGTTTTTTTAAAATTTGTAATTTTTTTAATTTTCCAGTTTGAGACGTTTTTTTCATTCTTTTTTCGATTGGACGTTATTTTTTATGAGTATTCGTGCGAACACTGGCGAAGAATAATTTTTGACAGAGGGTGTACTCTGTGTACTCGTGTCAAAGTAAAAACAATACGTAACATAGCAAAAAGAAAAATGTTTAATAAATTATATCTGACATTTTTATTTTATCCAACATTTGGGAGAATAGGGTTTTTTTACCCCGCCTAATAAACCGGTATTGTCCGGGCCCTCGGGTCTGGATTTACGCCGGTCTATCGGTTGTCCGTCCTGTGCTGTTCTAGGAGGTGCACCCTCCCAGGCTTTGCCTTCTCGCCCTTTGAGATGGGGTTAGTTTATTGCTGATCGCCTGAGGCGCCCCTACTGGGGAATGCCGACGGGGCTGCCCAGGCAATTTTTAAAACAGCCAGAGTGTTCAAATTCTCGAGCGCTGGTTTTTTTCCCACTTTCCTCGACCTTGTGTCACATCTTACCTTGTTGGAGGAAGATAAATAGAATCAAGCGAAATGGGCGAGATATTCAAACGGTCCCTATAGTACAATGGAACTCTTTTTTTTTTAAATCTTACTTTATAGACGATCTCTGAGCTTTTACATTCGAACCTATATATATATATATATATATATATATATATATATATATATATATATATATATATATATATATATATAAACATATGAAGCTTGACGTACATAATAGATTTTGACCTCAACAAAACACTTCCCTTCCCATGAAATGCTTAGTGCTTCTCTTTTCATGTATACATCCAAGCGACATCAGACAAAGATGCCAACATGAGCAACAGACGACACAGAAAAAATAGTACTTGCTCCCATTTGTATGATAAAGTTTTATTTCTATGTACAAGATTCACTCCTAGACTAATTGACCAATCATTATGATTTTTTGAACAGTAACACAGCTGCTTTGCGTAAGAGGTCATAATGTGGGCTACATTAAGTTTAATTTTATTTTATTCAAAGGGGTTGAAAGGGGATGGAAGCCATTCGTTAAAATTCAGATACCTCCGATTTTTGTGAAATTTAAGTATAGGTGTTGGACATCAATTAATAATTTTATGTTTTTGGAGTATTTTAAAGAGTTTTTAGAGTATTTTAAAGGGGCTTTAGAGTATTTAAAAGTTTTTTTTAGAATATTTAAAAGGGGTTTTAGAGTATTTAAAAGGCTTTTTTAGAGTATTTTAAAGGGTTTTAGTGTATTTTAAAGGTTTTAGGGTATTTTAAAGGGGCTTTAGAGTATTTAAAAGAGATTTTAGAGTATTTTAAAGGGGTTTTAGAGTATTTAAAGGGGCTTTAGAGTATTTAAAAGAGATTTTAGAGTATTTTAAAGGGGTTTAGAGTATTTAAAAGGGGGTTTAGAGTATTTAAAAGGGCATTTAGGGTATTTTAAAGGGGCTTTGGAGTATTTTAAAGATATTTTACAGTATTTTAAAGGGTTTTTAGAGTATTTAAAAGGGTTTTAGGGTATTTTAAAGGGCCTTTAGAGTATTTTAAAGAGATTTTAGAGTGTTTTAAAGGGTAGGGTTTTAGGGTATTTAAAAGGGGATTTAGGATATTTTAAAAGGGTGTTAGAGTATTTTAAAGAGTTTTGAGGGATCATAAATTATATGGGCACAACCTTTGAAAATTCAGATGCATCATCAGATTTGCGTTGAATTTGATCTTTAAGACACGAATTAAGCAAGATTCCCTGAATTTCAATTTCTTGTTAAGATCCTTTTGAGACATTTAAAAGAATGGAAATTGCTCCAGACAAGGCACGAAGCCACTTGATGTAAAGAGCAAACAAGAACGAAATATGATTCTTGTAAAGATAAGAGATACCTATTGGTTTTAGTCTTGTAGGACCAAGGCTATAGGTACGAAGAAACCAGTTAGCAGGAAGAGAGTTCCACAAGCCTGCATTCCTTGGAAAGAAGCTACTAGAATAGAAAACTGTATTACAATGAGGTATCAAAACAGCGAATTGATGGAGACCACTAGACCAACGAGTCAAACGAGCTGGAACAAAGGAAGCATGGAATAGAGCACATAACTCTGAGGAACACATGCCATGAAATAGTATTTACTAGAATAAAAATTATGTAATGGATTTTGATAAAAATTGGAATAAGGATTATAGACGTAAGGTTTTATATGATTATATATTGATTTTAATCTTCATAAGGGGCATAAAATGAGTGCAAAATGTACTGTTTGTGGAATTCATTTTATCGGTCCTGGCATGGATATTCGTCTAGTATATATAATATCGCAACGTTCAGTCACGCCGATGAATCGTGAGACGATGAAACACGTGTAAGATATCTTTCAAAGTCGCGTCGTCAAATGTTACGTTAATTTCATGGTGATTACAAGAAAAAGAAAAGTCGAACCACCAACCTTTCGGTTAACAGCCGAACGCGCTAACCGGTTGCGCCACGGAGGCAGATGTCATATTAACACACTGGCTTTGTTTTCACCCAGTCAGCTAAACAAACAAACTAATGAAAGAAAACCATTCAACTCGATATCTTTCAAAGTCGCGTCGTCAAATGTTACGTTAATTTCATGGTGATTACAAGAAAAAGAAAAGTCTACCGCCCCCGGGTGGATTCGAACCACCAACCTTTCGGTTAACAGCCGAACGCGCTAACCGGTTGCGCCACGGAGGCAGATGTCATATTAACACACTGGCTTTGTTTTCACCCAGTCAGCTAAACAAACAAACTAATGAAAGAAAACGATTCAACTCGATATCTTTCAAAGTCGCGTCGTCAAATGTTACGTTAATTTCATGGTGATTACAAGAAAAAGAAAAGTCTACCGCCCCCGGGTGGATTCGAACCACCAACCTTTCGGTTAACAGCCGAACGCGCTAACCGGTTGCGCCACGGAGGCAGATGTTACGTTAATTTCATGGTGATTACAAGAAAAAGAAAAGTCGAACCACCAACCTTTCGGTTAACAGCCGAACGCGCTAACCGGTTGCGCCACGGAGGCAGATGTCATATTAACACACTGGCTTTGTTTTCACCCAGTCAGCTAAACAAACAAACTAATGAAAGAAAACGATTCAACTCGATATCTTTCAAAGTCGCGTCGTCAAATGTTACGTTAATTTCATGGTGATTACAAGAAAAAGAAAAGTCTACCGCACCCGGGTGGATTCGAACCACCAACCTTTCGGTTAACAGCCGAACGCGCTAACCGGTTGCGCCACGGAGGCAGATGTAATGTTAACACACTGGCTTCGTTTTCAACCAGTCAGCTAAACAAACAAACTAATGAAAGAAAACCATTCAACTCGATATCTTTCAAAGTCGCGTCGTCAAATGTTACGTTAATTTCATGGTGATTACAAGAAAAAGAAATGTCTACCGCCCCCGGGTGGATTCGAACCATCAACTTTTCGGTTAACAGCCGAACGCGCTAACCGGTTGCGCCACGGAGGCAGATGTCATGTTAACACACTGGCTTCGTTTTCCACCAGTCAGCTAAACAAACAAACTAATGAAAGAAAACGATTAAACTCGATATCTTAAAAAGTCGTGTCGTCAAATGTTACGTTAATTTCATGGTTATTACAAGAAAAAGAAAAGTCTACCGCCCCCGGGTGGATTCGAACCACCAACCTTTCGGTTAACAGCCGAACGCGCTAACCGGTTGCGCCACGGAGGCAGATGTCATGTTAACACACTGGCTTCGTTTTCAACCAGTCAGCTAAACAAACAAACTAATGGAACAAAACCATTCAACTCGATATCTTTCAAAGTCGCGTCGTCAAACGTTACGTTAATTTCATGGTTATTACAAGAAAAAGAAAAGTCTACCGCCCCCGGGTGGATTCGAACCACCAACCTTTCGGTTAACAGCCGAACGCGCTAACCGGTTGCGCCACGGAGGCAGATGTCATGTTAACACACTGGCTTCGTTTTCAGCCAGTCAGCTAAACAAACAAACTAATGAAAGAAAACCATTCAACTCGATATCTTTCAAAGTCGCGTCGTCAAATGTTACGTTAATTTCATGGTTATTACAAGAAAAAGAAAAGTCTACCGCCCCCGGGTGGATTCGAACCACCAACCTTTCGGTTAACAGCCGAACGCGCTAACCGGTTGCGCCACGGAGGCAGATGTCATGTTAACACACTGGCTTCGTTTTCAACCAGTCAGCTAAACAAACAAACTAATGAAAGAAAACCATTCAACTCGATATCTTTCAAAGTCGCGTCGTCAAATGTTACGTTAATTTCATGGTTATTACAAGAAAAAGAAAAGTCTACCGCCCCCGGGTGGATTCGAACCATCAACCTTTCGGTTAACAGCCGAACGCGCTAACCGGTTGCGCCACGGAGGCAGATGTCACGTTAACACACTGGCTTCGTTTTCAACCAGTCAGCTAAATAAACAAACTAATGAAAGAAAACCATTCAACTCGATATCTTTCAAAGTCGCGTCGTCAAATGTTACGTTAATTTCATGGTTATTACAAGAAAAAGAGAAGTCTACCGCCCCCGGGTGGATTCGAACCACCAACCTTTCGGTTAACAGCCGAACGGGCTAACCGGTTGCGCCACGGAGGCAGATGTCACGTTAACACACTGGCTTCGTTTTCAACCAGTCAGCTAAATAAACAAACTAATGAAAGAAGACCATTCAACTCGATATCTTTCAAAGTCGCGTCGTCAAATGTTACGTTAATTTCATGGTTATTACAAGAAAAAGAAAAGTCTACCGCCCCCGGGTGGATTCGAACCACCAACCTTTCGGTTAACAGCCGAACGCGCTAACCGGTTGCGCCACGGAGGCAGATGTCACGTTAACACACTGGCCTCGTTTTCAACCAGTCAGCTAAACAAACAAACTAATGAAAGAAAACCATTCAACTCGATATCTTTCAAAGTCGCGTCGTCAAATGTTACGTTAATTTCATGGTTATTACAAGAAAAAGAAAAGTCTACCGCCCCCGGGTGGATTCGAACCACCAACCTTTCGGTTAACAGCCGAACGCGCTAACCGGTTGCGCCACGGAGGCAGATGTCATGTTAACACACTGGCTTCGTTTTCAACCAGTCAGCTAAACAAACAAACTAATGGAACAAAACCATTCAACTCGATATCTTTCAAAGTCGCGTCGTCAAACGTTACGTTAATTTCATGGTTATTACAAGAAAAAGAAAAGTCTACCGCCCCCGGGTGGATTCGAACCACCAACCTTTCGGTTAACAGCCGAACGCGCTAACCGGTTGCGCCACGGAGGCAGATGTCATGTTAACACACTGGCTTCGTTTTCAGCCAGTCAGCTAAACAAACAAACTAATGAAAGAAAACCATTCAACTCGATATCTTTCAAAGTCGCGTCGTCAAATGTTACGTTAATTTCATGGTTATTACAAGAAAAAGAAAAGTCTACCGCCCCCGGGTGGATTCGAACCACCAACCTTTCGGTTAACAGCCGAACGCGCTAACCGGTTGCGCCACGGAGGCAGATGTCATGTTAACACACTGGCTTCGTTTTCAACCAGTCAGCTAAACAAACAAACTAATGAAAGAAAACCATTCAACTCGATATCTTTCAAAGTCGCGTCGTCAAATGTTACGTTAATTTCATGGTTATTACAAGAAAAAGAAAAGTCTACCGCCCCCGGGTGGATTCGAACCACCAACCTTTCGGTTAACAGCCGAACGCGCTAACCGGTTGCGCCACGGAGGCAGATGTCACGTTAACACACTGGCTTCGTTTTCAACCAGTCAGCTAAACAAACAAACTAATGAAAGAAAACCATTCAACTCGATATCTTTCAAAGTCGCGTCGTCAAATGTTACGTTAATTTCATGGTTATTACAAGAAAAAGAAAAGTCTACCGCCCCCGGGTGGATTCGAACCACCAACCTTTCGGTTAACAGCCGAACGCGCTAACCGGTTGCGCCACGGAGGCAGATGTCACGTTAACACACTGGCTTCGTTTTCAACCAGTCAGCTAAATAAACAAACTAATGAAAGAAGACCATTCAACTCGATATCTTTCAAAGTCGCGTCGTCAAATGTTACGTTAATTTCATGGTTATTACAAGAAAAAGAAAAGTCTACCGCCCCCGGGTGGATTCGAACCACCAACCTTTCGGTTAACAGCCGAACGCGCTAACCGGTTGCGCCACGGAGGCAGATATCATGTTAACACACTGGCCTCGTTTTCAACCAGTCAGCTAAATAAACAAACTAATGAAAGAAAACCATTCAACTCGATATCTTTCAAAGTCGCGTCGTCAAATGTTACGTTAATTTCATGGTTATTACAAGAAAAAGAAAAGTCTACCGCCCCCGGGTGGATTCGAACCACCAACCTTTCGGTTAACAGCCGAACGCGCTAACCGGTTGCGCCACGGAGGCAGATGTCACGTTAACACACTGGCTTCGTTTTCAACCAGTCAGCTAAATAAACAAACTAATGAAAGAAGACCATTCAACTCGATATCTTTCAAAGTCGCGTCGTCAAATGTTACGTTAATTTCATGGTTATTACAAGAAAAAGAAAAGTCTACCGCCCCCGGGTGGATTCGAACCACCAACCTTTCGGTTAACAGCCGAATGGGCTAACCGGTTGCGCCACGGAGGCAGATGTCACGTTAACACACTGGCCTCGTTTTCAACCAGTCAGCTAAATAAACAAACTAATGAAAGAAAACCATTCAACTCGATATCTTTCAAAGTCGCGTCGTCAAATGTTACGTTAATTTCATGGTTATTACAAGAAAAAGAAAAGTCTACCGCCCCCGGGTGGATTCGAACCACCAACCTTTCGGTTAACAGCCGAACGCGCTAACCGGTTGCGCCACGGAGGCAGATGTCATGTTAACACACTGGCCTCGTTTTCAACCAGTCAGCTAAACAAACAAACTAATGAAAGAAAACCATTCAACTCGATATCTTTCAAAGTCGCGTCGTCAAATGTTACGTTAATTTCATGGTTATTACAAGAAAAAGAAAAGTCTACCGCCCCCGGGTGGATTCGAACCATCAACCTTTCGGTTAACAGCCGAACGCGCTAACCGGTTGCGCCACGGAGGCAGATGTCACGTTAACACACTGGCTTCGTTTTCAACCAGTCAGCTAAATAAACAAACTAATGAAAGAAAACCATTCAACTCGATATCTTTCAAAGTCGCGTCGTCAAATGTTACGTTAATTTCATGGTTATTACAAGAAAAAGAGAAGTCTACCGCCCCCGGGTGGATTCGAACCACCAACCTTTCGGTTAACAGCCGAACGGGCTAACCGGTTGCGCCACGGAGGCAGATATCATGTTAACACACTGGCCTCGTTTTCAACCAGTCAGCTAAATAAACAAACTAATGAAAGAAAACCATTCAACTCGATATCTTTCAAAGTCGCGTCGTCAAATGTTACGTTAATTTCATGGTTATTACAAGAAAAAGAAAAGTCTACCGCCCCCGGGTGGATTCGAACCATCAACCTTTCGGTTAACAGCCGAACGCGCTAACCGGTTGCGCCACGGAGGCAGATGTCACGTTAACACACTGGCTTCGTTTTCAACCAGTCAGCTAAACAAACAAACTAATGAAAGAAAACCATTCAACTCGATATCTTTCAAAGTCGCGTCGTCAAATGTTACGTTAATTTCATGGTTATTACAAGAAAAAGAAAAGTCTACCGCCCCCGGGTGGATTCGAACCACCAACCTTTCGGTTAACAGCCGAACGCGCTAACCGGTTGCGCCACGGAGGCAGATGTCACGTTAACACACTGGCCTCGTTTTCAACCAGTCAGCTAAATAAACAAACTAATGAAAGAAAACCATTCAACTCGATATCTTTCAAAGTCGCGTCGTCAAATGTTACGTTAATTTCATGGTTATTACAAGAAAAAGAAAAGTCTACCGCCCCCGGGTGGATTCGAACCACCAACCTTTCGGTTAACAGCCGAACGCGCTAACCGGTTGCGCCACGGAGGCAGATGTCACGTTAACACACTGGCTTCGTTTTCAACCAGTCAGCTAAATAAACAAACTAATGAAAGAAGACCATTCAACTCGATATCTTTCAAAGTCGCGTCGTCAAATGTTACGTTAATTTCATGGTTATTACAAGAAAAAGAGAAGTCTACCGCCCCCGGGTGGATTCGAACCACCAACCTTTCGGTTAACAGCCGAATGGGCTAACCGGTTGCGCCACGGAGGCAGATGTCATATTAACACACTGGCTTTGTTTTCACCCAGTCAGCTAAACAAACAAACTAATGAAAGAAAACGATTCAACTCGATATCTTTCAAAGTCGCGTCGTCAAATGTTACGTTAATTTCATGGTGATTACAAGAAAAAGAAAAGTCTACCGCCCCCGGGTGGATTCGAACCACCAACCTTTCGGTTAACAGCCGAACGCGCTAACCGGTTGCGCCACGGAGGCAGATGTCACGTTAACACACTGGCTTCGTTTTCAACCAGTCAGCTAAACAAACAAACTAATGAAAGAAAACCATTCAACTCGATATCTTTCAAAGTCGCGTCGTCAAATGTTACGTTAATTTCATGGTTATTACAAGAAAAAGAGAAGTCTACCGCCCCCGGGTGGATTCGAACCACCAACCTTTCGGTTAACAGCCGAACGCGCTAACCGGTTGCGCCACGGAGGCAGATGTCACGTTAACACACTGGCTTCGTTTTCAACCAGTCAGCTAAACAAACAAACTAATGAAAGAAAACCATTCAACTCGATATCTTTCAAAGTCGCGTCGTCAAATGTTACGTTAATTTCATGGTTATTACAAGAAAAAGAAAAGTCTACCGCCCCCGGGTGGATTCGAACCACCAACCTTTCGGTTAACAGCCGAATGGGCTAACCGGTTGCGCCACGGAGGCAGATATCATGTTAACACACTGGCCTCGTTTTCAACCAGTCAGCTAAATAAACAAACTAATGAAAGAAAACCATTCAACTCGATATCTTTCAAAGTCGCGTCGTCAAATGTTACGTTAATTTCATGGTTATTACAACAAAAAGAAAAGTCTACCGCCCCCGGGTGGATTCGAACCACCAACCTTTCGGTTAACAGCCGAACGCGCTAACCGGTTGCGCCACGGAGGCAGATATCATGTTAACACACTGGCCTCGTTTTCAACCAGTCAGCTAAATAAACAAACTAATGAAAGAAAACCATTCAACTCGATATCTTTCAAAGTCGCGTCGTCAAATGTTACGTTAATTTCATGGTTATTACAAGAAAAAGAAAAGTCTACCGCCCCCGGGTGGATTCGAACCACCAACCTTTCGGTTAACAGCCGAACGCGCTAACCGGTTGCGCCACGGAGGCAGATGTCACGTTAACACACTGGCTTCGTTTTCAACCAGTCAGCTAAATAAACAAACTAATGAAAGAAGACCATTCAACTCGATATCTTTCAAAGTCGCGTCGTCAAATGTTACGTTAATTTCATGGTTATTACAAGAAAAAGAAAAGTCTACCGCCCCCGGGTGGATTCGAACCACCAACCTTTCGGTTAACAGCCGAACACGCTAACCGGTTGCGCCACGGAGGCAGATGTCACGTTAACACACTGGCTTCGTTTTCAACCAGTCAGCTAAATAAACAAACTAATGAAAGAAGACCATTCAACTCGATATCTTTCAAAGTCGCGTCGTCAAATGTTACGTTAATTTCATGGTTATTACAAGAAAAAGAAAAGTCTACCGCCCCCGGGTGGATTCGAACCACCAACCTTTCGGTTAACAGCCGAACGCGCTAACCGGTTGCGCCACGGCGGCAGATGTCATGTTAACACACTGGCTTCGTTTTCAACCAGTCAGCTAAACAAACAAACTAATGAAAGAAAACCATTCAACTCGATATCTTTCAAAGTCGCGTCGTCAAATGTTACGTTAATTTCATGGTTATTACAAGAAAAAGAAAAGTCTACCGCCCCCGGGTGGATTCGAACCATCAACCTTTCGGTTATCAGCCGAACGCGCTAACCGGTTGCGCCACGGAGGCAGATGTCACGTTAACACACTGGCTTCGTTTTCAACCAGTCAGCTAAACAAACAAACTAATGAAAGAAAACCATTCAACTCGATATCTTTCAAAGTCGCGTCGTCAAATGTTACGTTAATTTCATGGTTATTACAAGAAAAAGAGAAGTCTACCGCCCCCGGGTGGATTCGAACCACCAACCTTTCGGTTAACAGCCGAACGCGCTAACCGGTTGCGCCACGGAGGCAGATGTCACGTTAACACACTGGCTTCGTTTTCAACCAGTCAGCTAAACAAACAAACTAATGAAAGAAAACCATTCAACTCGATATCTTTCAAAGTCGCGTCGTCAAATGTTACGTTAATTTCATGGTTATTACAAGAAAAAGAAAAGTCTACCGCCCCCGGGTGGATTCGAACCACCAACCTTTCGGTTAACAGCCGAACGCGCTAACCGGTTGCGCCACGGAGGCAGATGTCACGTTAACACACTGGCTTCGTTTTCAACCAGTCAGCTAAACAAACAAACTAATGAAAGAAGACCATTCAACTCGATATCTTTCAAAGTCGCGTCGTCAAATGTTACGTTAATTTCATGGTTATTACAAGAAAAAGAAAAGTCTACCGCCCCCGGGTGGATTCGAACCACCAACCTTTCGGTTAACAGCCGAACGCGCTAACCGGTTGCGCAACGGAGGCAGATGTCATGTTAACACACTGGCTTCGTTTTCAACCAGTCAGCTAAACAAACAAACTAATGAAAGAAAACCATTCAACTCGATATCTTTCAAAGTCGCGTCGTCAAATGTTACGTTAATTTCATGGTTATTACAAGAAAAAGAAAAGTCTACCGCCCCCGGGTGGATTCGAACCATCAACCTTTCGGTTAACAGCCGAACGCGCTAACCGGTTGCGCCACGGAGGCAGATGTCACGTTAACACACTGGCTTCGTTTTCAACCAGTCAGCTAAACAAACAAACTAATGAAAGAAAACCATTCAACTCGATATCTTTCAAAGTCGCGTCGTCAAATGTTACGTTAATTTCATGGTTATTACAAGAAAAAGAGAAGTCTACCGCCCCCGGATGGATTCGAACCACCAACCTTTCGGTTAACAGCCGAATGGGCTAACCGGTTGCGCCACGGAGGCAGATATCATGTTAACACACTGGCCTCGTTTTCAACCAGTCAGCTAAATAAACAAACTAATGAAAGAAAACCATTCAACTCGATATCTTTCAAAGTCGCGTCGTCAAATGTTACGTTAATTTCATGGTTATTACAACAAAAAGAAAAGTCTACCGCCCCCGGGTGGATTCGAACCACCAACCTTTCGGTTAACAGCCGAACGCGCTAACCGGTTGCGCCACGGAGGCAGATATCATGTTAACACACTGGCCTCGTTTTCAACCAGTCAGCTAAATAAACAAACTAATGAAAGAAAACCATTCAACTCGATATATTTCAAAGTCGCGTCGTCAAATGTTACGTTAATTTCATGGTTATTACAAGAAAAAGAAAAGTCTACCGCCCCCGGGTGGATTCGAACCACCAACCTTTCGGTTAACAGCCGAACACGCTAACCGGTTGCGCCACGGAGGCAGATGTCACGTTAACACACTGGCTTCGTTTTCAACCAGTCAGCTAAATAAACAAACTAATGAAAGAAGACCATTCAACTCGATATCTTTCAAAGTCGCGTCGTCAAATGTTACGTTAATTTCATGGTTATTACAAGAAAAAGAAAAGTCTACCGCCCCCGGGTGGATTCGAACCACCAACCTTTCGGTTAACAGCCGAACGCGCTAACCGGTTGCGCCACGGAGGCAGATGTCATGTTAACACACTGGCTTCGTTTTCAACCAGTCAGCTAAACAAACAAACTAATGAAAGAAAACCATTCAACTCGATATCTTTCAAAGTCGCGTCGTCAAATGTTACGTTAATTTCATGGTTATTACAAGAAAAAGAAAAGTCTACCGCCCCCGGGTGGATTCGAACCATCAACCTTTCGGTTAACAGCCGAACGCGCTAACCGGTTGCGCCACGGAGGCAGATGTCACGTTAACACACTGGCTTCGTTTTCAACCAGTCAGCTAAACAAACAAACTAATGAAAGAAAACCATTCAACTCGATATCTTTCAAAGTCGCGTCGTCAAATGTTACGTTAATTTCATGGTTATTACAAGAAAAAGAGAAGTCTACCGCCCCCGGGTGGATTCGAACCACCAACCTTTCGGTTAACAGCCGAACGCGCTAACCGGTTGCGCCACGGAGGCAGATGTCACGTTAACACACTGGCTTCGTTTTCAACCAGTCAGCTAAACAAACAAACTAATGAAAGAAAACCATTCAACTCGATATCTTTCAAAGTCGCGTCGTCAAATGTTACGTTAATTTCATGGTTATTACAAGAAAAAGAAAAGTCTACCGCCCCCGGGTGATTACAAGAAAAAGAAAAGTCGTCCGCCCCCGGGTGGATTCTAACCACCAACCTTTCGGTTAACAGCCGAACGCGCTAACCGGTTGCGCCACGGAGGCAGATGTCATGTTAACACACTGGCTTCGTTTTCAACCAGTCAGCTAAACAAACAAACTAATGAAAGAAAACCATTCAACTCGATATCTTTCAAAGTCGCGTCGTCAAATGTTACGTTAATTTCATGGTGATTACAAGAAAAAGAAAAGTCTATCGCCCTCGGGTGGATTCGAACCACCGACCTTTCGGTTAAAGGTGTTGCCCGGGAAGATGACCTCATGACAACAGAACAGATACGACATTAATCACCCTTTAAAGGAGGTAATTGTTAATTACTGGGATCAGATTTCGTCGGTGAAGGCTCTTCCTTTTCACCCACAACTAAGAAAACAAACAATGTAATTTCAATGTAATTATGTAGTTTCAAAATTATGTAATGTTTCTTCGGACTAGGGACGATTCGGACAAGAAACTCGGAAAAGGTTGTTTTAGTAGTGCTCTGGAGACATCCTTGGTTTTAGAATGACTCTTCAATGTTGAAGTACGAAAAATACTCATACATAGCGTAATGCGAGAAAAAAAGAAGAAAAAAAGTGTCACCTTAATGGAGCTATGGGAGAAGAACCTTCTTAAAACTTCAAATGTATCCTATGTTGATGAAATTTAAATTTTTGATGAAATTTAAATTTATGATGAAATTTAGATTTCTGATGAAATTTAAATTTTTGATGAAATTTAAATTTATGATGAAATTTAAATTTTCCGGAGAAGACAATGGAAGTAGTGCCGAATCTCTACGTGCCGCTCAATGTGCATAATCTATGGCCCCTCTAAGGGGGCTATAGGGGCAGAATCACTATTAAAACTTCAAATGTGTATATCCGAATTTAATGAAATTTAAACTATATGTATAAGACACTAATTCAGATAGTTTTCCAAGATTTCCATCGTCTTCCCCGATTGTGTTAGAGTGTGAAACGGGTGTGTGGGGTAGTAGAAAAAACAAGTAGGTGCTCTTGTAATACCACGGTACCAAATTGCTGGTCTTTTGAATTTGGGACACTGAAAAGCTACACAATCGATCTACTTATTCTTTCTTCATGTACATTCATTAAGCACCCAGTTTTGTTGGCGCTCTTGTATAAGCAGTAACCGATCTGAGGGAGATAACTATTTTTCTTAGCCGCCGCTATTCCGAATTCACTTATACTTTGGCAAGGGAGATAACTTTGTTTATCGCAGCATGAAAGAAAATAACTTTTCTTTTTATGTTTATATAAAGTGTATACAATTTGTGGCATGTAAATAAAAGTGTTTAAAAGTTATTTTGAACGGGTTAGGGTTTTTAACGCGTTTCAAAACCGTAACATGTTTTTTTTATTATTAATAAACAAAGTTATCTCCCTTGCCAAAGTATAAGCGAATTTGGAATAGCGGCGGCTAAGAAAAAGAGTTATCTCCCTCAGATCGGTTACTGCTTATACAAGAGCGCCGTTTTGTTTTAATTAATTAAAATTACATTTTAATTCGACTAGACAAAATATCTGTGCTTTGTTGTAATTTATATAATTTCATTGTAATAAAATAATCACAAGTAATTTAGATCTTTTAACGTGAAAAAGTTCAACAATGACTAAAATTAAACTTTTTTTTCGCTTTCGTCTATCTTTAATAAGTAAAAATTAAAAAGATATTTTTTTCTTAAAAACTAATAATAATTAAATAAGAAATGTTGTCCTTGTTTTAGAAAGCATTGTTTATATGGGAATATTAATTATTAAAAATAATAATGAGCAATTAGGACGCCATACAATGCATTTTAGTTTTATTAACTTCTTTTTTTTTTTCCAATTTAATTTTCGAAGATATACTTCATCGAAAATTAAATTGGAAAAAAAAAGAAGTTAATAAAACTAAAATGCATTGTATGGCGTTCTAATTGCTCATTATTATTTTTAATGATTAATAATTATAATTGATAATTGTAATTAATAATAATAATTAATAATAATAATTAATAATTAATAATTAATAATTATAATTAATAATTATTAATTATAATTAATAATTATAATAATTGATTAATAATTATAATTAATAATTAATGTACCTGAAGAAACAAAAGGTAGACCGTGGATTTGAGACCATTTTTTTTAGTGTGTACGTTTTCAGCGTCCCAAATTCATATTTTAAAAGACCAGTAATTTGGTATCGTGCTATCACCAGAACTCCAAAAAGTAACATGGTGCAGTAACATGGTGCAGAGTGAAAAAAAAAAGACATAGTCTTCCTCGTTAGATCCCGAGCAACATCGAGTCTTCCTGTTAGTTAGTAAATAAAAAAAAACATGCACTGGACTTACTTTGTTAAAAAGCAGGAACTCCTTTACTGTGCCCGGCTGTGTGTCGTTCGTCTCGAAGAGAAAATACTTTTTTCGAAACGCGTTTAAATCCTTCTGAGCCTGCTGAACACATTGGCGCAGTTTCCGCTTTGTCTTGTGGGGCGGTATTTTATATCGGTTGGAGGCGCCTTGCAGCGAAGTGGATGCCATTTGCCGAACGCTGTTGCGGGATACCCTGTTGATTAGGACGGCAAGTCATCCGAATCCAATGAGCATCGTTGACGAATGACTCGACTTGCGTCATTTGAAAATGATAAAAATCAATCGCTGATTCCGGTTCGTCTGGTTAGTATCGATTTGTTTATGATGTTTGTTTGTTTGTTATCGGCTTTTTTACGCTACCTTGGATGAAGTGTAACACATGCTTTGCTACCTAAGAGACTATTAAACAATATAACTCGGTTTCATGTCTTTGATATAGCGCGAAATAAGAAATAAGTGAAAGGGTGCAAGTACATTCATTTCGGCTGGCGCCATGTGCGCTTATTTCTTCTTCTTCTTTCTTCTTCTTTTTCTTCTTCTATTCATTTAGCATCACTCCCCCTTTTCAGGGATCAGATGTTTTCTGATATTACGTAAGCTCAGTCTCCAGTTCTCACGGTTCAGAAGGTCAACTGTCTCCAATTTCTACTCTGTGCGGTCTTGTCTAATCACTTGCTTCAAAGTTTTCCTTGACCGACCAATCTTCCTGCAATTTAAGACATCCATGCTTCTGCGACGGTTTACCTAGGAGGATGAACGCTCCACATGCTTACGTGTGTTGAAATAGCTTGCCTCTGTTTTGTTAGTAAAAGGGTGTATGTGCGTTTATTTCGGCTTGCGCCATATGCGTTTACGTGTGCGTGTGCATGTGTTCGTTTAACAGCGTGTATGTATATGCTGGTGTTGTATTTAGTAGTCCGTGAAAGTATCTCGTTCGTTTGTCGAAGCTTTTCGGCCAAATGCCGGAATTAGCTGTTAAGGGCATATCCACGTGTGTCGGGCGGGGAAGAAACATACAGGAGTAAACAGAGAGAAAACTGCGTGTTTGGCTTTTTTTATATAGTATGTTGGAATTCGCAGTGAATATTTCGTACGTTTTAATTGGTTGAATGAAATTGCTGATGTGAGCTTTTGTCAAATCAACAATATTCACTGCCGCTGCCACTTCCAACAAGCCCAACGTTCCATAACCGGATTTTTCCCAACCGAGATAATTGCTTCGAGATTTAGTCTCCGGGTGTATTACTTAGAATCACCTGTTCGTTTCTCAATACGCATGTGTATTCGGTGGTGAATTAGTATTATCACAACAGATAATTTCTCTGTTATTAAATATTTTATTTTTATTTTTATTATCATATTTACAACTACTATGATTAATATTAATTGTCATCTTCGTTATTGTTCTTTACCCTCTAATATTCCCTTATATTTTTTATTCGTTTGTTGCTTACTATTTTAGATTATTATTATTATTGATTACTATTATTTTTAAATTTAATTATTTGACATTTAATTATTTGAAATTTCTGTACTATTATCGAGATTATTATTATTATTAATAATGTCAATGTTCTGTTTACTATTATTATCATAATTATTATTGTTTGTAGCAGTAGCAATGACACTATAACCACTTTATTATTATTGTTAATAATGTTGATATTGCCATGGTTACCGTTACCTGACTTTTACTTTTACTGTCATTATTAGTTTTAGTAACAATGGTGGTATTACCATTATTGATAATGCCATTATCTATAATTCTATTATTTAAATAATCATCATCATCATCATCATCATCATCATCATCATCATCATCATCATCATCATCATCATCATCATCATCATCATCATCATCATCATCCTCATCATCATCATCATCATCATCATCATCATCATCATCATCATCATCATCAATAATGAATAATGGTGGCATTTAGTACTTTTAAATTAAATTAAATTATTACCGATATTATCATCATTATTATTATTATTTTTATTATTATTATTATTATTATTATTATTATTATTATTATTATTATTATTATTATTATTATTATTATTATTATTATTATTATTATTATTATTATTATTTATATCATTTTAATTATTATTATTATTATTATTATTATTATTATTATTATTATTATTATTATTATTATTATTATTATTACTAATAATTATGTTAGACTTAATTAATTTACTGGTATATTTGTTTGATTTATTAATTTATTAATGATAAGTTGGTAAACTCTAAATAAAAATAAAACAGTATAAATTTAGAATTAGTGACACAATTGATTAACAACCCCTTACCCCCCATCACATGCGTCTGCACGCCCATACTACCAATTACGGCTGATTTAGGGGCACGCACGCACGCACGCACGCACGCACGCACGCACGCACGCCTACACACTTATACACATAATTACTGTTGATTTGACAATACGTTTGTTCGCTCGAGCTGAAATAACTGTCGATTTTTTTATCATTAACGTGCATGTTCATCTTCCCCCTTCCCCTCTCTACTCTCTGTCTGAATCAACAGACGTCTTCATTTTTTCTATCTATCTATCTATCTATCTATCTATCTATCTATCTATCTATCTATCTATCTATCTATCTATCTATCTATCTATCTTCATCCTACCCTTTTCATTATATGTCTCTCTTTTCACTTTATTTGTTTTATTTGTTCTATTTTGTTTAATTTTTAGATTTTTGATTTTAGATTTTAACTTTTTTTCATTTTTAACGGTCCTAAACCACGTGACTCCCTAAATTTTGAAACTTTAAATTTCTTTTCTTCTTCTTTTTTCTCTCCACTTCATTTTCTCCAAATATGATCTGAGTTTAAGATCGGATTCTAACTCTCCTGATGAGATCTCAGTTTATAATAACTGTTGATCGATAACATCGACATGCCAGTGTCGCAGATTTTGTACATGTCTGTGTAAATAAAAATAATCATATATAAAGCTCTATTTGATATTAAGCACTTTTTATAAACCCGGCTGAAATTCTTTGGATTACTACCCTGTGGATGTTTTTACCTGGATTATATATATATATATATATATATATATATATATATATATATATATATATATAAAATAAATAGTTAAAATTTTCCGAGTAAAAGCTCAATGAATATTAATTATAATAACAGAGCATATATAAATAAACAATATTACGCTGAATTCCAAGTTTCTGTACTAACTTCTTTAACAAAATTGTCGACGAAATCAGCCCTGTATTAAGTACATTTCGTACAGAAACACAAATTCATTAGTGTAGGCTGATTTAATGTTCATAGAAAGTATATTTTTTAGTCCAATCTTGTCAATTTGGCGAGATACGAAACCAGGACCCAGAGTCTGAAACCCGAAGCTCTACAACTGAGCCAATTCCCGCTAGTGCTGAGAAGTATCGCTTTTTTTATGTCACAAATGAATTTATTCCCAAAATAAACAATTAAATGACATCTGTCTGTCTGTCTCTTTCTGTGTATAACCAGAGAGGGGTTCCTTCTCCAAGGGTAGTAAAAACCCTGATTGTGATTGTGATGATATATATATATATATATGTCATGCAAGTACAGATACATGTAGGGTAGACATATTGGGAGGAAAAATAAAATAAAATAATGGCCACTACTGGGTGGACGTCCGTACTTGTTGGAGAATAAAAATGAATGTTGATATATATATATATATATATATATATATATATATATATATATATATATATATATATATATATATATATATATATATAAATATATATATATATATATATATATGAGAGAGAGAGAGAGAGAGAGAGAGAGAGAGAGAGAGAGAGAGAGAGAGAGAGAGAGAGAGAGAGAGAGAGAGAGAGAGAGAGAGAGAGAGACTATACGTGTAAAAGAAAGTCCGAACAAACCGGACGGATTTAATAAACGAAACGGTGAGTTACAGCTATCTTTAATTAACTTGTTTTCGTTATTTCCTACAACATTTCAAAACAGAAGTATACGTTGTCAATTAGTATAGAATGTAACTTTATAATGATAAAGATTGCAGTAAAAGTGTCATTTGTGTTTTTTAATACTATTTGCATGGAAGCATGACTCAGACTTAATTAATCATACATGATTTGTGAAGACGTCCATCTTTTTGACTTGATCAGACTTGCATCGGCCGTATCGACCATTACGCGCGATTATTGAGCGAAATATTCGCATGATCTTAGGCGTATTGATATCTGCATGAGCTTGTTTCAACAAAAGGAAAGTCGTATTCCCATACATTTAATAACGACCAAACGAGGCGGAACAATGAAGCTTATGTTGAATAGTTTTTCTACATCAAAAGTTAGACACTTTAGTGAGTATTGCTTTACTCCTCTCCAGGAGTTAGGCACAAGGCCAGTTTTTATCTTACTCCCACAAGTAAGATGTGACCTAAGGTCGGGTCGGGAAAGTGGGGTTTAAAAATTGCCTGTGCAGCCCCGTCGGCATTCCCCGGTAGGGGTGCCTCAGGCAGTAAGCAATAAACTTACTCCTCCCCAAAGAGGGGAGACGAAGCCTGGGAGGGTGGACCTCCTAGAACTGCACAGGACAGACCCATAGACCGGCGTAAATCAAGCCCCGAAGGCCAAGATAATACCAGTCTATGGGGTGCATTATCCATCGGAACAGATACTACACTTTGATCTTAGCCAAAAGGCCAAGCCCCGTAAAGCAGTCGATTCCCTGATAATTCTGCAAATCGTTTAATAGGCCTAGAAATATTGTATGTCTTTGTGATCGTCTAGCACACTGGTCGCCATTTTTTCTAAGACTAGGTGATGCCGCATTTGTGTTCTTGTGTATTCGTGTTTATTTCGAGATTACATACACCTGCAGCAGTTGTAGCAGCCATCACGCGGGTCCACGAGGTAAAAGAGTGAGGATCGCGCCGTGTGTCGTTCGTCAGGGATTGAACCCAGTTCGTTCCGATTACAAGGTAGAATCTTGTTATTTCTGTCCGAGTACAAGAGTCCACTTATGCAAATGAACATTGTTTTGCATGGGCGAATTCTCATTGAAATAAAAAAGAGTAGACACTTTCCTCCCGGTATGACCATAAAATTACGATACGTCGAGTGTTCAGTGGAAAAAGGAGAAATAAATTGAATTGGCGTTTTGTGTCAGGTAACTCGATTGACGAGAGTTGTGTTTTGAAGAATTGTTAATTACAATTCTAGAGTCGGATTTTTTGAGAGTTGGCGTCGTCATGTTTTGGAGAATTGTTAATACAATTCAGGAGTCGGACTTTTGATTTGTTTCGTGTGTGCACGTTTTTTTTCTCCAATATTCATTTATACAGCAGTTATATGCAATAATAAAGTTTTAAGTAGTGTTGTTTTATCATGTCGATCTTTTTATTCTTGGTTTTGTATTTTGACCGGATGGTTTTTCTGAAAAAGAAAAAAAAAATCTTTATATTTAAATTTTTTTTTATTTACTTTTAAATATTTCTGGTAATTTACAGTCGCTTTATTATTATTTTTTTTGCTATAACGTTCCAGTTATGTTCTAACTGTTATTATGTAAGTTGATCTACCTATTTCGGGAATAAATGGACTGATCCAGACACAATAAATACAGTTACGACTAAACGTCGTGGCAGTTACTGATGGCAGTTATGGCCACAGAATCGGACGCATACTTTCTGTAACATATTTTTGATAATACCCCTTTTTTTAAATTGTACTACTGTGTGTATCTTGATTATTATCGGCTATTCAAGGCCACAAAACTAACCGCTATCGATCATCATCATAAAACTGAATAATTGATTTTAATTAAAACTGGATGAAAAATATTTAATAGATGTTTTTAATTTCTAATATTGACTATAAAATTTTAGAAAAGTTGAAAAAATGGCATCCACGGGTATTTAAGGTAGTATATTATATTTTTCTTAATTATTCTAGTTTACAAATTATATATTCCTCATTTATGCTGTGCACACGTGTACATACCTACACATATATATAGATGCACACACATCTTAAAGACCAAAACAAATCCGCTGTAATAGTATTGTTTATACAACACGACACACAAATAGCTACATTATTCATGGTACAAATCATTTGTAGAAGCTATATGCTTACCAACTATTTTATTTTATTATGCTTACCAACTATTTTATTTTATTATGCTTACCAACTATTTTATTTTATTATGCTTACCAACTATTTTATTTTATTATGCTTACCAACTATTTTATTTTATTATGCTTACCAACTATTTTATTTTATTATGCTTACCAACTATTTTATTTTATTATGCTTACCAACTATTTTATTTTATTATGCTTACCAACTATTTTATTTTATTATGCTTACCAACTATTTTATTTTATTATGCTTACCAACTATTTTATTTTATTATGCTTACCAACTATTTTATTTTATTATGCTTACCAACTATTTTATTTTATTATGCTTACCAACTATTTTATTTTATTATGCTTACCAACTATTTTATTTTATTATGCTTACCAACTATTTTATTTTATTATGCTTACCAACTATTTTATTTTATTATGCTTACCAACTATTTTATTTTATTATGCTTACCAACTATTTTATTTTATTATGCTTACCAACTATTTTATTTTATTATGCTTACCAACTATTTTATTTTATTATGCTTACCAACTATTTTATTTTATTATGCTTACCAACTATTTTATTTTATTATGCTTACCAACTATTTTATTTTATTATGCTTACCAACTATTTTATTTTATTATGCTTACCAACTATTTTATTTTATTATGCTTACCAACTATTTTATTTTATTATGCTTACCAACTATTTTATTTTATTATGCTTACCAACTATTTTATTTTATTATGCTTACCAACTATTTTATTTTATTATGCTTACCAACTATTTTATTTTATTATGCTTACCAACTATTTTATTTTATTATGCTTACCAACTATTTTATTTTGAGCAAGTTTACCCTTCCACGCGGAGTGATTGGTACATTATCCAATCGGAACACTTTGCGTGGGAGGAACTTTCACTGAACCGTTTGTACATTGTTTTCCCGCTTTTTTTACCAATCGTTGTTTTTGACGTCAAGCTGACAAGACGTCTATGTTACTGTTTTGTCACAAACGAAAACTTGGCGTGCGTGAGACATGTGGACGCAAGACCCAATAAATGGTATGAATGTACGCGTGCCTGTCGACTCTACGTGCTTTTGTATTTCTGGCTACGTAACTCTTTCATGGTCCCAGGCTGTTTGGTTGGTCAAACTATGTATGAATAAAACTGATTTAGAATTGTGGTGACGACGTGGAGAGACCAGAGAAACAGTGGCTGCGCGCGGGAGCGAACCTGGTACTGTTTGATTTCGAAGCGACGGTCGTGATTATGCAAAATAGGCGTTTTTGGCAGTCCAAAAGAGCTGAATAATAAGAGAGGCATTTTTGTTCGAGGGTGAGATCTTTTGGGGACGCCACGCAGCTAACGGCGTGTGTCGTCAGCAACATTAGTTTCGTTTTGGGCTGCCTCTTAGTTGAATTCGGGCGAGTACTGCTGCTGCTGCTACTACTGATAACGTATTATCTTTTATTGGTGAAAAGAAAAAGGAAGAAAATAATCCGGACCAGAAAAAGCGAAAATATACTGAGAGCTAGCATGGTGTGTTCTTTCAATTCTAAATTCCCTTATTTTGTCCTTTAGTCCTCACATTCCATGCGCGATGTTTCTGACAAAGGGGGAAGAATTGCTGTTTTCTGGGTGGGAATCTATCAGTCTTACATTTATCGTTGGCTAGTTTTTGACCATGAAGTAGTATTTTTTAAAACTCCTTACATCAAATGGCTTCATGCCTTGTCTGGAGCGATTTCCATAAAAGAAATTACGTGACTGCAATAGGAATAAATTAACCAAATTAAATCTGTCCAAAATGTAGAAGAAGAATTTGTCCTTATAATCAAGCTAACCCTAACCTTAACCCTAACCCTAACCCTTTTTCTTCTTACCTAACGAGGCCTACAGACTGGACACTTTATCAACTCTTGTTATTACAAAGTTTTGAACATGGGGAATAGAAAGTGGACCATGTGTTTATTTTCGGCAGCCTGGTAACCCTCGCTTTCCTCATTTTTTCATGTTGTCCTTGTTGTATAGAATTACCCCTACGGACCATAAAAGAATGGTTGCGTCTTTCTATTAAATTAGCTGCCAGACGACAGCACGTCACTATTTCTATGAATTCCTTAATCCAATAAATATACTATTATAGTACTTGGCTTCCTCTTATCAGCTATTATTACATATACCCTATTTCTTTTTATGTAGGTGATTGGCCACCTTTACCGCGTCATAAAAGTCCTCTAATTCCATAAGCGACGTTTCTTACAAAGGGAGAAGAATTGCTGTTTTCTGTGTCGGCTGTTGTTTTTAAGTTGGTGATAAGTGGAGATTTTTTAATCCTTTCAATGTATTAATTATAATTCAGCTGTTAATCTATCCATCTCATTAACCCATATCCTCGAGTGTTATTTTTGCCTTGATAAGTGGTTACTTATAAGTAAACAAAACAACAACAACAACAACAACCTATAAACCATCCATCCATGATACGTTTTGTTGCTCGTTATTTTTTAAATCTGGATCTTCATAAAAATTGAAATAATGTCTCAATTTATATGCGAACCAGCAAAACTTTTGCATGGGTCGCTAGTGGTCCGCGGATCACCGGTTTGCGGCTATTAGATTAATGGTTCAGCTTCAGGGTTGCACTTCTTCGGCGAGGCTGTTCTTTCGATTATGATGATGTAATTAGCTTTCATAAAATTATTAAGACATCAGCGTCATCTATCTTTGAATAGCCCCATTTCAATAGCCCCATTATTAACGATGTATGTGGTGCGTTAGGAAAGAACCAATCACAGGTTGCCTAACAAAAGCAGGTCGGTCGTGACGCACGTACGTTTTGATAAATCATCCTCTTTTTGTCCTGGCTTTTATCGAAGTAAGACGCTTTCAGAAATCCCCCTGTCTTCTACTATAGACGTTCACCACAAGTGCAGAAGGCCACGGACAGATGTAACAAAAGGAACAACGGCCAACCCAAAGATATTTTCTCTTCAACCGGGTATCTTCTCAGAATTATATGAATGAACTTTAAGAACCGTTATTTGGACGAAAATATAAACAGTTAAGTCCTTCAGCACTAACTAATTGCAACAACTCTCTACCCTCTCTCTCTCCCCTTTTCTATTTCTTTTCTGGCATATCTTATATAAAAATGTCTGTGTCCTTTTCTCCTATTGTTGTCAAGTGTATCTCTCATCTCATATATTTCTAAAACTGCATACCGAATTGGGCGAAAGTCGGACATCTGCATAGAGCTCACGAATATCGTGCTTCAAGATTGTTCGGTCGGCATGAAATCTTCCGCGTTGATCGCAACTATTCGTTAACCTTCAAAATGCAGATTTTCATCCCCGACACCAGAAAACAGCAAAGCTCAGTGGTTGCATGCGAAGTCGGGAAAGGTTTAGGTTAGAACACACAAAGGAATAGCACAGAAGCAACGTTGCCACTTTCACTCTATTGATTTGCGGCTTTGTACCTGATACTTGTCACGCGCAGAAACAGAGACGACCAGTGGATGCCAGATCCTGATGCTGACTTCTCCTAGATTTTCCACCAGAGTCCTGCTAGCCGGATTGCAGCCTTAATATTGCTTGGTGTCAAACATGTGCACTATGGATGACCCTACCAGGAACTGGAGTTCCAGACGGCATAACTCATATTCTGAAATCATTCGTTGACATCTAAACATCGAACCCTGACATAACTGTCTATGGCAGCACTTCTATTGGTGATCAAGATCTTGCTGATTTTCTGACCTGGAGCACGTGGTGCAATGGATAAAAACTGGTTTGTTACTTTTAACGCCTCTAAGACCAAGCTTCTCTCCTTTCACCACCAACGCTCAGATTTTGTTTTACTCCAGTTTAAATGAATGGCTGTCTCCTTAAGGAATCCTCTTGTTTTGATGAGCTCCTAGGACTGAATTTAAACCTTTAAATCAGCCGTTCTTGTTTCGGCTATCCTTCAATGTGGATTGAACCAGCTGCCATCAATTTGCCAAGGAGGCTCCCTATCATTGCAGACAGTGATTGGATGCAATTGCGATCCATTCGCGATTCAACAAGCGAATACCATAGATATTAGGTAGAATATATTGATTTTCTAATTTATTTGCATATCAATTATCATATGCAGATGACACAACAACTGTCTATGGCTAATCTTCAAAGAGCATTGATGATCAAGATCTTGCCGATCCTCTCTCTTCTGACCGGAGCATGTGGTGTAATTGGGGAAAAATAGCTTTTTACTTTTAACACCTCCAAAACCAAGCCCCTCTCCTTTCACTACCAATGCTCAGATCCTTTTTTGCCTGAGTCGAAATGAACGACTCTCTCCTTGTGGAAGACCCTTATTTTGACAAGCTTCTAGGACTGACTTTCACTCCAAATCTAAAATGGAAGACATACTTAATATATTGCTAAAGTTGCGGAAAAAATGGATCTACCTCTCCAGGAAGTAGAGTAGAAAGTGGACATTGGGTTTACTTTCAGCAGCCACGTAACTCTCGCTTCCTTTATTTTGTTCTTAGTCCTTATATTCCATGAGCGAGGTTTCTATCCATCTAGCACTTATCGTTGGCTGGTTTTTAACCTTGAAGTAGTATTTTTTTTTTAGCTCCTTACATCAAATGGCTTCATGCTTTGTCTGGAGCGATTTCAATTAAAAAGAAAATACCTCACTCCTGATGCAATCCTCTACCTATATAAAAGTCAGCTACATCCTAAGATGAAGATGATGCTAAGGTTGCAAGAAAAATGGTGAGATCATCCTATCGCTCCAGGAAATACCTTAATCCAGATGCCTATAAAAGAGTCAGATACGTCCTCAGATGGAGTACTGTTGCCACATTTGGGGAGCAAACCCCTTTGTTGCCTTGACAGAGTTCAACATAAGCTTCGCAATCTAGTGGAGGGCTGATTTCTTTACTCCACCTTTATTTACATGGAAGTTGCTCGACTGAGCTTCAATCTCTGGTTCCTCCTTGTAAGACATCCGCCAGAAGAACTCGTCTTCCTACCACAACTGCAAAGAACTATCTTCTCTTCCTTCTTGCGCCTAACTTCAAACGAAATTTCCATGAACGTAGTTTCTTTCCAAGAACTTCCCATCTCTGGAACACCTTACCACAAGATTTCTTCCCTGAGAGTTACCACATGGTCATCCTGAAATCTAATGTCAATAAACACTTCTTTTTCTATTAATTCCATTTATTATTTCTAATTTTCTCATAATATTCATCATTCTTCAACTATCAATCCATCCATCTCATTAACCCTTATCCTCGAATGGCTTTTAGCCTTGACGTGTGGTGACTTATTAGCAAATTAAAAAAGAAAATTCCGCCCATTTTTTAAAAATATCTCTATTAGATAAAAAAAAGTCAAGATGAAAAAGAAGAAGAAAAAAAAGTTTTTATTTTTTATTTTTATTTTAATAAAAAAATATCTGCATTTATTTAACACATGGTTCTTTGAAGGCATTTTGCCTCTTTCTTTATGTTTAATATTCTAAAGATGCTTAAAAAAATGAACTTTCCCAAATGTATACCTACCAGCGACCATGCGCGATTTAAGTTCAATTTAAAAGAGACATTTGCACCGTTAGTCCACACAACATCGGACGTCACTTCTAAAAGACCAGGAAGGATTATTACGAAAAAAAGAAAGAAAAAAAGGTTAATTTTTTTTATTTGTCTAAAGCTCTGTCGAGGCTTGTTATATCAAGCGAAATATTAGATAAAAAAGTCAAGATGAAAAAGAAGAAAAAAAGATGTTTTTATTATTTTTTTATTTTAATAAAAAAATATCTGCATCTAACACATGGTTCTTTGAAGGCATTTTGGTGCTCTTGTATAAGCAGTAACCTATCTGAGGGAGATAACTCTATTTGTCTTAGCCGCCGCTATTCCGAATTTGCTTATACTTTGGCAAGGGAGATAACTTTGTTTATTAATAAAAAAAAAACATGTAACGGTTTTGAAATGCGTTAAAAACCCTAAACCTAAACCCTAACCCTAAACCCTAACCATAACCCGTTCAAAATAACTTTTAAGCACTTTTATTTACATGCCACAAATTGTATACACTTTATATAAACATAAAAAGAAAAGTTAAACAAACTTATCTGCCTTGCCAAGCGTATAAGCGAATTTGGAATAGCGGCGGCTAAGACAAATAGAGTTATCTCCCTCCGATCGGTTACCAGCGCTGCCCTTTTGCCCCTTTCTTTATGTTTAATCTCTAATTATATAAAGTTACGTATGTTTATATGTTTAGATATTTCTATGTACAGGATTCACGGCTAAACTAATTAGGTATAGAAGTAAGGTGTTGTAATGTAGGCTATATTTAGTTTAATTTAGTCTCATCCAAAGGAGGAAAAGAGGAGGTGGAAGCCCTTCGTGAAAATTCAGATTCCTCCTATTTTTGTGAAATTATAACAATTAATAAATATTCCCCAAATTTCAGTTTCTTTGGAGTATTTTCAAGGGGTTTTTAGGGGGGGGCATAATATGGACACCACCTCCCGTTTGAAAATTTAAATATTTCAGATTTGCATTAAATTTGATCCATAGTCATTAGACATTAAGAAAAAATACCTGAATTTCAATTTCTTCTAAATACCCCATAAGCTTAAACTTTACATTTTAGACATTTATTAGAATCAAAATCATGTAATTGGAATAAGGATTCTAAACATATGATTTAGTAGCATTATATCTTGATTTTAATCTTCGTAAGGATGCATAAAAGTGGTGCAAAACTGTTCTGTTCGGTAAATTCAGTTTACCTATAACGGGACAAGTATTCTGATATATTATAAAATTTGGCAGAATTACCTCCCTTTTTCATGTATTTTAGGTCCGTTAAAACCTCGTAATTGGGGCAAAATTTCTAATATTCAAGACATTTTCATTATTCATTTGTATTTTAAAAGATAATTTGGTGCTTCTGCTGTTTCACATGTTAGGCCTCTCTTAAAAATAGCTAAAGAAATGTATAAACTTTGTTATGTACTTACGTGGTAGCTGAAAAGATGACTATACGGCAAAAATTACGCAAATTCATCCAGTATGTATTATATTAAAAATAAAAACCGATTTTATCTATATGTCGCCATTTTTCTTATATTTTGACTTTTCCAAAAGTGATCTCCCTTGCCTACTTAGTTAGCTGAAATGTCTAGCGTTACGTAAGATCGTTTTTTCTTTTTCTTTTTTCTTATTTTCAGCTAACACGTAAGTCCATAACAAAGTTTATACATTTCTTTAAATATTTGAATAACATTGTGAAAAAGCAGAAGCACCGATAATTTTATTAAAATTAAATATTGTTTTTATATATAGTTTATAATGTATATTAATTGGATAGAGTAAGGGTGAAGCCTTTAAAATATCATTATTTTAGGTTGCCTTTTTTTATAGTTTGAGTGGATTAAGAGTTATTCCCCTTGCCATGTAGGAGTAACGCTATATAGAAAATAATGAAATGTCTGGCGCAGTGGCTAACAACGCGAACTAAGGACCTGTGTGTGCTGGGTTCTAATCCAGTTCGTTCCACAGAAACATTTTCATCAAAACCCACACCTGACCTTGTGTCTAACTTCCTGGAGAGGAGATAAATAAAATACATAAAAATGAATGTTTATATTTTTGTCTGTATCTGGGGTTCGCCCGTAATGTTCATATCAGACGAGTTTCGCCTTGTCATCATTCTGGCACCAAAGCTTAAGCTTTGGTCAAAGCTAAACCTTGGTCCATCAGATACTTCTTTGTTAGAATAAGGTGTGGTCCGGCTCGGCCGTAGGAGTTGCTCTCTCCCAGGCATAACTTCCTCCTTCGAAAGAAGGGGGTGATTCATTGTCTGAGGGGTCCCTACTGACGGGTTCGTTCTCAGCTGTCAGTGAAATGGAAATCTTTCTAGACTGAGGCAATTATATTTTTTATCCAAATCCAAACTGCCCCCTTTTATAGAAGTAGGGGTTCCTCTACATAAAAATTGACCTTGTGTCTAACTCTGCCCTTGTGGGGAGGCAAGTAAATAGAGGCCCGTCTTTTACTAAGTTTCTGTTTATCACTCTTTATCACTATATGATTTTTTACCCACCCATCTCCTTTTATCTTACAGTGTCTATCATTTTCGTTTCCGTCTCTCTCTCTCTCTCTCTCTCTCTCTCTCTCTCTCTGTTAATTTATTAACCGTCAAAGGTAATAAAAATACTCGAGATAGGAATAGCCTATTATTTACATTTGATATCAACACAAGAAGTAATACTATTGAACCCATAGCTGGAGAGGGAAAGAGAGAGGGGGATAAGAGACAGTAAGAGCGATAGAGGAGATGGGATGGCGAGCAGAAAGAGACTAATTTGTTATTTTGTCTTTTTATTTATTTTAAAATTCAACTAGCTTTGCAAACTAGGGTTTTTTTCATACCAGCTTGACGAATTCTTGGAATCATTCTTGCATTCTTGCAACTATCTTTTCTTTTACTTGATTTTAAACAATTAACACGAGGTCAACTGATGACCCAACGCATCACATTTTTTCTAGTATATATATAAAGTAAAAAGTAAAGTGGTAAACCGATGACCCAACGGGTCACATTTTTTCTAGTATATAGTATAGTATATAAAGTAAAAAGTAAAAGTGGTCGACTGTAGTCAAAGGCAACCGGAAGGCTCCCTTTTCATTGGTTACTACAGCGAGATGTAGGGGAGAGCGCTTTCTCATAAACAGAATTACTCCTAATATCACTCGATTTAGACCTAGAAATCTTTCCTCCAGAGCATTACCTCCTCCTACAGAAAGGAAATTGGTTTGTTGCCTGTCGCTTAAGGCGTGCTTACCAGAGAATTCGTAAGGGCAATTCACAGCTTTTTCAATACTATTTTAGAATGTCCCTCTCGGGGGAGCCGGGTTTCCCCCACATTAAACTGACCCGTGTCACATCCTGCTGTCCTGTGATGCATGTAAATACGAGGCTTTTTTCGGCTCATCTTTTCATACAAACCAGGGAATCCTTGGTACATTGTCATTCTAGGAGGGTCTGGTTCGTAAAGGGTCTGGTTTTTGTCTGAATTAGTTTTGGTTTGATTCAATCCTAGGAGGGCATCCTCCTATGTATTATCTTTTTCGGAAGTAATGTTGGTTTACTGCCGTTCACCCTTTTCCTGATTTAAATAATTTAACATGAGCTCAATAGGTGACCCAAATCTCTCTCTCTCTCTCTCTCTCTATATATATATATATATATATATATATATATATATATATAGAGAGATAGAGAGAGATAGAGATAGAGAGAGATAGATAGATAGATAGTTGTTATAGTAAAATAAAAACAATCATTGAATTTTAAAAAATCATTGAATTAAAAATGAATAACAAATAATAGTCAATTAATAAAATGCCATTTTAAAATCTAATATGCAAATTATTATCTTTCCTCCTCCCATGTTTTCCCTTTTCCTCTCCCTACTCCCTCTTCCTACTCCACCCAGCCCATTCCTCTCTCTTGACATACACACACATGCATACAGACAACTATCTATATAAATTTCTCGAGGAATGAGTCGGCATAAGAAAAGTAACTCCTTGATAAAAAATCAGAGTTACTTCCCTTTAGTACAGAAAATGGCTGAAAATACACCGACGAAATCTGTACTAATTTAGGGTCAAAGAATTAATACTTTTTTCTAAATTTTAGATATTATTCTACCAGGACAATGCTGATCTAGAATATACCGACTTTGTGGCTGTCTGTTTTGTAGAGGTTTTACCTTTAGTACATACAGACACAGACATACAGATACACATAATTACCTACTGCCCTCGAGTGTCTAAGGTGTCTCTGTACTACTGGAAAGTTTGAATTACCTACTAGACACCATCCTCGAGTGTCTTCGGTCTCTCTGTACAAGAGTTTGTTAGAATAACCTGACATGAGGATACTTCACCCTACAAGTAAACCCTGACCAAATATTCAAAGTAACATAGTATTCAAAGTTCAAATAAGATCCCATCGACACTGCTATACACTGACCCAGACGAGTAATGGTGATCTTTCTCCAAGTAATGTTACTTCAAATATATAGCAGAAACCTAATCAAAGGAATAAATACCTGGGCAGTATCACTAATAAGATATTCTGGACCATTCATAAGCTGGACTAAAGAAGAACTCAGGCACCTTGACCAGAGGACTAGAAAATTAATGACTATGCACAATGCACTACAACCAAAAGACGATACAGGCAGACTCTACGTGAAGAGAAACGAAGGGGGAAGAGGACTGGTAAGTATAGAAGACTGTGTGGACGACACTAAAAAAGAGCTGGAGAAATACATAAACCAGAACACAGAAAGGCTGATCACCACAGCAATAGACACCGTCCCAACGAACAACGCAGGAAATATCGAAACTGAACACAAACAGACAAGAAAAGAAAAATGGGAAGAAAAATACTTCATAATACTCACAAGAGAAGAAACCAACGCAAATAGCTGAACATGGCTAAGAAAAGGAAACTTGAACAAAGAAACGGAATCTTTACTGATGGCTGCACAGAACAATGCGATTAGGACAAACTACATTAAAGCTAAAATAGATAAAACCCAGGAAAATAATAAATGCAGACTGTGTGGACAAAGAGACGAAACAATAAATCATATAATAAGTGAATGTAGCAAACTTGCCCAAAAAGAATACAAGAACAGACATTATTGTGTTGGGAAAGTAATACACTGGGAACTGTGCAAACAACTGAATTTCGAATATGCAGACAAATGGTACAAACATAAACCAGAAACACTACTGGAAAACGAAAAACACAAAATCATCTGGGATATGGATATACAAACAGATAAACTCATACAAGCAAGGAGACCTGATGTTATTATAATAGACAAAAAGGAAAAATCTTGTAAAATCGTAGACTTCGCCATTCCAGCAGCCACAGAGTGAAGATCAAAGACACAGAAAAACGAAGTAAATACACAGAACTAGCCAGAGAACTGAAAGGAATATGGAGCATGAAGAAAGTTAGTATAATACCAATAATCGTAGGAGCACTAGGAACAATCCCAAAAAACCTGAAGAAAAGACTGGGAGAAATTGGAATCAAAGGGACCATCGAAACCATACAAAGGACGGCAATGATCAAAACAGCTGCAATCTTAAGGAAAACCCTCGAATACGGAAACCAACACGCATAAGCTACTAAGGCTAAACAGTCACAAGGAATTTACAACAAGGAGAAAACAAAACCACGCGAAGAACACCACAACAAGAACCAAGGAAGAGAAACTGCAAGAAACAGCACTTCATAATCCCCCACCCCAATAAATTACACCGGCCTCAGCTATCACTACACAAAAATGAACCAAAGAAACAGAAATTACAAGAAACACTATAAGCTCCTCCCTCTCCTCCCCCCCCAAAAAAAATAAAAAGAATTAAAAATTATTTTTTTAAAATAAGGAAAGAGAAAAGGAAAAATTAAGGAATTTTTTTATTTTAAATTATTTTATTTATATATATATATATATATATATATATATATATATATATAATAATGGTAATAATCCAGGTGAAAAATATTCACAGGGTGGTAATCCAGAGAATTTTAACCGGGTTTATAGAATTTTAACCGGGTTTAAAAAAAAAAAATTATATATATATAATATCATTCTTTTCTACATTCATTTCTATTTCTCCAACAAATACGGACGTCCACCCAGTAGTTGGCCACTATTTCATTCTATTTTTCCCAATATGTCTACCCTACATGTATCTGTGCTTGCATGACATTTTTTCTCTCTATTTTATCATCCTGATGAAGTCTTATAAATAAAGACGAAACGTTGATGTACACATAAAAAACATCCATTTTTTGGTTTTCCTTTTTCATTTTCCCATCACGTCGGATTACTTTCATCCTTCTCTTCCCATATATATATATATATATATATATATATATATATATATATATAATTTTTTTTTTTTTTTTTTTAAATCGTGCAGGCCTAGGCTGACACCAGACAAAATATTTGTAGAGGGTCAAGGAGGATGAGAAGACCGAGAAAGGACAGCACAAACCAGACCATCACTGGAAAAGTGCAGAGAATGCTGGGACCTTGGGGAGGCTTTTTTAAAAAGGTCGCATAGCCTGGACGCGCACGAGTGTCGTTGCCGACATCGCACACTGCCTATGGCCGTAGCGGCGTGTCTATCACCGTGTCTAGGGCACAGCATATGGAAGGCGGAGCCCATCCCTCTCCTTCCGCTGCCTTGAACCTTCCCTGAGTTTTAGTCAGCTACCCATTTACTGCTGGGTGGACAGAGGGAGTTTTCAGACCCGAAAATTCGCATGTCGTGAGTGGGATCGAACCCGGGTCGTCTAGCCCAAAGACAAGTGCTATAACCACTCGTCCACAGGCCCTCCCTATGGGGAGGCCTATTGCCACCCAAATCCCAGAGACGACCAATTGTCCTTACCAACGAGAAAACAATGGTAAGAGACTGTTGCGATACCGCATCGTTATCGAAAAGAGTTGAAGAATACTGGAAATCTGGGGAGGCTTGTTGTCACTCAGACTCCAGGAAATACCACTGGTTGTTGTCGGTGAGCAATCACTGACGATGATCTGTGTGAGAACTCCTAGTGAGTACAAAAAAAAAAATAATAATGATAAATGTATATCTCAATTGTTTAATTAATATTTATGTAAGTAAATTTTCTATAAATTATCATATTCTCAGTCCCCATCTACAAAATTCTGAAAAAGTATATTTTTTATCTACTTGTGTGTGTGTGTGTGTGTGTGTGTGTGTATGTATGTATGTATGTATGTATGTGTGTGTATGTGTGTGTGTGTGTGTTGGAATTCTGGTTCAATTTAAACGGTTTGGGGTTATTTACTTCTCACGCTTTCACAGAGAGAGAGAGAGAGAGAGAGAGAGAGAGAGAGCGAGAGAGAGAGAGAGAGAGAGAGAGAGAGAGAGAGAGAGAGATGGAGGGTGAGTGGCATCTTAGATATTTCAAGAATGTAAACAATATGGTATTAAATTCGTTTCCTCTGTCGACGTGGGAAACCCATCAGGTTCTTGTGGAATGACAATCGACAGCTGCTCCATATCTGGAACAAATGGTAAACGAAGGAGGTTACTTTCTAAGGCATGAATAGCACTTCCCTGTGATGAAGCAGGAACAGAGTCGGCATTACCTGGCACAGCATGAGTAAGGGGTGTTCGTATCAGTCGGGATACGTTCTCGACAATCAGTCCGACAACAACAAAGTCACTGTTGGGCTGAGGCATGGTTCTGTTCAGTCCTAGGAGGTTCACCTTCCCAGGCTTTACCTTCTCTCTGAGAAGTGGTTAGTTTATTGCTAGTCGTCTGATGCGGCTCTACGAGGGGAATGCCGACGGGGCTGCTCATGTATTTTTTGTAGTGCACTTCACCTAGTGTGCTCGCTTTTCAAAACATCACGTGTGTCTAACCTTCTGCAGAGGAGATAAATAAATACTTACCCCCAACTGGAGTGGGCCCAAGCCTGCTGACCCCCCCCCCCCTCCGAATAGTTTGGGGAGCACTCTGTCTGTGGGGAGGACTTAGTTCTATTTTTTTAAAATCCCTGTAAAGCTAATTTGTTGAAGAGGAGCGTTTTTATTTGCTTTGTTTTGATGACGTATATTAATTATCCATCCGATACGTTATAAATTAGATTTTAAATGGACGAAAATATATTAATTGAGAAGGAATTGAGTAGACATGTTCATTTCGGCTGGCAACGTGTGTGTTTACCTGTGTGTAAATAAGATAGGTATGAAGACGTGTGTGTATATTAACGCGCCTGTTTTGGCAGGGATTACGAACTTGTATGCGAGAAAGTTCGGTTAGCACTGTGTAATATATACCTACCCTTTTGGGGGAAATCTAATTTTTCACAAGTCACAATCAATTAAAATACATGATTGTTTGATTAGGCTCTTGTAACTCATAATGAATAAGTCCTCCCATGTCCCACCGCAAAGAGAGCATAACCATCTTTGGGTGTAGTCCTTGTTTTGGAACAAGCTGTGGACTTTGGTTTCGGTCTAACCATTGTCTTTTGCGTTGGGTATTCTGGTAAAGAACCCATTTTTCATCTCCAGTCACAATTATTTGCAAAAATGGTTCTCGATGATTCCTGGAAAGCAAAGATGTGCAAACAGTCAATCTTTGATTTCGTTGAGCGTCGGTCAAATCGTGGGGAACCCAGAGTCCAAATTTTGAAACTTTTCCTAACTCGTGAAGGTATGAAATAATTATGGTATGGGTTGTATTGAATTGTTGAGCTAATTCTCTGCTAGTTAACTTTGGATTGACCTCCACAACGTCTTTAATGGCGTCTTTATCAATTGATTTTGGCCTTCCCGAACGTCGCCGATCTAACAGGTTAAAGTCTCCTGAAGAAAATTTTGCAAACCACCGTTGACATTTTCGATCATTCAGAACATTTATCCCATAGACAGTTCCAATATTCCTTGTAGCTTCTGCAGCTGAGTTTCCTTTTTTTAATTCATAGAGCATGCAATGTCTCAGATGCTCCTCACTAATATTCATTTTTTGACGGCTGACACCGTTAAACTTAATATTTCCCAACTAATTACTATATCTTAAAAGCAAAGCAAGATATTAAGACACAAATTCACCAAAAAATCTAGAACTGCGTACAACTTAATAGGCTGCAAGGTGATGCAGTAACAAATACGACATTACTTTCTTTCCAACTTGATATATACATTAATTTCAATTACTGTCTGTGGTGATTTCTCACGGCTGTGTGAACATGGGTGTTAAGCTCGTGATTCTAGGCTTAATCTACGAACTGCGTTCGAGCGCATGCGACCGCTTGCAACCTGATGAGGGTAGAAAACCCGAAACAACGTCGTCTGTAGGTATAAAATAACTATAAATATTTTAAGAACATATTTATAATTAATGCCCCTCTAAGATTTAATAGTCTTAATAGTCTTAATAGTCTTAATAGTTTGAGATTACAAGATTGTTGTCATCCTACAATTAAGTAAAAGTTCCGCTTGTCAGTTGAACACTATCGACAACATGATGCTTGTCCCCGCCTCTCGGATAAGTGTACATTTATTTCAATTACTGTATGTGGCGATTTCTAGCGGCCGTGTGGGCTTGGGTGTTAAGCTCCTGATTCTAGGCTGAATCTACGAACTGCGTTCGAGACCATGCGACCGCTTACAACCGCCACTCCTGCACTGATGAGGGTAGAAAACCCGAAACGACGTCGTCTGTAGGTATAAAGACACTTTAATATTTATTTATATATATATATATATATAATAAACAAAACAAATACCTATTATTTGTAGCTCCTAGAAAACCCGTCTAGATGGGCACTGTAAGTGTAGTATTTACACAGCATGACGTCGCTAGCTATAAATGCATCGTTCCTTTCATTAAGTCGAACGCTCTTATGACGTCAAGCCGCCGGATAAAGTGTTAAAATTATCACTATTCAGCGTTGGCCCAGTGGTTCTAGACGTCGGGGTTGAGTAAAAAATACTAGGAATCCGAGGTTTCGAATCGCATGACCAGTAGTGAATAGTCATATCTCTATGCTGATGAGTCCCGATTATAAAAGGACGAAACGTATACGCACATAGATATTAGACAAAACAAATATTTATTATATATATAATATTTATATATATATTGAGAGATAGGTAGATAGAGATTCAACCTCGTTCGTCACTTTCGCTTTTATTTTTTTCTATGTTTGACAATATTTACTTAAGTCTACAGCTACATCTGTAGATAACTGTTTTTTTTTGGTGGGCGACACAAATGTCAGTACGTTTTTTTTATTTAGTTTCTTTCCTGTGTGATGTGTGCGTAGGGAGTTTAATGTCCTTTCTGAGGAAACCACTCCTTACCAACATTTCTCAAAACCAACATCTTTTAGATCTGGTTTTTTTCATGTTCTTTTTTTTCCTTTCTCTCTTTGTTTTAAAAATCTTTTTTGTGGTGTGTGTGTGGTGTGTGTGTGTGTGTGTGTGAGAGTGTAGGTGTGCGTGCGTGCGTGCGTGCGTGCGTGCGTGCGTGCGTGCGTGTGTGTGTGTGTGTGTGTGTGTGTGTGTGTGTGTGTACGTTTTCAACTTTTCTGTTTTCTCAATTTTATAACAAAACACCGTTTTATATGAATTTCGTCCACGGTTTCTTTGTTCTTGTCTTTCTTTGTTAGCCTTACATTCTTTCTTTCATCCTCTTTTTCTTCTTTTCTTCTTTTTTTTTTTGATTTATTAATTTCGTTTTCTTTATTATTTTCTTTCTTTCTTTTTTCTTCTTCTTTCTTTCTTTTTTCTTTCTATTTTTCCTCCTAGCCTTCATTCTTTCTTTTTTCTTTCTTTTTCTCCCTTTCTTTCCTTTTTGTCTTCTTTCTTTCCTTCTTTCCCTTTTTCTTTCTTTTTTTTACTTCATTTCTTTTCTTTTTTTCTCTTCATTAGGCTTTTTCTTTCTTTCCTTAGTCTAACTTCGTTCGTTCTTTCTTTATTTTTTAGCTCCTTACATGAAGTCGTTCATGCCTTGCCTGAGGCGATCTTTATTTACTCCTTCGCTAGGAGTTAGGCACAAGGCCAGTTTTATCTTACTCCCACAAGTAAGATGTGACCCAAGATCGGGTCGAGCAAGTGGGGTTAAAAGCCAGCGCTCGAGAGGTGAGCACTCTGGCCATTTAAAAATTGCCTGGGCAGCCCCGTCGGCATTCCCCGGTAGGGGCGCCTCAGACAGTAAGCAATAAACTTACTCCTCCCCAAAGAGGGGAGGCGAAGCCTGGGAGGGTGGACCTCCTAGAACTGCACAGGACAAGCGTGCAGTATCCATCGGAACAGATACTACACTTTGAGGCGATTTTCATGGAAAAAAACAACAGCAAAAAATCCCTCCCATGCCCATCATCATCATCATATTCACCGTTTGTTTTTTATTTTTTCAATAAACGTTGTTAGACCCTTCTATCCTTCAATACCCCCCCCCCCGCGCCCCACCTTCTCATTAACCTCAATTTCCATCTTTTATCTTTCTTCCTTTTTTTTTTAGCTCTTTCTTTACTTTTCTTTCTTTCTTTTACCTTCGTTCTTTTAAAAAGTCTTCTCTTATCTCCCCTTCCACTCATCGCCATACCCCCTTTCTTTTTATTTCCTTTCTTTATTTGTTCTTCTCCCCTTATAACCCTCCCCCTCCTCCCTGCCACCGCTTCTCATTAACCCTACCCCTAACCCTCTCTCGGCTTTCACATTAAAAGCTACACCTGCATAACTCATCAACACGAACTGATTTCAAAATGGCCACAAATCTACACCGCTAATTACTCATCCACTTAGCATAATGCACTCACCTACCTATTATTTTTCTAAGGCTCAGTCAATCGACGTTTATTTCAGGGTTCCCTGATGATCGCTAAAGGCGTGGAACTACTGGCGCTATTGAAAAAACATGTAATGTATTCAATTACGCGTATTATTATGGTTGATGATTAGAGATTATATAGTAATCACAACTAAGATTCTATTTCGAGAACTCATATACGCGCTTTTCGTATTGCATATCAATTACATAACTTGAACCAATTAACGCAGAGCGTGTCATCGGTAATAACTAAACGTCTGATGAGATACAGTCGCTGTTAGAACATTCTTGGGTCACATCTTACTTGTGGGAGTAAGATAAAACTGGCCTTGTGCCTAACTCCGCGAGGAGTAAATAAACATTATATGCTCGGCCCTCGAGCACTGGCTTTTAACCCCACTTGCTCGACCCGATCTTGGGTCACATCTTACTTGTGGGAGTAAGATAAAACTGGCCTTGTGCCTAACTCCGCGAGGAGTAAATAAACATTATATGCTCGGCCTTTTGGTCGAGATCAAAGTGTAGTATCTGTTCCGATGGATACTGCACCCTATAGACTGGTATTGTCTTGGCCTTCGGGGCTTGATTTACGCCGGTCTATGGGATTGTCCTGTGCAGTTCTAGGAGGTCCACCCTCCCAGGCTTCGCCTCCCCTCTTTGGGGAGGAGTAAGTTTATTGCTTACTGTCTGAGGCGCCCCTACCGGGGAATGCCGACGGGGCTGCCCAGGCAATTTTTAAATGGCCAGAGTGCTCACCTCTCGAGCGCTGGCTTTTAACCCCACTTGCTCGACCCGATCTTGGGTCACATCTTACTTATGGGAGTAAGATAAAACTGGCCTTGTGCCTAACTCCGCGAGGAGTAAATAAACATTATATGTATAGATAATTAAAACACACACACACACACATATATACTCGAGATGAAAGATGAGAATAAAAAATTGTAAAGATACAATATTTATTAGAACATCAAAAGTTCAGAGCTTTATTTGTTTGTTTATTTTCACCTTAAAATGAAACTGATGTATGATGTGGGTGTTTTTCAAGACACTCTAATCTAAGAACTCTTATTATTTGTGAACTTTTTCTGATGATTTTGTAGTGTTGCAGAGACGATATTGACATACAAATGTTGTTTGGCACAAAACAAATGAAACGGACCGTTAAATATATCTCACAGAAATTTGGAATTTTTGGAAATGTGAAAAAAATAAAAATAAAAGTAATAAAACAAACCATGGTTATTGGAATATAATAAAAAAAAACTATTCTATATTTTGCTCTGTTATCAATAATTGACAAACATTGAGCTGAATCTTCAAAGGAGACTACAAAGTAAAAGGATCTGATGATATATGATAGTACATATATTGTCTTTAATAATTATATATATATATATATATATATATATATATATATATATATATATATATATATATATATATATATATATATATATATAGGGCATATGTGAAGAGAAGGATGAAGGTAATCCGACGTGATGGGAAAATGAAAAAGGAAAACCAAAAAATGGATGTTTTTTATGTGTACATTAACGTTTCGTCTTTATTTATAAGACTTCATCAGGATGATAATATAGAGAAAAATGTCATGCAAGTACAAATACATGTAGGGTTGACATATTGGGAGGAGAAAAAAAAATAAAATAAAATAAAATAATGGCCACTACTGGGTGGACGTCCGTACTTGGTGGAGAATAAAAATGAATGTTGAAGAAAATGAGTGGGGAAGAAGTGGAAAGATGGGGGTGAGCAAGGACTACTGTGGCTGGTAGTAAGAGAAAGAGGTGGGGGGATGAGCAGGGATAAAGTGGATGGCAGAGAGGGAGTGGAGGAGAGGGAGGAGGGAGGTGTTTGACCAGATGGCTGCGGTCAGGATTGAAGGAGAAAAAGTAAGTTGGAATGTTTAATAAATAAAGACGAAACGTTGATGTACACATAAAAAACATCCATTTTTTGGTTTTCCTTTTTCATTTTCCCATATAGGGCATATATATATATATATATATATATATATATATATATATATATATATATATATATATATATATATATATATAACATTATATCTTAATTGCATTGTCAATAGACCGAGAAAGGCTTATCTATAGATATGAAAAATGTAAATGTCTGTACATGTGTTCTCTATAAAAAGAAAGGTTAGAGAATCTACATAAAACTAAAAGTTTGTTCACATGTACAATTTTCATGGGAAGACAATGGAAGTAGTCCAGAATCTCTAAGTGCATCTCTAAAGGAGCTATGAAGGCAGAACCCTCTTTTAAACTCCAAAATATCTTGTTTTCATGAAATTTAAATCATATGTATAAAACTTCTACAGGGAAGACAATGGAAGTGGTCCTTAATCTTTAAGTGTTATCTTAATGGAGCTATGGAGAGGGCAAACTCTCTTCAAAATTTCAAATATATAATATATTGATGAAAATATAATATATTGATGAAATTGCAATTATATTGATGAAATTGCAATTATATTGATGAAATTGTAATCATATTGATGAAATTGCAATTATATTGATGAAAATATAATATATTGATGAAATTGCAATTATATTGATGAAATTGCAATTATATTGATGAAAATATAATATATTGATGAAATTGCAATTATATTGATGAAATTGCAATTATATTGATGAAATTGCAATTATATTGATGAAATTGCAATTATATTGATGAAAATATAATATATTGATGAAATTGCAATTATATTGATGAAATTGCAATTATATTGATGAAATTGTAATCATATGTATACAGCGATAGTCCGTTATCTCGTTAATGCTAAACTTCTTTCTGACCATCAGTATTGATTTAGGCCAGCACGGTCTACTGCGGATATCCTAACGTTCATCTCTGAACGCATATACCATACACTGGACAAGGCAGGTGAAGCTAGGGCGGTAGCGCTTGATATATCCCAAACCTTTGACTAGGTCTGGCATAAAGGATTCTCATAAAAATCAATTCATATGGTAGCACTGAACGAATATTTAATATAATTAGATCATTCCTATTCAAAAGAAAGATCCAGGTTGTCCTCGATGGCTGCCCATTCAAACAACATGACATAAATGCAAGTGTACCCCAGGGATCGATCCTTGGGCCTTTATTGTTCCAGATTTTCATAAATTGATGACATTGTGTCTGAGATGGGTATATTTGCTGACGACACCACGCTCTACTCTCGTAATGTGGGTAAAACGGACGCGCACATATCCGAGGCAATTGCTGAATCCTTAGAAAGTGACCTCCAGTCTGTAGTGGAACGGGGGCATAAATGGATAGTAACATTTAATGCTGCTAAGACAAAGCTCCTTTCCTTCAACAACTACAATAAACCTCTTCAACCACCAATTGCCATGAAAATGACAATGTCCAAAAAAGAGTCTTGAATCTAATAGGTCCCTCACTATCCACCAAGCTCCAGCCCCTGTCCCATCGCCGCAATGTTGCATCCTTGTGCTTGTTTTACAGGTACTTCAATAGAATGTGCTCCGATGAACTTGCTGCTCGACGTAAATACACTCAACCAACCTGACAATCAGCTCAATCCCGTTCATTCACCGTGGAGGTCCCCAGATGCCGGAGAGCCTCCTACTCAAATAGCGTCTTTCCTCGAGCTGCCGGCATTTGGAACTCCCTCCCTGCTCCGTGTTTCCCCGACTGTAGCGACAAGCAGAAATTTAAAACTAATGTGAACAAGCATATCGCTGTACAGCTCCTTATTTAGGATACCCCCCCCCCCCAAAAAAAAATGATCACCCTAATTTTTAGTAGCCCTTACGTCTACAGTACCAACTTGCCTTGTTTGGGGTGAACTAAGTTAAAACAAAAGAATTCTCCGGGGAAGACAACGAGAGTGGTCTTGAATCTCTAGATTCCTATCTATGTGACGAATCTCCACGTGTCCCTTCTAAGTGAACTATGGGGGCAGAACCCCTTTAAATTTCAAATACGTATATTCGATTTTTCATGAAATTTAAAACATATGTATAAGACACTAATTCAGAAAGTTTTCCCAAATTTCAGCCCCTAATACAGTCGACCTCGTGCCACATTTGCGTTGGAAGGGAGGTAAACACTAGCGTTATCTCTCCATTATGTGACGTATGGTATTAATTATTGTAGGAGTGCTATCATTGTATCGCTGTTCGTAGTAGCAGTATATACGTGAATAACGAATACATAACCACAACGGCATTCTTCTTTTATTGTTTATTTGTTTTCATTTCTTTCTTCTTTGCATTCCTCTGCGGAGGATTACATACGAGTCTTCCTCCAAAACACACCTGAGGGAGGAGGGGAAGTGTCTCACTCCGGAACCTTCGTCTTACAGGCCGAACCAAAGAGGCTTACTAGTCTTGTCTTTTTGCCTGTTTTTTTTTCTACGCCACTTCCGGAGATGAGTTTCCACTGTTTAAACTACGTAACTCTCATTATGTTATAAGGAGACTTGTTGTCACTCAGATTCCAGCAAACACCGCCCTTTTTGTGTGTGAGAACTCTTAGTGTATAAACAAAACAACAACAGCAACAACAACAAATTAACAATACATTTACTATTTTCTTGTGTCTTCTCGGTGCTTCTCAATGGTTACACCTAGATTGAATATGGATGCAAAAGAAATAGCAAGACACATTTATGATGTACTTACTTGTGACGGAAAATAAATACTGTTCACCAAAAATCATGTAGTTTTGTTTTTATAAAATAAATTAAACTTTTAGCCATACGCAGAATGTCGCCGCCATTATCTGCATCATTATTAACGCCAAGGGTGATAATTCAAACTGTTGGGAGAGAAATCAACCTTTTATTTTAAAATTTAAACACGAAAAAAAGAAGAAATTATCTCCCTTGAATACCCTACTAATAGCGATGATATTCCGCGTACAGATAAAAGTTGAATTTATTTTATAAAGACAAAACTACTAGATGAATTTCCGTAATTTTTAGTGAACGGTATTTATTTTCCCTCACAAGTAAGTACATCATAAAGGTTTCTTGCTATTTTTCTACCACATCCCTATTCAATCTAGGTGCAGCCATAAAGAAGGACCGTCTTTTCTATCTTGCCTTTTACGTAGTTGTTCTGATCGCGTACTTTTATGCGACTGTTACTTATTATTATTTACTCACTAGGAGTTCTCACACAGGTCATCAGTGATTGCTCACCGACAACCGGTGGTATTCCCTACAGTCTGAGTGACAACAAGTCTCCCCAGATTTCCAGTATTCTCCACCTCTTTTTGATAACCACCGCAAATAAACTTGCAGTATCACAACAGCCGTTTACCATTGATTTCTCGCTGATAAGGACCATTGGTCTTCTCTGGGATTTGGGTGGCAATAAGCTTCCCCAAAGGCTCCAGCACTCTTTGCACTACTTTAGTGAAGGTCTGGTTAGTGCTCTCCTTCCTCGGTCCTACCATCCTCCTTGACCCTTCACAACTATTTTGTGCGGTATTAACCGAGACTGATGTCTTTTTTAGGGGGGGGCACAGTTTATAAGATTTCTTACAGTTTTAGTTCCCTTGGTTTCATGTGGTGTTCCTTCTCTCTTTTTGTTTTACTTCTGTTGCAGTTTCACTGTGGTTGGTTAGTGTTTGTAGTAAACTACAAACACTAACAAGCCGCATGTGGGTTGGTTTCTGCATTCGAGGATTTTCATTAAGATTGCAGCTGTTTTCATCATAGCCGTATGCTGTATAGTCTCACTTTTCCTCTTGATTCCAATTTCTCTTTGTCTTTTTTCCAAAATTTTCGGGACCGTTCTTAATGCTCCTACGATTATTGGTATTATATTGAATTTCTTTATGTTCTATATTCCTTTCAGTTCTCTGACAAGTTACATATATTTGCTTCGTTTTTCCGTCTCCTTGATCTTGACTCTGTGGTCTGCTGGGACAACAAATATACAATTTGGCAGTTTCTGTCCTTCTTGTTAATTATTATCCCGTCCCTGCTCTTTACTTGGATGCGTTTATCTGTTTGTACCTCTATCTCCCAAAAGATTTTGTGGTTTTCGTTTTCCAGTACTGTCTTCGTTTTGTGCCTATACCATTTGTCTGCATGTTCAAAATGCAGTCGTTTGCATAGTTCCCAGTGCACTGCTTTCCCCACGCAGTTGTGTCTGTTGTATTCTTTCCACGCAGTCGTGTATGTTCTCTACGCAGTCGTGTCTGTTATTATTATTATTTACTCACAAGGAGTTATCACACTGGTCATCGTCAGTGATCGCCCACTGCCGACAACCTGTGGTATTCCATGGAGTCTGAGTGACAACAAGTCTCCTCAGACTTCCAGTATGCTCCACCTCTTTTCGTTCATCACCGCTGATGACCTTGCAGTAATCGCAACAGCCACCTACCAACGATTTCCCGCTGATAAGGGCCATTGGTCCCCTCTAGGACCCGAGTGGCAACAAGCCTTCCCAAGGTCCCAGAGCTGTCCGCGCTCTTCCAGTGGAGGTATGGTTTGCGCTTTCCCTCCTCGATCCTCTGTCCATAATGTTCGTGGCGTTAGCCTATGCTTGCGCCTCTCTCGTGCGGTTGTATTTTCCCCGGTTCTGTTGTTTTGTGCTTCCATGTGTTTGTTCTCCATTCGTTGCTTATGTGGGTTGGTTTCCGCATTCGAGGACATTTCTCAGGATTGTAGCTGTTTTGATCATTACTGTCCTTTGTATGGTCTCAGTTATCCCTTTGATTCTTATTTCTCCTAGTCTTTTCTCCATGTTTTAATAATAATAATAATAATAATAATAATAATAATAATAATAATTATTATTATTATTATTATTATTATTATTATTATTATTATTATTATTATTGTTATTGTTATTGTTATTGTTATTGTTATTGTTATTATTATTATTATTTTTATTATTATTATTATTATTATTATTATTATTATTATTATTATTATTATCATCATCATCATCATCATCATCATCATCATCATCATCACCACCACCACCACCACCACCACCACCACCACCACCACCACCACCACCACCACCACCACCACCACCATCATCATCATCATCATCATCATCATCATCATCATCATCATCATCATCATTATTATTATTTTTTACTCACTAGGAGTTATCACACTGGTCATCGTCAGTGATCGCCCACTGCCAACAACCTGTGGTATTGCCTGGAGTCTGGGTGACAACAAGTCTCCTCAGACTTCCAGTATGCTCCACCTCTTTTCGTTCATCACCGCTGATGACCTTGTGGTAATCGCAACAGCCACCTACCAACGATTTCCTGCTGATAAGGGCCATTGGTCCCCTCTAGGGCCCGAGTGGCAACAAGCCTTCCCAAGGTCCCAGAGCTGTCCGCACTCTTCCAGTGGAGGTATGGTTTGCGCTTTCCCTCCTCGATCCTCTGTCCATAATGTTCGTGGCGTTAGCCTATGCTTGCGCCTCTCTCGTGCGGTTGTATTTTGCCCTGTTCTGTTGTTTTGTGCTTCCATGTGTTTGTTCTCCATTCGTTGCTTATGTGGGTTGGTTTCCGCATTCGAGGACATTTCTCAGGATTGTAGCTGTTTTGATCATTACTGTCCTTTGTATGGTCTCAGTTATCCCTTTGATTCTTATTTCTCCTAGTCTTTTCTCCATGTTTTTGGGGACTGTTCCTAGTGCGCTCCTATGATTATTTGTGTTATACTGACTTTCTTCATGTTCCATATTCCTTTCAATTCTCTGGCAAGTTCAGTATATTTGCTTTTTTTTCCGTCTCTTTGATCTTCACTCTGTGGTCTGCTGGAACAGCAAAGTCCACGATTTTGCAGGATTTTTTTTTTCTTGTTGATTATTATCATATCTGGTCTCCTTGCTGTTATGGGTTTGTCTGTTTGTACATTCATATCCCATATGATTTTGTGTTTTTCGTTTTCTAGTACAGTTTCTGGTTTGTGTTTGTGCCGTTTTTTTGCATATTCGAAATTCAGTTGTTTGCACATTTCCCGGTGTACTTCTTTTCCCACGCTGTCATGTCTGTTCTTGTATTCCCTTTGTGCTAGCTTGCTGCATTAACTTATTATATGATTTATCGTTTCGTCTCTTTGTCCACACAATCGGCATTTGCTGTTTTCCTAGGTTTTAATTATCTTTGCTTTAATAAAGTTTGTCCTAATCGCATTGTTCTGTGCGGCCGTCAGCAGAGATTCCGTTTCTCTGTTCAGGTGTCCTTTTCTTAGCCATGCCCAGCTGTTTTCATTGGCTTCACCGCTTGTTAGTCTTTATTATTATTATTATTATTATTATTATTATTATTATTATTATTATTATTGGATTGCCTATTAAAAGTTGTAATTAAAGATAATGACATTATGTTGGACACCATCCACTGATTTCTATAGTATTGTCCTGCTAAACGCGAGTCAGTCACAAGTTCATCTAGATTGATGATTGACGGAATTAATAAACAACAAAGATAATAAAGAACAAGACATTCATCTAGCTCGATGGCCGAGTGATTAAGGCGTTGGACTTAAGTTCCAATGGACGAATGTCCGCGTGGGTTCGAACACCACTCGTGCTAATACTTTTTTTTCTAATCTGATGAAGTTTTCTAACTGTAAGTTTAAGACGTAATTTTAATCTAGGATCAAAGAAATATAAACATTTATTATTTCACGGTGAAACTGATCGAACAATAAATTACTAAATTAATAAACTGATCGAACAATAAATTACTAAATTGATAAAGAACAAGACATTCATCTAGCACGATGGCCGAGTGGTTAAGGCGTTGGACTTAAGTTCCAATGGACGAATGTCCGCGTGGGTTCGAACCCCACTCGTGCTAATACTTTTTTTTCTAATCTGATGAAGTTTTCTAACTGTAAGTTTAAGATGTAATTTTAATCTAGGATCAAAGAAATATAAACATTTATTATTTCACGGTGAAACTGATCGAACAATAAATTACTAAATTAATAAACTGATCGAACAATAAATTACTAAATTAATAAAGAACAAGACATTCATCTAGCACGATGGCCGAGTGGTTAAGGCGTTGGACTTAAGTTCCAATGGACGAATGTCCGCGTGGGTTCGAACCCCACTCGTGCTAATACTTTTTTTTCTAATCTGATGAAGTTTTCTAACTGTAAGTTTAAGACGTAATTTTAATCTAGGATCAAAGAAATATAAACATTTATTATTTCACGGTGAAACTGATCGAACAATAAATTACTAAATTTTAAAGGACAATGATTTTCTTATAAACTTGAAACTAAAATTCTATTTGGGGTTAGGGTTGGGGTTAAGGTAAGGGATCATTATTCATTTAATTTGGGGGGAGTTTATAAGATTTCTTGCATGTTCCTTCAACGTTTTTGTTTTATTTCTGTTGCAACTTCCATGTATCTTGTTTGTAGTTTATGTGGGTTGGTTTCCGCATTCGAGTATTTTCCATAAGATTTCAGTTGTTTTCATCATTGTAACCGTTGGATAGTTTCAGCTTTCTCTTTCATTCCAATTTCTCCTTGTCTTTTTTCCAAGTTGTTAAGGACTGCCCCTAGTGCTCCTACGATTATTGGTATTGAATTTCTTCATGTTCTATATTCCTTTCAGTTCTCTGACAAGTTACATGTATTTACTCCGTTTTACCATCTCCTTTATCAATACCTTGTGGTCTGCTGGGACGGTACAATCTACAATTTAGCCGCATTTTCCTTCGATGAGTTTTTATTATCATTATTATTATTATTATTTACTCACTAGGAGTTCTAACACAGGTCATCAGTGATTGCTCACCGACGACCGGTTGTATTCCCTGGAATCTGAGCCCCAACAACTCTCCCCAGATTTCCAGTATTCTCCACCTCTTTTCGATAGCCACCGCAAATAAACTTGCAGTATCACAACAGCCGTTTACCATTGATTTTTCGCAGGTAAGGACCATTGGTCTTCTCTGGGATTTGGGTGGCAATAAGCCTCCCCAAGGTCCCAGCAGTCTCTGCACTTCCAGTGGAGGTCTGGTTTGTGCTGTCCCTCCCCGGTCTTCTCATTCTCCTTGACCCTATGAAAATAGTTTGTATGTTGTCAGCATAGGCTGGTACAATTTTTTTTTTTTTTTTTTGAAGGGGGGGGGGGCTGATGGGGTTTCTTGCTATTTCTGTTCATTGGTTCATTTTTGTGTCGTGTCAGTTGAGGCCGGTGTAATTTATTGGAAGGGGGAGCTTATAAACTGATGTTTCTTGGATTATTATTATTATTATTATTATTATTATTATTATTATTATTATTATTATTATTATTATTTACTCACTAGGAGTTATCACACTGGTCATCGTCAGTGATCGCCCACTGCCGACAACCTGTGGTATGGCCTGGAGTCTGGGTGACAACAAGTCTCCTCAGACTTCCAGTATGCTCCACCTCTTTTCGTTCATAACCGCTGATGACCTTGTGGTAATCGCAACAGCCACCTACCAACGATTTCCTGCTGATAAAGGCCATTGGTCCCCTCTAGGGCCCAAGTGGCAACAAGCCTTCCCAAGGTCCCAGAGCTGTCCGCGCTCTTCCAGTGGAGGTATGGTTTGCGCTTTCCCTCCTCGAACCTCTGTCCATAATGTTCGTGGCGTTAGCCTATGCTTGCGCCTCTCTCGTGCGGTTGTATTTTCCCCAGTTCTGTTGTTTTGTTCTTCCATGTGTTTGTTCTCCATTCGTTGCTTATGTGGGTTGGTTTCCGCATTCGAGGACATTTCTCAGGATTGTAGCTGTTTTGATCATTACTGTCCTTTGTATGGTCTCAGTTATCCCTTTGATTCTTATTTCTCCTAGTCTTTTCTCCATGTTTTTGGGGACTGTTCCTAGTGCGCTCCTATGATTATTGGTGTTATACTGACTTTCTTCATGTTCCATATTCCTTTCAATTCTCTGGCAAGTTCAGTATATTTGCTTTTTTTTTCTGTCTCTTTGATCTTCACTCTGTGGTCTGCTGGAACAGCAAAGTTCACGATTTTGCAAGATTTTTCTTTCTTGTTGATTATTATCATATCTGGTCTCCTTGCTGTTATGGGTTTGTCTGTTTGTACATTCATATCCCATATGATTTTGTGTTTTTCGTTTTCTAGTCCAGTTTCTGGTTTGTGTTTGTGCCGTTTTTTTGCATAATCGAAATTCAGTTGTTTGCACATTTCCCGGTGTACTTCTTTCCCCACGCTGTCATGTCTGTTCTTGTATTCCCTTTGTGCTAGCTTGCTGCATTCACTTATTATATGATTTATCGTTTCGTCTCTTTGTCCACACAATCGGCATTTGCTGTTTTCCTGGGTTTTATCTATCTTTGCTTTAATAAAGTTTGTCCTAATCGCATTGTTCTGTGCGGCCGTCAGCAGAGATTCCGTTTCTCTGTTCAGGTGTCCTTTTCTTAGCCATGCCCAGCTGTTTTCATTGGCTTCATCGCTTGTGAGTCTTTATTATTATTATTATTATTATTATTATTATTATTATTATTATTATTATTATTATTATTATTGGATTGCCTATTAAAAGTTGTAATTAAAGATAATGACATTATGTTGGACACCATCCACTGATTTCTATAGTATTGTCCTGCTAAACGCGAGTCTATCACAAGTTCATCTAGATTGATGATTGACGGAATTAATAAACAACAAAGATAATAAAGAACAAGACATTCATCTAGCACGATGGCCGAGTGGTTAAGGCGTTGGACTTAAGTTCCAATGGACGAATGTCCGCGTGGGTTCGAACCCCACTCGTGCTAATACTTTTTTTTCTAATCTGATGAAGTTTTCTAACTGTAAGTTTAAGACGTAATTTTAATCTAGGATCAAAGAAATATAAACATTTATTATTTCACGGTGAAACTGATCGAACAATAAATTACTAAATTTTAAAGGACAATGATTTTCTTATAAACTTGAAACTAAAATTCTATTTGGGGTTAGGGTTGGGGTTAAGGTAAGGGATCATTATTCATTTAATTTGGGGAGAGTTTATAAGATTTCTTGCATGTTCCTTCAACGTTTTTGTTTTATTTCTGTTGCAACTTCCATGTATTTTGTTCGTAGTTTATGTGGGTTGGTTTCCGCATTCGAGGATTTTCCATAAGATTTCAGTTGTTTTCATCATTGTAACCGTTGGATAGTTTCAGCTTTCTCTTTCATTCCAATTTCTCCTTGTCTTCTTTCCAAGTTGTTAAGGGCTGCCCCTAGTGCTCCTACGATTATTAGGTATTGAATTTCTTTATGTTCTATATTCCTTTCAGTTCTCTGACAAGTTACATGTATTTACTCCGTTTTTCCATCTCTTTTATCAATACCTTGTGGTCTGCTGGGACGGTACAATCTACAATTTGGCCGCATTTTCCTTCGATGAGTTTTTATTATCATTATTATTATTATTATTTACTCACTAGGAGTTCTAACACAGGTCATCAGTGATTGCTCACCGACAACCGGTTGTATTCCCTGGAATCTGAGCCCCAACAACTCTCCCCAGATTTCCAGTATTCTCCACCTCTTTTCGATAGCCACCGCAAATAAACTTGCAGTATCACAACAGCCGTTTACCATTGATTTTTCGCAGGAAAGGACCATTGGTCTTCTCTGGGATTTGGGTGGCAATAAGCCTCCCCAAGGTCCCAGCAGTCTCTGCACTTCCAGTGGAGGTCTGGTTTGTGCTGTCCCTCCCCGGTCTTCTCATTCTCCTTGACCCTATGAAAATAGTTTGTATGTTGTCAGCATAGGCTGGTACCATTTTATTTATTTTTTTTTTGAAGGGGGGGGGGGCTGATGGGGTTTCTTGCTATTTCTGTTCATTGGTTCATTTTTGTGTCGTGTCAGTTGAGGCCGGTGTAATTTATTGGAAGGGGGAGCTTATAAACTGATGTTTCTTGGATTATTATTATTATTATTATTATTATTATTATTATTATTATTTACTCACTAGGAGTTATCACACTGGTCATCGTCAGTGGTCGCCCACTGCCGACAACCTGTGGTATTCCCTGGAGTCCGAGTGACAACAAGTCTCCTCAGGCCTCCAGTATGCTCCACCTCTTTTTCGTTCATCACCGCTGATGACCTTGCGGTAATCGCAACAGCCTCCTACCAACGATTTCCCGCTGATAAGGGCCATCGGTCCTCTCTGGGGTCCGAGTGGCAACAAGCCTTCCCAAGGTACCAGAGCTGTCCGCGCTCTTCCAGTGGAGGTATGGTTTGCGCTTTCCCTCCTCGACCCTCTGTCCATAATTTTTGTGGCGTCAGCCTATGCTCGCGCCTCTCTTGTGCGGTTGTATTTTCCCCGGTTCTGTTGTTTTGTGTTTCCATGTGTTTGTTCTCAATTCGTTGCTTATGTGGGTTGGTTTCCGCATTCGAGGACATTTCTCAGGATTGTAGCTGTTTTGATCATTACTGTCCTTTGTATGGTCTCAGTTATCCCTTTGATTCCTATTTCTCCTAGTCTTTTCTCCATGTTTTTGGGGATTGTTCCTAGTGCTCCTATGATTATTGGTGTTATACTGACTTTCTTCATGTTCCATATTCCTTTCAGTTATCTGGCAAGTTCAGTATATTTGCTTCTTTTTTCCGTCTCTTTGATCTTCACTCTGTCGTCTGCTGGAACGGCAAAGTCCACGATTTTGCAGGATTTTTCTTTCTTGTTGATTATTATCATATCCGGTCTCCTTGCTGTTATGGGTTTGTCTGTTTGTACATTCATATCCCATATGATTTTGTGTTTTTCGTTTTCTAGTACAGTTTCTGGTTTGTGTTTGTACCGTTTTTTTGCATATTCGAAATTCAGTTGTTTGCACATTTCCCGGTGTACTTCTTTCCCCATGCTGTCATGTCTGTTCTTGTATTCCCTTTGTGCTAGCTTGCTGCATTCACTTATTATATGATTCATCGTTTCGTCTCTTTGTCCACACAGTCGGTATTTGCTGTTTTCCTGGGTTTTATCTATCTTTGCTTTAATAAAGTTTGTCCTAATCGCATTGTTCTGTGCGGCCGTCAGCAGAGATTCCGTTTCTCTGTTCAGGTGTCCTTTTCTTAGCCATGCCCAGCTTTTTTCATTGGCTTCATTGCTTGTGAGTCTTATAAAGCGTCCATGTAGTTGTTTTTCTTCCCACTTTTCCTTTCTTGTCTTTTTGTTTCTGGGTTCAGTGCTTCCGGGGTTGTTTGTTGGGCTGGTGTCTCTTGCTGTGGTGATCAGTCTTTCCATGTTCTGGGTTACATATTTCTCCAGCTCTTTTTTGGTGTTATCCACACAGTCTTCTATACTTACCAGTCCTCTACCTCCTTCATTTCTTTTCACGTAGAGTCTGTCCGTGTCGTCTTTTGGGTGCAATGCATTGTGCATAGTCATTAGTTTTCTAGTTCTTTGGTCAAGGTTCCTGAGTTCTTCTTTGGTCCAGCCTATGAATGGTCCAGAGTATCTTATTAGTGATACAGCCCATGTGTTTATCCCTTTTACTAGGTTTCTGCTATATAGTTTAGTTTCTAAGAGTTTCCTTGTTCTTCGTAGATATTCTTTTCCAATCTACTCTTTCATTTCTGTATATTTGATTGTGTCTGCTTCCAGAACTCCCAGGTATTTGTAGCTGTCTTGTTCTCCTAGCGCCCTCATCTCCTCTTGGTTGGGGAGTTCTATACCTTCTGTCGTCTCCAGTTTTCCTCTTTTGATCTCTAGTAGTGCACATTTTTCTATTCCAAACTCCATTTGGATATCCTGGCTGAATATCCTGGTTGTGTTTATCAGCTTTTCCAGTTCTTTTTTGTTTTTTGCAAACAGTTTAAGGTCATCCATGTACATCAGGTGGTTTATTCTTTGTTCTGTATCCGTAAACCTGTATCCGGCATCACACTTTCTGAGTATGTAGTTGAGTGGCATCATGGCTATTATAAACAGTAGTGGTGATAGAGAGTCTCCTTGAAAAATGCCTCTCTGTATTTTTATCTCAGATAGGTATTGTCCTCCGGCTGTCAGTTTTAGTCTCCATGTTTCCATTGCTTTCTGGATGAGATTAATAGTCCTGTCTGGTATCTTGTATATTTTTAAGCATTCAATTATCCATGTTTGGGGGATTCTGTCGTATGCTTTCTTGTAGTCAATCCATGCCATGGTTATGTTCTTTTGTCTGCTCTTCACCTCCTTCAGGGTCTTTTGATCAATGTATAGTAGATCATGTGCCCCTCTTTGTCCTTTCCGGCATCCTTTTTGTTCCTCGGGGAGCAGTCCACGATTGTCCAGGGATTGGTAGATTTGTTCTCTCAGTTGTGCTGTGAGAATTTTCCACATTATTGGTAGACATGTTATCGGTCTGTAGTTGCTGGGGGTCGTTCCTTTTTTGGGGTCTTTTTGTATTAGTGTTGTTCTTCCTTCCGTCATCCATTCTGGTACGTCTGTTTTGCGGATACATCCGTTCAATTTCTGCACTATTCTTTCATGCAGGGTCGTGAATTTTTTAAACCAGTATGCATGTATTCCATCGTGGCCTGGTGCTCTCCAGTTTGCCATTTTTTTTAGGGTTTTCTTGATCGTTTCTTTGTTGATTTCTGTTTCGGTTCCTTCTTCGATTTCCTGCAGTTCATCTCTCATGTTTTTCAACCATTGGGCATTCTTGTTGTGCTTTTTTGGTCTTCCCATATCTTGCTCCAGAATTGTTTTGTTTCTGTTGGGTTCGGTTGCTCTGTTGTTGTTTTTTCTCCATTTACGTTTTTGTAGCACTGGCTTTCATTGTTTTCAAAGGTCCTGTTCTGTTTACTCTGTTCTGATTTGTACCTGTATCGTCTCAGTCTTCCTTCTATTGCTGCTATCCTTTGTTTTATTTCTTCATGTTTCTCATTTAGTTTTTCCTTGCGTTTCTGATTTTTGCTTCTTAATCGTTTCATGTCCTCCTTCCTTCTGTTCACGGTTTTAGCTTCTTTCCGAAGTTTGGTGATCTGGGTTTCCAGTCTGATTTCCCATCCAGGTTTTCTCTAGGGCCCGAGTGGCAACAAGCCTTCCCAAGGTCCCAGAGCTGTCCGCGCTCTTCCAGTGGAGGTATGGTTTGCGCTTTCCCTCCTCGATCCTCTGTCCATAATGTTCGTGGCGTTAGCCTATGCTTGCGCCTCTCTCGTGCGGTTGTATTTTCCCCAGTTCTGTTGTTTTGTGCTTCCATGTGTTTGTTCTCCATTCGTTGCTTATGTGGGTTGGTTTCCGCATTCGAGGACATTTCTCAGGATTGTAGCTGTTTTGATCATTACTGTCCTTTGTATGGTCTCAGTTATCCCTTTGATTCTTATTTCTCCTAGTCTTTTCTCCATGTTTTTGGGGACTGTTCCTAGTGCTCCTATGATTATTGGTGTTATACTGACTTTCTTCATGTTCCATATTCCTTTCAATTCTCTGTCAAGTTCAGTATATTTGCTTCTTTTTTCTGTCTCTTTGATCTTCACTTTGTGGTCTGCTGGAACAGCAAAGTCCACGATTTTGCAGGATTTTTTTTTCTTGTTGATTATTATCATATCTGGTCTCCTTGCTGTTATGGGTTTGTCTGTTTGTACATTCATATCCCATATGATTTTGTGTTTTTCGTTTTCTAGTCCAGTTTCTGGTTTGTGTTTGTGCCGTTTTTTTGCATATTCGAAATTCAGTTGTTTGCACATTTCCCGGTGTACTTCTTTCCCCACGCTGTCATGTCTGTTCTTGTATTCCCTTTGTGCTAGCTTGCTGCATTAACTTATTATATGATTTATCGTTTCGTCTCTTTGTCCACACAATCGGCATTTGCTGTTTTCCTAGGTTTTATCTATCTTTGCTTTAATAAAGTTTGTCCTAATCGCATTGTTCTGTGCGGCCGTCAGCAAAGATTCCGTTTCTCTGTTCAGGTGTCCTTTTCTTAGCCATGCCCAGCTGTTTTCATTGGCTTCATCGCTTGTGAGTCTTTATTATTATTATTATTATTATTATTATTATTATTATTATTATTATTATTGGATTGCCTATTAAAAGTTGTAATTTAAGATAATGACATTATGTTGGACACCATCCACTGATTTCTATAGTATTGTCCTGCTAAACGCGAGTCAGTCACAAGTTCATCTAGATTGATGATTGACGGAATTAATAAACAACAAAGATAATAAAGAACAAGACATTCATCTAGCACGATGGCCGAGTGGTTAAGGCGTTGGACTTAAGTTCCAATGGACGAATGTCCGCGTGGGTTCGAACCCCACTCGTGCTAATACTTTTTTTCTAATCTGATGAAGTTTTCTAACTGTAAGTTTAAGACGTAATTTTAATCTAGGATCAAAGAAATATAAACATTTATTATTTCACGGTGAAACTGATCGAACAATAAATTACTAAATTAATAAACTGATCGAACAATAAATTACTAAATTAATAAAGAACAAGACATTCATCTAGCACGATGGCCGAGTGGTTAAGGCGTTGGACTTAAGTTCCAATGGACGAATGTCCGCGTGGGTTCGAACCCCACTCGTGCTAATACTTTTTTTCTAATCTGATGAAGTTTTCTAACTGTAAGTTTAAGACGTAATTTTAATCTAGGATCAAAGAAAGATAAACATTTATTATTTCACGGTGAAACTGATCGAACAATAAATTACTAAATTTTAAAAGAACAATGATTTTCTTATAAACTTGAAACTAAAATTCTATTTGGGGTTAGGGTGAGGGTTAAGGTAAGGGATCATTATTCATTTCATTTGGGGGGAGTTTATAAGATTTCTTGCATGTTCCTTCAACGTTTTTGTTTTATTTCTGTTGCAACTTCCATGTATCTTGTCTGTAGTTTATGTGGGTTGGTTTCCGCATTCGAGGATTTTCCATAAGATTTCAGTTGTTTTCATCATTGTAACCGTTGGATAGTTTCAGCTTTCTCTTTCATTCCAATTTCTCCTTGTTTTCTTTCCAAGTTGTTAAGGACTGCCCCTAGTGCTCCTACGATTATTGGTATTGAATTTCTTCATGTTCTATATTCCTTTCAGTTCTCTGACAAGTTACATGTATTTACTCCGTTTTTCCATCTTCTTTATCAATACCTTGTGGTCTGCTGGGACGGTACAATCTACAATTTGGCCGCATTTTCCTTCGATGAGTTTTTATTATCATTATTACTATTATTATTTACTCACTAGGAGTTCTAACACAGGTCATCAGTGATTGCTCACCGACAACCGGTTGTATTCCCTGGAATCTGAGCCCCAACAACTCTCCCCAGATTTCCAGTATTCTCCACCTCTTTTCAATAGCCACCGCAAATAAACTTGCAGTATCACAACAGCCGTTTACCATTGATTTTTCGCAGGTAAGGACCATTGGTCTTCTCTGGGATTTGGGTAGCAATAAGCCTCCCCAAGGTCCCAGCAGTCTCTGCACTTCCAGTGGAGGTCTGGTTTGTGCTGTCCCTCCCCGGTCTTCTCATTCTCCTTGACCCTATGAAAATAGTTTGTATGTTGTCAGCATAGGCTGGTACCATTTTATTTTTTTTGGGGGGGGGGGGGCTGAGGGGGTTTCTTGCTATTTCTGTTTATTGGTTCATTTTTGTGTCGTGTCAGTTGAGGCCGGTGTAATTTATTGGAAGGGGGAGCTTATAAACTGATGTTTCTTGGATTATTATTATTATTATTATTATTATTATTATTATTATTATTATTATTATTATTATTATTATTTACTCACTAGGAGTTATCACACTGGTCATCGTCAGTGATCGCCCACTGCCAACAACCTGTGGTATTGCCTGGAGTCTGGGTGACAACAAGTCTTCTCAGACTTCCAGTATGCTCCACCTCTTTTCGTTCATCACCGCTAACGACCTTGTGGTAATCGCAACAGCCACCTACCAACGATTTCCTGCTTATAAGGGCCATTGGTCCCCTCTAGGGCCCGAGTGGCAACAAGCCTTCCCAAGGTCCCAGAGCTGTCCGCGCTCTTCCAGTGGAGGTATGGTTTGCGCTTTCCCTCCTCGATCCTCTGTCCATAATGTTCGTGGCGTTAGCCTATGTTTGCGCCTCTCTCGTGCGGTTGTATTTTCCCCAGTTCTGTTGTTTTGTGCTTCCATGTGTTTGTTCTCCATTCGTTGCTTATGTGGGTTGGTTTCCGCATTCGAGGACATTTCTCAGGATTGTAGCTGTTTTGATCATTACTGTCCTTCGTATGGTATCAGTTATCCCTTTGATTCTTATTTCTCCTAGTCTTTTCTCCATGTTTTTGGGGACTGTTCCTAGTGCTCCTATGATTATTGGTGTTATACTGACTTTCTTCATGTTCCATATTCCTTTCAATTCTCTGGCAAGTTCAGTATATTTGCTTCTTTTTTCTGTCTCTTTGATCTTCACTCTGTGGTCTGCTGGAACAGCAAAGTCCACGATTTTGCAGGATTTTTTTTTCTTGTTGATTATTATCATATCTGGTCTCCTTGCTGTTATGGGTTTGTCTGTTTGTACATTCATATCCCATATGATTTTGTGTTTTTCGTTTTCTAGTCCAGTTTCTGGTTTGTGTTTGTGCCGTTTTTTTGCATATTCGAAATTCAGTTGTTTGCACATTTCCCAGTGTACTTCTTTCCCCACGCTGTCATGTCTGTTCTTGTATTCCCTTTGTGCTAGCTTGCTGCATTAACTTATTATATGATTTATCGTTTCGTCTCTTTGTCCACACAATCGGCATTTGCTGTTTTCCTGGGTTTTATCTATCTTTGCTTTAATAAAGTTTGTCCTAATCGCATTGTTCTGTGCGGCCGTCAGCAGAGATTCCGTTTCTCTGTTCAGGTGTCCTTTTCTTAGCCAGGCCCAGCTGTTTTCATTGGCTTCATCGCTTGTGAGTCTTTATTATTATTATTATTATTATTATTATTATTATTATTATTCTTCTTCTTCTTATTATTATTATTATTATTGGATTGCCTATTAAAAGTTGTAATTAAAGATAATGACATTATGTTGGACACCATCCACTGATTTCTATAGTATTGTCCTGCTAAACGCGAGTCAGTCACAAGTTCATCTAGATTGATGATTGACGGAATTAATAAACAACAAAGATAATAAGGCTAGCACGATGGCCGAGTGGTTAAGGCGTTGGACTTAAGTTCCAATGAACGAATGTCCGCGTGGGTTCGAACCCCACTCGTGCTAATACTTTTTTTTCTAATCTGATGAAGTTTTCTAACTGTAAGTTTAAGACGTAATTTTAATCTAGGATCAAAGAAATATAAACATTTATTATTTCACGGTGAAACTGATCGAACAATAAATTACTAAATTAATAAACTGATCGAACAATAAATTACTAAATTAATAAACTGATCGAACAATAAATTAATAAATTAATAAAGACAAGACATTCATGTAGCACGATGGCCGAGTGGTTAAGGCGTTGGACTTAAGTTCTAATACTTTTTTTTCTAATCTGATGAAGTTTTCTAACTGTAAGTTTAAGACGTAATTTTAATCTAGGATGAAAGAAATATAAACATTTATTATTTCACGGTGAAACTGATCGAACAATAAATTACTAAATTTTAAAGGACAATGATTTTCTTATAAACTTGAAACTAAAATTCTATTTGGGGTTAGGGTTGGGGTTAAGGTAAGGGATCATTATTCATTTCATTTGGGGGGAGTTTATAAGATTTCTTGCGTGTTCCTTCAACGTTTTTGTTTTATTTCTGTTGCAACTTCCATGTATCTTGTTCGTAGTTTATGTGGGTTGGTTTCCGCATTCGAGGATTTTCCATAAGATTTCAGTTGTTTTCATCATTGTAACCGTTGGATAGTTTCAGCTTTCTCTTTCATTCCAATTTCTCCTTGTGTTCTTTCCAAGTTGTTAAGGACTGCCCCTAGTGCTCCTACGATTATTGGTATTGAATTTCTTCATGTTCTATATTCCTTTCAGTTCTCTGACAAGTTACATGTATTTACTCCGTTTTTCCATCTCCTTTATCAATACCTTTAGGTCTGCTGGGACGGTACAATCTACAATTTGGCCGCATTTTCCTTCGATGAGTTTTTATTATCATTATTATTATTATTATTTACTCACTAGGAGTTCTAACACAGGTCATCAGTGATTGCTCACCGACAACCGGTTGTATTCCCTGGAATCTGAGCCCCAACAACTCTCCCCAGATTTCCAGTATTCTCCACCTCTTTTCGATAGCCACCGCAAATAAACTTGCAGTATCACAACAGCCGTTTACCATTGATTTTTCGCAGGTAAGGATCATTGGTCTTCTCTGGGATTTGGGTGGCAATAAGCCTCCCCAAGGTCCCAGCAGTCTCTGCACTTCAAGTGGAGGTCTGGGTTGTGCTGCCTCCGTGGCGCAACCGGTTAGCGCGTTCGGCTGTTAACCGAAAGGTTGGTCGTTCGAATCCACCCGGGGGCGGTAAACTTTTCCATTTGATCTTCATAATACTTCTACTCTTACACTTACTCTTACTCCTCATCCTCATCATCATAATCATCATCATAAAGATAAATGCTAGCAACTTTTAAAAGTCCAACTGTTATACTTTTCAATCGTTGCTTTGTTTCTTACTTTGTGTAGATACATTCTGAAAATGAAAACAGGTCTTTCACTTGTCATCTGCCTCCGTGGTGCAACCGGTTAGCGCGTTCGGCTGTTAACCGATAGGTTGGTGGTTCGAATCCACCCGGGGGCGGTAAACTTTTCCATTTGATCTTCATAATACTTCTACTCTTACACTTACTCTTACTCCTCATCCTCATCATCATCATCATCATCATAAAGATAGATGCTACGCAACTTTTAACAGTCAAACTGTTATACTTTTCAATCGTTGCTTTGTTTCTTACTTTGTGTAGATACATTCTGAAAATGAAAACAGGTCTTTCACTTGTCATCTACCTCCGTGGCGCAACCGGTTAGCGCGTTCGGCTGTTGACCGAAAGGTTGGTGGTTCGAATCCACCCGGGGGCGGTAAACTTTTCCATTTGATCTTCATAATACTTCTACTCTTACACCTACTCTTACACTTACTCTTACTCCTCATCCTCATCATCATCATCATCATCATAAAGATAGATGCTACGCAACTTTTAAAAGTCCAACTGTTATACTTTTCAATCGTTGCTTTGTTTCTTACTTTGTGTAGATACATTCTGAAAATGAAAACAGGTCTTTCACTTTTCATCTGCCTCCGTGGCGCAACCGGTTAGCGCGTTCGGCTGTTAACCGAGAGGTTGGTGGTTCGAATCCACCCGGGGGCGGTAAACTTTTCCATTTGATCTTCATAATACTTCTACTCTTACACCTACTCTTACACTTACTCTTACTCCTCATCCTCATCATCATCATCATCATCATAAAGATAGATGCTACGCAACTTTTAAAAGTCCAACTGTTATACTTTTCAATCGTTGCTTTGTTTCTTACTTTGTGTAGATACATTCTAAAAATGAAAACAGGTCTTTCACTTTTCATCTGCCTCCGTGGCGCAACCGGTTAGCGCGTTCGGCTGTTAACCGAAAGGTTGGTGGTTCGAATCCACCCGGGGGCGGTAAACTTTTCCATTTGATCTTCATAATACTTCTACTCTTACACTTACACTAACTCCTCATCCTCATCATCATCATCATCATCATAAAGATAAATGCTACGCAACTTTTAAAAGTCCAACTGTTATACTTTTCAATCGTTGCTTTGTTTCTTACTTTGTGTAGATACATTCTGAAAATGAAAACAGGTCTTTCACTTGTCATCTGCCTCCGTGGCGCAACCGGTTAGCGCGTTCGGCTGTTAACCGAAAGGTTGGTGGTTCGAATCCACCCGGGGGCGGTAAACTTTTCCATTTGATCTTCATAATACTTCTACTCTTACACCTACTCTTACACTTACTCTTACTCCTCATCCTCATCATCATCATCATCATCATAAAGATAAATGCTACGCAACTTTTAAAAGTCCAACTGTTATACTTTTCAATCGTTGCTTTGTTTCTTACTTTGTGTAGATACATTCTGAAAATGAAAACAGGTCTTTCACTTGTCATCTGCCTCCGTGGCGCAACCGGTTAGCGCATTCGGCTGTTAACCGAAAGGTTGGTGGTTCGAATCCACCCGGGGGCGGTAAACTTTTCCATTTGATCTTCATAATACTTCTACTCTTACACTTACTCTTACTCCTCATCCTCATCATCATCATCATCATCATAAAGATAGATGCTACGCAACTTTTAAAAGTCCAACTGTTATACTTTTCAATCGTTGCTTTGTTTCTTACTTTGTGTAGATACATTCTGAAAATGAAAACAGGTCTTTCACTTGTCATCTGCCTCCGTGGCGCAACCGGTTAGCGCGTTCGGCTGTTAACCGAAAGGTTGGTGGTTCGAATCCACCCGGGGGCGGTAAACTTTTCCATTTGATCTTCATAATACTTCTACTCTTACACTTACACTAACTCCTCATCCTCATCATCATCATCATCATAAAGATAAATGCTACGCAACTTTTAAAAGTCCAACTGTTATACTTTTCAATCGTTGCTTTGTTTCTTACTTTGTGTAGATACATTCTGAAAATGAAAACAGGTCTTTCACTTGTCATCTGCCTCCGTGGCGCAACCGGTTAGCGCGTTCGGCTGTTAACCGAAAGGTTGGTGGTTCGAATCCACCCGGGGGCGGTAAACTTTTCCATTTGATCTTCATAATACTTCTACTCTTACACTTACTCTTACTCCTCATCCTCATCATCATCATCATCATCATAAAGATAGATGCTACGCAACTTTTAAAAGTCCAACTGTTATACTTTTCAATCGTTGCTTTGTTTCTTACTTTGTGTAGATACATTCTGAAAATGAAAACAGGTCTTTCACTTGTCATCTGCCTCCGTGGCGCAACCGGTTAGCGCGTTCGGCTGTTAACCGAAAGGTTGGTGGTTCGAATCCACCCGGGGGCGGTAAACTTTTCCATTTGATCTTCATAATACTTCTACTCTTACACTTACACTAACTCCTCATCCTCATCATCATCATCATCATAAAGATAAATGCTACGCAACTTTTAAAAGTCCAACTGTTATACTTTTCAATCGTTGCTTTGTTTCTTACTTTGTGTAGATACATTCTGAAAATGAAAACAGGTCTTTCACTTGTCATCTGCCTCCGTGGCGCAACCGGTTAGCGCGTTCGGCTGTTAACCGAAAGGTTGGTGGTTCGAATCCACCCGGGGGCGGTAAACTTTTCCATTTGATCTTCATAATACTTCTACTCTTACACTTACTCTTACTCCTCATCCTCATCATCATCATCATCATCATAAAGATAGATGCTACGCAACTTTTAAAAGTCCAACTGTTATACTTTTCAATCGTTGCTTTGTTTCTTACTTTGTGTAGATACATTCTGAAAATGAAAACAGGTCTTTCACTTGTCATCTGCCTCCGTGGCGCAACCGGTTAGCGCGTTCGGCTGTTAACCGAAAGGTTGGTGGTTCGAATCCACCCGGGGGCGGTAAACTTTTCCATTTGATCTTCATAATACTTCTACTCTTACACTTACTCTTACTCCTTATCCTCATCATCATCATCATCATAAAGATAGATGCTACGCAACTGTTAAAAGTCCAACTGTTATACTTTTCAATCGTTGCTTTGTTTCTTACTTTGTGTAGATACATTCTGAAAATGAAAACAGGTCTTTCACTTGTCATCGGCCTCCGTGGCGCAACCGGTTAGCGCGTTCGGCTGTTAACCGAAAGGTTGGTGGTTCGAATCCACCCGGGGGCGGTAAACTTTTCCATTTGATCTTCATAATACTTCTACTCTTACACTTACACTAACTCCTCATCCTCATCATCATCATCATCATAAAGATAAATGCTACGCAACTTTTAAAAGTCCAACTGTTATACTTTTCAATCGTTGCTTTGTTTCTTACTTTGTGTAGATACATTCTGAAAATGAAAACAGGTCTTTCACTTGTCATCTGCCTCCGTGGCGCAACCGGTTAGCGCGTTCGGCTGTTAACCGAAAGGTTGGTGGTTCGAATCCACCCGGGGGCGGTAAACTTTTCCATTTGATCTTCATAATACTTCTACTCTTACACTTACTCTTACTCCTCATCCTCATCATCATCATCATCATCATAAAGATAGATGCTACGCAACTTTTAAAAGTCCAACTGTTATACTTTTCAATCGTTGCTTTGTTTCTTACTTTGTGTAGATACATTCTGAAAATGAAAACAGGTCTTTCACTTGTCATCTGCCTCCGTGGCGCAACCGGTTAGCGCGTTCGGCTGTTAACCGAAAGGTTGGTGGTTCGAATCCACCCGGGGGCGGTAAACTTTTCCATTTGATCTTCATAATACTTCTACTCTTACACTTACACTAACTCCTCATCCTCATCATCATCATCATCATAAAGATAAATGCTACGCAACTTTTAAAAGTCCAACTGTTATACTTTTCAATCGTTGCTTTGTTTCTTACTTTGTGTAGATACATTCTGAAAATGAAAACAGGTCTTTCACTTGTCATCTGCCTCCGTGGCGCAACCGGTTAGCGCGTTCGGCTGTTAACCGAAAGGTTGGTGGTTCGAATCCACCCGGGGGCGGTAAACTTTTCCATTTGATCTTCATAATACTTCTACTCTTACACTTACTCTTACTCCTCATCCTCATCATCATCATCATCATCATAAAGATAGATGCTACGCAACTTTTAAAAGTCCAACTGTTATACTTTTCAATCGTTGCTTTGTTTCTTACTTTGTGTAGATACATTCTGAAAATGAAAACAGGTCTTTCACTTGTCATCTGCCTCCGTGGCGCAACCGGTTAGCGCGTTCGGCTGTTAACCGAAAGGTTGGTGGTTCGAATCCACCCGGGGGCGGTAAACTTTTCCATTTGATCTTCATAATACTTCTACTCTTACACTTACTCTTACTCCTTATCCTCATCATCATCATCATCATAAAGATAGATGCTACGCAACTGTTAAAAGTCCAACTGTTATACTTTTCAATCGTTGCTTTGTTTCTTACTTTGTGTAGATACATTCTGAAAATGAAAACAGGTCTTTCACTTGTCATCGGCCTCCGTGGCGCAACCGGTTAGCGCGTTCGGCTGTTAACCGAAAGGTTGGTGGTTCGAATCCACCCGGGGGCGGTAAACTTTTCCATTTGATCTTCATAATACTTCTACTCTTACACTTACTCTTACTCCTCATCCTCATCATCATCATCATCATCATAAAGATAAATGCTACGCAACTTTTAAAAGTCCAACTGTTATACTTTTCAATCGTTGCTTTGTTTCTTACTTTGTGTAGATACATTGTGAAAATGAAAACAGGTCTTTCACTTGTCATCTGCCTCCGTGGCGCAACCGGTTAGCGCGTTCGGCTGTTAACCGAAAGGTTGGTGGTTCGAATCCACCCGGGGGCGGTAAACTTTTCCATTTGATCTTCATAATACTTCTACTCTTACACTTACTCTTACTCCTCATCCTCATCATCATCATCAAATAAAGATAAATGCTACGCAACTTTTAAAAGTCCAACTGTTATACTTTTCAATCGTTGCTTTGTTTCTTACTTTGTGTAGATACATTCTGAAAATGAAAACAGGTCTTTCACTTGTCATCTGCCTCCGTGGCGCAACCGGTTAGCGCGTTCGGCTGTTAACCGATAGGTTGGTGGTTCGAATCCACCCGGGGGCGGTAAACTTTTCCATTTGATCTTCATAATACTTCTACTCTTACACTTACTCTTACTCCTCATCCTCATCATCATCATCATCATCATAAAGATAGATGCTACGCAACTTTTAAAAGTCCAACTGTTATACTTTTCAATCGTTGCTTTGTTTCTTACTTTGTGTAGATACATTCTGAAAATGAAAACAGGTCTTTCACTTGTCATCTGCCTCCGTGGCGCAACCGGTTAGCGCGTTCGGCTGTTAACCGAAAGGTTGGTGGTTCGAATCCACCCGGGGGCGGTAAACTTTTCCATTTGATCTTAATCATACTTCTACTCTTACACCTACTCTTACACTTACTCTTACTCCTCATCCTCATCATCATCATCATCATCATAAAGATAAATGCTACGCAACTTTTAAAAGTCCAACTGTTATACTTTTCAATCGTTGCTTTGTTTCTTACTTTGTGTAGATACATTCTGAAAATGAAAACAGGTCTTTCCCTTGTCATCTGCCTCCGTGGCGCAACCGGTTAGCGCGTTCGGCTGTTAACCGAAAGGTTGGTGGTTCGAATCCACCCGGGGGCGGTAAACTTTTCCATTTGATCTTCATAATACTTCTACTCTTACACTTACTCTTACTCCTCATCCTCATCATCATCATCATCATCATAAAGATAGATGCTACGCAACTTTTAAAAGTCCAACTGTTATACTTTTCAATCGTTGCTTTGTTTCTTACTTTGTGTAGATACATTCTGAAAATGAAAACAGGTCTTTCACTTGTCATCTGCCTCCGTGGCGCAACCGGTTAGCGCGTTCGGCTGTTAACCGAAAGGTTGGTGGTTCGAATCCACCCGGGGGCGGTAAACTTTTCCATTTGATCTTCATAATACTTCTACTCTTACACTTACACTAACTCCTCATCCTCATCATCATCATCATCATAAAGATAAATGCTACGCAACTTTTAAAAGTCCAACTGTTATACTTTTCAATCGTTGCTTTGTTTCTTACTTTGTGTAGATACATTCTGAAAATGAAAACAGGTCTTTCACTTGTCATCTGCCTCCGTGGCGCAACCGGTTAGCGCGTTCGGCTGTTAACCGAAAGGTTGGTGGTTCGAATCCACCCGGGGGCGGTAAACTTTTCCATTTGATCTTCATAATACTTCTACTCTTACACTTACTCTTACTCCTCATCCTCATCATCATCATCATCATCATAAAGATAGATGCTACGCAACTTTTAAAAGTCCAACTGTTATACTTTTCAATCGTTGCTTTGTTTCTTACTTTGTGTAGATACATTCTGAAAATGAAAACAGGTCTTTCACTTGTCATCTGCCTCCGTGGCGCAACCGGTTAGCGCGTTCGGCTGTTAACCGAAAGGTTGGTGGTTCGAATCCACCCGGGGGCGGTAAACTTTTCCATTTGATCTTCATAATACTTCTACTCTTACACTTACTCTTACTCCTTATCCTCATCATCATCATCATCATAAAGATAGATGCTACGCAACTGTTAAAAGTCCAACTGTTATACTTTTCAATCGTTGCTTTGTTTCTTACTTTGTGTAGATACATTCTGAAAATGAAAACAGGTCTTTCACTTGTCATCGGCCTCCGTGGCGCAACCGGTTAGCGCGTTCGGCTGTTAACCGAAAGGTTGGTGGTTCGAATCCACCCGGGGGCGGTAAACTTTTCCATTTGATCTTCATAATACTTCTACTCTTACACTTACTCTTACTCCTCATCCTCATCATCATCATCATAAAGATAAATGCTACGCAACTTTTAAAAGTCCAACTGTTATACTTTTCAATCGTTGCTTTGTTTCTTACTTTGTGTAGATACATTGTGAAAATGAAAACAGGTCTTTCACTTGTCATCTGCCTCCGTGGCGCAACCGGTTAGCGCGTTCGGCTGTTAACCGAAAGGTTGGTGGTTCGAATCCACCCGGGGGCGGTAAACTTTTCCATTTGATCTTCATAATACTTCTACTCTTACACTTACTCTTACTCCTCATCCTCATCATCATCATCATCATCATCATCATAAAGATAGATGCTACGCAACTTTTAACAGTCCAACTGTTATACTTTTCAATCGTTGCTTTGTTTCTTACTTTGTGTAGATACATTCTGAAAATGAAAACAGGTCTTTCACTTGTCATCTGCCTCCGTGGCGCAACCGGTTAGCGCGTTCGGCTGTTAACCGAAAGGTTGGTGGTTCGAATCCACCCGGGGGCGGTAAACTTTTCCATTTGATCTTCATAATACTTCTACTCTTACACCTACTCTTACACTTACACTAACTCCTCATCCTCATCATCATCATCATCATCATAAAGATAAATGCTACGCAACTTTTAAAAGTCCAACTGTTATACTTTTCAATCGTTGCTTTGTTTCTTACTTTGTGTAGATACATTCTGAAAATGAAAACAGGTCTTTCACTTGTCATCTGCCTCCGTGGCGCAACCGGTTAGCGCGTTTGGCTGTTAACCCAAAGGTTGGTGGTTCGAATCCACCCGGGGGCGGTAAACTTTTCCATTTGATCTTCATAATACTTCTACTCTTACACTTACTCTTACTCCTCATCCTCATCATCATCATCATCATCATAAAGATAGATGCTACGAAACTTTTAAAAGTCCAACTGTTATACTTTTCAATCGTTGCTTTGTTTCTTACTTTGTGTAGATACATTCTGAAAATGAAAACAGGTCTTTCACTTGTCATCTGCCTCCGTGGCGCAACCGGTTAGCGCGTTCGGCTGTTAACCGAAAGGTTGGTGGTTCGAATCCACCCGGGGGCGGTAAACTTTTCCATTTGATCTTAATCATACTTCTACTCTTACACCTACTCTTACACTTACTCTTACTCCTCATCCTCATCATCATCATCATCATCATAAAGATAAATGCTACGCAACTTTTAAAAGTCCAACTGTTATACTTTTCAATCGTTGCTTTGTTTCTTACTTTGTGTAGATACATTCTGAAAATGAAAACAGGTCTTTCACTTGTCATCTGCCTCCGTGGCGCAACCGGTTAGCGCGTTCGGCTGTTAACCGAAAGGTTGGTGGTTCGAATCCACCCGGGGGCGGTAAACTTTTCCATTTGATCTTCATAATACTTCTACTCTTACACTTACTCTTACTCCTCATCCTCATCATCATCATCATCATCATAAAGATAGATGCTACGCAACTTTTAAAAGTCCAACTGTTATACTTTTCAATCGTTGCTTTGTTTCTTACTTTGTGTAGATACATTCTGAAAATGAAAACAGGTCTTTCACTTGTCATCTGCCTCCGTGGCGCAACCGGTTAGCGCGTTCGGCTGTTAACCGAAAGGTTGGTGGTTCGAATCCACCCGGGGGCGGTAAACTTTTCCATTTGATCTTCATAATACTTCTACTCTTACACTTACACTAACTCCTCATCCTCATCATCATCATCATCATAAAGATAAATGCTACGCAACTTTTAAAAGTCCAACTGTTATACTTTTCAATCGTTGCTTTGTTTCTTACTTTGTGTAGATACATTCTGAAAATGAAAACAGGTCTTTCACTTGTCATCTGCCTCCGTGGCGCAACCGGTTAGCGCGTTCGGCTGTTAACCGAAAGGTTGGTGGTTCGAATCCACCCGGGGGCGGTAAACTTTTCCATTTGATCTTCATAATACTTCTACTCTTACACTTACTCTTACTCCTCATCCTCATCATCATCATCATCATCATAAAGATAGATGCTACGCAACTTTTAAAAGTCCAACTGTTATACTTTTCAATCGTTGCTTTGTTTCTTACTTTGTGTAGATACATTCTGAAAATGAAAACAGGTCTTTCACTTGTCATCTGCCTCCGTGGCGCAACCGGTTAGCGCGTTCGGCTGTTAACCGAAAGGTTGGTGGTTCGAATCCACCCGGGGGCGGTAAACTTTTCCATTTGATCTTCATAATACTTCTACTCTTACACTTACTCTTACTCCTTATCCTCATCATCATCATCATCATAAAGATAGATGCTACGCAACTGTTAAAAGTCCAACTGTTATACTTTTCAATCGTTGCTTTGTTTCTTACTTTGTGTAGATACATTCTGAAAATGAAAACAGGTCTTTCACTTGTCATCGGCCTCCGTGGCGCAACCGGTTAGCGCGTTCGGCTGTTAACCGAAAGGTTGGTGGTTCGAATCCACCCGGGGGCGGTAAACTTTTCCATTTGATCTTCATAATACTTCTACTCTTACACTTACTCTTACTCCTCATCCTCATCATCATCATCATAAAGATAAATGCTACGCAACTTTTAAAAGTCCAACTGTTATACTTTTCAATCGTTGCTTTGTTTCTTACTTTGTGTAGATACATTGTGAAAATGAAAACAGGTCTTTCACTTGTCATCTGCCTCCGTGGCGCAACCGGTTAGCGCGTTCGGCTGTTAACCGAAAGGTTGGTGGTTCGAATCCACCCGGGGGCGGTAAACTTTTCCATTTGATCTTCATAATACTTCTACTCTTACACTTACTCTTACTCCTCATCCTCATCATCATCATCATCATCATAAAGATAGATGCTACGCAACTTTTAACAGTCCAACTGTTATACTTTTCAATCGTTGCTTTGTTTCTTACTTTGTGTAGATACATTCTGAAAATGAAAACAGGTCTTTCACTTGTCATCTGCCTCCGTGGCGCAACCGGTTAGCGCGTTCGGCTGTTAACCGAAAGGTTGGTGGTTCGAATCCACCCGGGGGCGGTAAACTTTTCCATTTGATCTTCATAATACTTCTACTCTTACACCTACTCTTACACTTACACTAACTCCTCATCCTCATCATCATCATCATCATCATAAAGATAAATGCTACGCAACTTTTAAAAGTCCAACTGTTATACTTTTCAATCGTTGCTTTGTTTCTTACTTTGTGTAGATACATTCTGAAAATGAAAACAGGTCTTTCACTTGTCATCTGCCTCCGTGGCGCAACCGGTTAGCGCGTTCGGCTGTTAACCGAAAGGTTGGTGGTTCGAATCCACCCGGGGGCGGTAAACTTTTCCATTTGATCTTCATAATACTTCTACTCTTACACTTACTCTTACTCCTCATCCTCATCATCATCATCATCATCATAAAGATAGATGCTACGCAACTTTTAAAAGTCCAACTGTTATACTTTTCAATCGTTGCTTTGTTTCTTACTTTGTGTAGATACATTCTGAAAATGAAAACAGGTCTTTCACTTGTCATCTGCCTCCGTGGCGCAACCGGTTAGCGCGTTCGGCTGTTAACCGAAAGGTTGGTGGTTCGAATCCACCCGGGGGCGGTAAACTTTTCCATTTGATCTTCATAATACTTCTACTCTTACACTTACACTAACTCCTCATCCTCATCATCATCATCATCATAAAGATAAATGCTACGCAACTTTTAAAAGTCCAACTGTTATACTTTTCAATCGTTGCTTTGTTTCTTACTTTGTGTAGATACATTCTGAAAATGAAAACAGGTCTTTCACTTGTCATCTGCCTCCGTGGCGCAACCGGTTAGCGCGTTCGGCTGTTAACCGAAAGGTTGGTGGTTCGAATCCACCCGGGGGTGGTAAACTTTTCCATTTGATCTTCATAATACTTCTACTCTTACACTTACTCTTACTCCTTATCCTCATCATCATCATCATCATAAAGATAGATGCTACGCAACTGTTAAAAGTCCAACTGTTATACTTTTCAATCGTTGCTTTGTTTCTTACTTTGTGTAGATACATTGTGAAAATGAAAACAGGTCTTTCACTTGTCATTGGCCTCCGTGGCGCAACCGGTTAGCGCGTTCGGCTGTTAACCGAAAGGTTGGTGGTTCGAATCCACCCGGGGGCGGTAAACTTTTCCATTTGATCTTCATAATACTTCTACTCTTACACTTACTCTTACTCCTCATCCTCATCATCATCATCATCATCATAAAGATAAATGCTACGCAACTTTTAAAAGTCCAACTGTTATACTTTTCAATCGTTGCTTTGTTTCTTACTTTGTGTAGATACATTGTGAAAATGAAAACAGGTCTTTCACTTGTCATCTGCCTCCGTGGCGCAACCGGTTAGCGCGTTCGGCTGTTAACCGAAAGGTTGGTGGTTCGAATCCACCCGGGGGCGGTAAACTTTTCCATTTGATCTTCATAATACTTCTACTCTTACACTTACTCTTACTCCTCATCCTCATCATCATCATCATCATCATCATAAAGATAGATGCTACGCAACTTTTAACAGTCCAACTGTTATACTTTTCAATCGTTGCTTTGTTTCTTACTTTGTGTAGATACATTCTGAAAATGAAAACAGGTCTTTCACTTGTCATCTGCCTTTGTGGCGCAACCGGTTAGCGCGTTCGGCTGTTAACCGAAAGGTTGGTGGTTCGAATCCACCCGGGGGCGGTAAACTTTTCCATTTGATCTTCATAATACTTCTACTCTTACACCTACTCTTACACTTACACTAACTCCTCATCCTCATCATCATCATCATCATCATAAAGATAAATGCTACGCAACTTTTAAAAGTCCAACTGTTATACTTTTCAATCGTTGCTTTGTTTCTTACTTTGTGTAGATACATTCTGAAAATGAAAACAGGTCTTTCACTTGTCATCTGCCTCCGTGGCGCAACCGGTTAGCGCGTTTGGCTGTTAACCCAAAGGTTGGTGGTTCGAATCCACCCGGGGGCGGTAAACTTTTCCATTTGATCTTCATAATACTTCTACTCTTACACTTACTCTTACTCCTCATCCTCATCATCATCATCATCATCAAATAAAGATAAATGCTACGCAACTTTTAAAAGTCCAACTGTTATACTTTTCAATCGTTGCTTTGTTTCTTACTTTGTGTAGATACATTCTGAAAATGAAAACAGGTCTTTCACATGTCATCTGCCTCCGTGGCGCAACCGGTTAGCGCGTTCGGCTATTAACCGAAAGGTTGGTGGTTCGAATCCACCAGGGGTCGGTAAACTTTTCCATTTGATCTTCATAATACTTCTACTCTTACACTTACACTAACTCCTCATCCTCATCATCATCAAATAAAGATAAATGCTACGCAACTTTTAAAAGTCCAACTGTTATACTTTTCAATCGTTGCTTTGTTTCTTACTTTGTGTAGATACATTCTGAAAATGAAAACAGGTCTTTCACTTGTCATCTGCCTCCGTGGCGCAACCGGTTAGCGCGTTTGGCTGTTAACCGATAGGTTGGTGGTTCGAATCCACCCGGGGGCGGTAAACTTTTCCATTTGATCTTTATAATACTTCTACTCTTACACTTACTCTTACTCCTCATCCTCATCATCATCATCATCATCATAAAGATAGATGCTACGCAACTTTTAACAGTCCAACTGTTATACTTTTCAATCGTTGCTTTGTTTCTTACTTTGTGTAGATACATTCTGAAAATGAAAACAGGTCTTTCACTTGTCATCTGCCTCCGTGGCGCAACCGGTTAGCGCGTTCGGCTGTTAACCGAAAGGTTGGTGGTTCGAATCCACCCGGGGGCGGTAAACTTTTCCATTTGATCTTCATAATACTTCTACTCTTACACTTACTCTTACTCCTCATCCTCATCATCATCATCATCATCATAAAGATAGATGCTACGCAACTTTTAAAAGTCCAACTGTTATACTTTTCAATCGTTGCTTTGTTTCTTACTTTGTGTAGATACATTCTGAAAATGAAAACAGGTCTTTCACTTGTCATCTGCCTCCGTGGCGCAACCGGTTAGCGCGTTCGGCTGTTAACCGAAAGGTTGGTGGTTCGAATCCACCCGGGGGCGGTAAACTTTTCCATTTGATCTTCATAATACTTCTACTCTTACACTTACTCTTACTCCTCATCCTCATCATCATCATCATCATCATAAAGATAGATGCTACGCAACTTTTAAAAGTCCAACTGTTATACTTTTCAATCGTTGCTTTGTTTCTTACTTTGTGTAGATACATTCTGAAAATGAAAACAGGTCTTTCACTTGTCATCTGCCTCCGTGGCGCAACCGGTTAGCGCGTTCGGCTGTTAACCGATAGGTTGGTGGTTCGAATCCACCCGGGGGCGGTAAACTTTTCCATTTGATCTTCATAATACTTCTACTCTTACACTTACTCTTACTCCTCATCCTCATCATCATCATCATCATCATAAAGATAGATGCTACGCAACTTTTAACAGTCCAACTGTTATACTTTTCAATCGTTGCTTTGTTTCTTATATTGTGTAGATACATTCTGAAAATGAAAACAGGTCTTTCACTTGTCATCTGCCTCCGTGGCGCAACCGGTTAGCGCGTTCGGCTGTTAACCGAAAGGTTGGTGGTTCGAATCCACCCGGGGGCGGTAAACTTTTCCATTTGATCTTCATAATACTTCTACTCTTACACCTACTCTTACACTTACTCTTACTCCTCATCCTCATCATCATCATCATCATCATAAAGATAAATGCTACGCAACTTTTAAAAGTCCAACTGTTATACTTTTCAATCGTTGCTTTGTTTCTTACTTTGTGTAGATACATTCTGAAAATGAAAACAGGTCTTTCACTTGTCATCTGCCTCCGTGGCGCAACCGGTTAGCGCGTTCGGCTGTTAACCGAAAGGTTGGTGGTTCGAATCCACCCGGGGGCGGTAAACTTTTCCATTTGATCTTCATAATACTTCTACTCTTACACTTACTCTTACTCCTCATCCTCATCATCATCATCATCATCATAAAGATAGATGCTACGCAACTTTTAAAAGTCCAACTGTTATACTTTTCAATCGTTGCTTTGTTTCTTACTTTGTGTAGATACATTCTGAAAATGAAAACAGGTCTTTCACTTGTCATCTGCCTCCGTGGCGCAACCGGTTAGCGCGTTCGGCTGTTAACCGAAAGGTTGGTGGTTCGAATCCACCCGGGGGCGGTAAACTTTTCCATTTGATCTTCATAATACTTCTACTCTTACACTTACACTAACTCCTCATCCTCATCATCATCATCATCATAAAGATAAATGCTACGCAACTTTTAAAAGTCCAACTGTTATACTTTTCAATCGTTGCTTTGTTTCTTACTTTGTGTAGATACATTCTGAAAATGAAAACAGGTCTTTCACTTGTCATCTGCCTCCGTGGCGCAACCGGTTAGCGCGTTCGGCTGTTAACCGAAAGGTTGGTGGTTCGAATCCACCCGGGGGCGGTAAACTTTTCCATTTGATCTTCATAATACTTCTACTCTTACACTTACTCTTACTCCTCATCCTCATCATCATCATCATCATCATAAAGATAGATGCTACGCAACTTTTAACAGTCCAACTGTTATACTTTTCAATCGTTGCTTTGTTTCTTACTTTGTGTAGATACATTCTGAAAATGAAAACAGGTCTTTCACTTGTCATCTGCCTCCGTGGCGCAACCGGTTAGCGCGTTTGGCTGTTAACCGAAAGGTTGGTGGTTCGAATCCACCCGGGGGCGGTAAACTTTTCCATTTGATCTTCATAATACTTCTACTCTTACACTTACTCTTACTCCTTATCCTCATCATCATCATCATCATAAAGATAGATGCTACGCAACTGTTAAAAGTCCAACTGTTATACTTTTCAATCGTTGCTTTGTTTCTTACTTTGTGTAGATACATTCTGAAAATGAAAACAGGTCTTTCACTTGTCATCGGCCTCCGTGGCGCAACCGGTTAGCGCGTTCGGCTGTTAACCGAAAGGTTGGTGGTTCGAATCCACCCGGGGGCGGTAAACTTTTCCATTTGATCTTCATAATACTTCTACTCTTACACTTACTCTTACTCCTCATCCTCATCATCATCATCATCATCATAAAGATAAATGCTACGCAACTTTTAAAAGTCCAACTGTTATACTTTTCAATCGTTGCTTTGTTTCTTACTTTGTGTAGATACATTCTGAAAATGAAAACAGGTCTTTCACTTGTCATCTGCCTCCGTGGCGCAACCGGTTAGCGCGTTCGGCTGTTAACCGAAAGGTTGGTGGTTCGAATCCACCCGGGGGCGGTAAACTTTTCCATTTGATCTTCATAATACTTCTACTCTTACACTTACTCTTACTCCTCATCCTCATCATCATCATCATCATCATAAAGATAGATGCTACGCAACTTTTAACAGTCCAACTGTTATACTTTTCAATCGTTGCTTTGTTTCTTACTTTGTGTAGATACATTCTGAAAATGAAAACAGGTCTTTCACTTGTCATCTGCCTCCGTGGCGCAACCGGTTAGCGCGTTCGGCTGTTAACCGAAAGGTTGGTGGTTCGAATCCACCCGGGGGCGGTAAACTTTTCCATTTGATCTTCATAATACTTCTACTCTTACACTTACTCTTACTCCTCATCCTCATCATCATCATCATCATCAAATAAAGATAAATGCTACGCAACTTTTAAAAGTCCAACTGTTATACTTTTCAATCGTTGCTTTGTTTCTTACTTTGTGTAGATACATTCTGAAAATGAAAACAGGTCTTTCACATGTCATCTGCCTCCGTGGCGCAACCGGTTAGCGCGTTCGGCTGTTAACCGAAAGGTTGGTGGTTCGAATCCACCCGGGGTCGGTAAACTTTTCCATTTGATCTTCATAATACTTCTACTCTTACACTTACACTAACTCCTCATCCTCATCATCATCAAATAAAGATAAATGCTACGCAACTTTTAAAAGTCCAACTGTTATACTTTTCAATCGTTGCTTTGTTTCTTACTTTGTGTAGATACATTCTGAAAATGAAAACAGGTCTTTCACTTGTCATCTGCCTCCGTGGCGCAACCGGTTAGCGCGTTTGGCTGTTAACCGATAGGTTGGTGGTTCGAATCCACCCGGGGGCGGTAAACTTTTCCATTTGATCTTTATAATACTTCTACTCTTACACTTACTCTTACTCCTCATCCTCATCATCATCATCATCATCATAAAGATAGATGCTACGCAACTTTTAACAGTCCAACTGTTATACTTTTCAATCGTTGCTTTGTTTCTTACTTTGTGTAGATACATTCTGAAAATGAAAACAGGTCTTTCACTTGTCATCTGCCTCCGTGGCGCAACCGGTTAGCGCGTTCGGCTGTTAACCGAAAGGTTGGTGGTTCGAATCCACCCGGGGGCGGTAAACTTTTCCATTTGATCTTCATAATACTTCTACTCTTACACTTACTCTTACTCCTCATCCTCATCATCATCATCATCATCATAAAGATAGATGCTACGCAACTTTTAAAAGTCCAACTGTTATACTTTTCAATCGTTGCTTTGTTTCTTACTTTGTGTAGATACATTCTGAAAATGAAAACAGGTCTTTCACTTGTCATCTGCCTCCGTGGCGCAACCGGTTAGCGCGTTCGGCTGTTAACCGAAAGGTTGGTGGTTCGAATCCACCCGGGGGCGGTAAACTTTTCCATTTGATCTTCATAATACTTCTACTCTTACACTTACTCTTACTCCTCATCCTCATCATCATCATCATCATCATAAAGATAGATGCTACGCAACTTTTAAAAGTCCAACTGTTATACTTTTCAATCGTTGCTTTGTTTCTTACTTTGTGTAGATACATTCTGAAAATGAAAACAGGTCTTTCACTTGTCATCTGCCTCCGTGGCGCAACCGGTTAGCGCGTTCGGCTGTTAACCGATAGGTTGGTGGTTCGAATCCACCCGGGGGCGGTAAACTTTTCCATTTGATCTTCATAATACTTCTACTCTTACACTTACTCTTACTCCTCATCCTCATCATCATCATCATAAAGATAGATGCTACGCAACTTTTAACAGTCCAACTGTTATACTTTTCAATCGTTGCTTTGTTTCTTACTTTGTGTAGATACATTCTGAAAATGAAAACAGGTCTTTCACTTGTCATCTGCCTCCGTGGCGCAACCGGTTAGCGCGTTCGGCTGTTAACCGAAAGGTTGGTGGTTCGAATCCACCCGGGGGCGGTAAACTTTTCCATTTGATCTTCATAATACTTCTACTCTTACACCTACTCTTACACTTACTCTTACTCCTCATCCTCATCATCATCATCATCATCATAAAGATAAATGCTACGCAACTTTTAAAAGTCCAACTGTTATACTTTTCAATCGTTGCTTTGTTTCTTACTTTGTGTAGATACATTCTGAAAATGAAAACAGGTCTTTCACTTGTCATCTGCCTCCGTGGCGCAACCGGTTAGCGCGTTCGGCTGTTAACCGAAAGGTTGGTGGTTCGAATCCACCCGGGGGCGGTAAACTTTTCCATTTGATCTTCATAATACTTCTACTCTTACACTTACTCTTACTCCTCATCCTCATCATCATCATCATCATCATAAAGATAGATGCTACGCAACTTTTAAAAGTCCAACTGTTATACTTTTCAATCGTTGCTTTGTTTCTTACTTTGTGTAGATACATTCTGAAAATGAAAACAGGTCTTTCACTTGTCATCTGCCTCCGTGGCGCAACCGGTTAGCGCGTTCGGCTGTTAACCGAAAGGTTGGTGGTTCGAATCCACCCGGGGGCGGTAAACTTTTCCATTTGATCTTCATAATACTTCTACTCTTACACTTACACTAACTCCTCATCCTCATCATCATCATCATCATAAAGATAAATGCTACGCAACTTTTAAAAGTCCAACTGTTATACTTTTCAATCGTTGCTTTGTTTCTTACTTTGTGTAGATACATTCTGAAAATGAAAACAGGTCTTTCACTTGTCATCTGCCTCCGTGGCGCAACCGGTTAGCGCGTTCGGCTGTTAACCGAAAGGTTGGTGGTTCGTATCCACCCGGGGGCGGTAAACTTTTCCATTTGATCTTCATAATACTTCTACTCTTACACTTACTCTTACTCCTCATCCTCATCATCATCATCATCATCATAAAGATAAATGCTACGCAACTTTTAAAAGTCCAACTGTTATACTTTTCAATCGTTGCTTTGTTTCTTACTTTGTGTAGATACATTCTGAAAATGAAAACAGGTCTTTCACTTGTCATCTGCCTCCGTGGCGCAACCGGTTAGCGCGTTCGGCTGTTAACCGAAAGGTTGGTGGTTCGAATCCACCCGGGGGCGGTAAACTTTTCCATTTGATCTTCATAATACTTCTACTCTTACACTTACTCTTACTCCTCATCCTCATCATCATCATCATCATCATAAAGATAGATGCTACGCAACTTTTAACAGTCCAACTGTTATACTTTTCAATCGTTGCTTTGTTTCTTACTTTGTGTAGATACATTCTGAAAATGAAAACAGGTCTTTCACTTGTCATCTGCCTCCGTGGCGCAACCGGTTAGCGCGTTCGGCTGTTAACCGAAAGGTTGGTGGTTCGAATCCACCCGGGGGCGGTAAACTTTTCCATTTGATCTTCATAATACTTCTACTCTTACACCTACTCTTACACTTACACTAACTCCTCATCCTCATCATCATCATCATCATCATAAAGATAAATGCTACGCAACTTTTAAAAGTCCAACTGTTATACTTTTCAATCGTTGCTTTGTTTCTTACTTTGTGTAGATACATTCTGAAAATGAAAACAGGTCTTTCACTTGTCATCTGCCTCCGTGGCGCAACCGGTTAGCGCGTTTGGCTGTTAACCCAAAGGTTGGTGGTTCGAATCCACCCGGGGGCGGTAAACTTTTCCATTTGATCTTCATAATACTTCTACTCTTACACTTACTCTTACTCCTCATCCTCCTCATCATCATCATCATCAAATAAAGATAAATGCTACGCAACTTTTAAAAGTCCAACTGTTATACTTTTCAATCGTTGCTTTGTTTCTTACTTTGTGTAGATACATTCTGAAAATGAAAACAGGTCTTTCACATGTCATCTGCCTCCGTGGCGCAACCGGTTAGCGCGTTCGGCTGTTAACCGAAAGGTTGGTGGTTCGAATCCACCCGGGGGCGGTAAACTTTTCCATTTGATCTTCATAATACTTCTACTCTTACACTTACACTAACTCCTCATCCTCATCATCATCAAATAAAGATAAATGCTACGCAACTTTTAAAAGTCCAACTGTTATACTTTTCAATCGTTGCTTTGTTTCTTACTTTGTGTAGATACATTCTGAAAATGAAAACAGGTCTTTCACTTGTCATCTGCCTCCGTGGCGCAACCGGTTAGCGCGTTCGGCTGTTAACCGAAAGGTTGGTGGTTCGAATCCACCCGGGGGCGGTAAACTTTTCCATTTGATCTTCATAATACTTCTACTCTTACACTTACTCTTACTCCTCATCCTCATCATCATCATCATCATCATAAAGATAGATGCTACGCAACTTTTAACAGTCCAACTGTTATACTTTTCAATCGTTGCTTTGTTTCTTACTTTGTGTAGATACATTTTGAAAATGAAAACAGGTCTTTCACTTGTCATCTGCCTCCGTGGCGCAACCGGTTAGCGCGTTCGGCTGTTAACCGAAAGGTTGGTGGTTCGAATCCACCCGGGGGCGGTAAACTTTTCCATTTGATCTTCATAATACTTCTACTCTTACACCTACTCTTACACTTACTCTTACTCCTCATCCTCATCATCATCATCATAAAGATAGATGCTACGCAACTTTTAAAAGTCCAACTGTTATACTTTTCAATCGTTGCTTTGTTTCTTACTTTGTGTAGATACATTCTGAAAATGAAAACAGGTCTTTCACTTGTCATCTGCCTCCGTGGCGCAACCGGTTAGCGCGTTCGGCTGTTAACCGAAAGGTTGGTGGTTCGAATCCACCCGGGGGCGGTAAACTTTTCCATTTGATCTTCATAATACTTCTACTCTTACACTTACTCTTACTCCTCATCCTCATCATCATCATCATCATAAAGATAGATGCTACGCAACTTTTAAAAGTCCAACTGTTATACTTTTCAATCGTTGCTTTGTTTCTTACTTTGTGTAGATACATTCTGAAAATGAAAACAGGTCTTTCACTTGTCATCTGCCTCCGTGGCGCAACCGGTTAGCGCGTTTGGCTGTTAACCCAAAGGTTGGTGGTTCGAATCCACCCGGGGGCGGTAAACTTTTCCATTTGATCTTCATAATACTTCTACTCTTACACTTACTCTTACTCCTCATCCTCATCATCATCATCATCATCATCAAATAAAGATAAATGCTACGCAACTTTTAAAAGTCCAACTGTTATACTTTTCAATCGTTGCTTTGTTTCTTACTTTGTGTAGATACATTCTGAAAATGAAAACAGGTCTTTCACATGTCATCTGCCTCCGTGGCGCAACCGGTTAGCGCGTTCGGCTGTTAACCGAAAGGTTGGTGGTTCGAATCCACCCGGGGGCGGTAAACTTTTCCATTTGATCTTCATAATACTTCTACTCTTACACTTACACTAACTCCTCATCCTCATCATCATCAAATAAAGATAAATGCTACGCAACTTTTAAAAGTCCAACTGTTATACTTTTCAATCGTTGCTTTGTTTCTTACTTTGTGTAGATACATTCTGAAAATGAAAACAGGTCTTTCACTTGTCATCTGCCTCCGTGGCGCAACCGGTTAGCGCGTTTGGCTGTTAACCGATAGGTTGGTGGTTCGAATCCACCCGGGGGCGGTAAACTTTTCCATTTGATCTTCATAATACTTCTACTCTTACACTTACTCTTACTCCTCATCCTCATCATCATCATCATCATCATCATAAAGATAGATGCTACGCAACTTTTAACAGTCCAACTGTTATACTTTTCAATCGTTGCTTTGTTTCTTACTTTGTGTAGATACATTCTGAAAATGAAAACAGGTCTTTCACTTGTCATCTGCCTCCGTGGCGCAACCGGTTAGCGCGTTCGGCTGTTAACCGAAAGGTTGGTGGTTCGAATCCACCCGGGGGCGGTAAACTTTTCCATTTGATCTTCATAATACTTCTACTCTTACACCTACTCTTACACTTACTCTTACTCCTCATCCTCATCATCATCATCATCATCATAAAGATAAATGCTACGCAACTTTTAAAAGTCCAACTGTTATACTTTTCAATCGTTGCTTTGTTTCTTACTTTGTGTAGATACATTCTGAAAATGAAAACAGGTCTTTCACTTGTCATCTGCCTCCGTGGCGCAACCGGTTAGCGCGTTCGGCTGTTAACCGAAAGGTTGGTGGTTCGAATCCACCCGGGGGCGGTAAACTTTTCCATTTGATCTTAATCATACTTCTACTCTTACACCTACTCTTACACTTACTCTTACTCCTCATCCTCATCATCATCATCATCATCATAAAGATAAATGCTACGCAACTTTTAAAAGTCCAACTGTTATACTTTTCAATCGTTGCTTTGTTTCTTACTTTGTGTAGATACATTCTGAAAATGAAAACAGGTCTTTCACTTGTCATCTGCCTCCGTGGCGCAACCGGTTAGCGCGTTCGGCTGTTAACCGAAAGGTTGGTGGTTCGAATCCACCCGGGGGCGGTAAACTTTTCCATTTGATCTTCATAATACTTCTACTCTTACACTTACTCTTACTCCTCATCCTCATCATCATCATCATCATCATAAAGATAGATGCTACGCAACTTTTAAAAGTCCAACTGTTATACTTTTCAATCGTTGCTTTGTTTCTTACTTTGTGTAGATACATTCTGAAAATGAAAACAGGTCTTTCACTTGTCATCTGCCTCCGTGGCGCAACCGGTTAGCGCGTTCGGCTGTTAACCGAAAGGTTGGTGGTTCGAATCCACCCGGGGGCGGTAAACTTTTCCATTTGATCTTCATAATACTTCTACTCTTACACTTACTCTTACTCCTCATCCTCATCATCATCATCATAAAGATAAATGCTACGCAACTTTTAAAAGTCCAACTGTTATACTTTTCAATCGTTGCTTTGTTTCTTACTTTGTGTAGATACATTCTGAAAATGAAAACAGGTCTTTCACTTGTCATCTGCCTCCGTGGCGCAACCGGTTAGCGCGTTCGGCTGTTAACCGAAAGGTTGGTGGTTCGAATCCACCCGGGGGCGGTAAACTTTTCCATTTGATCTTCATAATACTTCTACTCTTACACTTACACTAACTCCTCATCCTCATCATCATCATCATCATCATAAAGATAAATGCTACGCAACTTTTAAAAGTCCAACTGTTATACTTTTCAATCGTTGCTTTGTTTCTTACTTTGTGTAGATACATTCTGAAAATGAAAACAGGTCTTTCACTTGTCATCTGCCTCCGTGGCGCAACTGGTTAGCGCGTTTGGCTGTTAACCCAAAGGTTGGTGGTTCGAATCCACCCGGGGGCGGTAAACTTTTCCATTTGATCTTCATAATACTTCTACTCTTACACTTACTCTTACTCCTCATCCTCATCATCATCATCATCATCAAATAAAGATAAATGCTACGCAACTTTTAAAAGTCCAACTGTTATACTTTTCAATCGTTGCTTTGTTTCTTACTTTGTGTAGATACATTCTGAAAATGAAAACAGGTCTTTCACATGTCATCTGCCTCCGTGGCGCAACCGGTTAGCGCGTTCGGCTGTTAACCGAAAGGTTGGTGGTTCGAATCCACCCGGGGGCGGTAAACTTTTCCATTTGATCTTCATAATACTTCTACTCTTACACTTACACTAACTCCTCATCCTCATCATCATCAAATAAAGATAAATGCTACGCAACTTTTAAAAGTCCAACTGTTATACTTTTCAATCGTTGCTTTGTTTCTTACTTTGTGTAGATACATTCTGAAAATGAAAACAGGTCTTTCACTTGTCATCTGCCTCCGTGGTGCAACCGGTTAGCGCGTTTGGCTGTTAACCGAAAGGTTGGTGGTTCGAATCCACCCGGGGGCGGTAAACTTTTCCATTTGATCTTCATAATACTTCTACTCTTACACTTACTCTTACTCCTCATCCTCATCATCATCATCATCATCATCAAATAAAGATAAATGCTACGCAACTTTTAAAAGTCCAACTGTTATACTTTTCAATCGTTGCTTTGTTTCTTACTTTGTGTAGATACATTCTGAAAATGAAAACAGGTCTTTCACTTGTCATCTGCCTCCGTGGCGCAACCGGTTAGCGCGTTCGGCTGTTAACCGAAAGGTTGGTGGTTCGAATCCACCCGGGGGCGGTAAACTTTTCCATTTGATCTTCATAATACTTCTACTCTTACACTTACTCTTACTCCTTATCCTCATCATCATCATCATCATAAAGATAGATGCTACGCAACTGTTAAAAGTCCAACTGTTATACTTTTCAATCGTTGCTTTGTTTCTTACTTTGTGTAGATACATTCTGAAAATGAAAACAGGTCTTTCACTTGTCATCGGCCTCCGTGGCGCAACCGGTTAGCGCGTTCGGCTGTTAACCGAAAGGTTGGTGGTTCGAATCCACCCGGGGGCGGTAAACTTTTCCATTTGATCTTCATAATACTTCTACTCTTACACTTACTCTAACTCCTCATCCTCATCATCATCATCATCATCATAAAGATAAATGCTACGCAACTTTTAAAAGTCCAACTGTTATACTTTTCAATCGTTGCTTTGTTTCTTACTTTGTGTAGATACATTCTGAAAATGAAAACAGGTCTTTCACTTGTCATCTGCCTCCGTGGCGCAACCGGTTAGCGCGTTCGGCTGTTAACCGAAAGGTTGGTGGTTCGAATCCACCCGGGGGCGGTAAACTTTTCCATTTGATCTTCATAATACTTCTACTCTTACACCTACTCTTACACTTACACTAACTCCTCATCCTCATCATCATCATCATCATCATAAAGATAAATGCTACGCAACTTTTAAAAGTCCAACTGTTATACTTTTCAATCGTTGCTTTGTTTCTTACTTTGTGTAGATACATTCTGAAAATGAAAACAGGTCTTTCACATGTCATCTGCCTCCGTGGCGCAACCGGTTAGCGCGTTCGGCTGTTAACCGAAAGGTTGGTGGTTCGAATCCACCCGGGGGCGGTAAACTTTTCCATTTGATCTTCATAATACTTCTACTCTTACACTTACACTAACTCCTCATCCTCATCATCATCAAATAAAGATAAATGCTACGCAACTTTTAAAAGTCCAACTGTTATACTTTTCAATCGTTGCTTTGTTTCTTACTTTGTGTAGATACATTCTGAAAATGAAAACAGGTCTTTCACTTGTCATCTGCCTCCGTGGTGCAACCGGTTAGCGCGTTTGGCTGTTAACCGAAAGGTTGGTGGTTCGAATCCACCCGGGGGCGGTAAACTTTTCCATTTGATCTTCATAATACTTCTACTCTTACACTTACTCTTACTCCTCATCCTCATCATCATCATCATCATCAAATAAAGATAAATGCTACGCAACTTTTAAAAGTCCAACTGTTATACTTTTCAATCGTTGCTTTGTTTCTTACTTTGTGTAGATACATTCTGAAAATGAAAACAGGTCTTTCACTTGTCATCTGCCTCCGTGGCGCAACCGGTTAGCGCGTTCGGCTGTTAACCGAAAGGTTGGTGGTTCGAATCCACCCGGGGGCGGTAAACTTTTCCATTTGATCTTCATAATACTTCTACTCTTACACTTACTCTTACTCCTTATCCTCATCATCATCATCATCATAAAGATAGATGCTACGCAACTGTTAAAAGTCCAACTGTTATACTTTTCAATCGTTGCTTTGTTTCTTACTTTGTGTAGATACATTCTGAAAATGAAAACAGGTCTTTCACTTGTCATCGGCCTCCGTGGCGCAACCGGTTAGCGCGTTCGGCTGTTAACCGAAAGGTTGGTGGTTCGAATCCACCCGGGGGCGGTAAACTTTTCCATTTGATCTTCATAATACTTCTACTCTTACACTTACTCTAACTCCTCATCCTCATCATCATCATCATCATCATAAAGATAAATGCTACGCAACTTTTAAAAGTCCAACTGTTATACTTTTCAATCGTTGCTTTGTTTCTTACTTTGTGTAGATACATTCTGAAAATGAAAACAGGTCTTTCACTTGTCATCTGCCTCCGTGGCGCAACCGGTTAGCGCGTTCGGCTGTTAACCGAAAGGTTGGTGGTTCGAATCCACCCGGGGGCGGTAAACTTTTCCATTTGATCTTCATAATACTTCTACTCTTACACCTACTCTTACACTTACACTAACTCCTCATCCTCATCATCATCATCATCATCATAAAGATAAATGCTACGCAACTTTTAAAAGTCCAACTGTTATACTTTTCAATCGTTGCTTTGTTTCTTACTTTGTGTAGATACATTCTGAAAATGAAAACAGGTCTTTCACATGTCATCTGCCTCCGTGGCGCAACCGGTTAGCGCGTTCGGCTGTTAACCGAAAGGTTGGTGGTTCGAATCCACCCGGGGGCGGTAAACTTTTCCATTTGATCTTCATAATACTTCTACTCTTACACTTACACTAACTCCTCATCCTCATCATCATCAAATAAAGATAAATGCTACGCAACTTTTAAAAGTCCAACTGTTATACTTTTCAATCGTTGCTTTGTTTCTTACTTTGTGTAGATACATTCTGAAAATGAAAACAGGTCTTTCACTTGTCATCTGCCTCCGTGGTGCAACCGGTTAGCGCGTTTGGCTGTTAACCGAAAGGTTGGTGGTTCGAATCCACCCGGTGGCGGTAAACTTTTCCATTTGATCTTCATAATACTTCTACTCTTACACTTACTCTTACTCCTCATCCTCATCATCATCATCATCATCAAATAAAGATAAATGCTACGCAACTTTTAAAAGTCCAACTGTTATACTTTTCAATCGTTGCTTTGTTTCTTACTTTGTGTAGATACATTCTGAAAATGAAAACAGGTCTTTCACTTGTCATCTGCCTCCGTGGCGCAACCGGTTAGCGCGTTCGGCTGTTAACCGAAAGGTTGGTGGTTCGAATCCACCCGGGGGCGGTAAACTTTTCCATTTGATCTTCATAATACTTCTACTCTTACACTTACTCTTACTCCTTATCCTCATCATCATCATCATCATAAAGATAGATGCTACGCAACTGTTAAAAGTCCAACTGTTATACTTTTCAATCGTTGCTTTGTTTCTTACTTTGTGTAGATACATTCTGAAAATGAAAACAGGTCTTTCACTTGTCATCTGCCTCCGTGGCGCAACCGGTAAACTTTTCCATTTGATCTTCATAATACTTCTACTCTTACACTTACTCTTACTCTTTATCCTCATCATCATCATCATCATAAAGATAGATGCTACGCAACTGTTAAAAGTCCAACTGTTATACTTTTCAATCGTTGCTTTGTTTCTTACTTTGTGTAGATACATTCTGAAAATGAAAACAGGTCTTTCACGTGTCATCGGCCTCCGTGGCGCAACCGGTTAGCGCGTTCGGCTGTTAACCGAAAGGTTGGTGGTTCGAATCCACCCGGGGGCGGTAAACTTTTCCATTTGATCTTCATAATACTTCTACTCTTACACTTACTCTTACTCCTCATCCTCATCATCATCATCATCATCATAAAGATAAATGCTACGCAACTTTTAAAAGTCCAACTGTTATACTTTTCAATCGTTGCTTTGTTTCTTACTTTGTGTAGATACATTCTGAAAATGAAAACAGGTCTTTCACTTGTCATCTGCCTCCGTGGCGCAACCGGTTAGCGCGTTCGGCTGTTAACCGAAAGGTTGGTTGTTCGAATCCACCCGGGGGCGGTAAACTTTTCCATTTGATCTTCATAATACTTCTACTCTTACACTTACTCTTACTCCTCATCCTCATCATCATCATCATCATCATAAAGATAGATGCTACGCAACTTTTAACAGTCCAACTGTTATACTTTTCAATCGTTGCTTTGTTTCTTACTTTGTGTAGATACATTCTGAAAATGAAAACAGGTCTTTCACTTGTCATCTGCCTCCGTGGCGCAACCGGTTAGCGCGTTCGGCTGTTAACCGAAAGGTTGGTGGTTCGAATCCACCCGGGGGCGGTAAACTTTTCCATTTGATCTTCATAATACTTCTACTCTTACACCTACTCTTACACTTACACTAACTCCTCATCCTCATCATCATCATCATCATCATAAAGATAAATGCTACGCAACTTTTAAAAGTCCAACTGTTATACTTTTCAATCGTTGCTTTGTTTCTTACTTTGTGTAGATACATTCTGAAAATGAAAACAGGTCTTTCACTTGTCATCTGCCTCCGTGGCGCAACCGGTTAGCGCGTTTGGCTGTTAACCCAAAGGTTGGTGGTTCGAATCACCCCGGGGGCGGTAAACTTTTCCATTTGATCTTCATAATACTTCTACTCTTACACTTACTCTTACTCCTTATCCTCATCATCATCATCATCATAAAGATAGATGCTACGCAACTGTTAAAAGTCCAACTGTTATACTTTTCAATCGTTGCTTTGTTTCTTACTTTGTGTAGATACATTCTGAAAATGAAAACAGGTCTTTCACTTGTCATCTGCCTCCGTGGCGCAACCGGTAAACTTTTCCATTTGATCTTCATAATACTTCTACTCTTACACTTACTCTTACTCTTTATCCTCATCATCATCATCATCATAAAGATAGATGCTACGCAACTGTTAAAAGTCCAACTGTTATACTTTTCAATCGTTGCTTTGTTTCTTACTTTGTGTAGATACATTCTGAAAATGAAAACAGGTCTTTCACTTGTCATCGGCCTCCGTGGCGCAACCGGTTAGCGCGTTCGGCTGTTAACCGAAAGGTTGGTGGTTCGAATCCACCCGGGGGCGGTAAACTTTTCCATTTGATCTTCATAATACTTCTACTCTTACACTTACTCTTACTCCTCATCCTCATCATCATCATCATCATCATAAAGATAGATGCTCAGCAACTTTTAACAGTCCAACTGTTATACTTTTCAATCGTTGCTTTGTTTCTTACTTTGTGTAGATACATTCTGAAAATGAAAACAGGTCTTTCACTTGTCATCTGCCTCCGTGGCGCAACCGGTTAGCGCGTTCGGCTGTTAACCGAAAGGTTGGTGGTTCGAATCCACCCGGGGGCGGTAAACTTTTCCATTTGATCTTCATAATACTTCTACTCTTACACTTACTCTTACTCCTCATCCTCATCATCATCATCATCATCATAAAGATAGATGCTACGCAACTTTTAACAGTCCAACTGTTATACTTTTCAATCGTTGCTTTGTTTCTTACTTTGTGTAGATACATTCTGAAAATGAAAACAGGTCTTTCACTTGTCATCTGCCTCCGTGGCGCAACCGGTTAGCGCGTTCGGCTGTTAACCGAAAGGTTGGTGGTTCGAATCCACCCGGGGGCGGTAAACTTTTCCATTTGATCTTCATAATACTTCTACTCTTACACCTACTCTTACACTTACACTAACTCCTCATCCTCATCATCATCATCATCATCATAAAGATAAATGCTACGCAACTTTTAAAAGTCCAACTGTTATACTTTTCAATCGTTGCTTTGTTTCTTACTTTGTGTAGATACATTCTGAAAATGAAAACAGGTCTTTCACTTGTCATCTGCCTCCGTGGCGCAACCGGTTAGCGCGTCGGCTGTTAACCGAAAGGTTGGTGGTTCGAATCCACCCGGGGGCGGTAAACTTTTCCATTTGATCTTCATAATACTTCTACTCTTACACTTACTCTTACTCCTCATCCTCATCATCATCATCATCATCATAAAGATAGATGCTACGCAACTTTTAACAGTCCAACTGTTATACTTTTCAATCGTTGCTTTGTTTCTTACTTTGTGTAGATACATTCTGAAAATGAAAACAGGTCTTTCACTTGTCATCGGCCTCCGTGGCGCAACCGGTTAGCGCGTTCGGCTGTTAACCGAAAGGTTGGTGGTTCGAATCCACCCGGGGGCGGTAAACTTTTCCATTTGATCTTCATAATACTTCTACTCTTACACCTACTCTTACACTTACACTAACTCCTCATCCTCATCATCATCATCATCATCATAAAGATCAATGCTACGCAACTTTTAAAAGTCCAACTGTTATACTTTTCAATCGTTGCTTTGTTTCTTACTTTGTGTAGATACATTCTGAAAATGAAAACAGGTCTTTCACTTGTCATCTGCCTCCGTGGCGCAACCGGTTAGCGCGTTCGGCTGTTAACCGAAAGGTTGGTGGTTCGAATCCACCCGGGGGCGGTAAACTTTTCCATTTGATCTTCATAATACTTCTACTCTTACACTTACACTAACTCCTCATCCTCATCATCATCAAATAAAGATAAATGCTACGCAACTTTTAAAAGTCCAACTGTTATACTTTTCAATCGTTGCTTTGTTTCTTACTTTGTGTAGATACATTCTGAAAATGAAAACAGGTCTTTCACTTGTCATCTGCCTCCGTGGCGCAACCGGTTAGCGCGTTTGGCTGTTAACCCAAAGGTTGGTGGTTCGAATCCACCCGGGGGCGGTAAACTTTTCCATTTGATCTTCATAATACTTCTACTCTTACACTTACTCTTACTCCTCATCCTCATCATCATCATCATCATCATCAAATAAAGATAAATGCTACGCAACTTTTAAAAGTCCAACTGTTATACTTTTCAATCGTTGCTTTGTTTCTTACTTTGTGTAGATACATTCTGAAAATGAAAACAGGTCTTTCACATGTCCTCTGCCTCCGTGGCGCAACCGGTTAGCGCGTTCGGCTGTTAACCGAAAGGTTGGTGGTTCGAATCCACCGGGGGGCGGTAAACTTTTCCATTTGATCTTCATAATACTTCTACTCTTACACTTACACTAACTCCTCATCCTCATCATCATCAAATAAAGATAAATGCTACGCAACTTTTAAAAGTCCAACTGTTATACTTTTCAATCGTTGCTTTGTTTCTTACTTTGTGTAGATACATTCTGAAAATGAAAACAGGTCTTTCACTTGTCATCTGCCTCCGTGGCGCAACCGGTTAGCGCGTTTGGCTGTTAACCCAAAGGTTGGTGGTTCGAATCCACCCGGGGGCGGTAAACTTTTCCATTTGATCTTCATAATACTTCTACTCTTACACTTACTCTTACTCCTCATCCTCATCATCATCATCATCATCATAAAGATAAATGCTACGCAACTTTTAAAAGTCCAACTGTTATACTTTTCAATCGTTGCTTTGTTTCTTACTTTGTGTAGATACATTCTGAAAATGAAAACAGGTCTTTCACTTGTCATCTGCCTCCGTGGCGCAACCGGTTAGCGCGTCGGCTGTTAACCGAAAGGTTGGTGGTTCGAATCTACCCGGGGGCGGTAAACTTTTCCATTTGATCTTCATAATACTTCTACTCTTACACTTACTCTTACTCCTCATCCTCATCATCATCATCATCATCATAAAGATAGATGCTACGCAACTTTTAACAGTCCAACTGTTATACTTTTCAATCGTTGCTTTGTTTCTTACTTTGTGTAGATACATTCTGAAAATGAAAACAGGTCTTTCACTTGTCATCGGCCTCCGTGGCGCAACCGGTTAGCGCGTTCGGCTGTTAACCGAAAGGTTGGTGGTTCGAATCCACCCGGGGGCGGTAAACTTTTCCATTTGATCTTCATAATACTTCTACTCTTACACCTACTCTTACACTTACACTAACTCCTCATCCTCATCATCATCATCATCATCATAAAGATCAATGCTACGCAACTTTTAAAAGTCCAACTGTTATACTTTTCAATCGTTGCTTTGTTTCTTACTTTGTGTAGATACATTCTGAAAATGAAAACAGGTCTTTCACTTGTCATCTGCCTCCGTGGCGCAACCGGTTAGCGCGTTTGGCTGTTAACCCAAAGGTTGGTGGTTCGAATCCACCCGGGGGCGGTAAACTTTTCCATTTGATCTTCATAATACTTCTACTCTTACACTTACTCTTACTCCTCATCCTCATCATCATCATCATCATCAAATAAAGATAAATGCTACGCAACTTTTAAAAGTCCAACTGTTATACTTTTCAATCGTTGCTTTGTTTCTTACTTTGTGTAGATACATTCTGAAAATGAAAACAGGTCTTTCACATGTCATCTGCCTCCGTGGCGCAACCGGTTAGCGCGTTCGGCTGTTAACCGAAAGGTTGGTGGTTCGAATCCACCCGGGGGCGGTAAACTTTTCCATTTGATCTTCATAATACTTCTACTCTTACACTTACACTAACTCCTCATCCTCATCATCATCAAATAAAGATAAATGCTACGCAACTTTTAAAAGTCCAACTGTTATACTTTTCAATCGTTGCTTTGTTTCTTACTTTGTGTAGATACATTCTGAAAATGAAAACAGGTCTTTCACTTGTCATCTGCCTCCGTGGCGCAACCGGTTAGCGCGTTTGGCTGTTAACCGAAAGGTTGGTGGTTCGAATCCACCCGGGGGCGGTAAACTTTTCCATTTGATCTTCATAATACTTCTACTCTTACACTTACACTAACTCCTCATCCTCATCATCATCATCATCAAATAAAGATAAATGCTACGCAACTTTTAAAAGTCCAACTGTTATACTTTTCAATCGTTGCTTTGTTTCTTACTTTGTGTAGATACATTCTGAAAATAAAAACAGGTCTTTCACTTGTCGTCTGCCTCCGTGGCGCAACCGGTTAGCGCGTTCGGCTGTTAATCGAAAGGTTGGTGGTTCGAATCAACCCGGGGGCGGTAAACTTTTCCATTTGATCTTCATAATACTTCTATTCTTACACTTACTCTTACTCCTCATCCTCATCATCATCATCATCATCATCATAAAGATAGATGCTACGCAACTTTTAACAGTCCAACTGTTATACTTTTCAATCGTTGCTTTGTTTCTTACTTTGTGTAGATACATTCTGAAAATGAAAACAGGTCTTTCACTTGTCATCTGCCTCAGTGGCGCAACCGGTTAGCGCGTTCGGCTGTTAACCGAAAGGTTGGTGGTTCGAATCCACCCGGGGGCGGTAAACTTTTCCATTTGATCTTCATAATACTTCTACTCTTACACTTACTCTTACTCCTTATCCTCATCATCATCATCATCATAAAGATAGATGCTACGCAACTGTTAACAGTCCAACTGTTATACTTTTCAATCGTTGCTTTGTTTCTTACTTTGTGTAGATACATTCTGAAAATGAAAACAGGTCTTTCACTTGTCATCTGCCTCCGTGGCGCAACCGGTTAGCGCGTTTGGCTGTTAACCGAAAGGTTGGTGGTTCGAATCCACCCGGGGGCGGTAAACTTTTCCATTTGATCTTCATAATACTTCTACTCTTACACTTACACTAACTCCTCATCCTCATCATCATCATCATCAAATAAAGATAAATGCTACGCAACTTTTAAAAGTCCAACTGTTATACTTTTCAATCGTTGCTTTGTTTCTTACTTTGTGTAGATACATTCTGAAAATAAAAACAGGTCTTTCACTTGTCGTCTGCCTCCGTGGCGCAACCGGTTAGCGCGTTCGGCTGTTAATCGAAAGGTTGGTGGTTCGAATCAACCCGGGGGCGGTAAACTTTTCCATTTGATCTTCATAATACTTCTATTCTTACACTTACTCTTACTCCTCATCCTCATCATCATCATCATCATCATAAAGATAGATGCTACGCAACTTTTAACAGTCCAACTGTTATACTTTTCAATCGTTGCTTTGTTTCTTACTTTGTGTAGATACATTCTGAAAATGAAAACAGGTCTTTCACTTGTCATCTGCCTCAGTGGCGCAACCGGTTAGCGCGTTCGGCTGTTAACCGAAAGGTTGGTGGTTCGAATCCACCCGGGGGCGGTAAACTTTTCCATTTGATCTTCATAATACTTCTACTCTTACACTTACTCTTACTCCTTATCCTCATCATCATCATCATCATAAAGATAGATGCTACGCAACTGTTAAAAGTCCAACTGTTATACTTTTCAATCGTTGCTTTGTTTCTTACTTTGTGTAGATACATTCTGAAAATGAAAACAGGTCTTTCACTTGTCATCGGCCTCCGTGGCGCAACCGGTTAGCGCGTTCGGCTGTTAACCGAAAGGTTGGTGGTTCGAATCCACCCGGGGGCGGTAAACTTTTCCATTTGATCTTCATAATACTTCTACTCTTACACTTACTCTTACTCCTCATCCTCATCATCATCATCATCATCATCATAAAGATAGATGATACGCAACTTTTAAAAGTCCAACTGTTATACTTTTCAATCGTTGCTTTGTTTCTTACTTTGTGTAGATACATTCTGAAAATGAAAACAGGTCTTTCACTTGTCATCTGCCTCCGTGGCGCAACCGGTTAGCGCGTTCGGCTGTTAACCGAAAGGTTGGTGGTTCGAATTTACCCGGGGGCGGTAAACTTTTCCATTTGATCTTCATAATACTTCTACTCTTACACTTACACTAACTCTTCATCCTCATCATCATCAAATAAAGATAAATGCTACGCAACTTTTAAAAGTCCAACTGTTATACTTTTCAATCGTTGCTTTGTTTCTTACTTTGTGTAGATACATTCTGAAAATGAAAACAGGTCTTTCACTTGTCATCTGCCTCCGTGGCGCAACCGGTTAGCGCGTTTGGCTGTTAACCCAAAGGTTGGTGGTTCGAATCCACCCGGGGGCGGTAAACTTTTCCATTTGATCTTCATAATACTTCTACTCTTACACTTACTCTTACTCCTCATCCTCATCATCATCATCATCATCATAAAGATAAATGCTACGCAACTTTTAAAAGTCCAACTGTTATACTTTTCAATCGTTGCTTTGTTTCTTACTTTGTGTAGATACATTCTGAAAATGAAAACAGGTCTTTCACTTGTCATCTGCCTCCGTGGCGCAACCGGTTAGCGCGTCGGCTGTTAACCGAAACGTTGGTGGTTCGAATCCACCCGGGGGCGGTAAACTTTTCCATTTGATCTTCATAATACTTCTACTCTTACACTTACTCTTACTCCTCATCCTCATCATCATCATCATCATCATAAAGATAGATGCTACGCAACTTTTAACAGTCCAACTGTTATACTTTTCAATCGTTGCTTTGTTTCTTACTTTGTGTAGATACATTCTGAAAATGAAAACAGGTCTTTCACTTGTCATCGGCCTCCGTGGCGCAACCGGTTAGCGCGTTCGGCTGTTAACCGAAAGGTTGGTGGTTCGAATCCACCCGGGGGCGGTAAACTTTTCCATTTGATCTTCATAATACTTCTACTCTTACACCTACTCTTACACTTACACTAACTCCTCATCCTCATCATCATCATCATCATCATAAAGATCAATGCTACGCAACTTTTAAAAGTCCAACTGTTATACTTTTCAATCGTTGCTTTGTTTCTTACTTTGTGTAGATACATTCTGAAAATGAAAACAGGTCTTTCACTTGTCATCTGCCTCCGTGGCGCAACCGGTTAGCGCGTTTGGCTGTTAACCCAAAGGTTGGTGGTTCGAATCCACCCGGGGGCGGTAAACTTTTCCATTTGATCTTCATAATACTTCTACTCTTACACTTACTCTTACTCCTCATCCTCATCATCATCATCATCATCAAATAAAGATAAATGCTACGCAACTTTTAAAAGTCCAACTGTTATACTTTTCAATCGTTGCTTTGTTTCTTACTTTGTGTAGATACATTCTGAAAATGAAAACAGGTCTTTCACATGTCATCTGCCTCCGTGGCGCAACCGGTTAGCGCGTTCGGCTGTTAACCGAAAGGTTGGTGGTTCGAATCCACCCAGGGGCGGTAAACTTTTCCATTTGATCTTCATAATACTTCTACTCTTACACTTACACTAACTCCTCATCCTCATCATCATCAAATAAAGATAAATGCTACGCAACTTTTAAAAGTCCAACTGTTATACTTTTCAATCGTTGCTTTGTTTCTTACTTTGTGTAGATACATTCTGAAAATGAAAACAGGTCTTTCACTTGTCATCTGCCTCCGTGGCGCAACCGGTTAGCGCGTTCGGCTGTTAACCGAAAGGTTGGTGGTTCGAATCCACCCGGGGGCGGTAAACTTTTCCATTTGATCTTCATAATACTTCTACTCTTACACTTACACTAACTCCTCATCCTCATCATCATCATCATCAAATAAAGATAAATGCTATGCAACTTTTAAAAGTCCAACTGTTATACTTTTCAATCGTTGCTTTGTTTCTTACTTTGTGTAGATACATTCTGAAAATGAAAACAGGTCTTTCACTTGTCATCTGCCTCCGTGGCGCAACCGGTTAGCGCGTTCGGCTGTTAACCGAAAGGTTGGTGGTTCGAATTTACCCGGGGGCGGTAAACTTTTCCATTTGATCTTCATAATACTTCTACTCTTACACTTACACTAACTCTTCATCCTCATCATCATCAAATAAAGATAAATGCTACGCAACTTTTAAAAGTCCAACTGTTATACTTTTCAATCGTTGCTTTGTTTCTTACTTTGTGTAGATACATTCTGAAAATGAAAACAGGTCTTTCACTTGTCATCTGCCTCCGTGGCGCAACCGGTTAGCGCGTTTGGCTGTTAACCCAAAGGTTGGTGGTTCGAATCCACCCGGGGGCGGTAAACTTTTCCATTTGATCTTCATAATACTTCTACTCTTACACTTACTCTTACTCCTCATCCTCATCATCATCATCATCATCATAAAGATAAATGCTACGCAACTTTTAAAAGTCCAACTGTTATACTTTTCAATCGTTGCTTTGTTTCTTACTTTGTGTAGATACATTCTGAAAATGAAAACAGGTCTTTCACTTGTCATCTGCCTCCGTGGCGCAACCGGTTAGCGCGTCGGCTGTTAACCGAAACGTTGGTGGTTCGAATCCACCCGGGGGCGGTAAACTTTTCCATTTGATCTTCATAATACTTCTACTCTTACACTTACTCTTACTCCTCATCCTCATCATCATCATCATCATCATAAAGATAGATGCTACGCAACTTTTAACAGTCCAACTGTTATACTTTTCAATCGTTGCTTTGTTTCTTACTTTGTGTAGATACATTCTGAAAATGAAAACAGGTCTTTCACTTGTCATCGGCCTCCGTGGCGCAACCGGTTAGCGCGTTCGGCTGTTAACCGAAAGGTTGGTGGTTCGAATCCACCCGGGGGCGGTAAACTTTTCCATTTGATCTTCATAATACTTCTACTCTTACACCTACTCTTACACTTACACTAACTCCTCATCCTCATCATCATCATCATCATCATAAAGATCAATGCTACGCAACTTTTAAAAGTCCAACTGTTATACTTTTCAATCGTTGCTTTGTTTCTTACTTTGTGTAGATACATTCTGAAAATGAAAACAGGTCTTTCACTTGTCATCTGCCTCCGTGGCGCAACCGGTTAGCGCGTTTGGCTGTTAACCCAAAGGTTGGTGGTTCGAATCCACCCGGGGGCGGTAAACTTTTCCATTTGATCTTCATAATACTTCTACTCTTACACTTACTCTTACTCCTCATCCTCATCATCATCATCATCATCATAAAGATAGATGCTACGCAACTTTTAAAAGTCCAACTGTTATACTTTTCAATCGTTGCTTTGTTTCTTACTTTGTGTAGATACATTCTGAAAATGAAAACAGGTCTTTCACATGTCATCTGCCTCCGTGGCGCAACCGGTTAGCGCGTTCGGCTGTTAACCGAAAGGTTGGTGGTTCGAATCCACCCAGGGGCGGTAAACTTTTCCATTTGATCTTCATAATACTTCTACTCTTACACTTACACTAACTCCTCATCCTCATCATCATCAAATAAAGATAAATGCTACGCAACTTTTAAAAGTCCAACTGTTATACTTTTCAATCGTTGCTTTGTTTCTTACTTTGTGTAGATACATTCTGAAAATGAAAACAGGTCTTTCACTTGTCATCTGCCTCCGTGGCGCAACCGGTTAGCGCGTTCGGCTGTTAACCGAAAGGTTGGTGGTTCGAATCCACCCGGGGGCGGTAAACTTTTCCATTTTATCTTCATAATACTTCTACTCTTACACTTACACTAACTCCTCATCCTCATCATCATCATCATCAAATAAAGATAAATGCTACGCAACTTTTAAAAGTCCAACTGTTATACTTTTCAATCGTTGCTTTGTTTCTTACTTTGTGTAGATACATTCTGAAAATAAAAACAGGTCTTTCACTTGTCGTCTGCCTCCGTGGCGCAACCGGTTAGCGCGTTCGGCTGTTAATCGAAAGGTTGGTGGTTCGAATCCACCCGGGGGCGGTAAACTTTTCCATTTGATCTTCATAATACTTCTATTCTTACACTTACTCTTACTCCTCATCCTCATCATCATCATCATCATCATAAAGATAGATGCTACGCAACTTTTAACAGTCCAACTGTTATACTTTTCAATCGTTGCTTTGTTTCTTACTTTGTGTAGATACATTCTGAAAATGAAAACAGGTCTTTCACTTGTCATCTGCCTCCGTGGCGCAACCGGTTAGCGCGTTCGGCTGTTAACCGAAAGGTTGGTGGTTCGAATCCACCCGGGGGCGGTAAACTTTTCCATTTGATCTTCATAATACTTCTACTCTTACACTTACTCTTACTCCTCATCCTCATCATCATCATCATCATCATAAAGATAAATGCTACGCAACTTTTAAAAGTCCAACTGTTATACTTTTCAATCGTTGCTTTGTTTCTTACTTTGTGTAGATACATTCTGAAAATGAAAACAGGTCTTTCACTTGTCATCTGCCTTCGTGGCGCAACCGGTTAACGCGTTCGGCTGTTAACCGAAAGGTTGGTGGTTCGAATCCACCCGGGGGCGGTAAACTTTTCCATTTGATCTTCATAATACTTCTACTCTTACACTTACTCTTACTCCTCATCCTCATCATCATCATCATCATAAAGATAGATGCTACGCAACTTTTAAAAGTCCAACTGTTATACTTTTCAATCGTTGCTTTGTTTCTTACTTTGTGTAGATACATTCTGAAAATAAAAACAGGTCTTTCACTTGTCGTCTGCCTCCGTGGCGCAACCGGTTAGCGCGTTCGGCTGTTAATCGAAAGGTTGGTGGTTCGAATCCACCCGGGGGCGGTAAACTTTTCCATTTGATCTTCATAATACTTCTATTCTTACACTTACTCTTACTCCTCATCCTCATCATCATCATCATCATCATAAAGATAGATGCTACGCAACTTTTAACAGTCCAACTGTTATACTTTTCAATCGTTGCTTTGTTTCTTACTTTGTGTAGATACATTCTGAAAATGAAAACAGGTCTTTAACTTGTCATCTGCCTCAGTGGCGCAACCGGTTAGCGCGTTCGGCTGTTAACCGAAAGGTTGGTGGTTCGAATCCACCCGGGGGCGGTAAACTTTTCCATTTGATCTTCATAATACTTCTACTCTTACACTTACACTAACTCCTCATCCTCATCATCATCATCATCATCATCATAAAGATAAATGCTACGCAACTTTTAAAAGTCCAACTGTTATACTTTTCAATCGTTGCTTTGTTTCTTACTTTGTGTAGATACATTCTGAAAATGAAAACAGGTCTTTCACTTGTCATCTGCCTCCGTGGCGCAACCGGTTAGCGCGTTCGGCTGTTAACCGAAAGGTTGGTGGTTCGAATCCACCCGGGGGCGGTAAACTTTTCCATTTGATCTTCATAATACTTCTACTCTTACACCTACTCTTACACTTACTCTTACTCCTCATCCTAATCATCATCATCATCATCATAAAGATAAATGCTACGCAACTTTTAAAAGTCCAACTGTTATACTTTTCAATCGTTGCTTTGTTTCTTACTTTGTGTAGATACATTCTGAAAATGAAAACAGGTCTTTCACTTGTCATCTGCCTCCGTGACGCAACCGGTTAGCGCGTTCGGCTGTTAACCGAAAGGTTGGTGGTTCGAATCCACCCGGGGGCGGTAAACTTTTCCATTTGATCTTCATAATACTTCTACTCTTACACTTACTCTTACTCCTCATCCTCATCATCATCATCATCATCATAAAGATAGATGCTACGCAACTTTTAAAAGTCCAACTGTTATACTTTTCAATCGTTGCTTTGTTTCTTACTTTGTGTAGATACATTCTGAAAATGAAAACAGATCTTTCACTTGTCATCTGCCTCCGTGGCGCAACCGGTTAGCGCGTTCGGCTGTTATCCGAAAGGTTGGTGGTTCGAATCCACCCGGGGGCGGTAAACTTTTCCATTTGATCTTCATAATACTTCTACTCTTACACTTACTCTTACTCCTCATCATCATCATCATCATCATCATCATCAATTAAAGATAAATGCTACGCAACTTTTAAAAGTCCAACTGTTATACTTTTCAATCGTTGCTTTGTTTCTTACTTTTTGTAGATACATTCTGAAAATGAAAACAGGTCCTTCACTTGTCATCTGCCTCCGTGGCGCAACCGGTTAGCGCGTTCGGCTGTTAACCGAAAGGTTGGTGGTTCGAATCCACCCGGGGGCGGTAAACTTTTCCATTTGATCTTCATAATACTTCAACTCTTACACTTACTCTTACTCCTCATCCTCATCATCATCATCATCATAAAGATAAATGCTACGCAACTTTTAAAAGTCCAACTGTTATACTTTTCAATCGTTGCTTTGTTTCTTACTTTGTGTAGATACATTCTGAAAATGAAAACAGGTCTTTCACTTGTCATCTGCCTCCGTGGCGCAACCGGTTAGCGCGTTCGGCTGTTAACCGAAAGGTTGGTGGTTCGAAGCCACCCGGGGGCGGTAAACTTTTCCATTTGATCTTCATAATACTTCTACTCTTACACTTACTCTTACTCCTCATCCTCATCATCATCATCATCATCAAATAAAGATAAATGCTACGCAACTTTTAAAAGTCCAACTGTTATACTTTTCAATCGTTGCTTTGTTTCTTACTTTGTGTAGATACATTCTGAAAATGAAAACAGGTCTTTCACTTGTCATCTGCCTCCGTGGCGCAACCGGTTAGCGCGTTCGGCTGTTAACCGAAAGGTTGGTGGTTCGAATCCACCCGGGGGCGGTAAACTTTTCCATTTGATCTTCATAATACTTCTACTCTTACACTTACTCTTACTCCTCATCCTCATCATCATCATCATCAAATAAAGATAAATGCTATGCAACTTTTAAAAGTCCAACTGTTATACTTTTCAATCGTTGCTTTGTTTCTTACTTTGTGTAGATACATTCTGAAAATGAAAACAGGTCTTTCACTTGTCATCTGCCTCCGTGGCGCAACCGGTTAGCGCGTTCGGCTGTTATCCGAAAGGTTGGTGGTTCGAATCCACCCGGGGGCGGTAAACTTTTCCATTTGATCTTCATAATACTTCTACTCTTACACTTACTCTTACTCCTCATCATCATCCTCATCATCATCATCAAATAAAGATAAATGCTACGCAACTTTTAAAAGTCCAACTGTTATACTTTTCAATCGTTGCTTTGTTTCTTACTTTGTGTAGATACATTCTGAAAATGAAAACAGGTCTTTCACTTGTCATCTGCCTCCGTGGCGCAACCGGTTAGCGCGTTCGGCTGTTAACCGAAAGGTTGGTGGTTCGAATCCACCCGGGGGCGGTAAACTTTTCCATTTGATCTTCATAATACTTCTACTCTTACACTTACTCTTACTCCTCATCCTCATCATCATCATCATCATCAAATAAAGATAAATGCTACGCAACTTTTAAAAGTCCAACTGTTATACTTTTCAATCGTTGCTTTGTTTCTTACTTTGTGTAGATACATTCTGAAAATGAAAACAGGTCTTTCACTTGTCATCTGCCTCCGTGGCGCAACCGGTTAGCGCGTTCGGCTGTTAACCGAAAGGTTGGTGGTTCGAATCCACCCGGGGGCGGTAAACTTTTCCATTTGATCTTCATAATACTTCTACTCTTACACTTACTCTTACTCCTCATCCTCATCATCATCATCATCAAATAAAGATAAATGCTATGCAACTTTTAAAAGTCCAACTGTTATACTTTTCAATCGTTGCTTTGTTTCTTACTTTGTGTAGATACATTCTGAAAATGAAAACAGGTCTTTCACTTGTCATCTGCCTCCGTGGCGCAACCGGTTAGCGCGTTCGGCTGTTAACCGAAAGGTTGGTGGTTCGAATCCACCCGGGGGCGGTAAACTTTTCCATTTGATCTTCATAATACTTCTACTCTTACACTTACTCTTACTCCTCATCCTCATCATCATCATCATCAAATAAAGATAAATGCTATGCAACTTTTAAAAGTCCAACTGTTATACTTTTCAATCGTTGCTTTGTTTCTTACTTTGTGTAGATACATTCTGAAAATGAAAACAGGTCTTTCACTTGTCATCTGCCTCCGTGGCGCAACCGGTTAGCGCGTTCGGCTGTTATCCGAAAGGTTGGTGGTTCGAATCCACCCGGGGGCGGTAAACTTTTCCATTTGATCTTCATAATACTTCTACTCTTACACTTACTCTTACTCCTCATCATCATCCTCATCATCATCATCAAATAAAGATAAATGCTACGCAACTTTTAAAAGTCCAACTGTTATACTTTTCAATCGTTGCTTTGTTTCTTACTTTGTGTAGATACATTCTGAAAATGAAAACAGGTCTTTCACTTGTCATCTGCCTCCGTGGCGCAACCGGTTAGCGCGTTCGGCTGTTAACCGAAAGGTTGGTGGTTCGAATCCACCCGGGGGCGGTAAACTTTTCCATTTGATCTTCATAATACTTCTACTCTTACACTTACTCTTACTCCTCATCCTCATCATCATCATCATCATCAAATAAAGATAAATGCTACGCAACTTTTAAAAGTCCAACTGTTATACTTTTCAATCGTTGCTTTGTTTCTTACTTTGTGTAGATACATTCTGAAAATGAAAACAGGTCTTTCACTTGTCATCTGCCTCCGTGGCGCAACCGGTTAGCGCGTTCGGCTGTTAACCGAAAGGTTGGTGGTTCGAATCCACCCGGGGGCGGTAAACTTTTCCATTTGATCTTCATAATACTTCTACTCTTACACTTACTCTTACTCCTCATCCTCATCATCATCATCATCAAATAAAGATAAATGCTATGCAACTTTTAAAAGTCCAACTGTTATACTTTTCAATCGTTGCTTTGTTTCTTACTTTGTGTAGATACATTCTGAAAATGAAAACAGGTCTTTCACTTGTCATCTGCCTCCGTGGCGCAACCGGTTAGCGCGTTCGGCTGTTATCCGAAAGGTTGGTGGTTCGAATCCACCCGGGGGCGGTAAACTTTTCCATTTGATCTTCATAATACTTCTACTCTTACACTTACTCTTACTCCTCATCATCATCATCATCATCATCATCAATTAAAGATAAATGCTACGCAACTTTTAAAAGTCCAACTGTTATACTTTTCAATCGTTGCTTTGTTTCTTACTTTTTGTAGATACATTCTGAAAATGAAAACAGGTCCTTCACTTGTCATCTGCCTCCGTGGCGCAACCGGTTAGCGCGTTCGGCTGTTAACCGAAAGGTTGGTGGTTCGAATCCACCCGGGGGCGGTAAACTTTTCCATTTGATCTTCATAATACTTCTACTCTTACACTTACTCTTACTCCTCCTCATCATCATCATCATCATCATCAAATAAAGATAAATGCTACGCAACTTTTAAAAGTCCAACTGTTATACTTTTCAATCGTTGCTTTGTTTCTTACTTTTTGTAGATACATTCTGAAAATGAAAACAGGTCCTTCACTTGTCATCTGCCTCCGTGGCGCAACCGGTTAGCGCGTTCGGCTGTTAACCGAAAGGTTGGTGGTTCGAATCCACCCGGGGGCGGTAAACTTTTCCATTTGATCTTCATAATACTTCTACTCTTACACTTACTCTTACTCCTCCTCATCATAATCATCATCATCATCATCAATTAAAGATAAATGCTATGCAACTTTTAAAAGTCCAACTGTTATACTTTTCAATCGTTGCTTTGTTTCTTACTTTGTGTAGATACATTCTGAAAATGAAAACAGATCTTTCACTTGTCATCTGCCTCCGTGGCGCAACCGGTTAGCGCGTTCGGCTGTTATCCGAAAGGTTGGTGGTTCGAATCCACCCGGGGGCGGTAAACTTTTCCATTTGATCTTCATAATACTTCTACTCTTACACTTACTCTTACTCCTCATCCTCATCATCATCATCATCATCAAATAAAGATAAATGCTACGCAACTTTTAAAAGTCCAACTGTTATACTTTTCAATCGTTGCTTTGTTTCTTACTTTGTGTAGATACATTCTGAAAATGAAAACAGGTCCTTCACTTGTCATCTGCCTCCGTGGCGCAACCGGTTAGCGCGTTCGGCTGTTAACCGAAAGGTTGGTGGTTCGAATCCACCCGGGGGCGGTAAACTTTTCCATTTGATCTTCATAATACTTCTACTCTTACACTTACTCTTACTCCTCCTCATCATCATCATCATCATCATCATCAATTAAAGATAAATGCTATGCAACTTTTAAAAGTCCAACTGTTATACTTTTCAATCGTTGCTTTGTTTCTTACTTTGTGTAGATACATTCTGAAAATGAAAACAGATCTTTCACTTGTCATCTGCCTCCGTGGCGCAACCGGTTAGCGCGTTCGGCTGTTAACCGAAAGGTTGGTGGTTCGAATCCACCCGGGGGCGGTAAACTTTTCCATTTGATCTTCATAATACTTCAACTCTTACACTTACTCTTACTCCTCATCCTCATCATCATCATCAAATAAAGATAAATGCTACGCAACTTTTAAAAGTCCAACTGTTATACTTTTCAATCGTTGCTTTGTTTCTTACTTTGTGTAGATACATTCTGAAAATGAAAACAGGTCCTTCACTTGTCATCTGCCTCCGTGGCGCAACCGGTTAGCGCGTTCGGCTGTTAACCGAAAGGTTGGTGGTTCGAATCCACCCGGGGGCGGTAAACTTTTCCATTTGATCTTCATAATACTTCTACTCTTACACTTACTCTTACTCCTCCTCATCATCATCATCATCATCATCATCAATTAAAGATAAATGCTATGCAACTTTTAAAAGTCCAACTGTTATACTTTTCAATCGTTGCTTTGTTTCTTACTTTGTGTAGATACATTCTGAAAATGAAAACAGATCTTTCACTTGTCATCTGCCTCCGTGGCGCAACCGGTTAGCGCGTTCGGCTGTTATCCGAAAGGTTGGTGGTTCGAATCCACCCGGGGGCGGTAAACTTTTCCATTTGATCTTCATAATACTTCTACTCTTACACTTACTCTTACTCCTCATCCTCATCATCATCATCATCATCAAATAAAGATAAATGCTACGCAACTTTTAAAAGTCCAACTGTTATACTTTTCAATCGTTGCTTTGTTTCTTACTTTGTGTAGATACATTCTGAAAATGAAAACAGGTCCTTCACTTGTCATCTGCCTCCGTGGCGCAACCGGTTAGCGCGTTCGGCTGTTAACCGAAAGGTTGGTGGTTCGAATCCACCCGGGGGCGGTAAACTTTTCCATTTGATCTTCATAATACTTCTACTCTTACACTTACTCTTACTCCTCCTCATCATCATCATCATCATCATCATCAATTAAAGATAAATGCTATGCAACTTTTAAAAGTCCAACTGTTATACTTTTCAATCGTTGCTTTGTTTCTTACTTTGTGTAGATACATTCTGAAAATGAAAACAGGTCCTTCACTTGTCATCTGCCTCCGTGGCGCAACCGGTTAGCGCGTTCGGCTGTTAACCGAAAGGTTGGTGGTTCGAATCCACCCGGGGGCGGTAAACTTTTCCATTTGATCTTCATAATACTTCAACTCTTACACTTACTCTTACTCCTCATCCTCATCATCATCATCATCATCAAATAAAGATAAATGCTACGCAACTTTTAAAAGTCCAACTGTTATACTTTTCAATCGTTGCTTTGTTTCTTACTTTGTGTAGATACATTCTGAAAATGAAAACAGGTCCTTCACTTGTCATCTGCCTCCGTGGCGCAACCGGTTAGCGCGTTCGGCTGTTAACCGAAAGGTTGGTGGTTCGAATCCACCCGGGGGCGGTAAACTTTTCCATTTGATCTTCATAATACTTCTACTCTTACACTTACTCTTACTCCTCCTCATCATCATCATCATCATCATCATCAATTAAAGATAAATGCTATGCAACTTTTAAAAGTCCAACTGTTATACTTTTCAATCGTTGCTTTGTTTCTTACTTTGTGTAGATACATTCTGAAAATGAAAACAGATCTTTCACTTGTCATCTGCCTCCGTGGCGCAACCGGTTAGCGCGTTCGGCTGTTATCCGAAAGGTTGGTGGTTCGAATCCACCCGGGGGCGGTAAACTTTTCCATTTGATCTTCATAATACTTCTACTCTTACACTTACTCTTACTCCTCATCCTCATCATCATCATCATCATCAAATAAAGATAAATGCTACGCAACTTTTAAAAGTCCAACTGTTATACTTTTCAATCGTTGCTTTGTTTCTTACTTTTTGTAGATACATTCTGAAAATGAAAACAGGTCCTTCACTTGTCATCTGCCTCCGTGGCGCAACCGGTTAGCGCGTTCGGCTGTTAACCGAAAGGTTGGTGGTTCGAATCCACCCGGGGGCGGTAAACTTTTCCATTTGATCTTCATAATACTTCTACTCTTACAATTACTCTTACTCCTCATCATCATCATCATCATCATCATCAATTAAAGATAAATGCTATGCAACTTTTAAAAGTCCAACTGTTATACTTTTCAATCGTTGCTTTGTTTCTTACTTTGTGTAGATACATTCTGAAAATGAAAACAGATCTTTCACTTGTCATCTGCCTCCGTGGCGCAACCGGTTAGCGCGTTCGGCTGTTAACCGAAAGGTTGGTGGTTCGAATCCACCCGGGGGCGGTAAACTTTTCCATTTGATCTTCATAATACTTCAACTCTTACACTTACTCTTACTCCTCATCCTCATCATCATCATCATCATCAAATAAAGATAAATGCTACGCAACTTTTAAAAGTCCAACTGTTATACTTTTCAATCGTTGCTTTGTTTCTTACTTTGTGTAGATACATTCTGAAAATGAAAACAGGTCCTTCACTTGTCATCTGCCTCCGTGGCGCAACCGGTTAGCGCGTTCGGCTGTTAACCGAAAGGTTGGTGGTTCGAATCCACCCGGGGGCGGTAAACTTTTCCATTTGATCTTCATAATACTTCTACTCTTACACTTACTCTTACTCCTCCTCATCATCATCATCATCATCATCATCATCAATTAAAGATAAATGCTATGCAACTTTTAAAAGTCCAACTGTTATACTTTTCAATCGTTGCTTTGTTTCTTACTTTGTGTAGATACATTCTGAAAATGAAAACAGATCTTTCACTTGTCATCTGCCTCCGTGGCGCAACCGGTTAGCGCGTTCGGCTGTTATCCGAAAGGTTGGTGGTTCGAATCCACCCGGGGGCGGTAAACTTTTCCATTTGATCTTCATAATACTTCTACTCTTACACTTACTCTTACTCCTCATCATCATCATCATCATCATCATCAATTAAAGATAAATGCTACGCAACTTTTAAAAGTCCAACTGTTATACTTTTCAATCGTTGCTTTGTTTCTTACTTTGTGTAGATACATTCTGAAAATGAAAACAGGTCCTTCACTTGTCATCTGCCTCCGTGGCGCAACCGGTTAGCGCGTTCGGCTGTTAACCGAAAGGTTGGTGGTTCGAATCCACCCGGGGGCGGTAAACTTTTCCATTTGATCTTCATAATACTTCTACTCTTACACTTACTCTTACTCCTCATCATCATCATCATCATCATCATCAATTAAAGATAAATGCTACGCAACTTTTAAAAGTCCAACTGTTATACTTTTCAATCGTTGCTTTGTTTCTTACTTTTTGTAGATACATTCTGAAAATGAAAACAGGTCCTTCACTTGTCATCTGCCTCCGTGGCGCAACCGGTTAGCGCGTTCGGCTGTTATCCGAAAGGTTGGTGGTTCGAATCCACCCGGGGGCGGAAAACTTTTCCATTGTATCTTCATAATACTTCTACTCTTACACTTACTTTTACTCCTCATCCTCATCATCATCATCATCATCAAATAAAGATAAATGCTACGCAACTTTTAAAAGTCCAACTGTTATACTTTTCAATCGTTGCTTTGTTTCTTACTTTGTGTAGATACATTCTGAAAATGAAAACAGGTCTTTCACTTGTCATCTGCCTCCGTGGCGCAACCGGTTAGCGCGTTCGGCTGTTAACCGAAAGGTTGGTGGTTCGAATCCACCCGGGGGCGGTAAACTTTTCCATTTGATCTTCATAATACTTCTACTCTTACACTTACTCTTACTCCTCATCCTCATCATCATCATCATCATCAAATAAAGATAAATGCTACGCAACTTTTAAAAGTCCAACTGTTATACTTTTCAATCGTTGCTTTGTTTCTTACTTTGTGTAGATACATTCTGAAAATGAAAACAGGTCTTTCACTTGTCATCTGCCTCCGTGGCGCAACCGGTTAGCGCGTTCGGCTGTTAACCGAAAGGTTGGTGGTTCGAAGCCACCCGGGGGCGGTAAACTTTTCCATTTGATCTTCATAATACTTCTACTCTTACACTTACTCTTACTCCTCATCCTCATCATCATCATCATCATCAAATAAAGATAAATGCTACGCAACTTTTAAAAGTCCAACTGTTATACTTTTCAATCGTTGCTTTGTTTCTTACTTTGTGTAGATACATTCTGAAAATGAAAACAGGTCTTTCACTTGTCATCTGCCTCCGTGGCGCAACCGGTTAGCGCGTTCGGCTGTTAACCGAAAGGTTGGTGGTTCGAATCCACCCGGGGGCGGGAAACTTTTCCATTTGATCTTCATAATACTTCTACTCTTACACTTACTCTTACTCCTCATCATCATCATCATCATCATCATCAATTAAAGATAAATGCTACGCAACTTTTAAAAGTCCAACTGTTATACTTTTCAATCGTTGCTTTGTTTCTTACTTTTTGTAGATACATTCTGAAAATGAAAACAGGTCCTTCACTTGTCATCTGCCTCCGTGGCGCAACCGGTTAGCGCGTTCGGCTGTTAACCGAAAGGTTGGTGGTTCGAATCCACCCGGGGGCGGTAAACTTTTCCATTTGATCTTCATAATACTTCAACTCTTACACTTACTCTTACTCCTCATCCTCATCATCATCATCATCATCAAATAAAGATAAATGCTACGCAACTTTTAAAAGTCCAACTGTTATACTTTTCAATCGTTGCTTTGTTTCTTACTTTGTGTAGATACATTCTGAAAATGAAAACAGGTCTTTCACTTGTCATCTGCCTCCGTGGCGCAACCGGTTAGCGCGTTCGGCTGTTAACCGAAAGGTTGGTGGTTCGAATCCACCCGGGGGCGGTAAACTTTTTCCATTTGATATTCATAATACTTCAACTCTTACACTTACTCTTACTCCTCATCCTCATCATCATCATCATCATCAAATAAAGATAAATGCTACGCAACTTTTAAAAGTCCAACTGTTATACTTTTCAATCGTTGCTTTGTTTCTTACTTTGTGTAGATACATTCTGAAAATGAAAACAGGTCTTTCACTTGTCATCTGCCTCCGTGGCGCAACCGGTTAGCGCGTTCGGCTGTTAACCGAAAGGTTGGTGGTTCGAATCCACCCGGGGGCGGTAAACTTTTCCATTTGATCTTCATAATACTTCTACTCTTACACTTACTCTTACTCCTCATCCTCATCATCATCATCATCAAATAAAGATAAATGCTATGCAACTTTTAAAAGTCCAACTGTTATACTTTTCAATCGTTGCTTTGTTTCTTACTTTGTGTAGATACATTCTGAAAATGAAAACAGGTCTTTCACTTGTCATCTGCCTCCGTGGCGCAACCGGTTAGCGCGTTCGGCTGTTATCCGAAAGGTTGGTGGTTCGAATCCACCCGGGGGCGGTAAACTTTTCCATTTGATCTTCATAATACTTCTACTCTTACACTTACTCTTACTCCTCATCATCATCATCATCATCATCATCAATTAAAGATAAATGCTACGCAACTTTTAAAAGTCCAACTGTTATACTTTTCAATCGTTGCTTTGTTTCTTACTTTTTGTAGATACATTCTGAAAATGAAAACAGGTCCTTCACTTGTCATCTGCCTCCGTGGCGCAACCGGTTAGCGCGTTCGGCTGTTAACCGAAAGGTTGGTGGTTCGAATCCACCCGGGGGCGGTAAACTTTTCCATTTGATCTTCATAATACTTCTACTCTTACACTTACTCTTACTCCTCATCATCATCATCATCATCATCATCAATTAAAGATAAATGCTACGCAACTTTTAAAAGTCCAACTGTTATACTTTTCAATCGTTGCTTTGTTTCTTACTTTTTGTAGATACATTCTGAAAATGAAAACAGGTCCTTCACTTGTCATCTGCCTCCGTGGCGCAACCGGTTAGCGCGTTCGGCTGTTAACCGAAAGGTTGGTGGTTCGAATCCACCCGGGGGCGGTAAACTTTTCCATTTGATCTTCATAATACTTCAACTCTTACACTTACTCTTACTCCTCATCCTCATCATCATCATCATCATCAAATAAAGATAAATGCTACGCAACTTTTAAAAGTCCAACTGTTATACTTTTCAATCGTTGCTTTGTTTCTTACTTTGTGTAGATACATTCTGAAAATGAAAACAGATCTTTCACTTGTCATCTGCCTCCGTGGCGCAACCGGTTAGCGCGTTCGGCTGTTATCCGAAAGGTTGGTGGTTCGAATCCACCCGGGGGCGGTAAACTTTTCCATTTGATCTTCATAATACTTCTACTCTTACACTTACTCTTACTCCTCATCATCATAATCATCATCAATTAAAGATAAATGCTACGCAACTTTTAAAAGTCCAACTGTTATACTTTTCAATCGTTGCTTTGTTTCTTACTTTTTGTAGATACATTCTGAAAATGAAAACAGGTCTTTCACTTGTCATCTGCCTCCGTGGCGCAACCGGTTAGCGCGTTCGGCTGTTAACCGAAAGGTTGGTGGTTCGAATCCACCCGGGGGCGGTAAACTTTTCCATTTGATCTTCATAATACTTCAACTCTTACACTTACTCTTACTCCTCATCCTCATCATCATCATCATCATCAAATAAAGATAAATGCTACGCAACTTTTAAAAGTCCAACTGTTATACTTTTCAATCGTTGCTTTGTTTCTTACTTTGTGTAGATACATTCTGAAAATGAAAACAGGTCTTTCACTTGTCATCTGCCTCCGTGGCGCAACCGGTTAGCGCGTTCGGCTGTTAACCGAAAGGTTGGTGGTTCGAAGCCACCCGGGGGCGGTAAACTTTTCCATTTGATCTTCATAATACTTCTACTCTTACACTTACTCTTACTCCTCATCCTCATCATCATCATCATCATCAAATAAAGATAAATGCTACGCAACTTTTAAAAGTCCAACTGTTATACTTTTCAATCGTTGCTTTGTTTCTTACTTTGTGTAGATACATTCTGAAAATGAAAACAGGTCTTTCACTTGTCATCTGCCTCCGTGGCGCAACCGGTTAGCGCGTTCGGCTGTTATCCGAAAGGTTGGTGGTTCGAATCCACCCGGGGGCGGTAAACTTTTCCATTTGATCTTCATAATACTTCTACTCTTACACTTACTCTTACTCCTCATCATCATCATCATCATCATCATCAAATAAAGATAAATGCTATGCAACTTTTAAAAGTCCAACTGTTATACTTTTCAATCGTTGCTTTGTTTCTTACTTTGTGTAGATACATTCTGAAAATGAAAACAGGTCTTTCACTTGTCATCTGCCTCCGTGGCGCAACCGGTTAGCGCGTTCGGCTGTTAACCGAAAGGTTGGTGGTTCGAATCCACCCGGGGGCGGTAACCTTTTCCATTTGATCTTCATAATACTTCTACTCTTACACTTACTCTTACTCCTCATCCTCATCATCATCATCATCATCAAATAAAGATAAATGCTACGCAACTTTTAAAAGTCCAACTGTTATACTTTTCAATCGTTGCTTTGTTTCTTACTTTGTGTAGATACATTCTGAAAATGAAAACAGGTCTTTCACTTGTCATCTGCCTCCGTGGTGCAACCGGTTAGCGCGTTCGGCTGTTAACCGAAAGGTTGGTGGTTCGAATCCACCCGGGGGCGGTAAACTTTTCCATTTGATCTTCATAATACTTCTACTCTTACACTTACTCTTACTCCTCATCCTCATCATCATCATCATCATCATCAAATAAAGATAAATGCTACGCAACTTTTAAAAGTCCAACTGTTATATTTTTCAATCGTTGCTTTGTTTCTTACTTTGTGTAGATACATTCTGAAAATGAAAACAGGTCTTTCACTTGTCATCTGCCTCCGTGGCGCAACCGGTTAGCGCGTTCGGCTGTTAACCGAAAGGTTGGTGGTTCGAATCCACCCGGGGGCGGTAAACTTTTCCATTTGATCTTCATAATACTTCTACTCTTACACTTACTCTTACTCCTCATCCTCATCATCATCATCAAATAAAGATAAATGCTACGCAACTTTTAAAAGTCCAACTGTTATACTTTTCAATCGTTGCTTTGTTTCTTACTTTGTGTAGATACATTCTGAAAATGAAAACAGGTCTTTCACTTGTCATCTGCCTCCGTGGCGCAACCGGTTAGCGCGTTCGGCTGTTAACCGAAAGGTAGGTGGTTCGAATCCACCCGGGGGCGGTAAACTTTTCCATTTGATCTTCATAATACTTCTACTCTTACACTTACTCTTACTCCTCATCCTCCTCATCATCATCATCATCAAATAAAGATAAATGCTACGCAACTTTTAAAAGTCCAACTGTTATACTTTTCAATCGTTGCTTTGTTTCTTACTTTGTGTAGATACATTCTGAAAATGAAAACAGGTCTTTCACTTGTCATCTGCCTCCGTGGCGCAACCGGTTAGCGCGTTCGTCTGTTAACCGAAAGGTTGGTGTTTCGAATCCACCCGGGGGCGGTAAACTTTTCCATTTGATCTTCATAATACTTCTACTCTTACACTTACTCTTACTCCTCATCCTCATCATCATCATCAAATAAAGATAAATGCTACGCAACTTTTAAAAGTCCAACTGTTATACTTTTCAATCGTTGCTTTGTTTCTTACTTTGTGTAGATACATTCTGAAAATGAAAACAGGTCTTTCACTTGTCATCTGCCTCCGTGGCGCAACCGGTTAGCGCGTTCGGCTGTTAACCGAAAGGTTGGTGGTTCGAATCCACCCGGGGGCGGTAAACTTTTCCATTTGATCTTCATAATACTTCTACTCTTACACTTACTCTTACTCCTCATCCTCATCATCATCAATTAAAGATAAATGCTACGCAACTTTTAAAAGTCCAACTGTTATACTTTTCAATCGTTGCTTTGTTTCTTACTTTTTGTAGATACAATCTGAAAATGAAAACAGGTCCTTCACTTGTCATCTGCCTCCGTGGCGCAACCGGTTAGCGCGTTCGGCTGTTAACCGAAAGGTTGGTGGTTCGAATCCACCCGGGGGCGGTAAACTTTTCCATTTGATCTTCATAATACTTCTACTCTTACACTTACTCTTACTCCTCATCCTCATCATCATCATCAAATAAAGATAAATGCTACGCAACTTTTAAAAGTCCAACTGTTATACTTTTCAATCGTTGCTTTGTTTCTTACTTTGTGTAGATACATTCTGAAAATGAAAACAGGTCTTTCACTTGTCATCTGCCTCCGTGGCGCAACCGGTTAGCGCGTTCGGCTGTTAACCGAAAGGTTGGTGGTTCGAATCCACCCGGGGGCGGTAAACTTTTCCATTTGATCTTCATAATACTTCTACTCTTACACTTACTCTTACTCCTCATCCTCATCATCATCAAATAAAGATAAATGCTACGCAACTTTTAAAAGTCCAACTGTTATACTTTTCAATCGTTGCTTTGTTTCTTACTTTGTGTAGATACATTCTGAAAATGAAAACAGGTCTTTCACTTGTCATCTGCCTCCGTGGCGCAACCGGTTAGCGCGTTCGGCTGTTAACCGAAAGGTTGGTGGTTCGAATCCACCCGGGGGCGGTAAACTTTTCCATTTGATCTTCATAATACTTCTACTCTTACACTTACTCTTACTCCTCATCCTCATCATCATCATCAAATAAAGATAAATGCTACGCAACTTTTAAAAGTCCAACTGTTATACTTTTCAATCGTTGCTTTGTTTCTTACTTTGTGTAGATACATTCTGAAAATGAAAACAGGTCTTTCACTTGTCATCTGCCTCCGTGGCGCAACCGGTTAGCGCGTTCGGCTGTTAACCGAAAGGTTGGTGGTTCGAATCCACCCGGGGGCGGTAAACTTTTCCATTTGATCTTCATAATACTTCTACTCTTACACTTACTCTTACTCCTCATCCTCATCATCATCATCATCATCAAATAAAGATAAATGCTACGCAACTTTTAAAAGTCCAACTGTTATACTTTTCAATCGTTGCTTTGTTTCTTACTTTGTGTAGATACATTCTGAAAATGAAAACAGGTCTTTCACTTGTCATCTGCCTCCGTGGCGCAACCGGTTAGCGCGTTCGTCTGTTAACCGAAAGGTTGGTGTTTCGAATCCACCCGGGGGCGGTAAACTTTTCCATTTGATCTTCATAATACTTCTACTCTTACACTTACTCTTACTCCTCATCCTCATCATCATCATCAATTAAAGATAAATGCTACGCAACTTTTAAAAGTCCAACTGTTATACTTTTCAATCGTTGCTTTGTTTCTTACTTTTTGTAGATACATTCTGAAAATGAAAACAGGTCCTTCACTTGTCATCTGCCTCCGTGGCGCAACCGGTTAGCGCGTTCGGCTGTTAACCGAAAGGTTGGTGGTTCGAATCCACCCGGGGGCGGTAAACTTTTCCATTTGATCTTCATAATACTTCTACTCTTACACTTACTCTTACTCCTCATCCTCATCATCATCATCAAATAAAGATAAATGCTACGCAACTTTTAAAAGTCCAACTGTTATACTTTTCAATCGTTGCTTTGTTTCTTACTTTGTGTAGATACATTCTGAAAATGAAAACAGGTCTTTCACTTGTCATCTGCCTCCGTGGCGCAACCGGTTAGCGCGTCCGGCTGTTAACCGAAAGGTTGGTGGTTCGAATCCACCCGGGGGCGGTAAACTTTTCCATTTGATCTTCATAATACGTCTACTCTTACACTTACACTAACTCCTCATCCTCATCCTCATCATCATCATCATAAAGATAAATGCTACGCAACTTTTAAAAGTCCAACTGTTATACTTTTCAATCGTTGCTTTGTTTCTTACTTTGTGTAGATACATTCTGAAAATGAAAACAGGTCTTCCACTTGTCATCTACCTCCGTGGCGCAACCGGTTAGCGCGTTCGGCTGTTAACCGGAAGGTTGGTGGTTCGAATCCACCCGGGGGCGGTAAACTTTTCCATTTGATCTTCATAATACTTCTACTCTTACACTTACACTAACTCCTCATCCTCATCCTCATCATCATCATCATAAAGATAAATGCTACGCAACTTTTAAAAGTCCAACTGTTATACTTTTCAATCGTTGCTTTGTTTCTTACTTTGTGTAGATACATTCTGAAAATGAAAACAGGTCTTTCACTTGTCATCTGCCTCCGTGGCGCAACCGGTTAGCGCGTTCGGCTGTTAACCGAAAGGTTGGTGGTTCGAATCCACCCGGGGGCGGTAAACTTTTCCATTTGATCTTCATAATACTTCTACTCTTACACTTACTCTTACTCCTCATCCTCATCATCATCATCAAATAAAGATAAATGCTACGCAACTTTTAAAAGTCCAACTGTTATACTTTTCAATCGTTGCTTTGTTTCTTACTTTGTGTAGATACATTCTGAAAATGAAAACAGGTCTTTCACTTGTCATCTGCCTCCGTGGCGCAACCGGTTAGCGCGTTCGGCTGTTAACCGAAAGGTTGGTGGTTCGAATCCACCCGGGGGCGGTAAACTTTTCCATTTGATCTTCATAATACTTCTACTCTTACACTTACTCTTACTCCTCATCCTCATCATCATCATCAAATAAAGATAAATGCTACGCAACTTTTAAAAGTCCAACTGTTATACTTTTCAATCGTTGCTTTGTTTCTTACTTTGTGTAGATACATTCTGAAAATGAAAACAGATCTTTCACTTGTCTTCTGCCTCCGTGGCGCAACCGGTTAGCGCGTTCGGCTGTTAACCGAAAGGTTGGTGGTTCGAATCCACCCGGGGGCGGTAAACTTTTCCATTTGATCTTCATAATACTTCTACTCTTACACTTACTCTTACTCCTCATCCTCATCATCATCATCAAATAAAGATAAATGCTACGCAACTTTTAAAAGTTCAACTGTTATACTTTTCAATCGTTGCTTTGTTTCTTACTTTTTGTAGATACATTCTGAAAATGAAAACAGGTCCATCACTTGTCATCTGCCTCCGTGGCGCAACCGGTTAGCGCGTTCGGCTGTTAACCGAAAGGTTGGTGGTTCGAATCCACCCGGGGGCGGTAAACTTTTCCATTTGATCTTCATAATACTTCTACTCTTACACTTACTCTTACTCCTCATCCTCATCATCATCATCAAATAAAGATAAATGCTACGCAACTTTTAAAAGTCCAACTGTTATACTTTTCAATCGTTGCTTTGTTTCTTACTTTGTGTAGATACATTCTGAAAATGAAAACAGGTCTTTCACTTGTCATCTGCCTCCGTGGCGCAACCGGTTAGCGCGTTCGGCTGTTAACCGAAAGGTTGGTGGTTCGAATCCACCCAGGAGCGGTAAACTTTTCCATTTGATCTTCATAATACTTCTACTCTTATACTTACACTAACTCCTCATCCTCATCATCATCATCAAATAAAGATAGATCCTACGAAACTTTTAAAAGTCCAACTGTTATACTTTTCAATCGTTGCTTTGTTTCTTACTTTGTGTAGATACATTCTGAAAATGAAAACAGGTCTTTCACTTGTAATCTGCCTCCGTGGCGCAACCGGTTAGCGCGTTCGGCTGTTAACCGAAAGGTTGGTGGTTCGAATCCACCCAGGAGCGGTAAACTTTTCCATTTGATCTTCATAATACTTCTACTCTTATACTTACACTAACTCCTCATCCTCATCATCATCATCAAATAAAGATAGATCCTACGAAACTTTTAAAAGTCCAACTGTTATACTTTTCAATCGTTGCTTTGTTTCTTACTTTGTGTAGATACATTCTGAAAATGAAAATTGGTCTTTCACTTGTCATCTGCCTCCGTGGCGCAACCGGTTAGCGCGTTCGGCTGTTAACCGGAAGGTTGGTGGTTCGAATCCACCCGGGGGCGGTAAACTTTTCCATTTGATCTTCATAATACTTCTACTCTTACACTTACTCTTACTCCTCATCCTCATCATCATCATCAAATAAAGATAGATCCTACGCAACTTTTAAAAGTCCAACTGTTATACTTTTCAATCGTTGCTTTGTTTCTTACTTTGTGTAGATACATTCTGAAAATGAAAACAGGTCTTTCACTTGTCATCTGCCTCCGTGGCGCAACCGGTTAGCGCGTTCGGCTGTTAACCGAAAGGTTGGTGGTTCGAATCCACCCGGGGGCGGTAAACTTTTCCATTTGATCTTCATAATACTTCTACTCTTACACTTACTCTTACCATCCTCATCATCATCATCATCATCATTATAAAGATAAATGCTACGCAACTTTTAAAAGTCCAACTGTTATACTTTTCAATCGTTGCTTTGTTTCTTACTTTGTGTAGATACATTCTGAAAATGAAAACAGGTCTTTCACTTGTCATCTGCCTCCGTGGCGCAACCGGTTAGCGCGTTCGGCTGTTAACCGAAAGGTTGGTGGTTCGAATCCACCCGGGGGCGGTAAACTTTTCCATTTGATCTTCATAATACTTCTACTCTTACACTTACTCTTACTCCTCATCCTCATCATCATCATCAAATAAAGATAAATGCTACGCAACTTTTAAAAGTCCAACTGTTATACTTTTCAATCGTTGCTTTGTTTCTTACTTTGTGTAGATACATTCTGAAAATGAAAACAGGTCTTTCACTTGTCATCTGCATCCGTGGCGCAACCGGTTAGCGCGTTCGGCTGTTAACCGAAAGGTTGGTGGTTCGAATCCACCCGGGGGCGGTAAACTTTTCCATTTGATCTTCATAATACTTCTACTCTTACACTTACTCTTACTCCTCATCCTCATCATCATCATCAAATAAAGATAAATGCTACGCAACTTTTAAAAGTCCAACTGTTATACTTTTCAATCGTTGCTTTGTTTCTTACTTTGTGTAGATACATTCTGAAAATGAAAACAGGTCTTTCACTTGTCATCTGCCTCCGTGGCGCAACCGGTTAGCGCGTTCGGCTGTTAACCGAAAGGTTGGTGGTTCGAATCCACCCGGGGGCGGTAAACTTTTCCATTTGATCTTCATAATACTTCTACTCTTACACTTACACTAACTCCTCATCCTCATCCTCATCATCATCATCATAAAGATAAATGCTACGCAACTTTTAAAAGTCCAACTGTTATACTTTTCAATCGTTGCTTTGTTTCTTACTTTGTGTAGATACATTCTGAAAATGAAAACAGGTCTTCCACTTGTCATCTACCTCCGTGGCGCAACCGGTTAGCGCGTTCGGCTGTTAACCGGAAGGTTGGTGGTTCGAATCCACCCGGGGGCGGTAAACTTTTCCATTTGATCTTCATAATACTTCTACTCTTACACTTACTCTTACTCCTCATCCTCATCATCATCATCAATTAAAGATAAATGCTACGCAACTTTTAAAAGTCCAACTGTTATACTTTTCAATCGTTGCTTTGTTTCTTACTTTTTGTAGATACATTCTGAAAATGAAAACAGGTCCTTCACTTGTCATCTGCCTCCGTGGCGCAACCGGTTAGCGCGTTCGGCTGTTAACCGAAAGGTTGGTGGTTCGAATCCACCCGGGGGCGGTAAACTTTTCCATTTGATCTTCATAATACTTCTACTCTTACACTTACTCTTACTCCTCATCCTCATCATCATCATCAAATAAAGATAAATGCTACGCAACTTTTAAAAGTCCAACTGTTATACTTTTCAATCGTTGCTTTGTTTCTTACTTTGTGTAGATACATTCTGAAAATGAAAACAGGTCTTTCACTTGTCATCTGCCTCCGTGGCGCAACCGGTTAGCGCGTCCGGCTGTTAACCGAAAGGTTGGTGGTTCGAATCCACCCGGGGGCGGTAAACTTTTCCATTTGATCTTCATAATACGTCTACTCTTACACTTACACTAACTCCTCATCCTCATCCTCATCATCATCATCATAAAGATAAATGCTACGCAACTTTTAAAAGTCCAACTGTTATACTTTTCAATCGTTGCTTTGTTTCTTACTTTGTGTAGATACATTCTGAAAATGAAAACAGGTCTTCCACTTGTCATCTACCTCCGTGGCGCAACCGGTTAGCGCGTTCGGCTGTTAACCGGAAGGTTGGTGGTTCGAATCCACCCGGGGGCGGTAAACTTTTCCATTTGATCTTCATAATACTTCTACTCTTACACTTACACTAACTCCTCATCCTCATCCTCATCATCATCATCATAAAGATAAATGCTACGCAACTTTTAAAAGTCCAACTGTTATACTTTTCAATCGTTGCTTTGTTTCTTACTTTGTGTAGATACATTCTGAAAATGAAAACAGGTCTTTCACTTGTCATCTGCCTCCGTGGCGCAACCGGTTAGCGCGTTCGGCTGTTAACCGAAAGGTTGGTGGTTCGAATCCACCCGGGGGCGGTAAACTTTTCCATTTGATCTTCATAATACTTCTACTCTTACACTTACTCTTACTCCTCATCCTCATCATCATCATCAAATAAAGATAAATGCTACGCAACTTTTAAAAGTCCAACTGTTATACTTTTCAATCGTTGCTTTGTTTCTTACTTTGTGTAGATACATTCTGAAAATGAAAACAGGTCTTTCACTTGTCATCTGCCTCCGTGGCGCAACCGGTTAGCGCGTTCGGCTGTTAACCGAAAGGTTGGTGGTTCGAATCCACCCGGGGGCGGTAAACTTTTCCATTTGATCTTCATAATACTTCTACTCTTACACTTACACTAACTCCTCATCCTCATCCTCATCATCATCATCATAAAGATAAATGCTACGCAACTTTTAAAAGTCCAACTGTTATACTTTTCAATCGTTGCTTTGTTTCTTACTTTGTGTAGATACATTCTGAAAATGAAAACAGGTCTTCCACTTGTCATCTACCTCCGTGGCGCAACCGGTTAGCGCGTCCGGCTGTTAACCGAAAGGTTGGTGGTTCGAATCCACCCGGGGGCGGTAAACTTTTCCATTTGATCTTCATAATACTTCTACTCTTATACTTACACTAACTCCTCATCCTCATCATCATCATCAAATAAAGATAGATCCTACGAAACTTTTAAAAGTCCAACTGTTATACTTTTCAATCGTTGCTTTGTTTCTTACTTTGTGTAGATACATTCTGAAAATGAAAACAGGTCTTTCACTTGTCATCTGCCTCCGTGGCGCAATCGGTTAGCGCGTTCGGCTGTTAACCGGAAGGTTGGTGGTTCGAATCCACCCAGGAGCGGTAAACTTTTCCATTTGATCTTCATAATACTTCTACTCTTATACTTACACTAACTCCTCATCCTCATCATCATCATCAAATAAAGATAGATCCTACGAAACTTTTAAAAGTCCAACTGTTATACTTTTCAATCGTTGCTTTGTTTCTTACTTTGTGTAGATACATTCTGAAAATGAAAACAGGTCTTTCACTTGTAATCTGCCTCCGTGGCGCAACCGGTTAGCGCGTTCGGCTGTTAACCGAAAGGTTGGTGGTTCGAATCCACCCAGGAGCGGTAAACTTTTCCATTTGATCTTCATAATACTTCTACTCTTATACTTACACTAACTCCTCATCCTCATCATCATCATCAAATAAAGATAGATCCTACGAAACTTTTAAAAGTCCAACTGTTATACTTTTCAATCGTTGCTTTGTTTCTTACTTTGTGTAGATACATTCTGAAAATGAAAATTGGTCTTTCACTTGTCATCTGCCTCCGTGGCGCAACCGGTTAGCGCGTTCGGCTGTTAACCGGAAGGTTGGTGGTTCGAATCCACCCGGGGGCGGTAAACTTTTCCATTTGATCTTCATAATACTTCTACTCTTACACTTACTCTTACTCCTCATCCTCATCCTCATCATCATCATCATAAAGATAAATGCTACGCAACTTTTAAAAGTCCAACTGTTATACTTTTCAATCGTTGCTTTGTTTCTTACTTTGTGTAGATACATTCTGAAAATGAAAACAGGTCTTCCACTTGTCATCTACCTCCGTGGCGCAACCGGTTAGCGCGTTCGGCTGTTAACCGGAAGGTTGGTGGTTCGAATCCACCCGGGGGCGGTAAACTTTTCCATTTGATCTTCATAATACTTCTACTCTTACACTTACACTAACTCCTCATCCTCATCCTCATCATCATCATCATAAAGATAAATGCTACGCAACTTTTAAAAGTCCAACTGTTATACTTTTCAATCGTTGCTTTGTTTCTTACTTTGTGTAGATACATTCTGAAAATGAAAACAGGTCTTTCACTTGTCATCTGCCTCCGTGGCGCAACCGGTTAGCGCGTTCGGCTGTTAACCGAAAGGTTAGTGGTTCGAATCCACCCGGGGGCGGTAAACTTTTCCATTTGATCTTCATAATACTTCTACTCTTACACTTACACTAACTCCTCATCCTCATCATCATCATCATCATAAAGATAAATGCTACGCAACTTTTAAAAGTCCAACTGTTATACTTTTCAATCGTTGCTTTGTTTCTTACTTTGTGTAGATATATTCTGAAAATGAAAACAGGTCTTTCACTTATCATCTGCCTCCGTGGCGCAACCGGTTAGCGCGTTCGGCTGTTAACCGAAAGGTTGGTGGTTCGAATCCACCCGGGGGCGGTAAACTTTTCCATTTGATCTTCATACTACTTCTACTCTTACACTTACACTAACTCCTCATCCTCCTCATCATCATCATCATAAAGATAAATGCTACGCAACTTTTAAAAGTCCAACTGTTATACTTTTCAATCGTTGCTTTGTTTCTTATTTTGTGTAGATACATTCTGAAAATGAAAACAGGTCTTTCACTTGTCATCTGCCTCCGTGGCGCAACCGGTTAGCGCGTTCGGCTGTTAACCGGAAGGTTGGTGGTTCGAATCCACCCGGGGGCGGTAAACTTTTCCATTTGATCTTCATAATACTTCTACTCTTACACTTACTCTTACTCCTCATCCTCATCATCATCATCAAATAAAGATAAATGCTACGTAACTTTTAAAAGTCCAACTGTTATACTTTTCAATCGTTGCTTTGTTTCTTACTTTGTGTAGATACATTCTGAAAATGAAAACAGGTCTTTCACTTGTCATCTGCCTCCGTGGCGCAACCGGTTAGCGCGTTCGGCTGTTAACCGAAAGGTTGGTGGTTCGAATCCACCCGGGGGCGGTAAACTTTTCCATTTGATCTTCATAATACTTCTACTCTTACACTTACACTAACTCCTCATCCTCATCCTCCTCATCATCATCATAAAGATAAATGCTACGTAACTTTTAAAAGTCCAACTGTTATACTTTTCAATCGTTGCTTTGTTTCTTACTTTGTGTAGATACATTCTGAAAATGAAAACAGGTCTTTCACTTGTAATCTGCCTCCGTGGCGCAACCGGTTAGCGCGTTCGGCTGTTAACCGAAAGGTTGGTGGTTCGAATCCACCCGGGGGCGGTAAACTTTTCCATTTGATCTTCATAATACTTCTACTCTTATACTTACACTAACTCCTCATCCTCATCATCATCATCAAATAAAGATAGATCCTACGAAACTTTTAAAAGTCCAACTGTTATACTTTTCAATCGTTGCTTTGTTTCTTACTTTGTGTAGATACATTCTGAAAATGAAAACAGGTCTTTCACTTGTCATCTGCCTCCGTGGCGCAACCGGTTAGCGCGTTCGGCTGTTAACCGAAAGGTTGGTGGTTCGAATCCACCCAGGAGCGGTAAACTTTTCCATTTGATCTTCATAATACTTCTACTCTTATACTTACACTAACTCCTCATCCTCATCATCATCATCAAATAAAGATAGATCCTACGAAACTTTTAAAAGTCCAACTGTTATACTTTTCAATCGTTGCTTTGTTTCTTACTTTGTGTAGATACATTCTGAAAATGAAAACAGGTCTTTCACTTGTCATCTGCCTCCGTGGCGCAATCGGTTAGCGCGTTCGGCTGTTAACCGGAAGGTTGGTGGTTCGAATCCACCCAGGAGCGGTAAACTTTTCCATTTGATCTTCATAATACTTCTACTCTTATACTTACACTAACTCCTCATCCTCATCATCATCATCAAATAAAGATAGATCCTACGAAACTTTTAAAAGTCCAACTGTTATACTTTTCAATCGTTGCTTTGTTTCTTACTTTGTGTAGATACATTCTGAAAATGAAAACAGGTCTTTCACTTGTAATCTGCCTCCGTGGCGCAACCGGTTAGCGCGTTCGGCTGTTAACCGAAAGGTTGGTGGTTCGAATCCACCCAGGAGCGGTAAACTTTTCCATTTGATCTTCATAATACTTCTACTCTTATACTTACACTAACTCCTCATCCTCATCATCATCATCAAATAAAGATAGATCCTACGAAACTTTTAAAAGTCCAACTGTTATACTTTTCAATCGTTGCTTTGTTTCTTACTTTGTGTAGATACATTCTGAAAATGAAAATTGGTCTTTCACTTGTCATCTGCCTCCGTGGCGCAACCGGTTAGCGCGTTCGGCTGTTAACCGGAAGGTTGGTGGTTCGAATCCACCCGGGGGCGGTAAACTTTTCCATTTGATCTTCATAATACTTCTACTCTTACACTTACTCTTACTCCTCATCCTCATCATCATCATCAAATAAAGATAGATCCTACGCAACTTTTAAAAGTCCAACTGTTATACTTTTCAATCGTTGCTTTGTTTCTTACTTTGTGTAGATACATTCTGAAAATGAAAACAGGTCTTTCACTTGTCATCTGCCTCCGTGGCGCAACCGGTTAGCGCGTTCGGCTGTTAACCGAAAGGTTGGTGGTTCGAATCCACCCGGGGGCGGTAAACTTTTCCATTTGATCTTCATAATACTTCTACTCTTACACTTACTCTTACCATCCTCATCATCATCATCATCATCATTATAAAGATAAATGCTACGCAACTTTTAAAAGTCCAACTGTTATACTTTTCAATCGTTGCTTTGTTTCTTACTTTGTGTAGATACATTCTGAAAATGAAAACAGGTCTTTCACTTGTCATCTGCCTCCGTGGTGAACCGGTTAGCGCGTTCGGCTGTTAACCGAAAGGTTGGTGGTTCGAATCCACCCGGGGGCGGTAAACTTTTCCATTTGATCTTCATAATACTTCTACTCTTACACTTACACTAACTCCTCATCCTCATCATCATCATCATCAAATAAAGATAGATGCTACGCAAGTTTTAAAAGTCCAACTGTTATACTTTTCAATCGTTGCTTTGTTTTTTACTTTGTGTAGATACATTCTGAAAATAAAAACAGGTCTTTCACTTGTCATTTGCCTCCGTGGCGCAACCGGTTAGCGCGTTCGGCTGTTAACCGAAAGGTTGGTGGTTCGAATCCACCCGGGGGCGGTAGACTTTTCCGTTTGATCTTCATAATACTTTTACTCTTACACTTACTCTTACTCCTCATCCTCTTCATCATCATCATCATCATAAAGATAAATGCTACGCAACTTTTAAAAGTCCAACTGTTATACTTTTCAATCGTTGCTTTGTTTCTTACTTTGTGTAGATACATTCTGAAAATGAAAACAGGTCTTTCACTTGTCATCTGCCTCCGTGGCGCAACCGGTTAGCGCGTTCGGCTGTTAACCGAAAGGTTGGTGGTTCGAATCCACCCGGGGGCGGTAAACTTTTCCATTTGATCTTCATAATACTTCTACTCTTACACTTACTCTTACCATCCTCATCATCATCATCATCATCATTATAAAGATAAATGCTACGCAACTTTTAAAAGTCCAACTGTTATACTTTTCAATCGTTGCTTTGTTTCTTACTTTGTGTAGATACATTCTGAAAATGAAAACAGGTCTTTCACTTGTCATCTGCCTCCGTGGTGAACCGGTTAGCGCGTTCGGCTGTTAACCGAAAGGTTGGTGGTTCGAATCCACCCGGGGGCGGTAAACTTTTCCATTTGATCTTCATAATACTTCTACTCTTACACTTACACTAACTCCTCATCCTCATCATCATCATCATCATAAAGATAAATGCTACGCAACTTTTAAAAGTCCAACTGTTATACTTTTCAATCGTTGCTTTGTTTCTTACTTTGTGTAGATACATTCTGAAAATGAAAACAGGTCTTTCACTTGTCATCTGCCTCCGTGGCGCAACCGGTTAGCGCGTTCGGCTGTTAACCGAAAGGTTGGTGGTTCGAATCTACCCGGGGGCGGTAAACTTTTCCATTTGATCTTCATAATACTTCTACTCTTACACTTACACTAACTCCTCATCCTTATCATCATCATCATCATCATAAAGATAAATGCTACGCAACTTTTAAAAGTCCAACTGTTATACTTTTCAATCGTTGCTTTGTTTCTTACTTTGTGTAGATACATTCTGAAAATGAAAACAGGTCTTTCACTTGTAATCTGCCTCCGTGGCGCAACCGGTTAGCGCGTTCGGCTGTTAACCGAAAGGTTGGTGGTTCGAATCCACCCAGGAGCGGTAAACTTTTCCATTTGATCTTCATAATACTTCTACTCTTATACTTACACTAACTCCTCATCCTCATCATCATCATCAAATAAAGATAGATGCTACGCAAGTTTTAAAAGTCCAACTGTTATACTTTTCAATCGTTGCTTTGTTTCTTACTTTGTGTAGATACATTCTGAAAATGAAAACAGGTCTTTCACTTGTCATCTGCCTCCGTGGCGCAACCGGTTAGCGCGTTCGGCTGTTAACCGAAAGGTTGGTGGTTCGAATCCACCCGGGGGCGGTAGACTTTTCCGTTTGATCTTCATAATACTTTTACTCTTACACTTACTCTTACTCCTCATCCTCTTCATCATCATCATCATCATAAAGATAAATGCTACGCAACTTTTAAAAGTCCAACTGTTATACTTTTCAATCGTTGCTTTGTTTCTTACTTTGTGTAGATACATTCTGAAAATGAAAACAGGTCTTTCACTTGTCATCTGCCTCCGTGGCGCAACCGGTTAGCGCGTTCGGCTGTTAACCGAAAGGTTGGTGGTTCGAATCCACCCGGGGGCGGTAAACTTTTCCATTTGATCTTCATAATACTTCTACTCTTACACTTACTCTTACCATCCTCATCATCATCATCATCATCATTATAAAGATAAATGCTACGCAACTTTTAAAAGTCCAACTGTTATACTTTTCAATCGTTGCTTTGTTTCTTACTTTGTGTAGATACATTCTGAAAATGAAAACAGGTCTTTCACTTGTCATCTGCCTCCGTGGTGAACCGGTTAGCGCGTTCGGCTGTTAACCGAAAGGTTGGTGGTTCGAATCCACCCGGGGGCGGTAAACTTTTCCATTTGATCTTCATAATACTTCTACTCTTACACTTACACTAACTCCTCATCCTCATCATCATCATCATCATAAAGATAAATGCTACGCAACTTTTAAAAGTCCAACTGTTATACTTTTCAATCGTTGCTTTGTTTCTTACTTTGTGTAGATACATTCTGAAAATGAAAACAGGTCTTTCACTTGTCATCTGCCTCCGTGGCGCAACCGGTTAGCGCGTTCGGCTGTTAACCGAAAGGTTAGTGGTTCGAATCCACCCGGGGGCGGTAAACTTTTCCATTTGATCTTCATAATACTTCTACTCTTACACTTACACTAACTCCTCATCCTCATCATCATCATCATCATAAAGATAAATGCTACGCAACTTTTAAAAGTCCAACTGTTATACTTTTCAATCGTTGCTTTGTTTCTTACTTTGTGTAGATATATTCTGAAAATGAAAACAGGTCTTTCACTTATCATCTGCCTCCGTGGCGCAACCGGTTAGCGCGTTCGGCTGTTAACCGAAAGGTTGGTGGTTCGAATCCACCCGGGGGCGGTAAACTTTTCCATTTGATCTTCATACTACTTCTACTCTTACACTTACACTAACTCCTCATCCTCCTCATCATCATCATCATAAAGATAAATGCTACGCAACTTTTAAAAGTCCAACTGTTATACTTTTCAATCGTTGCTTTGTTTCTTATTTTGTGTAGATACATTCTGAAAATGAAAACAGGTCTTTCACTTGTCATCTGCCTCCGTGGCGCAACCGGTTAGCGCGTTCGGCTGTTAACCGGAAGGTTGGTGGTTCGAATCCACCCGGGGGCGGTAAACTTTTCCATTTGATCTTCATAATACTTCTACTCTTACACTTACTCTTACTCCTCATCCTCATCATCATCATCAAATAAAGATAAATGCTACGTAACTTTTAAAAGTCCAACTGTTATACTTTTCAATCGTTGCTTTGTTTCTTACTTTGTGTAGATACATTCTGAAAATGAAAACAGGTCTTTCACTTGTCATCTGCCTCCGTGGCGCAACCGGTTAGCGCGTTCGGCTGTTAACCGAAAGGTTGGTGGTTCGAATCCACCCGGGGGCGGTAAACTTTTCCATTTGATCTTCATAATACTTCTACTCTTACACTTACACTAACTCCTCATCCTCATCCTCCTCATCATCATCATAAAGATAAATGCTACGTAACTTTTAAAAGTCCAACTGTTATACTTTTCAATCGTTGCTTTGTTTCTTACTTTGTGTAGATACATTCTGAAAATGAAAACAGGTCTTTCACTTGTAATCTGCCTCCGTGGCGCAACCGGTTAGCGCGTTCGGCTGTTAACCGAAAGGTTGGTGGTTCGAATCCACCCGGGGGCGGTAAACTTTTCCATTTGATCTTCATAATACTTCTACTCTTATACTTACACTAACTCCTCATCCTCATCATCATCATCAAATAAAGATAGATCCTACGAAACTTTTAAAAGTCCAACTGTTATACTTTTCAATCGTTGCTTTGTTTCTTACTTTGTGTAGATACATTCTGAAAATGAAAACAGGTCTTTCACTTGTCATCTGCCTCCGTGGCGCAACCGGTTAGCGCGTTCGGCTGTTAACCGAAAGGTTGGTGGTTCGAATCCACCCAGGAGCGGTAAACTTTTCCATTTGATCTTCATAATACTTCTACTCTTATACTTACACTAACTCCTCATCCTCATCATCATCATCAAATAAAGATAGATCCTACGAAACTTTTAAAAGTCCAACTGTTATACTTTTCAATCGTTGCTTTGTTTCTTACTTTGTGTAGATACATTCTGAAAATGAAAACAGGTCTTTCACTTGTCATCTGCCTCCGTGGCGCAATCGGTTAGCGCGTTCGGCTGTTAACCGGAAGGTTGGTGGTTCGAATCCACCCAGGAGCGGTAAACTTTTCCATTTGATCTTCATAATACTTCTACTCTTATACTTACACTAACTCCTCATCCTCATCATCATCATCAAATAAAGATAGATCCTACGAAACTTTTAAAAGTCCAACTGTTATACTTTTCAATCGTTGCTTTGTTTCTTACTTTGTGTAGATACATTCTGAAAATGAAAACAGGTCTTTCACTTGTAATCTGCCTCCGTGGCGCAACCGGTTAGCGCGTTCGGCTGTTAACCGAAAGGTTGGTGGTTCGAATCCACCCAGGAGCGGTAAACTTTTCCATTTGATCTTCATAATACTTCTACTCTTATACTTACACTAACTCCTCATCCTCATCATCATCATCAAATAAAGATAGATCCTACGAAACTTTTAAAAGTCCAACTGTTATACTTTTCAATCGTTGCTTTGTTTCTTACTTTGTGTAGATACATTCTGAAAATGAAAATTGGTCTTTCACTTGTCATCTGCCTCCGTGGCGCAACCGGTTAGCGCGTTCGGCTGTTAACCGGAAGGTTGGTGGTTCGAATCCACCCGGGGGCGGTAAACTTTTCCATTTGATCTTCATAATACTTCTACTCTTACACTTACTCTTACTCCTCATCCTCATCATCATCATCAAATAAAGATAGATCCTACGCAACTTTTAAAAGTCCAACTGTTATACTTTTCAATCGTTGCTTTGTTTCTTACTTTGTGTAGATACATTCTGAAAATGAAAACAGGTCTTTCACTTGTCATCTGCCTCCGTGGCGCAACCGGTTAGCGCGTTCGGCTGTTAACCGAAAGGTTGGTGGTTCGAATCCACCCGGGGGCGGTAAACTTTTCCATTTGATCTTCATAATACTTCTACTCTTACACTTACTCTTACCATCCTCATCATCATCATCATCATCATTATAAAGATAAATGCTACGCAACTTTTAAAAGTCCAACTGTTATACTTTTCAATCGTTGCTTTGTTTCTTACTTTGTGTAGATACATTCTGAAAATGAAAACAGGTCTTTCACTTGTCATCTGCCTCCGTGGTGAACCGGTTAGCGCGTTCGGCTGTTAACCGAAAGGTTGGTGGTTCGAATCCACCCGGGGGCGGTAAACTTTTCCATTTGATCTTCATAATACTTCTACTCTTACACTTACACTAACTCCTCATCCTCATCATCATCATCATCAAATAAAGATAGATGCTACGCAAGTTTTAAAAGTCCAACTGTTATACTTTTCAATCGTTGCTTTGTTTCTTACTTTGTGTAGATACATTCTGAAAATGAAAACAGGTCTTTCACTTGTCATCTGCCTCCGTGGCGCAACCGGTTAGCGCGTTCGGCTGTTAACCGAAAGGTTGGTGGTTCGAATCCACCCGGGGGCGGTAAACTTTTCCATTTGATCTTCATAATACTTCTACTCTTACACTTACACTAACTCCTCATCCTCATCATCATCATCATCATCAAATAAAGATAGATGCTACGCAAGTTTTAAAAGTCCAACTGTTATACTTTTCAATCGTTGCTTTGTTTTTTACTTTGTGTAGATACATTCTGAAAATAAAAACAGGTCTTTCACTTGTCATCTGCCTCCGTGGCGCAACCGGTTAGCGCGTTCGGCTGTTAACCGAAAGGTTGGTGGTTCGAATCCACCCGGGGGCGGTAAACTTTTCCATTTGATCTTCATAATACTTCTACTCTTACACTTACTCTTACTCCTCATCCTCATCATCATCATCATCAAATAAAGATAGATGCTACGCAACTTTTAAAAGTCCAACTGTTATACTTTTCAATCGTTGCTTTGTTTCTTACTTTGTGTAGATACATTCTGAAAATGAAAACAGGTCTTTCACTTGTCATCTGCCTCCGTGGCGCAACCGGTTAGCGCGTTCGGCTGTTAACCGAAAGGTTGGTGGTTCGAATCCACCCGGGGGCGGTAAACTTTTCCATTTGATCTTCATAATACTTCTACTCTTACACTTACTCTTACTCCTCATCCTCATCATCATCATCATCAAATAAAGATAGATGCTACGCAAGTTTTAAAAGTCCAACTGTTATACTTTTCAATCGTTGCTTTGTTTCTTACTTTGTGTAGATACATTCTGAAAATGAAAACAGGTCTTTCACTTGTCATCTGCCTCCGTGGCGCAACCGGTTAGCGCGTTCGGCTGTTAACCGAAAGGTTGGTGGTTCGAATCCACCCGGGGGCGGTAGACTTTTCCGTTTGATCTTCATAATACTTTTACTCTTACACTTACTCTTACTCCTCATCCTCTTCATCATCATCATCATCAAATAAAGATAGATGCTACGCAAGTTTTAAAAGTCCAACTGTTATACTTTTCAATCGTTGCTTTGTTTCTTACTTTGTGTAGATACATTCTGAAAATGAAAACAGGTCTTTCACTTGTCATCTGCCTCCGTGGCGCAACCGGTTAGCGCGTTCGGCTGTTAACCGAAAGGTTGGTGGTTCGAATCCACCCGGGGGCGGTAAACTTTTCCATTTGATCTTCATAATACTTCTACTCTTACACTTACTCTTACCATCCTCATCATCATCATCATCATCATTATAAAGATAAATGCTACGCAACTTTTAAAAGTCCAACTGTTATACTTTTCAATCGTTGCTTTGTTTCTTACTTTGTGTAGATACATTCTGAAAATGAAAACAGGTCTTTCACTTGTCATCTGCCTCCGTGGTGAACCGGTTAGCGCGTTCGGCTGTTAACCGAAAGGTTGGTGGTTCGAATCCACCCGGGGGCGGTAAACTTTTCCATTTGATCTTCATAATACTTCTACTCTTACACTTACACTAACTCCTCATCCTCATCATCATCATCATCATAAAGATAAATGCTACGCAACTTTTAAAAGTCCAACTGTTATACTTTTCAATCGTTGCTTTGTTTCTTACTTTGTGTAGATACATTCTGAAAATGAAAACAGGTCTTTCACTTGTCATCTGCCTCCGTGGCGCAACCGGTTAGCGCGTTCGGCTGTTAACCGAAAGGTTGGTGGTTCGAATCTACCCGGGGGCGGTAAACTTTTCCATTTGATCTTCATAATACTTCTACTCTTACACTTACACTAACTCCTCATCCTTATCATCATCATCATCATCATAAAGATAAATGCTACGCAACTTTTAAAAGTCCAACTGTTATACTTTTCAATCGTTGCTTTGTTTCTTACTTTGTGTAGATACATTCTGAAAATGAAAACAGGTCTTTCACTTGTAATCTGCCTCCGTGGCGCAACCGGTTAGCGCGTTCGGCTGTTAACCGAAAGGTTGGTGGTTCGAATCCACCCAGGAGCGGTAAACTTTTCCATTTGATCTTCATAATACTTCTACTCTTATACTTACACTAACTCCTCATCCTCATCATCATCATCAAATAAAGATAGATGCTACGCAAGTTTTAAAAGTCCAACTGTTATACTTTTCAATCGTTGCTTTGTTTCTTACTTTGTGTAGATACATTCTGAAAATGAAAACAGGTCTTTCACTTGTCATCTGCCTCCGTGGCGCAACCGGTTAGCGCGTTCGGCTGTTAACCGAAAGGTTGGTGGTTCGAATCCACCCGGGGGCGGTAAACTTTTCCATTTGATCTTCATAATACTTCTACTCTTACACTTACACTAACTCCTCATCCTCATCATCATCATCAAATAAAGATAGATGCTACGCAAGTTTTAAAAGTCCAACTGTTATACTTTTCAATCGTTGCTTTGTTTCTTACTTTGTGTAGATACATTCTGAAAATGAAAACAGGTCTTTCACTTGTCATCTGCCTCCGTGGCGCAACCGGTTAGCGCGTTCGGCTGTTAACCGAAAGGTTGGTGGTTCGAATCCACCCGGGGGCGGTAAACTTTTCCATTTGATCTTCATAATACTTCTACTCTTACACTTACACTAACTCCTCATCCTCATCATCATCATCATCATCAAATAAAGATAGATGCTACGCAAGTTTTAAAAGTCCAACTGTTATACTTTTCAATCGTTGCTTTCTTTTTTACTTTGTGTAGATACATTCTGAAAATAAAAACAGGTCTTTCACTTGTCATCTGCCTCCGTGGCGCAACCGGTTAGCGCGTTCGGCTGTTAACCGAAAGGTTGGTGGTTCGAATCCACCCGGGGGCGGTAAACTTTTCCATTTGATCTTCATAATACTTCTACTCTTACACTTACTCTTACTCCTCATCCTCATCATCATCATCATCAAATAAAGATAGATGCTACGCAACTTTTAAAAGTCCAACTGTTATACTTTTCAATCGTTGCTTTGTTTCTTACTTTGTGTAGATACATTCTGAAAATGAAAACAGGTCTTTCACTTGTCATCTGCCTCCGTGGCGCAACCGGTTAGCGCGTTCGGCTGTTAACCGAAAGGTTGGTGGTTCGAATCCACCCGGGGGCGGTAAACTTTTCCATTTGATCTTCATAATACTTCTACTCTTACACTTACTCTTACTCCTCATCCTCATCATCATCATCATCAAATAAAGATAGATGCTACGCAAGTTTTAAAAGTCCAACTGTTATACTTTTCAATCGTTGCTTTGTTTCTTACTTTGTGTAGATACATTCTGAAAATGAAAACAGGTCTTTCACTTGTCATCTGCCTCCGTGGCGCAACCGGTTAGCGCGTTCGGCTGTTAACCGAAAGGTTGGTGGTTCGAATCCACCCGGGGGCGGTAAACTTTTCCATTTGATCTTCATAATACTTCTACTCTTATACTTACACTAACTCCTCATCCTCATCATCATCATCAAATAAAGATAGATCCTACGAAACTTTTAAAAGTCCAACTGTTATACTTTTCAATCGTTGCTTTGTTTCTTACTTTGTGTAGATACATTCTGAAAATGAAAACAGGTCTTTCACTTGTCATCTGCCTCCGTGGCGCAACCGGTTAGCGCGTTCGGCTGTTAACCGAAAGGTTGGTGGTTCGAATCCACCCAGGAGCGGTAAACTTTTCCATTTGATCTTCATAATACTTCTACTCTTATACTTACACTAACTCCTCATCCTCATCATCATCATCAAATAAAGATAGATCCTACGAAACTTTTAAAAGTCCAACTGTTATACTTTTCAATCGTTGCTTTGTTTCTTACTTTGTGTAGATACATTCTGAAAATGAAAACAGGTCTTTCACTTGTCATCTGCCTCCGTGGCGCAATCGGTTAGCGCGTTCGGCTGTTAACCGGAAGGTTGGTGGTTCGAATCCACCCAGGAGCGGTAAACTTTTCCATTTGATCTTCATAATACTTCTACTCTTATACTTACACTAACTCCTCATCCTCATCATCATCATCAAATAAAGATAGATCCTACGAAACTTTTAAAAGTCCAACTGTTATACTTTTCAATCGTTGCTTTGTTTCTTACTTTGTGTAGATACATTCTGAAAATGAAAACAGGTCTTTCACTTGTAATCTGCCTCCGTGGCGCAACCGGTTAGCGCGTTCGGCTGTTAACCGAAAGGTTGGTGGTTCGAATCCACCCAGGAGCGGTAAACTTTTCCATTTGATCTTCATAATACTTCTACTCTTATACTTACACTAACTCCTCATCCTCATCATCATCATCAAATAAAGATAGATCCTACGAAACTTTTAAAAGTCCAACTGTTATACTTTTCAATCGTTGCTTTGTTTCTTACTTTGTGTAGATACATTCTGAAAATGAAAATTGGTCTTTCACTTGTCATCTGCCTCCGTGGCGCAACCGGTTAGCGCGTTCGGCTGTTAACCGGAAGGTTGGTGGTTCGAATCCACCCGGGGGCGGTAAACTTTTCCATTTGATCTTCATAATACTTCTACTCTTACACTTACTCTTACTCCTCATCCTCATCATCATCATCAAATAAAGATAGATCCTACGCAACTTTTAAAAGTCCAACTGTTATACTTTTCAATCGTTGCTTTGTTTCTTACTTTGTGTAGATACATTCTGAAAATGAAAACAGGTCTTTCACTTGTCATCTGCCTCCGTGGCGCAACCGGTTAGCGCGTTCGGCTGTTAACCGAAAGGTTGGTGGTTCGAATCCACCCGGGGGCGGTAAACTTTTCCATTTGATCTTCATAATACTTCTACTCTTACACTTACTCTTACCATCCTCATCATCATCATCATCATCATTATAAAGATAAATGCTACGCAACTTTTAAAAGTCCAACTGTTATACTTTTCAATCGTTGCTTTGTTTCTTACTTTGTGTAGATACATTCTGAAAATGAAAACAGGTCTTTCACTTGTCATCTGCCTCCGTGGTGAACCGGTTAGCGCGTTCGGCTGTTAACCGAAAGGTTGGTGGTTCGAATCCACCCGGGGGCGGTAAACTTTTCCATTTGATCTTCATAATACTTCTACTCTTACACTTACACTAACTCCTCATCCTCATCATCATCATCATCAAATAAAGATAGATGCTACGCAAGTTTTAAAAGTCCAACTGTTATACTTTTCAATCGTTGCTTTGTTTTTTACTTTGTGTAGATACATTCTGAAAATAAAAACAGGTCTTTCACTTGTCATTTGCCTCCGTGGCGCAACCGGTTAGCGCGTTCGGCTGTTAACCGAAAGGTTGGTGGTTCGAATCCACCCGGGGGCGGTAGACTTTTCCGTTTGATCTTCATAATACTTTTACTCTTACACTTACTCTTACTCCTCATCCTCTTCATCATCATCATCATCATAAAGATAAATGCTACGCAACTTTTAAAAGTCCAACTGTTATACTTTTCAATCGTTGCTTTGTTTCTTACTTTGTGTAGATACATTCTGAAAATGAAAACAGGTCTTTCACTTGTCATCTGCCTCCGTGGCGCAACCGGTTAGCGCGTTCGGCTGTTAACCGAAAGGTTGGTGGTTCGAATCCACCCGGGGGCGGTAAACTTTTCCATTTGATCTTCATAATACTTCTACTCTTACACTTACTCTTACCATCCTCATCATCATCATCATCATCATTATAAAGATAAATGCTACGCAACTTTTAAAAGTCCAACTGTTATACTTTTCAATCGTTGCTTTGTTTCTTACTTTGTGTAGATACATTCTGAAAATGAAAACAGGTCTTTCACTTGTCATCTGCCTCCGTGGTGAACCGGTTAGCGCGTTCGGCTGTTAACCGAAAGGTTGGTGGTTCGAATCCACCCGGGGGCGGTAAACTTTTCCATTTGATCTTCATAATACTTCTACTCTTACACTTACACTAACTCCTCATCCTCATCATCATCATCATCATAAAGATAAATGCTACGCAACTTTTAAAAGTCCAACTGTTATACTTTTCAATCGTTGCTTTGTTTCTTACTTTGTGTAGATACATTCTGAAAATGAAAACAGGTCTTTCACTTGTCATCTGCCTCCGTGGCGCAACCGGTTAGCGCGTTCGGCTGTTAACCGAAAGGTTGGTGGTTCGAATCTACCCGGGGGCGGTAAACTTTTCCATTTGATCTTCATAATACTTCTACTCTTACACTTACACTAACTCCTCATCCTTATCATCATCATCATCATCATAAAGATAAATGCTACGCAACTTTTAAAAGTCCAACTGTTATACTTTTCAATCGTTGCTTTGTTTCTTACTTTGTGTAGATACATTCTGAAAATGAAAACAGGTCTTTCACTTGTAATCTGCCTCCGTGGCGCAACCGGTTAGCGCGTTCGGCTGTTAACCGAAAGGTTGGTGGTTCGAATCCACCCAGGAGCGGTAAACTTTTCCATTTGATCTTCATAATACTTCTACTCTTATACTTACACTAACTCCTCATCCTCATCATCATCATCAAATAAAGATAGATGCTACGCAAGTTTTAAAAGTCCAACTGTTATACTTTTCAATCGTTGCTTTGTTTCTTACTTTGTGTAGATACATTCTGAAAATGAAAACAGGTCTTTCACTTGTCATCTGCCTCCGTGGCGCAACCGGTTAGCGCGTTCGGCTGTTAACCGAAAGGTTGGTGGTTCGAATCCACCCGGGGGCGGTAGACTTTTCCGTTTGATCTTCATAATACTTTTACTCTTACACTTACTCTTACTCCTCATCCTCTTCATCATCATCATCATCATAAAGATAAATGCTACGCAACTTTTAAAAGTCCAACTGTTATACTTTTCAATCGTTGCTTTGTTTCTTACTTTGTGTAGATACATTCTGAAAATGAAAACAGGTCTTTCACTTGTCATCTGCCTCCGTGGCGCAACCGGTTAGCGCGTTCGGCTGTTAACCGAAAGGTTGGTGGTTCGAATCCACCCGGGGGCGGTAAACTTTTCCATTTGATCTTCATAATACTTCTACTCTTACACTTACTCTTACCATCCTCATCATCATCATCATCATCATTATAAAGATAAATGCTACGCAACTTTTAAAAGTCCAACTGTTATACTTTTCAATCGTTGCTTTGTTTCTTACTTTGTGTAGATACATTCTGAAAATGAAAACAGGTCTTTCACTTGTCATCTGCCTCCGTGGTGAACCGGTTAGCGCGTTCGGCTGTTAACCGAAAGGTTGGTGGTTCGAATCCACCCGGGGGCGGTAAACTTTTCCATTTGATCTTCATAATACTTCTACTCTTACACTTACACTAACTCCTCATCCTCATCATCATCATCATCATAAAGATAAATGCTACGCAACTTTTAAAAGTCCAACTGTTATACTTTTCAATCGTTGCTTTGTTTCTTACTTTGTGTAGATACATTCTGAAAATGAAAACAGGTCTTTCACTTGTCATCTGCCTCCGTGGCGCAACCGGTTAGCGCGTTCGGCTGTTAACCGAAAGGTTAGTGGTTCGAATCCACCCGGGGGCGGTAAACTTTTCCATTTGATCTTCATAATACTTCTACTCTTACACTTACACTAACTCCTCATCCTCATCATCATCATCATCATAAAGATAAATGCTACGCAACTTTTAAAAGTCCAACTGTTATACTTTTCAATCGTTGCTTTGTTTCTTACTTTGTGTAGATATATTCTGAAAATGAAAACAGGTCTTTCACTTATCATCTGCCTCCGTGGCGCAACCGGTTAGCGCGTTCGGCTGTTAACCGAAAGGTTGGTGGTTCGAATCCACCCGGGGGCGGTAAACTTTTCCATTTGATCTTCATACTACTTCTACTCTTACACTTACACTAACTCCTCATCCTCCTCATCATCATCATCATAAAGATAAATGCTACGCAACTTTTAAAAGTCCAACTGTTATACTTTTCAATCGTTGCTTTGTTTCTTATTTTGTGTAGATACATTCTGAAAATGAAAACAGGTCTTTCACTTGTCATCTGCCTCCGTGGCGCAACCGGTTAGCGCGTTCGGCTGTTAACCGGAAGGTTGGTGGTTCGAATCCACCCGGGGGCGGTAAACTTTTCCATTTGATCTTCATAATACTTCTACTCTTACACTTACTCTTACTCCTCATCCTCATCATCATCATCAAATAAAGATAAATGCTACGTAACTTTTAAAAGTCCAACTGTTATACTTTTCAATCGTTGCTTTGTTTCTTACTTTGTGTAGATACATTCTGAAAATGAAAACAGGTCTTTCACTTGTCATCTGCCTCCGTGGCGCAACCGGTTAGCGCGTTCGGCTGTTAACCGAAAGGTTGGTGGTTCGAATCCACCCGGGGGCGGTAAACTTTTCCATTTGATCTTCATAATACTTCTACTCTTACACTTACACTAACTCCTCATCCTCATCCTCCTCATCATCATCATAAAGATAAATGCTACGTAACTTTTAAAAGTCCAACTGTTATACTTTTCAATCGTTGCTTTGTTTCTTACTTTGTGTAGATACATTCTGAAAATGAAAACAGGTCTTTCACTTGTAATCTGCCTCCGTGGCGCAACCGGTTAGCGCGTTCGGCTGTTAACCGAAAGGTTGGTGGTTCGAATCCACCCGGGGGCGGTAAACTTTTCCATTTGATCTTCATAATACTTCTACTCTTATACTTACACTAACTCCTCATCCTCATCATCATCATCAAATAAAGATAGATCCTACGAAACTTTTAAAAGTCCAACTGTTATACTTTTCAATCGTTGCTTTGTTTCTTACTTTGTGTAGATACATTCTGAAAATGAAAACAGGTCTTTCACTTGTCATCTGCCTCCGTGGCGCAACCGGTTAGCGCGTTCGGCTGTTAACCGAAAGGTTGGTGGTTCGAATCCACCCAGGAGCGGTAAACTTTTCCATTTGATCTTCATAATACTTCTACTCTTATACTTACACTAACTCCTCATCCTCATCATCATCATCAAATAAAGATAGATCCTACGAAACTTTTAAAAGTCCAACTGTTATACTTTTCAATCGTTGCTTTGTTTCTTACTTTGTGTAGATACATTCTGAAAATGAAAACAGGTCTTTCACTTGTCATCTGCCTCCGTGGCGCAATCGGTTAGCGCGTTCGGCTGTTAACCGGAAGGTTGGTGGTTCGAATCCACCCAGGAGCGGTAAACTTTTCCATTTGATCTTCATAATACTTCTACTCTTATACTTACACTAACTCCTCATCCTCATCATCATCATCAAATAAAGATAGATCCTACGAAACTTTTAAAAGTCCAACTGTTATACTTTTCAATCGTTGCTTTGTTTCTTACTTTGTGTAGATACATTCTGAAAATGAAAACAGGTCTTTCACTTGTAATCTGCCTCCGTGGCGCAACCGGTTAGCGCGTTCGGCTGTTAACCGAAAGGTTGGTGGTTCGAATCCACCCAGGAGCGGTAAACTTTTCCATTTGATCTTCATAATACTTCTACTCTTATACTTACACTAACTCCTCATCCTCATCATCATCATCAAATAAAGATAGATCCTACGAAACTTTTAAAAGTCCAACTGTTATACTTTTCAATCGTTGCTTTGTTTCTTACTTTGTGTAGATACATTCTGAAAATGAAAATTGGTCTTTCACTTGTCATCTGCCTCCGTGGCGCAACCGGTTAGCGCGTTCGGCTGTTAACCGGAAGGTTGGTGGTTCGAATCCACCCGGGGGCGGTAAACTTTTCCATTTGATCTTCATAATACTTCTACTCTTACACTTACTCTTACTCCTCATCCTCATCATCATCATCAAATAAAGATAGATCCTACGCAACTTTTAAAAGTCCAACTGTTATACTTTTCAATCGTTGCTTTGTTTCTTACTTTGTGTAGATACATTCTGAAAATGAAAACAGGTCTTTCACTTGTCATCTGCCTCCGTGGCGCAACCGGTTAGCGCGTTCGGCTGTTAACCGAAAGGTTGGTGGTTCGAATCCACCCGGGGGCGGTAAACTTTTCCATTTGATCTTCATAATACTTCTACTCTTACACTTACTCTTACCATCCTCATCATCATCATCATCATCATTATAAAGATAAATGCTACGCAACTTTTAAAAGTCCAACTGTTATACTTTTCAATCGTTGCTTTGTTTCTTACTTTGTGTAGATACATTCTGAAAATGAAAACAGGTCTTTCACTTGTCATCTGCCTCCGTGGTGAACCGGTTAGCGCGTTCGGCTGTTAACCGAAAGGTTGGTGGTTCGAATCCACCCGGGGGCGGTAAACTTTTCCATTTGATCTTCATAATACTTCTACTCTTACACTTACACTAACTCCTCATCCTCATCATCATCATCATCAAATAAAGATAGATGCTACGCAAGTTTTAAAAGTCCAACTGTTATACTTTTCAATCGTTGCTTTGTTTCTTACTTTGTGTAGATACATTCTGAAAATGAAAACAGGTCTTTCACTTGTCATCTGCCTCCGTGGCGCAACCGGTTAGCGCGTTCGGCTGTTAACCGAAAGGTTGGTGGTTCGAATCCACCCGGGGGCGGTAAACTTTTCCATTTGATCTTCATAATACTTCTACTCTTACACTTACACTAACTCCTCATCCTCATCATCATCATCATCATCAAATAAAGATAGATGCTACGCAAGTTTTAAAAGTCCAACTGTTATACTTTTCAATCGTTGCTTTGTTTTTTACTTTGTGTAGATACATTCTGAAAATAAAAACAGGTCTTTCACTTGTCATCTGCCTCCGTGGCGCAACCGGTTAGCGCGTTCGGCTGTTAACCGAAAGGTTGGTGGTTCGAATCCACCCGGGGGCGGTAAACTTTTCCATTTGATCTTCATAATACTTCTACTCTTACACTTACTCTTACTCCTCATCCTCATCATCATCATCATCAAATAAAGATAGATGCTACGCAACTTTTAAAAGTCCAACTGTTATACTTTTCAATCGTTGCTTTGTTTCTTACTTTGTGTAGATACATTCTGAAAATGAAAACAGGTCTTTCACTTGTCATCTGCCTCCGTGGCGCAACCGGTTAGCGCGTTCGGCTGTTAACCGAAAGGTTGGTGGTTCGAATCCACCCGGGGGCGGTAAACTTTTCCATTTGATCTTCATAATACTTCTACTCTTACACTTACTCTTACTCCTCATCCTCATCATCATCATCATCAAATAAAGATAGATGCTACGCAAGTTTTAAAAGTCCAACTGTTATACTTTTCAATCGTTGCTTTGTTTCTTACTTTGTGTAGATACATTCTGAAAATGAAAACAGGTCTTTCACTTGTCATCTGCCTCCGTGGCGCAACCGGTTAGCGCGTTCGGCTGTTAACCGAAAGGTTGGTGGTTCGAATCCACCCGGGGGCGGTAGACTTTTCCGTTTGATCTTCATAATACTTTTACTCTTACACTTACTCTTACTCCTCATCCTCTTCATCATCATCATCATCAAATAAAGATAGATGCTACGCAAGTTTTAAAAGTCCAACTGTTATACTTTTCAATCGTTGCTTTGTTTCTTACTTTGTGTAGATACATTCTGAAAATGAAAACAGGTCTTTCACTTGTCATCTGCCTCCGTGGCGCAACCGGTTAGCGCGTTCGGCTGTTAACCGAAAGGTTGGTGGTTCGAATCCACCCGGGGGCGGTAAACTTTTCCATTTGATCTTCATAATACTTCTACTCTTACACTTACTCTTACCATCCTCATCATCATCATCATCATCATTATAAAGATAAATGCTACGCAACTTTTAAAAGTCCAACTGTTATACTTTTCAATCGTTGCTTTGTTTCTTACTTTGTGTAGATACATTCTGAAAATGAAAACAGGTCTTTCACTTGTCATCTGCCTCCGTGGTGAACCGGTTAGCGCGTTCGGCTGTTAACCGAAAGGTTGGTGGTTCGAATCCACCCGGGGGCGGTAAACTTTTCCATTTGATCTTCATAATACTTCTACTCTTACACTTACACTAACTCCTCATCCTCATCATCATCATCATCATAAAGATAAATGCTACGCAACTTTTAAAAGTCCAACTGTTATACTTTTCAATCGTTGCTTTGTTTCTTACTTTGTGTAGATACATTCTGAAAATGAAAACAGGTCTTTCACTTGTCATCTGCCTCCGTGGCGCAACCGGTTAGCGCGTTCGGCTGTTAACCGAAAGGTTGGTGGTTCGAATCTACCCGGGGGCGGTAAACTTTTCCATTTGATCTTCATAATACTTCTACTCTTACACTTACACTAACTCCTCATCCTTATCATCATCATCATCATCATAAAGATAAATGCTACGCAACTTTTAAAAGTCCAACTGTTATACTTTTCAATCGTTGCTTTGTTTCTTACTTTGTGTAGATACATTCTGAAAATGAAAACAGGTCTTTCACTTGTAATCTGCCTCCGTGGCGCAACCGGTTAGCGCGTTCGGCTGTTAACCGAAAGGTTGGTGGTTCGAATCCACCCAGGAGCGGTAAACTTTTCCATTTGATCTTCATAATACTTCTACTCTTATACTTACACTAACTCCTCATCCTCATCATCATCATCAAATAAAGATAGATGCTACGCAAGTTTTAAAAGTCCAACTGTTATACTTTTCAATCGTTGCTTTGTTTCTTACTTTGTGTAGATACATTCTGAAAATGAAAACAGGTCTTTCACTTGTCATCTGCCTCCGTGGCGCAACCGGTTAGCGCGTTCGGCTGTTAACCGAAAGGTTGGTGGTTCGAATCCACCCGGGGGCGGTAAACTTTTCCATTTGATCTTCATAATACTTCTACTCTTACACTTACACTAACTCCTCATCCTCATCATCATCATCAAATAAAGATAGATGCTACGCAAGTTTTAAAAGTCCAACTGTTATACTTTTCAATCGTTGCTTTGTTTCTTACTTTGTGTAGATACATTCTGAAAATGAAAACAGGTCTTTCACTTGTCATCTGCCTCCGTGGCGCAACCGGTTAGCGCGTTCGGCTGTTAACCGAAAGGTTGGTGGTTCGAATCCACCCGGGGGCGGTAAACTTTTCCATTTGATCTTCATAATACTTCTACTCTTACACTTACACTAACTCCTCATCCTCATCATCATCATCATCATCAAATAAAGATAGATGCTACGCAAGTTTTAAAAGTCCAACTGTTATACTTTTCAATCGTTGCTTTGTTTTTTACTTTGTGTAGATACATTCTGAAAATAAAAACAGGTCTTTCACTTGTCATCTGCCTCCGTGGCGCAACCGGTTAGCGCGTTCGGCTGTTAACCGAAAGGTTGGTGGTTCGAATCCACCCGGGGGCGGTAAACTTTTCCATTTGATCTTCATAATACTTCTACTCTTACACTTACTCTTACTCCTCATCCTCATCATCATCATCATCAAATAAAGATAGATGCTACGCAACTTTTAAAAGTCCAACTGTTATACTTTTCAATCGTTGCTTTGTTTCTTACTTTGTGTAGATACATTCTGAAAATGAAAACAGGTCTTTCACTTGTCATCTGCCTCCGTGGCGCAACCGGTTAGCGCGTTCGGCTGTTAACCGAAAGGTTGGTGGTTCGAATCCACCCGGGGGCGGTAAACTTTTCCATTTGATCTTCATAATACTTCTACTCTTACACTTACTCTTACTCCTCATCCTCATCATCATCATCATCAAATAAAGATAGATGCTACGCAAGTTTTAAAAGTCCAACTGTTATACTTTTCAATCGTTGCTTTGTTTCTTACTTTGTGTAGATACATTCTGAAAATGAAAACAGGTCTTTCACTTGTCATCTGCCTCCGTGGCGCAACCGGTTAGCGCGTTCGGCTGTTAACCGAAAGGTTGGTGGTTCGAATCCACCCGGGGGCGGTAAACTTTTCCATTTGATCTTCATAATACTTCTACTCTTACACTTATACTAACTCCTCATCCTCATCATCATCATCATCATCAAATAAAGATAGATGCTACGCAAGTTTTAAAAGCCCAACTGTTATACTTTTCAATCGTTGCTTTGTTTTTTACTTTGTGTAGATACATTCTGAAAATAAAAACAGGTCTTTCACTTGTCATCTGCCTCCGTGGCGCAACCGGTTAGCGCGTTCGGCTGTTAACCGAAAGGTTGGTGGTTCGAATCCACCCGGGGGCGGTAAACTTTTCCATTTGATCTTCATAATACTTCTACTCTTACACTTACACTAACTCCTCATCCTCATCATCATCATCAAATAAAGATAGATGCTACGCAAGTTTTAAAAGTCCAACTGTTATACTTTTCAATCGTTGCTTTGTTTCTTACTTTGTGTAGATACATTCTGAAAATGAAAACAAGTCTTTCACTTGTCATCTGCCTCCGTGGCGCAACCGGTTAGCGCGTTCGGCTGTTAACCGAACGGTTGGTGGTTTGAATCATCATCATCATCATCATAAAGATAAATGCAACGCATCTTTTAAAAGTCCAACTGTTATACTTTTCAATCGTTGCTTTGTTTCTTACTTTGTGTAGATACATTCTGAAAATGAAAACAGGTCTTTCACTTGTCATCTGCCTCCGTGGCGCAACCGGTTAGCGCGTTCGGCTGTTAACCGAAAGGTTGGTGGTTCGAATCCACCCGGGGACGGTAAACTTTTCCATTTGATCTTCATTATACTTCTACTCTTACACTTACTCTTACTCCTCATCCTCATCATCATCATCATCATCATAAAGATAAATGCTACGCAACTTTTAAAAGTCCAACTGTTATACTTTTCAATCGTTGCTTTGTTTCTTACTTTGTGTAGATACATTACAAAAAGGGAAAACAGGTCTTTCACTTGTCATCTGCCTCCGTGGCGCAACTGGTTAGTGCGTTCGGCCGTTAACCGAAAGGTTGGTGGTTCGAATCAACCCGGGGGCGGTAAACTTTTCCATTTGATCTTCATAACACTTCTACTCTTTCACTTACTCTTACTCCTCATCCTCATCATCATCATCATCATCATAAAGATAAATGCTACGCAACTTTTAAAAGTCCAACTGTTATACTTTTCAATCGTTGCTTTGTTTCTTACTTTGTGTAGATACATTCTGAAAATGAAAACAGGTCTTTCACTTGTCATCTGCCTCCGTGGCGCAACCGGTTAGCGCGTTCGGCTGTTAACCGAAAGGTTGGTGGTTCGAATCTACCCGGGGGCGGTAAACTTTTCCATTTGATCTTCATAATACTTCTACTCTTACACTTACACTAACTCCTCATCCTTATCATCATCATCATCATCATAAAGATAAATGCTACGCAACTTTTAAAAGTCCAACTGTTATACTTTTCAATCGTTGCTTTGTTTCTTACTTTGTGTAGATACATTCTGAAAATGAAAACAGGTCTTTCACTTGTAATCTGCCTCCGTGGCGCAACCGGTTAGCGCGTTCGGCTGTTAACCGAAAGGTTGGTGGTTCGAATCCACCCAGGAGCGGTAAACTTTTCCATTTGATCTTCATAATACTTCTACTCTTATACTTACACTAACTCCTCATCCTCATCATCATCATCAAATAAAGATAGATGCTACGCAAGTTTTAAAAGTCCAACTGTTATACTTTTCAATCGTTGCTTTGTTTCTTACTTTGTGTAGATACATTCTGAAAATGAAAACAGGTCTTTCACTTGTCATCTGCCTCCGTGGCGCAACCGGTTAGCGCGTTCGGCTGTTAACCGAAAGGTTGGTGGTTCGAATCCACCCGGGGGCGGTAAACTTTTCCATTTGATCTTCATAATACTTCTACTCTTACACTTACACTAACTCCTCATCCTCATCATCATCATCAAATAAAGATAGATGCTACGCAAGTTTTAAAAGTCCAACTGTTATACTTTTCAATCGTTGCTTTGTTTCTTACTTTGTGTAGATACATTCTGAAAATGAAAACAGGTCTTTCACTTGTCATCTGCCTCCGTGGCGCAACCGGTTAGCGCGTTCGGCTGTTAACCGAAAGGTTGGTGGTTCGAATCTACCCGGGGGCGGTAAACTTTTCCATTTGATCTTCATAATACTTCTACTCTTACACTTACACTAACTCCTCATCCTTATCATCATCATCATCATCATAAAGATAAATGCTACGCAACTTTTAAAAGTCCAACTGTTATACTTTTCAATCGTTGCTTTGTTTCTTACTTTGTGTAGATACATTCTGAAAATGAAAACAGGTCTTTCACTTGTAATCTGCCTCCGTGGCGCAACCGGTTAGCGCGTTCGGCTGTTAACCGAAAGGTTGGTGGTTCGAATCCACCCAGGAGCGGTAAACTTTTCCATTTGATCTTCATAATACTTCTACTCTTATACTTACACTAACTCCTCATCCTCATCATCATCATCAAATAAAGATAGATGCTACGCAAGTTTTAAAAGTCCAACTGTTATACTTTTCAATCGTTGCTTTGTTTCTTACTTTGTGTAGATACATTCTGAAAATGAAAACAGGTCTTTCACTTGTCATCTGCCTCCGTGGCGCAACCGGTTAGCGCGTTCGGCTGTTAACCGAAAGGTTGGTGGTTCGAATCCACCCGGGGGCGGTAAACTTTTCCATTTGATCTTCATAATACTTCTACTCTTACACTTACACTAACTCCTCATCCTCATCATCATCATCAAATAAAGATAGATGCTACGCAAGTTTTAAAAGTCCAACTGTTATACTTTTCAATCGTTGCTTTGTTTCTTACTTTGTGTAGATACATTCTGAAAATGAAAACAGGTCTTTCACTTGTCATCTGCCTCCGTGGCGCAACCGGTTAGCGCGTTCGGCTGTTAACCGAAAGGTTGGTGGTTCGAATCCACCCGGGGGCGGTAAACTTTTCCATTTGATCTTCATAATACTTCTACTCTTACACTTACACTAACTCCTCATCCTCATCATCATCATCATCATCAAATAAAGATAGATGCTACGCAAGTTTTAAAAGTCCAACTGTTATACTTTTCAATCGTTGCTTTGTTTTTTACTTTGTGTAGATACATTCTGAAAATAAAAACAGGTCTTTCACTTGTCATCTGCCTCCGTGGCGCAACCGGTTAGCGCGTTCGGCTGTTAACCGAAAGGTTGGTGGTTCGAATCCACCCGGGGGCGGTAAACTTTTCCATTTGATCTTCATAATACTTCTACTCTTACACTTACTCTTACTCCTCATCCTCATCATCATCATCATCAAATAAAGATAGATGCTACGCAACTTTTAAAAGTCCAACTGTTATACTTTTCAATCGTTGCTTTGTTTCTTACTTTGTGTAGATACATTCTGAAAATGAAAACAGGTCTTTCACTTGTCATCTGCCTCCGTGGCGCAACCGGTTAGCGCGTTCGGCTGTTAACCGAAAGGTTGGTGGTTCGAATCCACCCGGGGGCGGTAAACTTTTCCATTTGATCTTCATAATACTTCTACTCTTACACTTACTCTTACTCCTCATCCTCATCATCATCATCATCAAATAAAGATAGATGCTACGCAAGTTTTAAAAGTCCAACTGTTATACTTTTCAATCGTTGCTTTGTTTCTTACTTTGTGTAGATACATTCTGAAAATGAAAACAGGTCTTTCACTTGTCATCTGCCTCCGTGGCGCAACCGGTTAGCGCGTTCGGCTGTTAACCGAAAGGTTGGTGGTTCGAATCCACCCGGGGGCGGTAAACTTTTCCATTTGATCTTCATAATACTTCTACTCTTACACTTATACTAACTCCTCATCCTCATCATCATCATCATCATCAAATAAAGATAGATGCTACGCAAGTTTTAAAAGCCCAACTGTTATACTTTTCAATCGTTGCTTTGTTTTTTACTTTGTGTAGATACATTCTGAAAATAAAAACAGGTCTTTCACTTGTCATCTGCCTCCGTGGCGCAACCGGTTAGCGCGTTCGGCTGTTAACCGAAAGGTTGGTGGTTCGAATCCACCCGGGGGCGGTAAACTTTTCCATTTGATCTTCATAATACTTCTACTCTTACACTTACACTAACTCCTCATCCTCATCATCATCATCAAATAAAGATAGATGCTACGCAAGTTTTAAAAGTCCAACTGTTATACTTTTCAATCGTTGCTTTGTTTCTTACTTTGTGTAGATACATTCTGAAAATGAAAACAAGTCTTTCACTTGTCATCTGCCTCCGTGGCGCAACCGGTTAGCGCGTTCGGCTGTTAACCGAACGGTTGGTGGTTTGAATCATCATCATCATCATCATAAAGATAAATGCAACGCATCTTTTAAAAGTCCAACTGTTATACTTTTCAATCGTTGCTTTGTTTCTTACTTTGTGTAGATACATTCTGAAAATGAAAACAGGTCTTTCACTTGTCATCTGCCTCCGTGGCGCAACCGGTTAGCGCGTTCGGCTGTTAACCGAAAGGTTGGTGGTTCGAATCCACCCGGGGACGGTAAACTTTTCCATTTGATCTTCATTATACTTCTACTCTTACACTTACTCTTACTCCTCATCCTCATCATCATCATCATCATCATAAAGATAAATGCTACGCAACTTTTAAAAGTCCAACTGTTATACTTTTCAATCGTTGCTTTGTTTCTTACTTTGTGTAGATACATTACAAAAAGGGAAAACAGGTCTTTCACTTGTCATCTGCCTCCGTGGCGCAACTGGTTAGTGCGTTCGGCCGTTAACCGAAAGGTTGGTGGTTCGAATCAACCCGGGGGCGGTAAACTTTTCCATTTGATCTTCATAACACTTCTACTCTTTCACTTACTCTTACTCCTCATCCTCATCATCATCATCATCATCATAAAGATAAATGCTACGCAACTTTTAAAAGTCCAACTGTTATACTTTTCAATCGTTGCTTTGTTTCTTACTTTGTGTAGATCCATTTGATCTTCATAATACTTCTACTCTTACACTTACTCTTACTCCTCATCCTCATCATCATCATCATCATAAAGATAAATGCTACGCAACTTTTAAAAGTCCAACTGTTATACTTTTCAATCGTTGCTTTGTTTCTTACTTTGTGTAGATACATTCTGAAAATGAAAACAGGTCTTTCACTTGTCATCTGCCTCCATGGCGCAACCGGTTAGCGCGTTCGGCTGTTAACCGAACGGTTGGTGGTTTGAATCCACCCGGGGGCGGTAAACTTTTCCATTTGATCTTCATAATACTTCTACTTTTTCACTTACTCTTACTCCTCATCATCATCATCATCATCATCAAATAAAGATAAATGCTACGCAACTTTTAATAGTCCAACTGTTATACTTTTCAATCGTTGCTTTGTTTCTTACTTTGTGTAGATACATTCTGAAAATGAAAACAGGTCTTTCACTTGTCATCTGCCTCCGTGGCGCAACCGGTTAGCGCGTTCGGCTGTTAACCGAAAGGTTGGTGGTTCGAATCCACCCGGGGGCGGTAAACTTTTCCATTTGATCTTCATAATACTTCTACTCTTACACTTACTCTTACTCCTCATCCTCATCATCATCATCATCAAATAAAGATAAATGCTATGCAACTTTTAAAAGTCCAACTGTTATACTTTTCAATCGTTGCTTTGTTTCTTACTTTGTGTAGATACATTCTGAAAATGAAAACAGGTCTTTCACTTGTCATCTGCCTCCATGGCGCAACCGGTTAGCGCGTTCGGCTGTTATCCGAAAGGTTGGTGGTTCGAATCCACCCGGGGGCGGTAAACTTTTCCATTTGATCTTCATAATACTTCTACTCTTACACTTACTCTTACTCCTCATCCTCATCATCATCATCAAATAAAGATAAATGCTACGCAACTTTTAAAAGTCCAACTGTTATACTTTTCAATCGTTGCTTTGTTTCTTACTTTGTGTAGATACATTCTGAAAATGAAAACAGGTCTTTCACTTGTCATCTGCCTCCGTGGCGCAACCGGTTAGCGCGTTCGGCTGTTAACCGAAAGGTTGGTGGTTCGAATCCACCCGGGGGCGGTAAACTTTTCCATTTGATCTTCATAATACTTCTACTCTTACACTTACTCTTACTCCTCATCCTCATCATCATCATCATCATCAAATAAAGATAAATGCTACGCAACTTTTAAAAGTCCAACTGTTATACTTTTCAATCGTTGCTTTGTTTCTTACTTTGTGTAGATACATTCTGAAAATGAAAACAGGTCTTTCACTTGTCATCTGCCTCCGTGGCGCAACCGGTTAGCGCGTTCGTCTGTTAACCGAAAGGTTGGTGTTTCGAATCCACCCGGGGGCGGTAAACTTTTCCATTTGATCTTCATAATACTTCTACTCTTACACTTACTCTTACTCCTCATCCTCATCATCATCATCAATTAAAGATAAATGCTACGCAACTTTTAAAAGTCCAACTGTTATACTTTTCAATCGTTGCTTTGTTTCTTACTTTTTGTAGATACATTCTGAAAATGAAAACAGGTCCTTCACTTGTCATCTGCCTCCGTGGCGCAACCGGTTAGCGCGTTCGGCTGTTAACCGAAAGGTTGGTGGTTCGAATCCACCCGGGGGCGGTAAACTTTTCCATTTGATCTTCATAATACTTCTACTCTTACACTTACTCTTACTCCTCATCCTCATCCTCATCATCAAATAAAGATAAATGCTACGCAACTTTTAAAAGTCCAACTGTTATACTTTTCAATCGTTGCTTTGTTTCTTACTTTGTGTAGATACATTCTGAAAATGAAAACAGGTCTTTCACTTGTCATCTGCCTCCGTGGCGCAACCGGTTAGCGCGTTCGGCTGTTAACCGAAAGGTTGGTGGTTCGAATCCACCCGGGGGCGGTAAACTTTTCCATTTGATCTTCATAATACTTCTACTCTTACACTTACTCTTACTCCTCATCCTCATCATCATCAAATAAAGATAAATGCTACGCAACTTTTAAAAGTCCAACTGTTATACTTTTCAATCGTTGCTTTGTTTCTTACTTTGTGTAGATACATTCTGAAAATGAAAACAGGTCTTTCACTTGTCATCTGCCTCCGTGGCGCAACCGGTTAGCGCGTTCGGCTGTTAACCGAAAGGTTGGTGGTTCGAATCCACCCGGGGGCGGTAAACTTTTCCATTTGATCTTCATAATACTTCTACTCTTACACTTACTCTTACTCCTCATCCTCATCATCATCATCAAATAAAGATAAATGCTACGCAACTTTTAAAAGTCCAACTGTTATACTTTTCAATCGTTGCTTTGTTTCTTACTTTGTGTAGATACATTCTGAAAATGAAAACAGGTCTTTCACTTGTCATCTGCCTCCGTGGCGCAACCGGTTAGCGCGTTCGGCTGTTAACCGAAAGGTTGGTGGTTCGAATCCACCCGGGGGCGGTAAACTTTTCCATTTGATCTTCATAATACTTCTACTCTTACACTTACTCTTACTCCTCATCCTCATCATCATCATCAATTAAAGATAAATGCTACGCAACTTTTAAAAGTCCAACTGTTATACTTTTCAATCGTTGCTTTGTTTCTTACTTTGTGTAGATACATTCTGAAAATGAAAACAGGTCTTTCACTTGTCATCTGCCTCCGTGGCGCAACCGGTTAGCGCGTTCGTCTGTTAACCGAAAGGTTGGTGTTTCGAATCCACCCGGGGGCGGTAAACTTTTCCATTTGATCTTCATAATACTTCTACTCTTACACTTACTCTTACTCCTCATCATCATCATCATCATCATCATCAATTAAAGATAAATGCTACGCAACTTTTAAAAGTCCAACTGTTATACTTTTCAATCGTTGCTTTGTTTCTTACTTTTTGTAGATACATTCTGAAAATGAAAACAGGTCTTTCACTTGTCATCTGCCTCCGTGGCGGAACCGGTTAGCGCGTTCGGCTGTTAACCGAAAGGTTGGTGTTTCGAATCCACCCGGGGGCGGTAAACTTTTCCATTTGATCTTCATAATACTTCTACTCTTACACTTACTCTTACTCCTCATCCTCATCATCATCATCAAATAAAGATAAATGCTACGCAACTTTTAAAAGTCCAACTGTTATACTTTTCAATCGTTGCTTTGTTTCTTACTTTGTGTAGATACATTCTGAAAATGAAAACAGGTCTTTCACTTGTCATCTGCCTCCGTGGCGCAACCGGTTAGCGCGTTCGGCTGTTAACCGAAAGGTTGGTGGTTCGAATCCACCCGGGGGCGGTAAACTTTTCCATTTGATCTTCATAATACTTCTACTCTTACACTTACTCTTACTCCTCATCCTCATCATCATCATCAAATAAAGATAAATGCTACGCAACTTTTAAAAGTCCAACTGTTATACTTTTCAATCGTTGCTTTGTTTCTTACTTTGTGTAGATACATTCTGAAAATGAAAACAGGTCTTTCACTTGTCATCTGCCTCCGTGGCGCAACCGGTTAGCGCGTTCGGCTGTTAACCGAAAGGTTGGTGGTTCGAATCCACCCGGGGGCGGTAAACTTTTCCATTTGATCTTCATAATACTTCTACTCTTACACTTACTCTTACTCCTCATCCTCATCATCATCATCATCATCAAATAAAGATAAATGCTACGCAACTTTTAAAAGTCCAACTGTTATACTTTTCAATCGTTGCTTTGTTTCTTACTTTGTGTAGATACATTCTGAAAATGAAAACAGGTCTTTCACTTGTCATCTGCCTCCGTGGCGCAACCGGTTAGCGCGTTCGTCTGTTAACCGAAAGGTTGGTGTTTCGAATCCACCCGGGGGCGGTAAACTTTTCCATTTGATCTTCATAATACTTCTACTCTTACACTTACTCTTACTCCTCATCCTCATCATCATCATCAATTAAAGATAAATGCTACGCAACTTTTAAAAGTCCAACTGTTATACTTTTCAATCGTTGCTTTGTTTCTTACTTTTTGTAGATACATTCTGAAAATGAAAACAGGTCCTTCACTTGTCATCTGCCTCCGTGGCGCAACCGGTTAGCGCGTTCGGCTGTTAACCGAAAGGTTGGTGGTTCGAATCCACCCGGGGGCGGTAAACTTTTCCATTTGATCTTCATAATACTTCTACTCTTACACTTACTCTTACTCCTCATCCTCATCATCATCATCAAATAAAGATAAATGCTACGCAACTTTTAAAAGTCCAACTGTTATACTTTTCAATCGTTGCTTTGTTTCTTACTTTGTGTAGATACATTCTGAAAATGAAAACAGGTCTTTCACTCGTCATCTGCCTCCGTGGCGCAACCGGTTAGCGCGTTCGGCTGTTAACCGAAAGGTTGGTGGTTCGAATCCACCCGGGGGCGGTAAACTTTTCCATTTGATCTTCATAATACTTCTACTCTTACACTTACTCTTACTCCTCATCCTCATCATCATCAAATAAAGATAAATGCTACGCAACTTTTAAAAGTCCAACTGTTATACTTTTCAATCGTTGCTTTGTTTCTTACTTTGTGTAGATACATTCTGAAAATGAAAACAGGTCTTTCACTTGTCATCTGCCTCCGTGGCGCAACCGGTTAGCGCGTTCGGCTGTTAACCGAAAGGTTGGTGGTTCGAATCCACCCGGGGGCGGTAAACTTTTCCATTTGATCTTCATAATACTTCTACTCTTACACTTACTCTTACTCCTCATCCTCATCATCATCATCAAATAAAGATAAATGCTACGCAACTTTTAAAAGTCCAACTGTTATACTTTTCAATCGTTGCTTTGTTTCTTACTTTGTGTAGATACATTCTGAAAATGAAAACAGGTCTTTCACTTGTCATCTGCCTCCGTGGCGCAACCGGTTAGCGCGTTCGGCTGTTAACCGAAAGGTTGGTGGTTCGAATCCACCCGGGGGCGGTAAACTTTTCCATTTGATCTTCATAATACTTCTACTCTTACACTTACTCTTACTCCTCATCCTCATCATCATCATCAAATAAAGATAAATGCTACGCAACTTTTAAAAGTCCAACTGTTATACTTTTCAATCGTTGCTTTGTTTCTTACTTTGTGTAGATACATTCTGAAAATGAAAACAGGTCTTTCACTTGTCATCTGCCTCCGTGGCGCAACCGGTTAGCGCGTTCGGCTGTTAACCGAAAGGTTGGTGGTTCGAATCCACCCGGGGGCGGTAAACTTTTCCATTTGATCTTCATAATACTTCTACTCTTACACTTACTCTTACTCCTCATCCTCATCATCATCATCATCATCAAATAAAGATAAATGCTACGCAACTTTTAAAAGTCCAACTGTTATACTTTTCAATCGTTGCTTTGTTTCTTACTTTGTGTAGATACATTCTGAAAATGAAAACAGGTCTTTCACTTGTCATCTGCCTCCGTGGCGCAACCGGTTAGCGCGTTCGTCTGTTAACCGAAAGGTTGGTGTTTCGAATCCACCCGGGGGCGGTAAACTTTTCCATTTGATCTTCATAATACTTCTACTCTTACACTTACTCTTACTCCTCATCCTCATCATCATCATCAATTAAAGATAAATGCTACGCAACTTTTAAAAGTCCAACTGTTATACTTTTCAATCGTTGCTTTGTTTCTTACTTTTTGTAGATACATTCTGAAAATGAAAACAGGTCCTTCACTTGTCATCTGCCTCCGTGGCGCAACCGGTTAGCGCGTTCGGCTGTTAACCGAAAGGTTGGTGGTTCGAATCCACCCGGGGGCGGTAAACTTTTCCATTTGATCTTCATAATACTTCTACTCTTACACTTACTCTTACTCCTCATCCTCATCATCATCATCAAATAAAGATAAATGCTACGCAACTTTTAAAAGTCCAACTGTTATACTTTTCAATCGTTGCTTTGTTTCTTACTTTGTGTAGATACATTCTGAAAATGAAAACAGGTCTTTCACTCGTCATCTGCCTCCGTGGCGCAACCGGTTAGCGCGTTCGGCTGTTAACCGAAAGGTTGGTGGTTCGAATCCACCCGGGGGCGGTAAACTTTTCCATTTGATCTTCATAATACTTCTACTCTTACACTTACTCTTACTCCTCATCCTCATCATCATCAAATAAAGATAAATGCTACGCAACTTTTAAAAGTCCAACTGTTATACTTTTCAATCGTTGCTTTGTTTCTTACTTTGTGTAGATACATTCTGAAAATGAAAACAGGTCTTTCACTTGTCATCTGCCTCCGTGGCGCAACCGGTTAGCGCGTTCGTCTGTTAACCGAAAGGTTGGTGGTTCGAATCCACCCGGGGGCGGTAAACTTTTCCATTTGATCTTCATAATACTTCTACTCTTACACTTACTCTTACTCCTCATCCTCATCATCATCATCAAATAAAGATAAATGCTACGCAACTTTTAAAAGTCCAACTGTTATACTTTTCAATCGTTGCTTTGTTTCTTACTTTGTGTAGATACATTCTGAAAATGAAAACAGGTCTTTCACTTGTCATCTGCCTCCGTGGCGCAACCGGTTAGCGCGTTCGGCTGTTAACCGAAAGGTTGGTGGTTCGAATCCACCCGGGGGCGGTAAACTTTTCCATTTGATCTTCATAATACTTCTACTCTTACACTTACTCTTACTCCTCATCCTCATCATCATCATCATCAAATAAAGATAAATGCTACGCAACTTTTAAAAGTCCAACTGTTATACTTTTCAATCGTTGCTTTGTTTCTTACTTTGTGTAGATACATTCTGAAAATGAAAACAGGTCTTTCACTTGTCATCTGCCTCCGTGGCGCAACCGGTTAGCGCGTTCGTCTGTTAACCGAAAGGTTGGTGTTTCGAATCCACCCGGGGGCGGTAAACTTTTCCATTTGATCTTCATAATACTTCTACTCTTACACTTACTCTTACTCCTCATCCTCATCATCATCATCAATTAAAGATAAATGCTACGCAACTTTTAAAAGTCCAACTGTTATACTTTTCAATCGTTGCTTTGTTTCTTACTTTTTGTAGATACATTCTGAAAATGAAAACAGGTCCTTCACTTGTCATCTGCCTCCGTGGCGCAACCGGTTAGCGCGTTCGGCTGTTAACCGAAAGGTTGGTGGTTCGAATCCACCCGGGGGCGGTAAACTTTTCCATTTGATCTTCATAATACTTCTACTCTTACACTTACTCTTACTCCTCATCCTCATCATCATCATCAAATAAAGATAAATGCTACGCAACTTTTAAAAGTCCAACTGTTATACTTTTCAATCGTTGCTTTGTTTCTTACTTTGTGTAGATACATTCTGAAAATGAAAACAGGTCTTTCACTTGTCATCTGCCTCCGTGGCGCAACCGGTTAGCGCGTTCGGCTGTTAACCGAAAGGTTGGTGGTTCGAATCCACCCGGGGGCGGTAAACTTTTCCATTTGATCTTCATAATACTTCTACTCTTACACTTACTCTTACTCCTCATCCTCATCATCATCAAATAAAGATAAATGCTACGCAACTTTTAAAAGTCCAACTGTTATACTTTTCAATCGTTGCTTTGTTTCTTACTTTGTGTAGATACATTCTGAAAATGAAAACAGGTCTTTCACTTGTCATCTGCCTCCGTGGCGCAACCGGTTAGCGCGTTCGGCTGTTAACCGAAAGGTTGGTGGTTCGAATCCACCCGGGGGCGGTAAACTTTTCCATTTGATCTTCATAATACTTCTACTCTTACACTTACTCTTACTCCTCATCCTCATCATCATCATCAAATAAAGATAAATGCTACGCAACTTTTAAAAGTCCAACTGTTATACTTTTCAATCGTTGCTTTGTTTCTTACTTTGTGTAGATACATTCTGAAAATGAAAACAGATCTTTCACTTGTCATCTGCCTCCGTGGCGCAACCGGTTAGCGCGTTCGGCTGTTAACCGAAAGGTTGGTGGTTCGAATCCACCCGGGGGCGGTAAACTTTTCCATTTGATCTTCATAATACTTCTACTCTTACACTTACTCTTACTCCTCATCCTCATCATCATCATCAAATAAAGATAGATGCTACGCAAGTTTTAAAAGCCCAACTGTTATACTTTTCAATCGTTGCTTTGTTTTTTACTTTGTGTAGATACATTCTGAAAATAAAAACAGGTCTTTCACTTGTCATCTGCCTCCGTGGCGCAACCGGTTAGCGCGTTCGGCTGTTAACCGAAAGGTTGGTGGTTCGAATCCACCCGGGGGCGGTAAACTTTTCCATTTGATCTTCATAATACTTCTACTCTTACACTTACACTAACTCCTCATCCTCATCATCATCATCAAATAAAGATAGATGCTACGCAAGTTTTAAAAGTCCAACTGTTATACTTTTCAATCGTTGCTTTGTTTCTTACTTTGTGTAGATACATTCTGAAAATGAAAACAAGTCTTTCACTTGTCATCTGCCTCCGTGGCGCAACCGGTTAGCGCGTTCGGCTGTTAACCGAACGGTTGGTGGTTTGAATCATCATCATCATCATCATAAAGATAAATGCAACGCATCTTTTAAAAGTCCAACTGTTATACTTTTCAATCGTTGCTTTGTTTCTTACTTTGTGTAGATACATTCTGAAAATGAAAACAGGTCTTTCACTTGTCATCTGCCTCCGTGGCGCAACCGGTTAGCGCGTTCGGCTGTTAACCGAAAGGTTGGTGGTTCGAATCCACCCGGGGACGGTAAACTTTTCCATTTGATCTTCATTATACTTCTACTCTTACACTTACTCTTACTCCTCATCCTCATCATCATCATCATCATCATAAAGATAAATGCTACGCAACTTTTAAAAGTCCAACTGTTATACTTTTCAATCGTTGCTTTGTTTCTTACTTTGTGTAGATACATTACAAAAAGGGAAAACAGGTCTTTCACTTGTCATCTGCCTCCGTGGCGCAACTGGTTAGTGCGTTCGGCCGTTAACCGAAAGGTTGGTGGTTCGAATCAACCCGGGGGCGGTAAACTTTTCCATTTGATCTTCATAACACTTCTACTCTTTCACTTACTCTTACTCCTCATCCTCATCATCATCATCATCATCATAAAGATAAATGCTACGCAACTTTTAAAAGTCCAACTGTTATACTTTTCAATCGTTGCTTTGTTTCTTACTTTGTGTAGATCCATTTGATCTTCATAATACTTCTACTCTTACACTTACTCTTACTCCTCATCCTCATCATCATCATCATCATAAAGATAAATGCTACGCAACTTTTAAAAGTCCAACTGTTATACTTTTCAATCGTTGCTTTGTTTCTTACTTTGTGTAGATACATTCTGAAAATGAAAACAGGTCTTTCACTTGTCATCTGCCTCCATGGCGCAACCGGTTAGCGCGTTCGGCTGTTAACCGAACGGTTGGTGGTTTGAATCCACCCGGGGGCGGTAAACTTTTCCATTTGATCTTCATAATACTTCTACTTTTTCACTTACTCTTACTCCTCATCATCATCATCATCATCATCAAATAAAGATAAATGCTACGCAACTTTTAATAGTCCAACTGTTATACTTTTCAATCGTTGCTTTGTTTCTTACTTTGTGTAGATACATTCTGAAAATGAAAACAGGTCTTTCACTTGTCATCTGCCTCCGTGGCGCAACCGGTTAGCGCGTTCGGCTGTTAACCGAAAGGTTGGTGGTTCGAATCCACCCGGGGGCGGTAAACTTTTCCATTTGATCTTCATAATACTTCTACTCTTACACTTACTCTTACTCCTCATCCTCATCATCATCATCATCAAATAAAGATAAATGCTATGCAACTTTTAAAAGTCCAACTGTTATACTTTTCAATCGTTGCTTTGTTTCTTACTTTGTGTAGATACATTCTGAAAATGAAAACAGGTCTTTCACTTGTCATCTGCCTCCATGGCGCAACCGGTTAGCGCGTTCGGCTGTTATCCGAAAGGTTGGTGGTTCGAATCCACCCGGGGGCGGTAAACTTTTCCATTTGATCTTCATAATACTTCTACTCTTACACTTACTCTTACTCCTCATCCTCATCATCATCATCAAATAAAGATAAATGCTACGCAACTTTTAAAAGTCCAACTGTTATACTTTTCAATCGTTGCTTTGTTTCTTACTTTGTGTAGATACATTCTGAAAATGAAAACAGGTCTTTCACTTGTCATCTGCCTCCGTGGCGCAACCGGTTAGCGCGTTCGGCTGTTAACCGAAAGGTTGGTGGTTCGAATCCACCCGGGGGCGGTAAACTTTTCCATTTGATCTTCATAATACTTCTACTCTTACACTTACTCTTACTCCTCATCCTCATCATCATCATCATCATCAAATAAAGATAAATGCTACGCAACTTTTAAAAGTCCAACTGTTATACTTTTCAATCGTTGCTTTGTTTCTTACTTTGTGTAGATACATTCTGAAAATGAAAACAGGTCTTTCACTTGTCATCTGCCTCCGTGGCGCAACCGGTTAGCGCGTTCGTCTGTTAACCGAAAGGTTGGTGTTTCGAATCCACCCGGGGGCGGTAAACTTTTCCATTTGATCTTCATAATACTTCTACTCTTACACTTACTCTTACTCCTCATCCTCATCATCATCATCAATTAAAGATAAATGCTACGCAACTTTTAAAAGTCCAACTGTTATACTTTTCAATCGTTGCTTTGTTTCTTACTTTTTGTAGATACATTCTGAAAATGAAAACAGGTCCTTCACTTGTCATCTGCCTCCGTGGCGCAACCGGTTAGCGCGTTCGGCTGTTAACCGAAAGGTTGGTGGTTCGAATCCACCCGGGGGCGGTAAACTTTTCCATTTGATCTTCATAATACTTCTACTCTTACACTTACTCTTACTCCTCATCCTCATCCTCATCATCAAATAAAGATAAATGCTACGCAACTTTTAAAAGTCCAACTGTTATACTTTTCAATCGTTGCTTTGTTTCTTACTTTGTGTAGATACATTCTGAAAATGAAAACAGGTCTTTCACTTGTCATCTGCCTCCGTGGCGCAACCGGTTAGCGCGTTCGGCTGTTAACCGAAAGGTTGGTGGTTCGAATCCACCCGGGGGCGGTAAACTTTTCCATTTGATCTTCATAATACTTCTACTCTTACACTTACTCTTACTCCTCATCCTCATCATCATCAAATAAAGATAAATGCTACGCAACTTTTAAAAGTCCAACTGTTATACTTTTCAATCGTTGCTTTGTTTCTTACTTTGTGTAGATACATTCTGAAAATGAAAACAGGTCTTTCACTTGTCATCTGCCTCCGTGGCGCAACCGGTTAGCGCGTTCGGCTGTTAACCGAAAGGTTGGTGGTTCGAATCCACCCGGGGGCGGTAAACTTTTCCATTTGATCTTCATAATACTTCTACTCTTACACTTACTCTTACTCCTCATCCTCATCATCATCATCAAATAAAGATAAATGCTACGCAACTTTTAAAAGTCCAACTGTTATACTTTTCAATCGTTGCTTTGTTTCTTACTTTGTGTAGATACATTCTGAAAATGAAAACAGGTCTTTCACTTGTCATCTGCCTCCGTGGCGCAACCGGTTAGCGCGTTCGGCTGTTAACCGAAAGGTTGGTGGTTCGAATCCACCCGGGGGCGGTAAACTTTTCCATTTGATCTTCATAATACTTCTACTCTTACACTTACTCTTACTCCTCATCCTCATCATCATCATCAATTAAAGATAAATGCTACGCAACTTTTAAAAGTCCAACTGTTATACTTTTCAATCGTTGCTTTGTTTCTTACTTTGTGTAGATACATTCTGAAAATGAAAACAGGTCTTTCACTTGTCATCTGCCTCCGTGGCGCAACCGGTTAGCGCGTTCGTCTGTTAACCGAAAGGTTGGTGTTTCGAATCCACCCGGGGGCGGTAAACTTTTCCATTTGATCTTCATAATACTTCTACTCTTACACTTACTCTTACTCCTCATCATCATCATCATCATCATCATCAATTAAAGATAAATGCTACGCAACTTTTAAAAGTCCAACTGTTATACTTTTCAATCGTTGCTTTGTTTCTTACTTTTTGTAGATACATTCTGAAAATGAAAACAGGTCTTTCACTTGTCATCTGCCTCCGTGGCGGAACCGGTTAGCGCGTTCGGCTGTTAACCGAAAGGTTGGTGTTTCGAATCCACCCGGGGGCGGTAAACTTTTCCATTTGATCTTCATAATACTTCTACTCTTACACTTACTCTTACTCCTCATCCTCATCATCATCATCAAATAAAGATAAATGCTACGCAACTTTTAAAAGTCCAACTGTTATACTTTTCAATCGTTGCTTTGTTTCTTACTTTGTGTAGATACATTCTGAAAATGAAAACAGGTCTTTCACTTGTCATCTGCCTCCGTGGCGCAACCGGTTAGCGCGTTCGGCTGTTAACCGAAAGGTTGGTGGTTCGAATCCACCCGGGGGCGGTAAACTTTTCCATTTGATCTTCATAATACTTCTACTCTTACACTTACTCTTACTCCTCATCCTCATCATCATCAAATAAAGATAAATGCTACGCAACTTTTAAAAGTCCAACTGTTATACTTTTCAATCGTTGCTTTGTTTCTTACTTTGTGTAGATACATTCTGAAAATGAAAACAGGTCTTTCACTTGTCATCTGCCTCCGTGGCGCAACCGGTTAGCGCGTTCGGCTGTTAACCGAAAGGTTGGTGGTTCGAATCCACCCGGGGGCGGTAAACTTTTCCATTTGATCTTCATAATACTTCTACTCTTACACTTACTCTTACTCCTCATCCTCATCATCATCATCAAATAAAGATAAATGCTACGCAACTTTTAAAAGTCCAACTGTTATACTTTTCAATCGTTGCTTTGTTTCTTACTTTGTGTAGATACATTCTGAAAATGAAAACAGATCTTTCACTTGTCATCTGCCTCCGTGGCGCAACCGGTTAGCGCGTTCGGCTGTTAACCGAAAGGTTGGTGGTTCGAATCCACCCGGGGGCGGTAAACTTTTCCATTTGATCTTCATAATACTTCTACTCTTACACTTACTCTTACTCCTCATCCTCATCATCATCATCAAATAAAGATAAATGCTACGCAACTTTTAAAAGTTCAACTGTTATACTTTTCAATCGTTGCTTTGTTTCTTACTTTTTGTAGATACATTCTGAAAATGAAAACAGGTCCATCACTTGTCATCTGCCTCCGTGGCGCAACCGGTTAGCGCGTTCGGCTGTTAACCGAAAGGTTGGTGGTTCGAATCCACCCGGGGGCGGTAAACTTTTCCATTTGATCTTCATAATACTTCTACTCTTACACTTACTCTTACTCCTCATCCTCATCATCATCATCAAATAAAGATAAATGCTACGCAACTTTTAAAAGTCCAACTGTTATACTTTTCAATCGTTGCTTTGTTTCTTACTTTGTGTAGATACATTCTGAAAATGAAAACAGGTCTTTCACTTGTCATCTGCCTCCGTGGCGCAACCGGTTAGCGCGTTCGGCTGTTAACCGAAAGGTTGGTGGTTCGAATCCACCCGGGGGCGGTAAACTTTTCCATTTGATCTTCATAATACTTCTACTCTTACACTTACTCTTACTCCTCATCCTCATCATCATCATCATCAAATAAAGATAAATGCTACGCAACTTTTAAAAGTCCAACTGTTATACTTTTCAATCGTTGCTTTGTTTCTTACTTTGTGTAGATACATTCTGAAAATGAAAACAGATCTTTCACTTGTCATCTGCCTCCGTGGCGTCACCGGTTAGCGCGTTCGGCTGTTAACCGAAAGGTTGGTGGTTCGAATCCACCCGGGGGCGGTAAACTTTTCCATTTGATCTTCATAATACTTCTACTCTTACACTTACTCTTACTCCTCATCCTCATCATCATCATCAAATAAAGATAAATGCTACGCAACTTTTAAAAGTTCAACTGTTATACTTTTCAATCGTTGCTTTGTTTCTTACTTTTTGTAGATACATTCTGAAAATGAAAACAGGTCCTTCACTTGTCATCTGCCTCCGTGGCGCAACCGGTTAGCGCGTTCGGCTGTTAACCGAAAGGTTGGTGGTTCGAATCCACCCGGGGGCGGTAAACTTTTCCATTTGATCTTCATAATACTTCTACTCTTACACTTACTCTTACTCCTCATCCTCATCATCATCATCATCATCATAAAGATAGATGCTACGCAACTTTTAACAGTCCAACTGTTATACTTTTCAATCGTTGCTTTGTTTCTTACTTTTTGTAGATACATTCTGAAAATGAAAACAGGTCTTTCACTTGTCATCTGCCTCCGTGGCGCAACCGGTTAGCGCGTTCGGCTGTTAACCGAAAGGTTGGTGGTTCGAATCCACCCGGGGGCGGTAAACTTTTCCATTTGATCTTCATAATACTTCTACTCTTACACCTACTCTTACACTTACACTAACTCCTCATCCTCATCATCATCATAAAGATAAATGCTACGCAACTTTTAAAAGTCCAACTGTTATACTTTTCAATCGTTGCTTTGTTTCTTACTTTGTGTAGATACATTCTGAAAATGAAAACAGGTCTTTCACTTGTCATCTGCCTCCGTGGCGCAACCGGTTAGCGCGTTCGGCTGTTAACCGAAAGGTTGGTGGTTCGAATCCACCCGGGGGCGGTAAACTTTTCCATTTGATCTTCATAATACTTCTACTCTTACACTTACTCTTACTCCTCATCATCATCCTCATCATCATCATCAATTAAAGATAAATGCTACGCAACTTTTAAAAGTCCAACTGTTATACTTTTCAATCGTTGCTTTGTTTCTTACTTTTTGTAGATACATTCTGAAAATGAAAACAGGTCCTTCACTTGTCATCTGCCTCCGTGGCGCAACCGGTTAGCGCGTTCGGCTGTTAACCGAAAGGTTGGTGGTTCGAATCCACCCGGGGGCGGTAAACTTTTCCATTTGATCTTCATAATACTTCAACTCTTACACTTACTCTTACTCCTCATCCTCATCATCATCATCATCATCAAATAAAGATAAATGCTACGCAACTTTTAAAAGTCCAACTGTTATACTTTTCAATCGTTGCTTTGTTTCTTACTTTGTGTAGATACATTCTGAAAATGAAAACAGGTCTTTCACTTGTCATCTGCCTCCGTGGCGCAACCGGTTAGCGCGTTCGGCTGTTAACCGAAAGGTTGGTGTTTCGAATCCACCCGGGGGCGGTAAACTTTTCCATTTGATCTTCATAATACTTCTACTCTTACACTTACTCTTACTCCTCATCCTCATCATCATCATCAAATAAAGATAAATGCTACGCAACTTTAAAAAGTCCAACTGTTATACTTTTCAATCGTTGCTTTGTTTCTTACTTTGTGTAGATACAATCTGAAAATGAAAACAGGTCTTTCACTTGTCATCTGCCTCCGTGGCGCAACCGGTTAGCGCGTTCGGCTGTTAACCGAAAGGTTGGTGGTTCGAATCAACCCGGGGGCGGTAAACTTTTCCATTTGATCTTCATAATACTTCAACTCTTACACTTACTCTTACTCCTCATCCTCATCATCATCATCATCATCAAATAAACATAAATGCTACGCAACTTTTAAAAGTCCAACTGTTATACTTTTCAATCGTTGCTTTGTTTCTTACTTTGTGTAGATACATTCTGAAAATGAAAACAGGTCTTTCACTTGTCATCTGCCTCCGTGGCGCAACCGGTTAGCGCGTTCGGCTGTTAACCGAAAGGTTGGTCTTTCGAATCCACCCGGGGGCGGTAAACTTTTCCATTTGATCTTCATAATACTTCTACTCTTACACTTACTCTTACTCCTCATCCTCATCATCATCATCATCAAATAAAGATAAATGCTACGCAACTTTTAAAAGTCCAACTGTTATACTGTTCAATCGTTGCTTTGTTTCTTACTTTGTGTAGATACATTCTGAAAATGAAAACAGGTCTTTCACTTGTCATCTGCCTCCGTGGCGCAACCGGTTAGCGCGTTCGGCTGTTAACCGAAAGGTTGGTGGTTCGAATCCACCCGGGGGCGGTAAACTTTTCCATTTGATCTTCATAATACTTCTACTCTTACACTTACACTAACTCCTCATCCTCATCATCATCATCATCATCAAATAAAGATAGATGCTACGCAAGTTTTAAAAGTCCAACTGTTATACTTTTCAATCGTTGCTTTGTTTTTTACTTTGTGTAGATACATTCTGAAAATAAAAACAGGTCTTTCACTTGTCATCTGCCTCCGTGGCGCAACCGGTTAGCGCGTTCGGCTGTTAACCGAAAGGTTGGTGGTTCGAATCCACCCGGGGGCGGTAAACTTTTCCATTTGATCTTCATAATACTTCTACTCTTACACTTACTCTTACTCCTCATCATCATCATCATAAAGATAAATGCTACGCAACTTTTAAAAGTCCAACTGTTATACTTTTCAATCGTTGCTTTGTTTCTTACTTTGTGTAGATACATTCTGAAAATGAAAACAGGTCTTTCACTTGTCATCTGCCTCCGTGGCGCAACCGGTTAGCGCGTTCGGCTGTTAACCGAAAGGTTGGTGGTTCGAATCCACCCGGGGACGGTAAACTTTTCCATTTGATCTTCATTATACTTCTACTCTTACACTTACTCTTACTCCTCATCCTCATCATCATCATCATCATCATAAAGATAAATGCTACGCAACTTTTAAAAGTCCAACTGTTATACTTTTCAATCGTTGCTTTGTTTCTTACTTTGTGTAGATACATTACAAAAAGGGAAAACAGGTCTTTCACTTGTCATCTGCCTCCGTGGCGCAACTGGTTAGTGCGTTCGGCCGTTAACCGAAAGGTTGGTGGTTCGAATCAACCCGGGGGCGGTAAACTTTTCCATTTGATCTTCATAACACTTCTACTCTTTCACTTACTCTTACTCCTCATCCTCATCATCATCATCATCATCATAAAGATAAATGCTACGCAACTTTTAAAAGTCCAACTGTTATACTTTTCAATCGTTGCTTTGTTTCTTACTTTGTGTAGATCCATTTGATCTTCATAATACTTCTACTCTTACACTTACTCTTACTCCTCATCCTCATCATCATCATCATCATAAAGATAAATGCTACGCAACTTTTAAAAGTCCAACTGTTATACTTTTCAATCGTTGCTTTGTTTCTTACTTTGTGTAGATACATTCTGAAAATGAAAACAGGTCTTTCACTTGTCATCTGCCTCCATGGCGCAACCGGTTAGCGCGTTCGGCTGTTAACCGAACGGTTGGTGGTTTGAATCCACCCGGGGGCGGTAAACTTTTCCATTTGATCTTCATAATACTTCTACTTTTTCACTTACTCTTACTCCTCATCATCATCATCATCATCATCAAATAAAGATAAATGCTACGCAACTTTTAATAGTCCAACTGTTATACTTTTCAATCGTTGCTTTGTTTCTTACTTTGTGTAGATACATTCTGAAAATGAAAACAGGTCTTTCACTTGTCATCTGCCTCCATGGCGCAACCGGTTAGCGCGTTCGGCTGTTAACCGAACGGTTGGTGGTTTGAATCCACCCGGGGGCGGTAAACTTTTCCATTTGATCTTCATAATACTTCTACTCTTTCACTTACTCTTACTCCTCATCCTCATCATCATCATCATCAAATAAAGATAAATGCTACGCAACTTTTAATAGTCCAACTGTTATACTTTTCAATCGTTGCTTTGTTTCTTACTTTGTGTAGATACATTCTGAAAATGAAAACAGGTCTTTCACCTGTCATCTGCCTCAGTGGCGCAACCGGTTAGCGCGTTCGGCTGTTAACCGAAAGGTTGGTAGTTCGAATCCACCCGGGGGCGGTAAACTTTTCAATTTGATCTTCATAACACTTCTACTCTTTCACTTACTCTTACTCCTCATCCTCATCATCATCATCATCATCATAAAGATAAATGCTACGCAACTTTTAAAAGTCCAACTGTTGTACTTTTCAATCGTTGCTTTGTTTCTTACTTTGTGTAGATACATTCTGAAAATGAAAACAGGTCTTTCACTTGTCATCTGCTTCCGTGGCGCAACCGGTTAGCGCGTTCGGCTGTTAACCGAAAGGTTGGTGGTTCGAATCCACCCGGTAAACTTTTCCATTTGATCTTCGTAATACTTCTACTCTTACACTTACTCTTACTCCTCATCCTAATCATCATCATCATCATCATCATAAAGATAAATGCTACGCAACTTTTAAAAGTCCAACTGTTATACTTTTCAATCGTTGCTTTGTTTCTTACTTTGTGTAGATACATTCTGAAAATGAAAACAGGTCTTTCACTTGTCATTTGCCTCCGTGGCGCAACCGGTTAGCGCGTTCGGCTGTTAACCGAAAGCTTGGTGGTTCGAATCCACCCGGGGGCGGTAGACTTTTCCGTTTGATCTTCATAATACTTCTACTCTTACACTTACTCTTACTCCTCATCCTCATCATCATCATCATCATAAAGATAAATGCTACGCAACTTTTAAAAGTCCAACTGTTATACTTTTCAATCGTTGCTTTGTTTCTTACTTTGTGTAGATACATTCTGAAAATGAAAACAGGTCTTTCACTTGTCATCTGCCTCCGTGGCGCAACCGGTTAGCGCGTTCGGCTGTTAACCGAAAGGTTGGTGGTTCGAATCCACCCGGGGGCGGTAGACTTTTCCGTTTGATCTTCATAATACTTTTACTCTTACACTTACTCTTACTCCTCATCCTCTTCATCATCATCATCATCATAAAGATAAATGCTACGCAACTTTTAAAAGTCCAACTGTTATACTTTTCAATCGTTGCTTTGTTTCTTACTTTGTGTAGATACATTCTGAAAATGAAAACAAGTCTTTCACTTGTCATCTGCCTCCGTGGCGCAACCGGTTAGCGCGTTCGGCTGTTAACCGAACGGTTGGTGGTTTGAATCCACCCGGGGGCGGTAAACTTTTCCATTTGATCTTCATAATACTTCTACTCTTTCACTTACTCTTACTCCTCATCCTCATCATCATCATCATCAAATAAAGATAAATGCTACGCAACTTTTAATAGTCTAACTGTTATACTTTTCAATCGTTGCTTTGTTTCTTACTTTGTGTAGATACATTCTGAAAATGAAAACAGGTCTTTCACCTGTCATCTGCCTCAGTGGCGCAACCGGTTAGCGCGTTCGGCTGTTAACCGAAAGGTTGGTAGTTCGAATCCACCCGGGGGCGGTAAACTTTTCCATTTGATCTTCATAACACTTCTACTCTTTCACTTACTCTTACTCCTCATCCTCATCATCATCATCATCATCATCATAAAGATAAATGCAACGCATCTTTTAAAAGTCCAACTGTTATACTTTTCAATCGTTGCTTTGTTTCTTACTTTGTGTAGATACATTCTGAAAATGAAAACAGGTCTTTCACTTGTCATCTGCCTCCGTGGCGCAACCGGTTAGCGCGTTCGGCTGTTAACCGAAAGGTTGGTGGTTCGAATCCACCCGGGGACGGTAAACTTTTCCATTTGATCTTCATTATACTTCTACTCTTACACTTACTCTTACTCCTCATCCTCATCATCATCATCATCATCATAAAGATAAATGCTACGCAACTTTTAAAAGTCCAACTGTTATACTTTTCAATCGTTGCTTTGTTTCTTACTTTGTGTAGATACATTACAAAAAGGGAAAACAGGTCTTTCACTTGTCATCTGCCTCCGTGGCGCAACTGGTTAGTGCGTTCGGCCGTTAACCGAAAGGTTGGTGGTTCGAATCAACCCGGGGGCGGTAAACTTTTCCATTTGATCTTCATAACACTTCTACTCTTTCACTTACTCTTACTCCTCATCCTCATCATCATCATCATCATCATAAAGATAAATGCTACGCAACTTTTAAAAGTCCAACTGTTATACTTTTCAATCGTTGCTTTGTTTCTTACTTTGTGTAGATCCATTTGATCTTCATAATACTTCTACTCTTACACTTACTCTTACTCCTCATCCTCATCATCATCATCATCATAAAGATAAATGCTACGCAACTTTTAAAAGTCCAACTGTTATACTTTTCAATCGTTGCTTTGTTTCTTACTTTGTGTAGATACATTCTGAAAATGAAAACAGGTCTTTCACTTGTCATCTGCCTCCATGGCGCAACCGGTTAGCGCGTTCGGCTGTTAACCGAACGGTTGGTGGTTTGAATCCACCCGGGGGCGGTAAACTTTTCCATTTGATCTTCATAATACTTCTACTTTTTCACTTACTCTTACTCCTCATCATCATCATCATCATCATCAAATAAAGATAAATGCTACGCAACTTTTAATAGTCCAACTGTTATACTTTTCAATCGTTGCTTTGTTTCTTACTTTGTGTAGATACATTCTGAAAATGAAAACAGGTCTTTCACTTGTCATCTGCCTCCATGGCGCAACCGGTTAGCGCGTTCGGCTGTTAACCGAACGGTTGGTGGTTTGAATCCACCCGGGGGCGGTAAACTTTTCCATTTGATCTTCATAATACTTCTACTCTTTCACTTACTCTTACTCCTCATCCTCATCATCATCATCATCAAATAAAGATAAATGCTACGCAACTTTTAATAGTCCAACTGTTATACTTTTCAATCGTTGCTTTGTTTCTTACTTTGTGTAGATACATTCTGAAAATGAAAACAGGTCTTTCACCTGTCATCTGCCTCAGTGGCGCAACCGGTTAGCGCGTTCGGCTGTTAACCGAAAGGTTGGTAGTTCGAATCCACCCGGGGGCGGTAAACTTTTCCATTTGATCTTCATAACACTTCTACTCTTTCACTTACTCTTACTCCTCATCCTCATCATCATCATCATCATCATAAAGATAAATGCTACGCAACTTTTAAAAGTCCAACTGTTGTACTTTTCAATCGTTGCTTTGTTTCTTACTTTGTGTAGATACATTCTGAAAATGAAAACAGGTCTTTCACTTGTCATCTGCTTCCGTGGCGCAACCGGTTAGCGCGTTCGGCTGTTAACCGAAAGGTTGGTGGTTCGAATCCACCCGGTAAACTTTTCCATTTGATCTTCGTAATACTTCTACTCTTACACTTACTCTTACTCCTCATCCTAATCATCATCATCATCATCATCATAAAGATAAATGCTACGCAACTTTTAAAAGTCCAACTGTTATACTTTTCAATCGTTGCTTTGTTTCTTACTTTGTGTAGATACATTCTGAAAATGAAAACAGGTCTTTCACTTGTCATCTGCCTCCGTGGCGCAACCGGTTAGCGCGTTCGGCTGTTAACCGAAAGGTTGGTGGTTCGAATCCACCCGGGGGCGGTAGACTTTTCCGTTTGATCTTCATAATACTTCTACTCTTACACTTACTCTTACTCCTCATCCTCATCATCATCATCATCATCATAAAGATAAATGCTACGCAACTTTTAAAAGTCCAACTGTTATACTTTTCAATCGTTGCTTTGTTTCTTACTTTGTGTAGATCCATTTGATCTTCATAATACTTCTACTCTTACACTTACTCTTACTCCTCATCCTCATCATCATCATCATCATAAAGATAAATGCTACGCAACTTTTAAAAGTCCAACTGTTATACTTTTCAATCGTTGCTTTGTTTCTTACTTTGTGTAGATACATTCTGAAAATGAAAACAGGTCTTTCACTTGTCATCTGCCTCCGTGGCGCAACCGGTTAGCGCGTTCGGCTGTTAACCGAACGGTTGGTGGTTTGAATCCACCCGGGGGCGGTAAACTTTTCCATTTGATCTTCATAATACTTCTACTCTTTCACTTACTCTTACTCCTCATCCTCATCATCATCATCATCAAATAAAGATAAATGCTACGCAACTTTTAATAGTCCAACTGTTATACTTTTCAATCGTTGCTTTGTTTCTTACTTTGTGTAGATACATTCTGAAAATGAAAACAGGTCTTTCACTTGTCATCTGCCTCCGTGGCGCAACTGGTTAGCGCGTTCGGCTGTTAACCGAAAGGTTGGTGGTTCGAATCCACCCGGGGGCGGTAAACTTTTCCATTTGATCTTCATAATACTTCTACTCTTACACTTACACTTACTCCTCATCCTCATCCTCATCATCATCATCATAAAGATAAATGCTACGCTACTTTTAAAAGTCCAACTGTTATACTTTTCAATCGTTGTTTTGTTTCTTACTTTGTGTAGATACATTGTGAAAATGAAAACAGGTCTTTCACTTGTCATCTGCCTCCGTGGCGCAACCGGTTAGCGCGTTCGGCTGTTAACCGAAAGGTTGGTGGTTCGAATCCACCCGGGGGCGGTAAACTTTTCCATTTGATCTTCGTAATACTTCTACTCTTACACTTACTCTTACTCCTCATCCTAATCATCATCATCATCATCATCATAAAGATAAATGCTACGCAACTTTTAAAAGTCTAACTGTTATACTTTTCAATCGTTGCTTTGTTTCTTACTTTGTGTAGATACATTCTGAAAATGAAAACAGGTCTTTCACCTGTCATCTGCCTCAGTGGCGCAACCGGTTAGCGCGTTCGGCTGTTAACCGAAAGGTTGGTAGTTCGAATCCACCCGGGGGCGGTAAACTTTTCCATTTGATCTTCATAACACTTCTACTCTTTCACTTACTCTTGCTCCTCATCCTCATCATCATCATCATCATCATAAAGATAAATGCTACGCAACTTTTAAAAGTCCAACTGTTATACTTTTCAATCGTTGCTTTGTTTCTTACTTTGTGTAGATACATTCTGAAAATGAAAACAGGTCTTTCACTTGTCATCTGCTTCCGTGGCGCAACCGGTTAGCGCGTTCGGCTGTTAACCGAAAGGTTGGTGGTTCGAATCCACCCGGTAAACTTTTCCATTTGATCTTCGTAATACTTCTACTCTTACACTTACTCTTACTCCTCATCCTAATCATCATCATCATCATCATCATCATAAAGATAAATGCTACGCAACTTTTAAAAGTCCAACTGTTATACTTTTCAATCGTTGCTTTGTTTCTTACTTTGTGTAGATACATTCTGAAAATGAAAACAGGTCTTTCACCTGTCATCTGCCTCAGTGGCGCAACCGGTTAGCGCGTTCGGCTGTTAACCGAAAGGTTGGTAGTTCGAATCCACCCGGGGGCGGTAAACTTTTCCATTTGATCTTCATAACACTTCTACTCTTTCACTTACTCTTACTCCTCATCCTCATCATCATCATCATAAAGATAAATGCTACGCAACTTTTAAAAGTCCAACTGTTATACTTTTCAATCGTTGCTTTGTTTCTTACTTTGTGTAGATACATTCTGAAAATGAAAACAGGTCTTTCACTTGTCATCTGCCTCCGTGGCGCAACCGGTTAGCGCGTTCGGCTGTTAACCGAAAGGTTGGTGGTTCGAATCCACCCGGGGGCGGTAAACTTTTCCATTTGATCTTCGTAATACTTCTACTCTTACACTTACTCTTACTCCTCATCCTAATCATCATCATCATCATCATCATAAAGATAAATGCTACGCAACTTTTAAAAGTCCAACTGTTATACTTTTCAATCGTTGCTTTGTTTCTTACTTTGTGTAGATACATTCTGAAAATGAAAACAGGTCTTTCACTTGTCATCTGCCTCCGTGGCGCAACCGGTTAGCGCGTTCGGCTGTTAACCGAAAGGTTGGTGGTTCGAATCCACCCGGGGGCGGTAAACTTTTCCATTTGATCTTCATAATACTTCTACTCTTTCACTTACTCTTACTTCTCATCCTCATCATCATCATATAATAAAGATAAATGCTACGCAACTTTTAATAGTCCAACTGTTATACTTTTCAATCGTTGCTTTGTTTCTTACTTTGTGTAGATACATTCTGAAAATGAAAACAGGTCTTCCACTTGTCATCTGCCTCCGTGGCGCAACCGGTTAGCGCGTTCGGCTGTTAACCGAAAGGTTGGTGGTTCGAATCCACCCGGGGGCGGTAAACTTTTCCATTTGAACGTCATAATACTTCTACTCTTTCACTTACTCTTACTCCTCATCCTCATCATCATCATCATCATAAAGATAAATGCTACGCAACTTTTAAAAGTCCAACTGTTATACTTTTCAATCGTTGCTTTGTTTCTTACTTTGTGTAGATACATTCTGAAAATGAAACCAGGTCTTTCACTTGTCATCTGCCTCCGTGGCGCAACCGGTTAGCGCGTTCGGCTGTTAACCGAAAGGTTGGTGGTTCGAATCCAACCGGGAGCGGTAAACTTTTCCATTTGATCTTCATAACACTTCTACTCTTTCACTTACTCTTACTCCTCATCCTCATCATCATCATCATAAAGATAAATGCTACGCAACTTTTAAAAGTCCAACTGTTATACTTTTCAATCGTTGCTTTGTTTCTTACTTTGTGTAGATACATTCTGAAAATGAAAACAGGTCTTTCACTTGTCATCTGCCTCCGTGGCGCAACCGGTTAGCGCGTTCGGCTGTTAACCGAAAGGTTGGTGGTTCGAATCCACCCGGGGGCGGTAAACTTTTCCATTTGATCTTCATAATACTTCTACTCTTACACTTACACTTACTCCTCATCCTCCTCATCATCATCATCATCATAAAGATAAATGCTACGCAACTTTTAAAAGTCCAACTGTTATACTTTTCAATCGTTGCTTTGTTTCTTACTTTGTGTAGATACATTGTGAAAATGAAAACAGGTCTTTCACTTGTCATCTGCCTCCGTGGCGCAACCGGTTAGCGCGTTCGGCTGTTAACCGAAAGGTTGGTGGTTCGAATCCACCCGGGGGCGGTAAACTTTTCCATTTGATCTTCGTAATACTTCTACTCTTACACTTACTCTTACTCCTCATCCTAATCATCATCATCATCATCATCATAAAGATAAATGCTACGCAACTTTTAAAAGTCCAACTGTTATACTTTTCAATCGTTGCTTTGTTTCTTACTTTGTGTAGATACATTCTGAAAATGAAAACAGGTCTTTCACTTGTCATCTGCCTCCGTGGCGCAACCGGTTAGCGCGTTCGGCTGTTAACCGAAAGGTTGGTAGTTCGAATCCACCCGGGGGCGGTAAACTTTTCCATTTGATCTTCATAATACTTCTACTCTTTCACTTACTCTTACTTCTCATCCTCATCATCATCATCATCATATAATAAAGATAAATGCTACGCAACTTTTAATAGTCCAACTGTTATACTTTTCAATCGTTGCTTTGTTTCTTACTTTGTGTAGATACATTCTGAAAATGAAAACAGGTCTTCCACTTGTCATCTGCCTCCGTGGCGCAACCGGTTAGCGCGTTCGGCTGTTAACCGAAAGGTTGGTGGTTCGAATCCACCCGGGGGCGGTAAACTTTTCCATTTGAACGTCATAATACTTCTACTCTTTCACTTACTCTTACTCCTCATCCTCATCATCATCATCATCATAAAGATAAATGCTACGCAACTTTTAAAAGTCCAACTGTTATACTTTTCAATCGTTGCTTTGTTTCTTACTTTGTGTAGATACATTCTGAAAATGAAACCAGGTCTTTCACTTGTCATCTGCCTCCGTGGCGCAACCGGTTAGCGCGTTCGGCTGTTAACCGAAAGGTTGGTGGTTCGAATCCAACCGGGAGCGGTAAACTTTTCCATTTGATCTTCATAATACTTACACATACTCTTACTCCTCATCCTCATCATCGAATCTACCCGGGGGCGGTAAGAGTAAGTGTAAGAGTAGAAGTATTATGAAGATCAAATGTATCTACACAAAGTAAGAAACAAAGCAACGATTGAAAAGTATAACAGTATGACTTTCAAAAGTTGCGTAGCATTTATCTTTATTTGATGATGAGGATGAGGAGTAAGAGTAAGTGAAAGAGTAGAAGTATTATGAAGATCAAATGGAAAAGTTTACCGCCCCCGGGTGGATTCGAACCACCAACCTTTCGGTTAACAGCCGAACGCGCTAACCGGTTGCGCCACGGAGGCAGATGACAAATGAAAGACCTGTTTTCATTTTCAGAATGTATCTACACAAAGTAAGAAACAAAGCAACGATTGAAAAGTATAACAGTTGGACTATTAAAAGTTGCGTAGCATTTATCTTTATTTGATGATGATGATGAGGATGAGGAGTAAGAGTAAGTGAAAGAGTAGAAGTATTATGAAGATCAAATGGAAAAGTTTACCGCCCCCGGGTGGATTCGAACAACCAACCTTTCGGTTAACAGCCGAACGCGCTAACCGGTTGCGCCACGGAGGCAGATGACAAATGAAAGACCTGTTTTCATTTTCAGAATGTATCTACACAAAGTAAGAAACAAAGCAACGATTGAAAAGTATAACAGTTGGACTTTTAAAAGTTGCGTAGCATTTATCTTTATTTGATGATGATGATGATGATGAGGATGAGGAGTAAGAGTAAGTGTAAGAGTAGAAGTATTATGAAGATCAAATGGAAAAGTTTACCGCCCCCGGGTGGATTCGAACCACCAACCTTTCGGTTAACAGCCGAACGCGCTAACCGGTTGCGCCACGGAGGCAGATGACAAGTGAAAGACCTGTTTTCATTTTCAGAATGTATTTACACAAAGTAAGAAACAAAGCAACGATTGAAAAGTATAACAGTTGGACTATTAAAAGTTGCGTAGCATTTATCTTTATTTGATGATGATGATGATGATGAGGATGAGGAGTAAGAGTAAGTGAAAGAGTAGAAGTATTATGAAGATCAAATGGAAAAGTTTACCGCCCCCGGGTGGATTCGAACCACCAACCTTTCGGTTAACAGTAGAACGCGCTAACCGGTTGCGCCACGGAGGCAGATGACAAGTGAAAGACCTGTTTTCATTTTCAGAATGTATCTACACAAAGTAAGAAACAAAGCAACGATTGAAAAGTATAACAGTTGGACTTTTAAAAGTTGCGTAGCATTTATCTTTATTTGATGATGATGATGATGATGAGGATGAGGAGTAAGAGTAAGTGTAAGAGTAGAAGTATTATGAAGATCAAATGGAAAAGTTTACCGCCCCCGGGTGGATTCGAACCACCAACCTTTCGGTTAACAGCCGAACGCGCTAACCGGTTGCGCCACGGAGGCAGATGACAAGTGAAAGACCTGTTTTCATTTTCACAATGTATCTACACAAAGTAAGAAACAAAGCAACGATTGAAAAGTATAACAGTTGGACTTTTAAAAGTTGCGTAGCATTTATCTTTATTTGATGATGATGATGAGGATGAGGAGTAAGAGTAAGTGTAGAAGTATTATGAAGATCAAATGGAAAAGTTTACCGCCCCCGGGTGGATTCGAACCACCAACCTTTCGGTTAACAGCCGAACGCGCTAACCGGTTGCGCCACGGAGGCAGATGACAAATGAAAGACCTGTTTTCATTTTCAGAATGTATCTACACAAAGTAAGAAACAAAGCAACGATTGAAAAGTATAACAGTTGGACTTTTAAAAGTTGCGTAGCATTTATCTTTATGATGATGATGATGATGATGATGATGAGGATGAGGAGTAAGAGTAAGTGTAAGAGTAGAAGTATTATGAAGATCAAATGGAAAAGTTTACCGCCCCCGGGTGGATTCGAACCACCAACCTTTCGGTTAACAGCCGAACGCGCTAACCGGTTGCGCCACGGAGGCAGATGACAAGTGAAAGACCTGTTTTCATTTTCAGAATGTATCTACACAAAGTAAGAAACAAAGCAACGATTGAAAAGTATAACAGTTGGACTTTTAAAAGTTGCGTAGCATTTATCTTTATTTGATGATGATGATGAGGATGAGGAGTAAGAGTAAGTGTAAGAGTAGAAGTATTATGAAGATCAAATGGAAAAGTTTACCGCCCCCGGGTGGATTCGAACCACCAACCTTTCGGTTAACAGACGAACGCGCTAACCGGTTGCGCCACGGAGGCAGATGACAAGTGAAAGACCTGTTTTCATTTTCAGAATGTATCTACACAAAGTAAGAAACAAAGCAACGATTGAAAAGTATAACAGTTGGACTTTTAAAAGTTGCGTAGCATTTATCTTTATTTGATGATGATGATGATGATGAGGATGAGGAGTAAGAGTAAGTGTAAGAGTAGAAGTATTATGAAGATCAAATGGAAAAGTTTACCGCCCCCGGGTGGATTCGAACCACCAACCTTTCGGTTAACAGCCGAACGCGCTAACCGGTTGCGCCACGGAGGCAGATGACAAGTGAAAGACCTGTTTTCATTTTCAGAATGTATCTACACAAAGTAAGAAACAAAGCAACGATTGAAAAGTATAACAGTTGGACTTTTAAAAGTTGCGTAGCATTTATCTTTATTTGATGATGATGATGAGGATGAGGAGTAAGAGTAAGTGTAGAAGTATTATGAAGATCAAATGGAAAAGTTTACCGCCCCCGGGTGGATTCGAACCACCAACCTTTCGGTTAACAGCCGAACGCGCTAACCGGTTGCGCCACGGAGGCAGATGACAAATGAAAGACCTGTTTTCATTTTCAGAATGTATCTACACAAAGTAAGAAACAAAGCAACGATTGAAAAGTATAACAGTTGGACTATTAAAAGTTGCGTAGCATTTATCTTTATTTGATGATGATGATGATGAGGATGAGGAGTAAGAGTAAGTGAAAGAGTAGAAGTATTATGAAGATCAAATGGAAAAGTTTACCGCCCCCGGGTGGATTCGAACCACCAACCTTTCGGTTAACAGCCGAACGCGCTAACCGGTTGCGCCACGGAGGCAGATGACAAGTGAAAGACCTGTTTTCATTTTCAGAATGTATCTACACAAAGTAAGAAACAAAGCAACGATTGAAAAGTATAACAGTTGGACTTTTAAAAGTTGCGTAGCATTTATCTTTATGATGATGATGATGATGATGATGATGAGGATGAGGAGTAAGAGTAAGTAAATGAGTAGAAGTATTATGAAGATCAAATGGAAAAGTTTACCGCCCCCGGGTGGATTCGAACCACCAACCTTTCGGTTAACAGCCGAATGCGCTAACCGGTTGCGCCACGGAGGCAGATGACAAGTGAAAGACCTTTTTTCATTTTCAGAATGTATCTACACAAAGTAAGAAACAAAGCAACGATTGAAAAGTATAAAAGTATGACTTTCAAAAGTTGCGTAGCATTTATCTTTATTTGATGATGATGATGAGGATGAGGAGTAAGAGTAAGTGAAAGAGTAGAAGTATTATGAAGATCAAATGGAAAAGTTTACCGCCCCCGGGTGGATTCGAACAACCAACCTTTCGGTTAACAGCCGAACGCGCTAACCGGTTGCGCCACGGAGGCAGATGACAAATGAAAGACCTGTTTTCATTTTCAGAATGTATTTACACAAAGTAAGAAACAAAGCAACGATTGAAAAGTATAACAGTTGGACTATTAAAAGTTGCGTAGCATTTATCTTTATTTGATGATGATGATGAGGATGAGGAGTAAGAGTAAGTGAAAGAGTAGAAGTATTATGAAGATCAAATGGAAAAGTTTACCGCCCCCGGGTGGATTCGAACCACCAACCTTTCGGTTAACAGTAGAACGCGCTAACCGGTTGCGCCACGGAGGCAGATGACAAGTGAAAGACCTGTTTTCATTTTCAGAATGTATCTACACAAAGTAAGAAACAAAGCAACGATTGAAAAGTATAACAGTTGGACTTTTAAAAGTTGCGTAGCATTTATCTTTATGATGATGATGATGATGAGGATGAGGAGTAAGAGTAAGTAAATGAGTAGAAGTATTATGAAGATCAAATGGAAAAGTTTACCGCCCCCGGGTGGATTCGAACCACCAACCTTTCGGTTAACAGTAGAACGCGCTAACCGGTTGCGCCACGGAGGCAGATGACAAGTGAAAGACCTGTTTTCATTTTCAGAATGTATCTACACAAAGTAAGAAACAAAGCAACGATTGAAAAGTATAACAGTTGGACTATTTAAAGTTGCGTAGCATTTATCTTTTTTTGATGATGATGATGATGAGGATGAAGAGTAAGAGTAAGTGAAAGAGTAGAAGTATTATGAAGATCAAATGGAAAAGTTTACCGCCCCCGGGTGGATTCGAACCACCAACCTTTCGGTTAACAGCCGAATGCGCTAACCGGGTGCGCCACGGAGGCAGATGACAAGTGAAAGACCTGTTTTCATTTTCAGAATGTATTTACACAAAGTAAGAAACAAAGCAACGATTGAAAAGTATAACAGTTGGACTATTAAAAGTTGCGTAGCATTTATCTTTATTTGATGATGATGATGAGGATGAGGAGTAAGAGTAAGTGAAAGAGTAGAAGTATTATGAAGATCAAATGGAAAAGTTTACCGCCCCCGGGTGGATTCGAACCACCAACCTTTCGGTTAACAGTAGAACGCGCTAACCGGTTGCGCCACGGAGGCAGATGACAAGTGAAAGACCTGTTTTCATTTTCAGAATGTATCTACACAAAGTAAGAAACAAAGCAACGATTGAAAAGTATAACAGTTGGACTTTTAAAAGTTGCGTAGCATTTATCTTTATGATGATGATGATGATGAGGATGAGGAGTAAGAGTAAGTAAATGAGTAGAAGTATTATGAAGATCAAATGGAAAAGTTTACCGCCCCCGGGTGGATTCGAACCACCAACCTTTCGGTTAACAGCCGAATGCGCTAACCGGTTGCGCTACGGAGGCAGATTACAAGTGAAAGACCTGTTTTCATTTTCAGAATGTATCTACACAAAGTAAGAAACAAAGCAACGATTGAAAAGTAAAACAGTATGACTTTCAAAAGTTGCGTAGCATTTATCTATATTTGATGATGATGATGAGGATGAGGAGTAAGAGTAAGTGTAAGAGTAGAAGTATTATGAAGATCAAATGGAAAAGTTTACCGCCCCCGGGTGGATTCGAACAACCAACCTTTCGGTTAACAGCCGAACGCGCTAACCGGTTGCGCCACGGAGGCAGATGACAAATGAAAGACCTGTTTTCATTTTCAGAATGTATCTACACAAAGTAAGAAACAAAGCAACGATTGAAAAGTATAACAGTTGGACTATTTAAAGTTGCGTAGCATTTATCTTTTTTTGATGATGATGATGATGAGGATGAAGAGTAAGAGTAAGTGAAAGAGTAGAAGTATTATGAAGATCAAATGGAAAAGTTTACCGCCCCCGGGTGGATTCGAACCACCAACCTTTCGGTTAACAGCCGAATGCGCTAACCGGTTGCGCTACGGAGGCAGATTACAAGTGAAAGACCTGTTTTCATTTTCAGAATGTATCTACACAAAGTAAGAAACAAAGCAACGATTGAAAAGTAAAACAGTATGACTTTCAAAAGTTGCGTAGCATTTATCTATATTTGATGATGATGATGAGGATGAGGAGTAAGAGTAAGTGTAAGAGTAGAAGTATTATGAAGATCAAATGGAAAAGTTTACCGCCCCCGGGTGGATTCGAACAACCAACCTTTCGGTTAACAGCCGAACGCGCTAACCGGTTGCGCCACGGAGGCAGATGACAAATGAAAGAGCTGTTTTCATTTTCAGAATGTATCTACACAAAGTAAGAAACAAAGCAACGATTGAAAAGTATAACAGTTGGACTATTTAAAGTTGCGTAGCATTTATCTTTTTTTGATGATGATGATGATGAGGATGAAGAGTAAGAGTAAGTGAAAGAGTAGAAGTATTATGAAGATCAAATGGAAAAGTTTACCGCCCCCGGGTGGATTCGAACCACCAACCTTTCGGTTAACAGCCGAACGCGCTAACCGGTTGCGCCACGGAGGCAGATGACAAGTGAAAGACCTGTTTTCATTTTCAGAATGTATCTACACAAAGTAAGAAACAAAGCAACGATTGAAAAGTATAACAGTTGGACTATTAAAAGTTGCGTAGCATTTATCTTTATTTGATGATGATGATGATGAGGATGAGGAGTAAGAGTAAGTGAAAGAGTAGAAGTATTATGAAGATCAAATGGAAAAGTTTACCGCCCCCGAGTGGATTCGAACCACCAACCTTTCGGTTAACAGCCGAACGCGCTAACCGGTTGCGCCACGGAGGCAGATGACAAGTGGAAGACCTGTTTTCATTTTCAGAATGTATCTACACAAAGTAAGAAACAAAGCAACGATTGAAAAGTATAACAGTTGGACTATTAAAAGTTGCGTAGCATTTATCTTTATTTGATGATGATGATGATGATGAGGATGAGGAGTAAGAGTAAGTGAAAGAGTAGAAGTATTATGAAGATCAAATGGAAAAGTTTACCGACCCCGGGTGGATTCGAACCACCAACCTTTCGGTTAACAGCCGAACGCGCTAACCGGTTGCATCACGGAGGCAGATGACAAGTGGAAGACCTGGTTTCATTTTCAGAATGTATCTACACAAAGTAAGAAACAAAGCAACGATTGAAAAGTATAACAGTTGGACTTTTAAAAGTTGCGTAGCATTTATCTTTATGATGATGATGATGATGAGGATGAGGAGTAAGAGTAAGTGAAAGAGTAGAAGTATTATGACGTTCAAATGGAAAAGTTTACCGCCCCCGGGTGGATTCGAACCACCAACCTTTCGGTTAACAGCCGAACGCGCTAACCGGTTGCGCCACGGAGGCAGATGACAAGTGAAAGACCTGTTTTCATTTTCAGAATGTATCTACACAAAGTAAGAAACAAAGCAACGATTGAAAAGTATAACAGTTGGACTTTTAAAAGTTGCGTAGCATTTATCTTTATTTGATGATGATGAGGATGAGGAGTAAGAGTAAGTGAAAGAGTAGAAGTATTATGAAGATCAAATGGAAAAGTTTACCGCCCCCGGGTGGATTCGAACCACCAACCTTTCGGTTAACAGCCGAACGCGCTAACCGGTTGCGCCACGGAGGCAGATGACAAGTGGAAGACCTGTTTTCATTTTCAGAATGTATCTACACAAAGTAAGAAACAAAGCAACGATTGAAAAGTATAACAGTTGGACTATTAAAAGTTGCGTAGCATTTATCTTTATTTGATGATGATGATGATGATGAGGATGAGGAGTAAGAGTAAGTGAAAGAGTAGAAGTATTATGAAGATCAAATGGAAAAGTTTACCGACCCCGGGTGGATTCGAACCACCAACCTTTCGGTTAACAGCCGAACGCGCTAACCGGTTGCATCACGGAGGCAGATGACAAGTGGAAGACCTGGTTTCATTTTCAGAATGTATCTACACAAAGTAAGAAACAAAGCAACGATTGAAAAGTATAACAGTTGGACTTTTAAAAGTTGCGTAGCATTTATCTTTATGATGATGATGATGATGAGGATGAGGAGTAAGAGTAAGTGAAAGAGTAGAAGTATTATGACGTTCAAATGGAAAAGTTTACCGCCCCCGGGTGGATTCGAACCACCAACCTTTCGGTTAACAGCCGAACGCGCTAACCGGTTGCGCCACGGAGGCAGATGACAAGTGGAAGACCTGTTTTCATTTTCAGAATGTATCTACACAAAGTAAGAAACAAAGCAACGATTGAAAAGTATAACAGTTGGACTATTAAAAGTTGCGTAGCATTTATCTTTATTTGATGATGATGATGATGATGAGGAGTAAGAGTAAGTGAAAGAGTAGAAGTATTATGAAGATCAAATGGAAAAGTTTACCGCCCCCGGGTGGATTCGAACCACCAACCTTTCGGTTAACAGCCGAACGCGCTAACCGGTTGCGCCACGGAGGCAGATGACAAGTTAAAGACCTGTTTTCATTTTCAGAATGTATCTACACAAAGTAAGAAACAAAGCAACGATTGAAAAGTATAACAGTATGACTTTTAAAAGTTGCGTAGCATTTATCTTTATTTGATGATGATGATGATGATGATGAGGATGAGGAGTAAGAGTAAGTGAAAGAGTAGAAGTATTATGAAGATCAAATGGAAAAGTTTACGGCCCCCGGGTGGATTCGAACCACCAACCTTTCGGTTAACAGCCGAACTCGCTAACCGGTTGCGCCACGGAGGCAGATGAAAAATGAAAGACCTGTTTTCATTTCAGAATATATCTACACAAAGTAAGAAACAAAGCAACGATTGAAAAGTATAACAGTTGGACTATTAAAAGTTGCGTAGCATTTATCTTTATTTGATGATGATGATGATGATGAGGATGAGGAGTAAGAGTAAGTGAAAGAGTAGAAGTATTATGAAGATCAAATGGAAAAGAGTACCGACCCCGGGTGGATTCGAACCACCAACCTTTCGGTTAACAGCCGAACGCGCTAACCGGTTGCATCACGGAGGCAGATGACAAGTGGAAGACCTGGTTTCATTTTCAGAATGTATCTACACAAAGTAAGAAACAAAGCAACGATTGAAAAGTATAACAGTTGGACTATTAAAAGTTGCGTAGCATTTATCTTTATTTGATGATGATGATGATGATGAGGATGAGGAGTAAGAGTAAGTGAAAGAGTAGAAGTATTATGACGTTCAAATAGAAAAGTTTACCGCCCCCGGGTGGATTCGAACCACCAACCTTTCGGTTAACAGCCGAACTCGCTAACCGGTTGCATCACGGAGGCAGATGACAAGTGAAAGACCTGTTTTCATTTTCAGAATGTATCTACACAAAGTAAGAAACAAAGCAACGATTGAAAAGTATAACAGTTGGACTTTTAAAAGTTGCGTAGCATTTATCTTTATTTGATGATGATTAGGATGAGGAGTAAGAGTAAGTGAAAGAGTAGAAGTATTATGAAGATCAAATGGAAAAGTTTACCGCCCCCGGGTGGATTCGAACCACCAACCTTTCGGATAACAGCCGAACGCGCTAACCGGTTGCGCCACGGAGGCAGATGACAAGTGAAAGACCTGTTTTCATTTTCAGAATGTATCTACACAAAGTAAGAAACTAAGCAACGATTGAAAAGTATAACAGTTTGACTTTTAAAAGTTGCGTAGCATTTATCTTTATTTTATGATGATGATGATGAGGATGAGGAGTAAGAGTAAGTGAAAGAGTAGAAGTATTATGAAGATCAAATGGAAAAGTTTACCGCCCCCGGGTGGATTCGAACCACCAACCTTTCGGTTAACAGCCAAACGCGCTAACCGGTTGCGCCACGGAGCCAGATGACAAGAGTAAGACCTGTTTTCATTTTCAGAATGTATCTACACAAAGTAAGAAACAAAGCAACGATTGAAAAGTATAACAGTTTGACTTTTAAAAGTTGCGTAGCATTTATCTTTATTTGATGATGATGAGGATGAGGATGAGGAGTAAGAGTAAGTGAAAGAGTAGAAGTATTATGAAGATCAAATGGAAAAGTTTACCGCCCCCGGGTGGATTCGAACCACCAACCTTTCGGTTAACAGCCGAACGCGCTAACCGGTTGCGCCACGGAGGCAGATGACAAGAGTAAGACCTGTTTTCATTTTCAGAATGTATCTACACAAAGTAAGAAACAAAGCAACGATTGAAAAGTATAACAGTTTGACTTTTAAAAGTTGCGTAGCATTTATCTTTATTTGATGATGATGAGGATGAGGATGAGGAGTAAGAGTAAGTGAAAGAGTAGAAGTATGATGAATATCAAATGGAAAAGTTTACCGCCCCCGGGTGGATTCGAACCACCAACCTTTCGGTTAACAGCCGAACGTGCTAACCGGTTGCGCCACGGAGGCAGATGACAAGTGAAAGACCTGTTTTCATTTTCAGAATGTATCTACACAAAGTAAGAAACAAAGCAACGATTGAAAAGTATAACAGTTGGACTTTTAAAAGTTGCGTAGCATTTATCTTTATTTGATGATGATGAGGATGAGGAGTAAGAGTAAGTGAAAGAGTAGAAGTATTATGAAGATCAAATTGAAAAGTTTATCGCCCTCGGGTGGATTCGAACCACCAACCTTTCGGTTAACAGCCGAACGCGCTAACCGGTTGCGCCACGGAGGCAGATGACAAGAGTAAGACCTGTTTTCATTTTCAGAATGTATCTACACAAAGTAAGAAACAAAGACGAGATTGAAAAGTATAACAGTTTGACTTTTAAAAGTTGCGTAGCATTTATCTTTATTTGATGATGATGATGATGATGAGGATGAGGAGTAAGAGTAAGTGAAAGAGTAGAAGTATTATGAAGATCAAATGGAAAAGTTTACGGCCCCCGGGTGGATTCGAACCACCAACCTTTCGGTTAACAGCCGAACGCGCTAACCGGTTGCGCCACGGAGGCAGATGAAAAATGAAAGACCTGTTTTCATTTCAGAATATATCTACACAAAGTAAGAAACAAAGCAACGATTGAAAAGTATAACAGTTGGACTATTAAAAGTTGCGTAGCATTTATCTTTATTTGATGATGATGATGATGATGAGGATGAGGAGTAAGAGTAAGTGAAAGAGTAGAAGTATTATGAAGATCAAATGGAAAAGTTTACCGCCCCCGGATGGATTCGAACCACCAACCTTTCGGTTAACAGCCGAACGCGCTAACCGGTTGCGCCACGGAGGCAGATGACAAGAGTAAGACCTGTTTTCATTTTCAGAATGTATCTACACAAAGTAAGAAACAAAGCAACGATTGAAAAGTATAACAGTTTGACTTTTAAAAGTTGCGTAGCATTTATCTTTATTTGATGATGATGAGGATGAGGATGAGGAGTAAGAGTAAGTGAAAGAGTAGAAGTATTATGAAGATCAAATGGAAAAGTTTACCGCCCCCGGGTGGATTCGAACCACCAACCTTTCGGTTAACAGCCGAACGCGCTAACCGGTTGCGCCACGGAGGCAGATGACAAGAGTAAGACCTGTTTTCATTTTCAGAATGTATCTACACAAAGTAAGAAACAAAGCAACGATTGAAAAGTATAACAGTTTGACTTTTAAAAGTTGCGTAGCATTTATCTTTATTTGATGATGATGAGGATGAGGATGAGGAGTAAGAGTAAGTGAAAGAGTAGAAGTATTATGAAGATCAATTGAAAAGTTTACCGCCCCCGGGTGGATTCGAACCACCAACCTTTCGGTTAACAGCCAAACGCGCTAACCGGTTGCGCCACGGAGGCAGATGACAAGAGTAAGACCTGTTTTCATTTTCAGAATGTATCTACACAAAGTAAGAAACAAAGACGAGATTGAAAAGTATAACAGTTTGACTTTTAAAAGTTGCGTAGCATTTATCTTTATTTGATGATGATGATGATGAGGATGAGGATGAGGAGTAAGAGTAAGTGAAAGAGTAGAAGTATAATGAAGATCAAATGGAAAAGTTTACCGCCCCCGGGTGGATTCGAACCACCAACCTTTCGGTTAACAGCCGAACGCGCTAACCGGTTGCGCCACGGAGGCAGATGACAAGAGTAAGACCTGTTTTCATTTTCAGAATGTATCTACACAAAGTAAGAAACAAAGCAACGATTGAAAAGTATAACAGTTTGACTTTTAAAAGTTGCGTAGCATTTATCTTTATTTGATGATGATGATGATGAGGATGAGGAGTAAGAGTAAGTGAAAGAGTAGAAGTATTATGAAGATCAAATGGAAAAGTTAATGCCCCCGGGTGGATTCGAACCACCAACCTTTCGGTTAACAGCCAAACGCGCTAACCGGTTGCGCCACGGAGGCAGATGACAAGAGTAAGACCTGTTTTCATTTTCAGAATGTATCTACACAAAGTAAGAAACAAAGCAACGATTGAAAAGTATAACAGTTTGACTTTTAAAAGTTGCGTAGCATTTATCTTTATTTGATGATGATGAGGATGAGGATGAGGAGTAAGAGTAAGTGAAAGAGTAGAAGTATTATGAAGATCAAATGGAAAAGTTTACCGCCCCCGGGTGGATTCGAACCACCAACCTTTCGGTTTACAGCCGAACGCGCTAACCGGTTGCGCCACGGAGGCAGATGACAAGAGTAAGACCTGTTTTCATTTTCAGAATGTATCTACACAAAGTAAGAAACAAAGACGAGATTGAAAAGTATAACAGTTTGACTTTTAAAAGTTGCGTAGCATTTATCTTTATTTGATGATGATGAGGATGAGGATGAGGATGAGGAGTAAGAGTAAGTGAAAGAGTAGAAGTATAATGAAGATCAAATGGAAAAGTTTACCGCCCCCGGGTGGATTCGAACCACCAACCTTTCGGTTAACAGCCGAACGCGCTAACCGGTTGCGCCACGGAGGCAGATGACAAGTGTAAGACCTGTTTTCATTTTCAGAATGTATCTACACAAAGTAAGAAACAAAGCAACGATTGAAAAGTATAACAGTTGGACTTTTAAAAGTTGCGTAGCATTTATCTTTATTTGATGATGATGATGAGGATGAGGAGTAAGAGTAAGTGAAAGAGTAGAAGTATTATGAAGATCAAATGGAAAAGTTTACCGCCCCCGGGTGGATTCGAACCACCAACCTTTCGGTTAACAGCCGAACGCGCTAACCGGTTGCGCCACGGAGGCAGATGACAAGTGTAAGACCTGTTTTCATTTTCAGAATGTATCTACACAAAGTAAGAAACAAAGCAACGATTGAAAAGTATAACAGTTTGACTTTTAAAAGTTGCGTAGCATTTATCTTTATTTGATGATGATGATGATGATGAGGATGAGGAGTAAGAGTAAGTGAAAGAGTAGAAGTATTATGAAGATCAAATGGAAAAGTTTACCGCCCCCGGGTGGATTCGAACCACCAACCTTTCGGTTAACAGCCGAACGCGCTAACCGGTTGCGACACGGAGGCAGATGACAAGAGTAAGACCTGTTTTCATTTTCAGAATGTATCTACACAAAGTAAGAAACAAAGCAACGATTGAAAAGTATAACAGTTTGACTTTTAAAAGTTGCGTAGCATTTATCTTTATTTGATGATGATGAGGATGAGGATGAGGAGTAAGAGTAAGTGAAAGAGTAGAAGTATTATGAAGATCAAATGGAAAAGTTTACCGCCCCCGGGTGGATTCGAACCACCAACCTTTCGGTTAACAGCCGAACGCGCTAACCGGTTGCGCCACGGAGGCAGATGACAAGAGTAAGACCTGTTTTCATTTTCAGAATGTATCTACACAAAGTAAGAAACAAAGCAACGATTGAAAAGTATAACAGTTTGACTTTTAAAAGTTGCGTAGCATTTATCTTTATTTGATGATGATGATGATGAGGATGAGGAGTAAGAGTAAGTGAAAGAGTAGAAGTATTATGAAGATCAAATGGAAAAGTTAATGCCCCCGGGTGGATTCGAACCACCAACCTTTCGGTTAACAGCCAAACGCGCTAACCGGTTGCGCCACGGAGGCAGATGACAAGAGTAAGACCTGTTTTCATTTTCAGAATGTATCTACACAAAGTAAGAAACAAAGCAACGATTGAAAAGTATAACAGTTTGACTTTTAAAAGTTGCGTAGCATTTATCTTTATTTGATGATGATGAGGATGAGGATGAGGAGTAAGAGTAAGTGAAAGAGTAGAAGTATTATGAAGATCAAATGGAAAAGTTTACCGCCCCCGGGTGGATTCGAACCACCAACCTTTCGGTTTACAGCCGAACGCGCTAACCGGTTGCGCCACGGAGGCAGATGACAAGAGTAAGACCTGTTTTCATTTTCAGAATGTATCTACACAAAGTAAGAAACAAAGACGAGATTGAAAAGTATAACAGTTTGACTTTTAAAAGTTGCGTAGCATTTATCTTTATTTGATGATGATGAGGATGAGGATGAGGATGAGGAGTAAGAGTAAGTGAAAGAGTAGAAGTATAATGAAGATCAAATGGAAAAGTTTACCGCCCCCGGGTGGATTCGAACCACCAACCTTTCGGTTAACAGCCGAACGCGCTAACCGGTTGCGCCACGGAGGCAGATGACAAGTGTAAGACCTGTTTTCATTTTCAGAATGTATCTACACAAAGTAAGAAACAAAGCAACGATTGAAAAGTATAACAGTTGGACTTTTAAAAGTTGCGTAGCATTTATCTTTATTTGATGATGATGATGAGGATGAGGAGTAAGAGTAAGTGAAAGAGTAGAAGTATTATGAAGATCAAATGGAAAAGTTTACCGCCCCCGGGTGGATTCGAACCACCAACCTTTCGGTTAACAGCCGAACGCGCTAACCGGTTGCGCCACGGAGGCAGATGACAAGTGTAAGACCTGTTTTCATTTTCAGAATGTATCTACACAAAGTAAGAAACAAAGCAACGATTGAAAAGTATAACAGTTTGACTTTTAAAAGTTGCGTAGCATTTATCTTTATTTGATGATGATGATGATGATGAGGATGAGGAGTAAGAGTAAGTGAAAGAGTAGAAGTATTATGAAGATCAAATGGAAAAGTTTACCGCCCCCGGGTGGATTCGAACCACCAACCTTTCGGTTAACAGCCAAACGCGCTAACCGGTTGCGCCACGGAGGCAGATGACAAGAGTAAGACCTGTTTTCATTTTCAGAATGTATCTACACAAAGTAAGAAACAAAGACGAGATTGAAAAGTATAACAGTTTGACTTTTAAAAGTTGCGTAGCATTTATCTTTATTTGATGATGATGATGATGATGATGAGGATGAGGATGAGGAGTAAGAGTAAGTGAAAGAGTAGAAGTATAATGAAGATCAAATGGAAAAGTTTACCGCCCCCGGGTGGATTCGAACCACCAACCTTTCGGTTAACAGCCGAACGCGCTAACCGGTTGCGCCACGGAGGCAGATGACAAGTGAAAGACCTGTTTTCATTTTCAGAATGTATCTACACAAAGTAAGAAACAAAGCAACGATTGAAAAGTATAACAGTTTGACTTTTAAAAGTTGCGTAGCATTTATCTTTATTTGATGATGATGATGATGAGGATGAGGAGTAAGAGTAAGTGAAAGAGTAGAAGTATTATGAAGATCAAATGGAAAAGTTAATGCCCCCGGGTGGATTCGAACCACCAACCTTTCGGTTAACAGCCAAACGCGCTAACCGGTTGCGCCACGGAGGCAGATGACAAGAGTAAGACCTGTTTTCATTTTCAGAATGTATCTACACAAAGTAAGAAACAAAGACGAGATTGAAAAGTATAACAGTTTGACTTTTAAAAGTTGCGTAGCATTTATCTTTATTTGATGATGATGATGATGAGGATGAGGAGTAAGAGTAAGTGAAAGAGTAGAAGTATTATGAAGATCAAATGGAAAAGTTTACCGCCCCCGGGTGGATTCGAACCACCAACCTTTCGGTTAACAGCCAAACGCGCTAACCGGTTGCGCCACGGAGGCAGATGAGAAGAGTAAGACCTGTTTTCATTTTCAGAATGTATCTACACAAAGTAAGAAACAAAGCAACGATTGAAAAGTATAACAGTTTGACTTTTAAAAGTTGCGTAGCATTTATCTTTATTTGATGATGATGATGATGATGAGGATGAGGAGTAAGAGTAAGTGAAAGAGTAGAAGTATTATGAAGATCAAATGGAAAAGTTTACCGCCCCCGGGTGGATTCGAACCACCAACCTTTCGGTTAACAGCCGAACGCGCTAACCGGTTGCGCCACGGAGGCAGATGACAAGTGAAAGACCTGTTTTCATTTTCAGAATGTATCTACACAAAGTAAGAAACAAAGCAACGATTGAAAAGTATAACAGTTGGACTATTAAAAGTTGCGTAGCATTTATCTTTATTTGATGATGATGATGATGAGGATGAGGAGTAAGAGTAAGTGAAAGAGTAGAAGTATTATGAAGTTCAAATGGAAAAGTTTACCGCCCCCAGGTGGATTCGAACCACCAACCTTTCGGTTAACAGCCGAACGCTCTAACCGGTTGCGCCACGGAGGCAGATGACAAGTGTAAGACCTGTTTTCATGTTCAGAATGTATCTACACAAAGTAAGAAACAAAGCAACGATTGAAAAGTATAACAGTTGGACTTTTAAAAGTTGCGTAGCATTTATCTTTATTTGATGATGATGATGATGAGGATGAGGAGTAAGAGTAAGTGAAAGAGTAGAAGTATTATGAAGATCAAATGGAAAAGTTTACCGCCCCCGGGTGGATTCGAACCACCAACCTTTCGGTTAACAGCCAAACGCGCTAACCGGTTGCGCCACGGAGGCAGATGACAAGAGTAAGACCTGTTTTCATTTTCAGAATGTATCTACACAAAGTAAGAAACAACGACGAGATTGAAAAGTATAACAGTTTGACTTTTAAAAGTTGCGTAGCATTTATCTTTATTTGATGATGATGATGATGAGGATGAGGAGTAAGAGTAAGTGAAAGAGTAGAAGTATTATGAAGATCAAATGGAAAAGTTAATGCCCCCGGGTGGATTCGAACCACCAACCTTTCGGTTAACAGCCAAACGCGCTAACCGGTTGCGCCACGGAGGCAGATGACAAGAGTAAGACCTGTTTTCATTTTCAGAATGTATCTACACAAAGTAAGAAACAAAGACGAGATTGAAAAGTATAACAGTTTGACTTTTAAAAGTTGCGTAGCATTTATCTTTATTTGATGATGATGATGATGAGGATGAGGAGTAAGAGTAAGTGAAAGAGTAGAAGTATTATGAAGATCAAATGGAAAAGTTTACCGCCCCCGGGTGGATTCGAACCACCAACCTTTCGGTTAACAGCCAAACGCGCTAACCGGTTGCGCCACGGAGGCAGATGACAAGAGTAAGACCTGTTTTCATTTTCAGAATGTATCTACACAAAGTAAGAAACAAAGCAACGATTGAAAAGTATAACAGTTTGACTTTTAAAAGTTGCGTAGCATTTATCTTTATTTGATGATGATGATGATGATGAGGATGAGGAGTAAGAGTAAGTGAAAGAGTAGAAGTATTATGAAGATCAAATGGAAAAGTTTACCGCCCCCGGGTGGATTCGAACCACCAACCTTTCGGTTAACAGCCGAACGCGCTAACCGGTTGCGCCACGGAGGCAGATGACAAGTGAAAGACCTGTTTTCATTTTCAGAATGTATCTACACAAAGTAAGAAACAAAGCAACGATTGAAAAGTATAACAGTTGGACTATTAAAAGTTGCGTAGCATTTATCTTTATTTGATGATGATGATGAGGATGAGGAGTAAGAGTAAGTGAAAGAGTAGAAGTATTATGAAGTTCAAATGGAAAAGTTTACCGCCCCCGGGTGGATTCGAACCACCAACCTTTCGGTTAACAGCCGAACGCTCTAACCGGTTGCGCCACGGAGGCAGATGACAAGTGTAAGACCTGTTTTCATGTTCAGAATGTATCTACACAAAGTAAGAAACAAAGCAACGATTGAAAAGTATAACAGTTGGACTTTTAAAAGTTGCGTAGCATTTATCTTTATTTGATGATGATGATGATGAGGATGAGGAGTATGAGTAAGTGAAAGAGTAGAAGTATTATGAAGATCAAATGGAAAAGTTTACCGCCCCCGGGTGGATTCGAACCACCAACCTTTCGGTTAACAGCCAAACGCGCTAACCGGTTGCGCCACGGAGGCAGATGACAAGAGTAAGACCTGTTTTCATTTTCAGAATGTATCTACACAAAGTAAGAAACAACGACGAGATTGAAAAGTATAACAGTTTGACTTTTAAAAGTTGCGTAGCATTTATCTTTATTTGATGATGATGATGATGAGGATGAGGAGTAAGAGTAAGTGAAAGAGTAGAAGTATTATGAAGATCAAATGGAAAAGTTTACCGCCCCCGGGTGGATTCGAACCACCAACCTTTCGGTTAACAGCCGAACGCGCTAACCGGTTGCGCCACGGAGGCAGATGACAAGTGTAAGACCTGTTTTCATTTTCAGAATGTATCTACACAAAGTAAGAAACAAAGCAACGATTGAAAAGTATAACAGTTGGACTTTTAAAAGTTGCGTAGCATTTATCTTTATTTGATGATGATGATGAGGATGAGGAGTAAGAGTAAGTGAAAGAGTAGAAGTATTATGAAGATCAAATGGAAAAGTTTACCGCCCCCGGGTGGATTCGAACCACCAACCTTTCGGTTAACAGCCGAACGCGCTAACCGGTTGCGCCACGGAGGCAGATGACAAGAGTAAGACCTGTTTTCATTTTCAGAATGTATCTACACAAAGTAAGAAACAAAGCAACGATTGAAAAGTATAACAGTTTGACTTTTAAAAGTTGCGTAGCATTTATCTTTATTTGATGATGATGATGATGAGGATGAGGAGTAAGAGTAAGTGAAAGAGTAGAAGTATTATGAAGATCAAATGGAAAAGTTTACCGCCCCCGGGTGGATTCGAACCACCAACCTTTCGGTTAACAGCCAAACGCGCTAACCGGTTGCGCCACGGAGGCAGATGACAAGAGTAAGACCTGTTTTCATTTTCAGAATGTATCTACACAAAGTAAGAAACAAAGCAACGATTGAAAAGTATAACAGTTTGACTTTTAAAAGTTGCGTAGCATTTATCTTTATTTGATGATGATGATGATGATGAGGATGAGGAGTAAGAGTAAGTGAAAGAGTAGAAGTATTATGAAGATCAAATGGAAAAGTTTACCGCCCCCGGGTGGATTCGAACCACCAACCTTTCGGTTAACAGCCGAACGCGCTAACCGGTTGCGCCACGGAGGCAGATGACAAGTGAAAGACCTGTTTTCATTTTCAGAATGTATCTACACAAAGTAAGAAACAAAGCAACGATTGAAAAGTATAACAGTTGGACTATTAAAAGTTGCGTAGCATTTATCTTTATTTGATGATGATGATGAGGATGAGGAGTAAGAGTAAGTGAAAGAGTAGAAGTATTATGAAGTTCAAATGGAAAAGTTTACCGCCCCCAGGTGGATTCGAACCACCAACCTTTCGGTTAACAGCCGAACGCTCTAACCGATTGCGCCACGGAGGCAGATGACAAGTGTAAGACCTGTTTTCATGTTCAGAATGTATCTACACAAAGTAAGAAACAAAGCAACGATTGAAAAGTATAACAGTTGGACTTTTAAAAGTTGCGTAGCATTTATCTTTATTTGATGATGATGATGATGAGGATGAGGAGTAAGAGTAAGTGAAAGAGTAGAAGTATTATGAAGATCAAATGGAAAAGTTTACCGCCCCCGGGTGGATTCGAACCACCAACCTTTCGGTTAACAGCCAAACGCGCTAACCGGTTGCGCCACGGAGGCAGATGACAAGAGTAAGACCTGTTTTCATTTTCAGAATGTATCTACACAAAGTAAGAAACAACGACGAGATTGAAAAGTATAACAGTTTGACTTTTAAAAGTTGCGTAGCATTTATCTTTATTTGATGATGATGATGATGAGGATGAGGAGTAAGAGTAAGTGAAAGAGTAGAAGTATTATGAAGATCAAATGGAAAAGTTTACCGCCCCCGGGTGGATTCGAACCACCAACCTTTCGGTTAACAGCCGAACGCGCTAACCGGTTGCGCCACGGAGGCAGATGACAAGTGAAAGACCTGGTTTCATTTTCAGAATGTATCTACACAAAGTAAGAAACAAAGCAACGATTGAAAAGTATAACAGTTTGACTTTTAAAAGTTGCGTAGCATTTATCTTTATTTGATGATGATGATGATGATGAGGATGAGGAGTAAGAGTAAGTGAAAGAGTAGAAGTATTATGAAGATCAAATGGAAAAGTTTACCGCCCCCGGGTGGATTCGAACCACCAACCTTTCGGTTAACAGCCGAACGCGCTAACCGGTTGCGCCACGGAGGCAGATGACAAGTGAAAGACCTGTTTTCATTTTCAGAATGTATCTACACAAAGTAAGAAACAAAGCAACGATTGAAAAGTATAACAGTTGGACTATTAAAAGTTGCGTAGCATTTATCTTTATTTGATGATGATGATGATGAGGATGAGGAGTAAGTGAAACAGTAGAAGTATTATGAAGTTCAAATGGAAAAGTTTACCGCCCCCAGGTGGATTCGAACCACCAACCTTTCGGTTAACAGCCGAACGCGCTAACCGGTTGCGCCACGGAGGCAGATGACAAGTGTAAGACCTGTTTTCATGTTCAGAATGTATCTACACAAAGTAAGAAACAAAGCAACGATTGAAAAGTATAACAGTTGGACTTTTAAAAGTTGCGTAGCATTTATCTTTATTTGATGATGATGATGAGGATGAGGAGTAAGAGTAAGTGAAAGAGTAGAAGTATTATGAAGTTCAAATGGAAAAGTTTACCGCCCCCAGGTGGATTCGAACCACCAACCTTTCGGTTAATAGCCGAACGCGCTAACCGGTTGCGCCACGGAGGCAGATGACAAGTGTAAGACCTGTTTTCATGTTCAGAATGTATCTACACAAAGTAAGAAACAAAGCAACGATTGAAAAGTATAACAGTTGGACTTTTAAAAGTTGCGTAGCATTTATCTTTATTTGATGATGATGATGATGAGGATGAGGAGTAAGAGTAAGTGAAAGAGTAGAAGTATTATGAAGATCAAATGGAAAAGTTTACCGCCCCCGGGTGGATTCGAACCACCAACCTTTCGGTTAACAGCCGAACGCGCTAACCGGTTGCGACACGGAGGCAGATGACAAGAGTAAGACCTGTTTTCATTTTCAGAATGTATCTACACAAAGTAAGAAACAAAGCAACGATTGAAAAGTATAACAGTTTGACTTTTAAAAGTTGCGTAGCATTTATCTTTATTTGATGATGATGAGGATGAGGATGAGGAGTAAGAGTAAGTGAAAGAGTAGAAGTATGATGAATATCAAATGGAAAAGTTTACCGCCCCCGGGTGGATTCGAACCACCAACCTTTCGGTTAACAGCCGAACGTGCTAACCGGTTGCGCCACGGAGGCAGATGACAAGTGAAAGACCTGTTTTCATTTTCAGAATGTATCTACACAAAGTAAGAAACAAAGCAACGATTGAAAAGTATAACAGTTGGACTTTTAAAAGTTGCGTAGCATTTATCTTTATTTGATGATGATGAGGATGAGGAGTAAGAGTAAGTGAAAGAGTAGAAGTATTATGAAGATCAAATGGAAAAGTTTACCGCCCCCGGGTGGATTCGAACCACCAACCTTTCGGTTAACAGCCGAACGCGCTAACCGGTTGCGCCACGGAGGCAGATGACAAGTGAAAGACCTGTTTTCATTTTTAGAATGTATCTACACAAAGTAAGAAACAAAGCAACGATTGAAAAGTATAACAGTTTGACTTTTAAAAGTTGCGTAGCATTTATCTTTATTTGATGATGATGAGGATGAGGAGTAAGAGTAAGTGAAAGAGTAGAAGTATGATGAATATCAAATAAAAAAGTTTACCGCCCCCGGGTGGATTCGAACCACCAACCTTTCGGTTAACAGCCGAACGCGCTAACCGGTTGCGCCACGGAGGCAGATGACAAGTGTAAGACCTGTTTTCATTTTCAGAATGTATCTACACAAAGTAAGAAACAAAGCAACGATTGAAAAGTATAACAGTTGGACTTTTAAAAGTTGCGTAGCATTTATCTTTATGAAGCTGATGATGATGATGAGGAGGATGAGGAGCAAGAGTAAGGGTAAGAGTAGAAGTATTATGAAGATGGAAAAGTTTATCACCAACCTTTATTTAACAGCCGAACACGCTAACCTGTTGCGCCACGGAGCCAGATGACAGGTGAAACACCTGTTCTCATTTTGAGAATTTATCTACACAAAGTAAGAAACAAAGCAACGATTGAAAAGTATAACAGTTGGACTGTTAAAAGTTGCGTAGCATTTATCTTTATTTGATGATGATGATGAGGATGATGATGATAAGAATTAGGAGTAAGGGTAAGGGTAAACGTATGATGGAGATCGAATGGAAAAAGTTTACCGCCCCCGGGGTGATTTGAACCACCAACCTTTCGGTTAACAGCGTAACGCGCTAAACGGTTGCGCCACGGAGGCAGATGACAAGTGGATGACCTCCTCCTCATCATCAAATAAAGATAAATTGGCGGTAAACTTTTCCATTTGATCTTCATCATACTTCTACTCTTACTCTTACTCTTACTCTTCCTCCTCCTCATCATAAAACTGGATAAATGCTACGTAACTTTTAAAAATGCCAACTGTAATATTTTTCAATTGTTACTTTGTTTGGAGGATGAGTAGGAGGAGAAGGATTAAGGTCAAATGGAAAGGTATACCGCCCCCGGGTGGATTTGAACCACCAACCTTGTTGGTTACAGCTATTTCTAAAGTGTTGGCATAGAGAAAGTCATTTTTATTTTTCTGTTGACAGCAAATTTTGACCGTATTTTCCATTATAATTATTTTACATCACATTTTATACTGATGCGCGATAATCAGTGAAACCAGGCACATCAAACTTGCAAGTGATATCAGAAACGAGTTGACATTTATATCTGCAAAAATTATTTTAAATTGTTAAGTCAAACGATTCTCAGGCCAGGTTTTCGTCTTTCCTTATCGCTCATTTCTGTAGAGCAGTGGTCTCGTAAACCAGGGGTCTTGAGTTCGAATCTCACTGTGGCATGTGGTTAAGACGTTTTTTTTTCCTAAATTTTATTGTTGCCCTCGACGTATGACAACTTGTGCGTCTATTTACGAATTTAATCGGAGAGTATCCCTCCTCGTTTTCGTCCGCTGCCTCCCCTTTTTGACATCTCTCCCGTTATTTATCTCCCTTCTCTCTCCCCATCCTCTTCATCTATCTGTCGGCCTTCTCAATCTCCTCTACATTTCCTCCTCTCCCTCTACCTGTCTACTTTCTCTATCCCCGTCTTTCTACATTTCTCCCGCAATCTGCCCCTCTCCCCTTTCTTTTTCTGTCTCCCCCGTATTTCTCTCCCTCTTTCACCACCTCTACCTCTATATATCTCTCCACATCTTGACACTCTTTTCTCTCTCTTTCCCTATTTGTCTTCATCCTTTCTTGCTTACTCACTTTTTTATTTCTCTGTCTCTCTTTCTCTCTCCTCTTTCCCCTCTCTTTCTTTCTGCCTTTACCTCTTTTTCGCTCGTTCCGTCTTCCTGTATTTGTCTCTCTCCCTCTCTGTGTCTTTCTCCTCTCCTATCTCTTCTCTTTTTCTCCCCCATCTGTCACCCTCCCTCTCTATTTCTCTGTTTCCGCCTAACTTATCTCTTCTTCATCCACCTTTCCCTCTATCTGTCTCCCTCCGCTTCTCCCCTCTCTCTCTCTCTCCCTCTCCCCCCCCCCCCTCTCTCTCTCTCTCTCTCTCTCTCTCTCTCTCTCTCTCTCTCTCTCTCTCTGTATACATGGGTTTGCCATATGCACCAGTGAATTGATTGCCTTCGTGAAAATGTATCGGCTCAGTTCCAGGAGGTTCCTCTTCCCAGACACCATCTGCTACATTGTACTAACAATGGCGGCGGGGGCTTCTCGGTACAATGCAGCAGGTGCTAGCTGAGTAGAACCACCGATAACCACTCTCTCCTCCACCACCCAACCCCAACTCCCAAAACGAAGGATTTATTTACTTACATCCCCAGAAGCAAGTTAGAGACAAGAGCGAGTTTTAATGTGAAAAACAAGGGGTACTCGGCTGACCACAAAAAATAACCTGCATAGTTTAGTCGGCGCTCCCTTGAGTATGGGGGCGCCTCATGCGACAGAAAATAAATCCATCCCTCATTCAAAAGGAGGGAGTAATGCCTGGAATTATAATACGTATAAGTCTCTGTATTCAGACAGAAAAATATAAAGAGCTGGTAAAAATGGATTCCAGGGTGATGGAATGGATAGTGCGAACACTTTGCCCAAGGGTGTCCGAAAAGCAGTGTAATGTCGTGCCGGGGATCCCCACTTGGAGAATGAGCTTAACTATGAGTTGGAATAAGTATATAGAAGCTGCTGCCAAATCTGCTGCAAAGAAGATTAATACTCTTTAGCGGATTAGAAAATTTCTCAAACCTGCCAGTATCCTATATCTCTATAGCCCGATCAGTCTCTCCTTGACGTCGGGATGGGGTAAGGTATTACCAGTCGAGGATTCGTTCTCGACAATCAGTCCGGCAGGAACTGGACCATTTCGGTGGTCTTTTATCTGCCGGGCTGAAGTATACTGTCCTGGGTTGTCCTAGGAGGTGCACCCTCCCAGGCCTTGCCTCCCGTCCTTGGAGTGGAGTATGTTTATCGCTTGCTGCCTGAGGCGCCCGGCCCGGGGAATGCCGACGGGGTTGCCCAGGTTATTTTTGCTAAGCCAGAGTGCCCCTTGTTTAGGGGCGCTGGCTTGACTCTTCCCCCACTTTCCGACCTTGTGTCACGTATTCCTGCGCTGGGAGGGAATTAAATACCTATATCTCTATAAAGCCACCATTCGCCCGTGCATGGAGTAGTGTTGCCACATCTGAGCTGGTGCACCAATCACTAGTCTCTCCTTCTTGGATAAGATGCAAATAAGAGTTTCTAACGTAATAGGTCCCGCACTGTCTGCTAAACTCCAGGCGCTGCCAAATCGCTGCAGTGTTACATCCATGTGCTTGTTTTACAAGTACTTCCACGGAATGCGTTCCAATGAACTTACTGCATTTGTACTCCCTCAACGAAAATACTTCTGACCCACCCGACTAGCAGCAAAATCCCACCCCTTCACTGTAAAGGGCCCTAGATGCTGGAAACCTTTCTACTCTAATAACTTCTTTTCTCGGACTGCTTGCCTGTAGAATTCCCTCCTTACACCCTGTATTCGCGACCGTAAGAACATGCAGACATTTAGATGTAATCTGAACAAATATCTTGTTACGAAACTCCCCATCCACGTTGCCCCTATAAATCTGGTCCCTATCCCAGTAGCCACTTATTTTTTAGTGGCAATATGCTTTTTGGGCGTAACAAAAGTAAAAATAAAAATAAAACTCTAGAAAGTTAATAATTTACTGGTTCAGTCGTGTAAGATCCATTGTCGCACAGTTTTCACCGTAGAAGGCGATGTTTTTTTTAAGCTGTCAAGTATTTAGGGGTTTCCCCCTTGCACCTATTCCATGGTCAAAGGGTGTCTCGGCTCATGAACCCGTCATGGAACGAATATTCCAACTTGTTGGTGTCTAAATGTTTTATGTTGAATTTAAAATTGAGGAAGTGGGAGAAATTTTAAAGAAATGTTAACCGATAAAATATTTAAAGTATAGATGTATAGAAGAGTGCATTCTTTAGTTGGCTAGTAAACTTCAAAGGGAGATAATTTGGATTAGGTCCAAGAGAGATAACTCTTTAATAATTCTCCCTGCTCCATGCTTTCCTGACGGTACTGACATGCAGAAATTTAAAACTAATGTAAACAGACATCTCGCGGCACAGCTCCCAATTTAGGTTGACCCCCACCCCCTAAAAAAAAAACTTTCACCCTTTTTCTCAGTAGCCCCTTACGTCTACAGTGGCGTACTGCCTTGTTTGGGGTGAACTATGTTTTAAAAAAAACAACAGAATAGTTTCTTAAAGACAAACCACTCCCTACATTTTGAGGGCCTTGTTCCTAATTTGTTAAAAGTATATAATTATTTTTTAGCAAATGAATAATTCAAATTGTAGCATCTATTTAGTCGGGTTAGGGTTAGGGTTAGTTATTAATTCGAGGCAATTTTTACGGCTCGATTTTGTTGTAGGCATTGGTTTTCCAAATTCTTACGAGAATTAGGGACTTACAGGAGGGGCTGTAGTAGTGATAAACATTAACATTTATTTCCTCTGGTGGAGGTGATTTGGTCATACGAGGACCAATAAACCTCCACGGCGTATTAATTTCAACCGACCCTTGAAAGACTATTTCCAGACGTTTAGAGAATTGCACTAAAGAAGAAAAACGTCTTCTTTCCTGCCTTAGTCCACCGGACAGTCGAGAATGGTCATTATCCATTGAAAGAAATCCAGCTAGAAGAAAAGCGGCAGCCGAACTTTCCTATTTTCTTACCTTAATCCCTTTTCTGTGCTGTCTAACCTTTCGTCAACCTACACCCAACGGTGTAGGTGACTCAAATAAATATATCTTGATTTCCTTTCGTTTGACGTCCGTTTTCTTATAGAATATTATATGAGGATGTATTACATGCCAAGATATGCTCTTATAGGACCACGTGAAGGTTGTCATACGTGAAAGTAGCACTATGGAACTAGTAGGATTCGAACTTTGCATGCTAGATCGTCGGTCGGCGTCGCTATTCACTTCATTATCGCCGCCTCCCAGTTTCACATTAAAAACAAACCTCATATCTAACTTTGCTCTCGTGGGAAGGCAAACAAATAATACCATCGTTGCACCAAACGCCTTCCCTTTGTAAGGAGACAAATAAAGATAAAAATTACCAAAAAAAGTGATTCTTTTAATCACATGCCCCCAGTGAGATTCGAACTCACGACCCCTGGTTTACGAGACCAGTGCTCTAAACCACTGAGCTATGAGGGCAGACACGAAACTCGCTTTCAAATCGTTGAATTTATTCATTGATAATGATTTTTGAAGATAAATGTCAACTGGTGCGTGATATCAGTTTCAAGTTTCAATTTCCTGTTCTCAGTGGTTGGTGCTCGTTTATGACTGGAACACGCGAAACAATGATTAAAAACTGATCTTCATCGAGAAGATTACAAGGGAAATAAGTATGAAATCATATGAAATCATAATATATAATCAAGGGAGATAATCTCATTCCACGAATTAAAAAAAAAATGTATAACTTGCTCACAAAAAAACAAACCGCCATCCGATTTCTTGTAGTATCTGTTCTAATGCTTCACTTGGTTTATTCTGTTTTCGGTTAGTGAAAGAGAAGTCCTGCTAGACTGGGGCAATTTTAATTTTTGTTTCAATACAGTGCCCTTTTTTGTGGAACAGGACTTTCTCCACATTAAAAATCGACCTTGTGTCTAACTCTGCCCTCGTTGGGAGACGAGTAAATGGGACCAATACGCTCTCCGGGCAGAAATTAATCTAGCTGTAGTTTTATTTATCGAAAAAAAAAGAAACAATTTTCACATTTTGGTAATTTGGTGGAAAACAATAAAAGGATGCCAAATCACCTTAAAACGAAGTCTTAATGTAAATAAAATAGAAAGTGTTATCAGAAGAACTTATCCAACGATCAGATTTTGGACGCCATTTGCATTTTCTGTAGTAACTAATTTGAAAGTAAATAAAGATTTTATTAGCATTTGTTTGTAGAAAGCAATGAAGTTGTCGCATAAGTTTATTTTGTAAAATACTTGGTAATATATATATATATATTTTTAAATAGGTTTCATTGTCATAATTGATTAGCTAAACAGATTTAAGAAGAAAATTGAAATTCAAGAAAGCTTGAGTAATTGGTGTCTAATGGTTATGGAACAAATTCAATGCATATATATATATATATATATATATATATATATATATATATATATATATATATATATATATATATACATGTATATATATATATATATATATATATATATATATATATATATATATATATATATATATATAAGTTAAAAAGAAAATATATATTTTTAACCCGTTTGTACTATAATTTATTTCGCCCGGTGCTATTGTCTGGCTTTACACTCGTATACTGAGAGAATGAGATGCTTACACCGTATTGGAAATATTAAGGAGGAAGGTATAAAGGGGAAAGATGTTTAGCATTCCCTTTAGAGAAGAGTAAAGGCAAGGATACAGCAATTGACCGGTACCCAATCTAGCCAATAATGACAGCTACCCCTTCTCTCTAGTCACTTAATCAATCGTTGGACATGTTTTGGCTTTGGCGTGACCTAAAATTAGATGCGGATTTAGCGATATAGCCGAATTACAATAACAATTCTCTCTCTCTCTCTCTCTCTCTCTCTCTCTCTCTATATATATATATATATATATATATATATATATATATATATATATATAGAGAGAGAGAGAGAGAGAGAGAGAGAGAGAGAGAGAAAGAGAGAGAGAGCATAGAGAAAAAGGGGGTATTAGAAGGCTATCACAATGAAAGAAAGGGAAATATGTCGGTGTTGAGAAAGAAGACAAAAACAAGTGATTTTTAATAATAAATCTTACTTAATTAATCAAAGCTCCTACGCAGTGATCTAATGTGTGTGACCGTGTTTAATAATATATTTCAACGAAAGACTTCTTCATCAAATGATAGTGTTTCAAATCTCTTGAAATCCGTGTGGACAGGTAATGTTGTTTCATGGTTATAGCGCAGTAAATATCAATGTGGCCTGCAGCAAATGGAATAAATGAAATTAAAATTTCTTTATTGTATTTAAGTGATGAAATGTTTATTGTTACATTTATTTAAATTCAATTATTTATTTTATTTTTTGTAGGGAAGGGGTATACTAAGTGTGTTATTTTATTGTTTATATATATATATATATATATATATATATATATATTTTAGAGGTAGCATTATTAAAATCAATAAACAGACGAGTGGGAAAAAAAAAAGGAAAATTGTTAAAATTACCTTAAGGCCTTGTCGTCTGACCCTCTGAGAGGAAACGTCAGAATGGTAAATTAAAAACTAAAAGTCGAATGAGAAATGAAGGGGGGAGAAAAAAATAATAATTTTTTTCTCCCCCCTTCATTTCTCATTCGACTTTTAGTTTTTAATTTACCATTCTGACGTTTCCTCTCAGAGGGTCAGACGACAAGGCCTTAAGGTAATTTTAACAATTTTCCTTTTTTTTTTTTTTTCCCCACTCGTCTGTTTATTGATTTTAATAATGCTACCTCTAAAATTAATCCTACCATTCTGTTGTACACGTAATTTACTTACATATATATATATATATATATATATATATATATATATATA
>OY744544.1:59190824-59198324 GCA_963556195.1 Sepiola atlantica | reverse complement strand
TGCAGTTCTAGGAGGTCCACCCTCCCAGGCTTCGCCTCCCCTCTTTGGGGAGGTGTAAGTTTATTGCTTACTGTCTGAGGCGCCCCTACCGGGGAATGCCGACGGGGCTGCCCAGGCCATTTTTAAATGGCCAGAGTGCTCACCTCTCGAGCGCTGGCTTTTAACCCCACCACATCTTACTTGTGGGAGTAAGATAAAACTGGCCTTGTGCCTAACTCCTGGGGAGGAGTAAATACCTGTCCGGACCTTTGGGTCTGGATTTACGCCGGTCTATTGGGGGTTGCCGATCCTGTGCAGTTCTATGAGGTGCACCCTCCCAGGCTTTGCCTCCCCTCTTTGGGGAGGAGTAAGTTTATTGCTTACTGTCTGAGGCGCCCCTACCGGGGAATGCCGACGGGGCTGCCCAGGCTATTTTTTAAAAGCCAGAGTGCTCAAATTCTCGAGCGCTGGTTCTTTCCCACTTTCCCGACCTTGTGTCACATCTTACCTTGTGGGAGGAAGATAAATAGAGCAGTATATAAAGCCCCCCCCCCCTCTATAAAGTATGGATTTGGGGGATTAACAAAAAAAATTCTAAAAACATGTTTGGTGCTTCTGCAGTTACACAATGACATGTTAGGCCTCTCTTTAAAAAAAAAAAGAAATGTATAAACTTTATGTACTTACGCGATAGCTGAAAATATAACTGTACACCACGAATTACGCAAATTCATCCAGTATTTATTAAATTAAAAATTAAGATAAAAAACGATTGTATCTATATGTCGCCATTTTTTAAAATTATATTTTGAATTTTTCCGAATGTTATCTCCCTTGCTTACTTAGTAAGCTGAAATGTCTACCGATACGTAAGATCGTTTTTTTTCTTTCTTTTTCTTATAATTTAATAAATACTGGATGAATTTGCGCAATTTTTCCTGTACAATCTTATTTTCAGCTAATACGTAAGTACATAATAAAGTTTGGTACATTTCTTTAAATATTTTAATGTCATTGTGAAACTACAGAAGCACCAAAAAATTTCTAAAAAGTAACAAAGCAGACGACACTAAGCATGCGAAGGGTCTTGGTTAGGGTTAAAGTATTTTAGCCTTTCAAAATCAAAAAAGTTAAAACAACTTCCTCGAAAAAAAAGGTGTCTTTTAAATCGTAAACTCCTCAGGCCATTTCCGGGACTCTATTCTCTATTGATACTCAGGACTGACCCCATAATAATTAACATCTTCTGGGTTCCCATTCCTTATAAGTACGAACATATTTTTTTAATCTTCTATTTTATAGAGCGAGGTGGGGTGGGGGTGGGGTATTTTATGTATTTCTTGTCCCGAAATAAAATTAAAATTTACTTTTTAAAATCAATATTTACGATAGCAAAGTTAACATAATGTTTGTTTTTTTTTTTAATGTGGGGGGGGGGGGTCCAGCTCCCACGAAGTCCTGGTCGAGGTTAGAACAGATACTACACTCTGAAGCTGGACAAAAGTTCTTAAGTTTTCAGAGAATGTAACATTGAGATTTTATAATCGCTGGCGGCCATGATTTTTTTTTTTTTTTTTTTTGTTAAAAATATTTTTACTGTTTTAAAATAATCGTACACTTTAAGAAATTTATTTGTAACATAATAAAACAATTTAAAAAAAACAAGCACATGGCCAACAAAAGTGTGGGTAAGAGGATTGTGTTCATCCTCTGTCTATCCTACTCTCTATATTTATTTATTTTTTTTTCATAAATAAAATTTATTCAACAAAAATAAATAATAGTTAATTAATAAAAACAATATGCAAAAAAACAATATGCAAACATCGGATGCCCTGCTAGCTTGGCAGGCGGAGAGCAGGCTCATTATATTTCCTCAAATAGTGTCGACGGAGTGGCGCTCGTAAAGTCAAGTCAATTAACGATGGTCCCCGGTGTAGCGTGTCAGACCAAGGCTGTAAGGAAGTCCCGCGTTGCGGGGCCTATCGCTCCACTCGTCTCCACGGCGATCGGTTGAAATACAAATCTCAAAGACCCACATAGGTATTTACTCCTCCCCAGGAGTTAGGCACAAGGCCAGTTTTATCTTACTCCCACAGGTAAGATGTGACCACAGCTTGGGTCGAGAAAGTGGGGTTAAAAGCCAGCGCTCGAGAGGTGAGCACTCTGGCCATTTAAAAATTGCCTGGGCAGCCCCGTCGGCATTCCCCGGTAGGGGCGCCTCAGACAGTAAGCAATAAACTTACTCCTCCCCAAAGAGGGGAGGCGAAGCCTGGGAGGGTGGACCTCCTAGAACTGCACAGGACAATCCCATAGGACGGCGTAAATCAAGCCCCGGAGGCCAAGACAATACCAGTCTATGGGGTGCAGTATCCATCGGAACAGATACTACACTTTGATCATCAGCCAAAGGCCAACGAAAAGACCCACATATTTTGATCATTTGCGGTCTTCAGCTTACGCTGCTACGTGTTCAGGGATTGTCGCTGATTCCGTTACTGACGACCGCTCAAAACTGTCTACACAAGTCGCATCTCATAATAGCGACGTTTCCAAAGGGAACACCCGTCAGGCCATCGTGTCGTTTGCCATCCCCTCTGTCGAGGCCAACTGGAGCAACGATGTCTAATTCCCGTTAATATTATTAACCCGATAATTAACATTGATCTCATTAACAATAATTTATACAGATATATTAAGAAATCCACCATTGAATGTCCATGTGGTTCCACTATTTGGTGTATTTATCCGTTTCCCACTGCGTCAAGGTGAGACATGAATTCAGTTTAACGTGGGAGGCAGATGGGGAGCTCCTTCGAGGAGGCACTCTGAAATATTTTTTTTTTAAATAGCCGAGAATGAACCCATCGGCATTCTCTGGTCGCCTCAATCTCAGGCTGTCGGCAATAAACCAACCCGCTACCAGAGAAGGTAATGCTTTGATTATTACACTTCCTGGGCCGAACCAGACCATTCCTCATTTCGGCAAAGATGGGTATGACGGTTCAGGGAAGACCCTAGGTTGGCAGAATGATGCGATGGCGAACCTCTGCTGCAATTGGATTCTTCGTAAAATCTTACGATTAAAAAAGTTTGATCTTGGTATAGAGCTTTGTTTTCAATCACATCCACCACATTTATATTATAGATTTGTGTTATTACACTAAAGAGAAACATTCGAACGCACGCACCCCTGTCGTATCAAAGAATCAGAGTTAGTCATATTTCGGTTCAGTAGATTGTTTCATTGAAGCCCGGATCCTCGTTTCTCAAGAAGCTCTTGTTATAAATTAGTCGATCAGGGGCGTCGAAAGCTTTTTCTTTTTTTTTTAGTGGAAAGTGGGGGAGGGGTGACTGAAGTTCTTTGTTCTTGGGTTAAGGATGTGAACGCAGCCCTCCCCGATATTTACAAGAGGCGACTTCCTTTCTTTTGTGTTTCTCTACAAAAAAAGTAAAATAATAAATTTGAAAAAAAAAAAAATACAAAAAACCTAAACTTTCTTTTCTGGGCGTAGGAAAAAGCAGTACCAACTTTCTCAGCCATTTTGGTCCAACCCCTCGACCAGTCTCTTAAGACAATCACATGAGAAAATCTCGAAGTTGATAGATCGGGTTTCACTTTTTAGAAATGTTTCAAGACCTTCCCTCTTTACCCCCCCCCCCCCCCCGAAGTTTTCTAACCATCAAATTTTAAAGTGTTCTTTCTTTTTTTCTTTCTTTTACTTAGATTTAATCTCAGTCATTGAAACCTAAATTTCTTTTTCTGGGCTACAAGTCCCCATAATGAGTTTCTGAGAAATGTCTAGTTAAGTAGATCCAGTTGTAACATAGGAACTGTTGGATTTTTTTCCTTTTAGAATGTAAATAAATAAAATAAAATTTATTCAACAAAAAAATAATAGCTAACATTCACAGGTAACATGAATTGGGACAAATACATAGAAGATACTACTGCAAAGAGGTGGACTCCCTCTGCCGGGCTAGAAAACTTCTCACACTTGACACTATCCTATATCTCTACAAAGCCACTATTCGCCCATGCATGTATATTGTTGTCACATATGTGCTGGTGCACCAACCACTAGTCTCTCGCTCTAAGACAGGATCTAAAAATAAGTTTCTAATCTAATAGGTCCCACACTGTCTATCAAGTTCCAGCCCCTGTCCCATCGTTGCAATGTATCTCTGTGCTTGTTTTACAAGTACTTCAATGGAATATGCTTTGATGAATTTGCTGCACTTGTGCCCCCTCAACGTAAATACCCTCGACCAATCCGACAATCAGCAAAATCCCACCCCTTCACTATAGAGGTCCCCAGATGCCGGAACGCTTTCTACCCTAATAGCTTCTTTCCTCGAACTGTTTGCCTTTGGAATGCAATTCCTGTTTCCCCGACTGTACCAACAAGCAGAAATTTAAATGTAATTCGAACAAACATTGCGCTGCACATCTCCTCACTAAGGATGCCCCTTTTAAATCTGGCCCCTAATTCATAGTAGCTCTTACGCCTCAGTGGCAATGTGCCTTGTTTGAGGTGAATTTAAGTTTTTTAAAAAAAGGTAATTAATAAAAATGTCTTTTTTTTTCAAAACCTATATGCAAATATCAGGAAGTTTCATCGGATGCCCTGCTGGCTTGGCAGGCCGAGAGCAGGCGCAAGGTGTTTCTTGAATAGTGGCGATGGGTCTTTTGGTCGAGATCAAAGTGTAGTATCTGTTCCGATGGATACTGCACTCCATAGACTGGTATCGTCTAGGCCTTCGGGGCTTGATTTACGCCGGTCTATGGGTCTGTCCTGTGCAGTTCTAGGAGGTCCACCCTCCCAGGCTTTGCCTCCCCTCTTTGGGGAGGAGTAAGTTTATTGCTTACTGCCTGAGGCGCCCCTACCGGGGAATGCCGACGGGGCTGCCCAGGCAATTTTTAATGGCCAGAGTGCTCACCTTCTTGGGCGCTGGCTTTTCAAGTCCCACTTTCCCGACCCGACCTTGGGTCACATCTTACCTTGTGGGAGTAAAATAAAACTGGCCTTCTGCCTTACGTCCTGGGGAGGTAAATAAATAATGGCGATGGAGTGGCGTCCTCAAAGCCAAGCCAAATCAATTCACGATGGTACCCAGTGTGGCACAGCATTAATAGACCAACGCTTTTGAGGGGGTCCCTTGTGGCGGGACCTATCGCTCAACTCGTCTCAACGACAATTGGTTGGAACACAAATCTATCAAAGACTGCCGTATTTTGTATTGCTTGCAGTCCTCTGCTGATGCTGCTACATTTATAGGGTTTGTCGCCGATTCTGTTACCAATAAGGTCGCAAAAGTGTCAACACAAGTCGCATCCCATATAAGTGAATTGCCGTTTGCGAAGGGAAACACCGTCCGGCCATTTGCCATACCAACTGTTGAGGCCAACTGTTTCGAGAATCAGCGTAAAGCCAGCGTTGTCTTGGGCCCGCCGGAAGACATCGTTGAAAGCGCCGTGTCTATGAAATATGCTGATGTTCCTTCTACATGAAAGAGTGTGGAGTCCATATACATCGATCAGCTGACAACAGTGGTATATGTGTAATAGAAGGAGGGTGTTGGCCCCTTCCTTACATTTATCGCACGAAATGAAATGAACGAACAACAACCGAGTAACAGGCAACAAAAAAGGGTTTATTTAACAGAAGGTTGGAACTGTGTCCCAGTGAAGAAAAGGGGCTGCCGGGTTGTCAGCAAATATATTCCCAGTGGAGATGGCTGCTGCTGGAACGATGCAGGGGAAAGACAGAGAGAGATGTTCCTTCGTTGCTGGCCAATTTCTCTCTGCTGAATTCTTCAACTGACCAGGTGGTAGAAAATAGTCCATGAGGGGACAGTTGATATCAGTACGCCCTGCAAGCCGATTGGTCAGCGTATGACCAATTTGTTCACAGGGGACGAGAAGAAATAGATCCTATTTCAGTCTGCTACATATGTGGGTACTGCACACTCCCAGGTTTGTGCGCAGGGAGGGGGGGGAGAAGTTGGATTGTTTCTCCTATTTTGCTTAGTATTCGTTCAAATCAACCTTGGACTACGTAAAGAAATGTCATAATTTACTTTTTAAAGTTCTGAGAATCTAAGTGTAATTCAATATTGAAGTGATTCTTGGGGGTAAAAACGATTAAATTGTTGCTTGCCGAAGTGTGTAAGATGCTGAAACAAAGCATTAAGAAAGCACAAAGGATAATATATGTATTGAACAACTACAAAAAATATCTTGCAAAACTAATTGTATATTGCGGCTTGAATGAAGACCAACTACGAAATGTCCATTTAGACGGCTCTCTTGAATACGTCTGATACAAATAAAGAGAAGGTCACTGGTTGGCGATCACATTCAAAAGGAGGGAACGACGTTTCTCGGCATTTTCTCCTGTCAAAGACAGCTTACTAAAGAGGACGGAGAAAGGATTTTTGCATCCAGCCCGCAAAAAAATGAGTGTCTGTTGATTGGTCAAGGGGAATTGCCTTGGCCAATCAAATAGGAATACTTGGGAACTCAAGGGAGCTAATTCATCGTCATAATGAACAAAGAGAGATAATTATATATAAATAATAGGAGCGGTAACCCTCTTTTTTATATCTTAATTGTTAGCGATACTCTGAACAATCGAAGAATGTTGGTATAAATGAGTTTGTCATTAAATAGCTTGAAAAGGGGTGAAATGCCGTAAAAAGAATAAATAAACATCGAGTTAATATGTAACAAAACCATTTATGAAATGTGAAACAGCGATATTATGAATATGATTGGGTAATCCTTTCTCATGGAAAAGGGGCTTTACTTTACATCATAGTCAGTTTGTTGAGCTGATGGTGATTGTTTCATGAAAGCCACAACGCCACCGTCATACTTCTTAATTCTGTATTCTGCATGATCCCACTAATCGCTCGTGTTGATATTCATCAATTTCCAGTCTATTTTCACTGTAGCTTAGAATTTTAACCTGGCCTTTCGCTAATTTCTCGATGCCCCTCTCTCCCTAAAAAAAGATGCCATACATAGAATCATTAATAAAAATTCAATTTTTTGTTTTGCAATCTAACCATAATTGGTACAAATTAACTTCACTCAATGCTAAAATTTTCCACCATGTTTCAGTCATGAATAACTGTAACGGCATTCACCCCCCCCCCCGGGGGGGGGGGGCTTGATCCGGCTCCAAATGACTTCACTGCGTCTTGCGTCAAGGTAGTCCACCCAGGCCTATCGTCAGCCAAGTCCTCCTGGCATACTTCAGCCATTCTGAGTTCCAGCTTCAAACACCAAAAACGCGGGGGGGGGGGCAGCAACCAGCTCCGTGTCTGTCTTCATTGTTCCAATCAGTTTCCGCCTTGCACTTCCTACAGATGGCGGGTGCGATTAAGGCTACCAACTTGCGGATGAATTCCTCCTCAGGATGTTGAAGAACGTGACCAAACCAGCAAAGTCTCCTTTTAAAAGAGTATGTGATGCCAGTGGTGTTGCATCCTGCACGGATGCATAAGATACATCGA
>OY744544.1:58968324-59185824 GCA_963556195.1 Sepiola atlantica | reverse complement strand
AGTGTAGATTTGTTGTTTTACGGCATATCAACCCTTTTCAGAATAATTAATGCCAAATCCAGTCATTTTTGTTAAAAGTTTGCATGCGTGAAGTTCTTAATATCTACCTTCTTTTTTTTTACATTGACCCCCAAACAAAGTATATTGCCACTGAGAGATAAGGGGCTACTGTGATTAGGGGACAAATTTATAGAGGGGCATCCTATGTGGGGAATTGTGCAGTAATATGTTTGTTCACATTACATTTAAATTTGATCATGTTGGTACAGTCGAAAGCATGGAGAAAATTTTAAAGGCAAGCAGTTCGAGGAAAGAAACTATTTGTTCACATTACATGTAACTTTCTGCATGTTTGTGCGGTCAAGAGAAAGGACTGTATCCCAAAGTCCAGGACCTATCAGAGTATTGATTTACTCCTCTCCAGGAGTTAGGCACAAGGCCAGTTTTTATCTTACTCCCACAAGTAAGATGTGACCCAAGGTCGGGTCGGGAAAGTGGGGTTTAAAAATTGCCTGGGCAGCCCCGTCGGCATTCCCCGGTAGGGGCGCCTCAGGCAGTAAGCAATAAACTTACTCCTCCCCAAAGAGGGGAGGCGAAGCCTGTGAGGGTGGACCTCCTAGAACTGCACAGGACAGACCCATAGACCGGCATAAATCAAGCCCCGAAGGCCAAGACAATACCAGTCCATGGGCTGTAGTATCCATCGGAATAGATACTACACTTTGATCTCGACCAAAATCAGAGTAGAAAATCTTCCAGCAATTAAGGACCTCTACAGTAAATAGGGTGGGATTCTGCTACTAGTCAGATGGGTTATAAGTATTTACGCTTGGTGGAGGGGTTACAAGTTCATCGGAACACATTCCGTGGAAGTGCTTGTAAAACAGGCACGAGGATGCGACCGGAGCTGGAGCTTGGCAGACAGTGTGGGACCTATTAGGTTAGAAATTGTTGGCATCCCTATCCAACAGGGAAAGGCTAGTAGGTGAATCAGCATGGGCGAATAGTGGCTTTATAGAGATAACGGATACTGGCGGATGTAAGAAGTTTTCTAGCCCGATATAGGGAGCCTACCTTCTTCGCAACAGACTTGGCAACATCTTCTATGTACTTATTCCAGCTCATGTTGCTTGAGAATGTCAGTCTAAGGAGTTTGAACGTTGGACTCTTCGGAAGAGTACAATCTGTCATGACATTTGGTAGTTGGAAAGGTTTCTTGTAGTTGTATATGGAGAGGAACTTCATCTTGGTAGCATTAAATGTGACCATCCATTTTTGGCCCCATTTTACTACAGACTAGAGGTCATTTTCCAAGGATGTCTTTTTTATTCTTAATGAGCTGGCTTTGCCAGCTGGCTATCACTTCACAAAGTTCATTACTTGAGAGGAAGATTTTATATAATAAATAATTAATTCATAAGTTTCTTGTAAAGACAAGATTAAAACTTTTGCGTTTATTCATATGATAAATAGATAAACATTAACATTTTGGCAATTTCATACAAATTTATTTATCTTTTAAATAAGACCGTACTGAAATCAGAAGAAAGAAGAAAGTAATTCAACTGAGCTGCTAGACGTAAGGGTGTATAGGCTATATTCAGTTTAATTTACTGACAGGAATATCGACCATAAACGGTATCGAAGCCCTTCGTGAAAATTCAGACACTTCCGATTTTTGTGATATTTTAACAATAAGTATTAGACATCAATTAATAACAAAATTATTAAATACCAGTAGCTTTGGAATAGGTAAAGGGGGGGGGGGGTTATGGGGAAATACGGATTCGAAAATTCAGATGTATCAAATAAACAGTAAATTTGATGGTGTGTATGGGAGAGGGGGAGGCAAACACATGGCAACTTGTTGAAAATAAAGTCAGGACCCTAAAATGCTGCAAAGAAACGTTTAAGCACAAATACGATATGTTTTGTCTATGAGATTAAAAATCATTGAATTTCAAAACAATAGGCGTCGCTAACGGAAGAGGGCGAGCGAGCAAGCCACCCTCTCCCTCCCTTTCTCTTCTTGCTTTTTCTTTCGTGTGAACCAGATGATTCTGGTGTTTGTATTAGTTTCTCCCAATGTTTTTCTAGTTTGGAATCATCGGATACTTATTGAAAGGACAACGAGAAGGTTGCCAACATCCCTAAGTGAAAGTGATACTGTCGAACTTGGAACAACCAAGTCTTCAGTCCGTGTCGTTATCCACTTAACCACCGTCAACTCCCTCTTCTAGCTTATGCCTTGTGAACTGTAGAGGGCGCTGTTGAAGTGTTTTAGTCATTTACCTGTTTTTTTTTATTATTAAATCACTTTGATTAATTACTATTAATATCGGCGAAACTATTGCACATATATAGTAAAAATAGAGCAATACAATTCCAAATGAATAACACCAAATATTAATTTATTATGAACTGTTTAAAAAAAATAGTTATGCAAATTAGGCATTCAAATGATTGTCTTAATCGTTTATCTGTACTATATATGAATTATTTTCAAATATTATGTTGTATTATTGATCGGCCTTTCTTCCGATGGATACTACACCCCATAAACTGGTATCGTCTTGGCCTTCGGGGCTTGATTTACGCCGGTCTATGGGTCTGTCCTGTGCAGTTCTAGGAGGTCCACCTTCCCAGGCTTTGCCTCCCCTCTTTGGAGAGGAGTAAGTTTATTGCTTACTGCCTGAAGCGCCCCTACCGGGGAATACCGACGGGGCTGCCCAGGCAATTTTTAATGGCCACAGTGCTCACCTTCTCGGGTGCTGGCTTTTCAAGTCCCACTTTCCCGACCCGACCTTGGGTCACATCTTACCTTGTGGGAGTAAGATACAACTGGCCTTGTGCCTAACCTCCTGGGGAGGTAAATAAAATGTTGTATTATTGATTTAAATAACAGTAACCCGCTTTGATGGTAATATAGGAGTGAGAAATAATTACAAAAACTTTGCATTTATTAATTTAAATAACGATTTCATGCATAGTATTCTGGTGGTCACCCTGTACATGATTCACATGCAACAATTAAAAATGAATCATAATGGTCAGTTAAAGACTTCCTTCCCCATCCATAACAAAGGAATGACCATTTCCTGTTTAGATTCAGAATTTTGTTACCAATTCTACTTAGAATTGGCATTTCAATCTTATTTACTTGGTTTTATCTTATGATCTTTATTTTTGCTAAAGAAATAAAATTCTGTGTCGGGAGTTTTAGCAAATTTAATTAATTCTGGCAATTGCTGCCTTTGTGACGTATAACAATTACACTTAAGATGTTGGTCGAGGTTGTGAGGGCGAGGGCGATGTACTTTGAGTATCACTTAAGGGGTAAGTGTTTGGCCCTTAACTTTGTGTGGTTTGGTATTGGATCCATCTGACAAAATGGTTAAAAATAAGTATAAAAAATAAAGATTTCTTTCAACTTTTCCCCTGAAGCCATTTTTTTTTTTTTTTTTTTTTTTTTTTTTTTTGGCAAACCATGTGAGATAAATTACTTTTTGAGATGGGAAGTCTGATTTTGGAATTGGCAAATTTTGAAGCGGTGAGAGTTAAAGGGGAAAAGAGGGATTAAGCAAACATGTTGCTGCCTCAGTGGTCAGCCCAAAAAGGAAGAAAAAAGAAGTGGACTTTAAGTTATGCCTTTTATATTGATAATCACATGGCTAAATTCAATGGGAAATGTTAGTAAAGTCTAGTCATATTTTTTCTGACACCTCCATAGAACAGATGGGGTGTCTGCAGTTTTTGCAGAAGTCAGGAGTTGAATTTTTTTTTAAATAGAAAAGGCTGATTTAATAATTCTAGAAAGATTTCTTCTTCACTGAGCAAGGACAGAAAAGATGAAGTATGATATCAGAACAGATACTACACTTTGCATTATTTGTTTGCACAAAATACAAAATATAAAGATTTACATTCGGAACAAATTAGGCATGGGGCCATAAAAAGTGTGTGGAGAATGTGCAAATCTCGGACAGCTAGCATAAACTCTTATCGACAATCAAGACTCTAAGGCATGGTATATTTTAGACACAGGTTTATTGATCATCGACAAAGGTAAAACTGAAAAAAAAGAACAAAAACATTGTTTCTAGAAACACGTGAATACAAAATGAAGACAAGGCAGGGACGAGGATCTTCCTAAAACGTAAAGAGAGTCGTAGACTAAATGATATAGCAGAAAAGATATTTGAGCGTAGAAATAAAGATAGAAAGTGAAAAATACGAATAAAATATTAGGTAGGAACTGATTTACGAGCGATAAGAAATGAATGCTGCACGTGAGGAAAAAAAAGTAAATAAGATGAGCTAAATATGGTAATAATACTAAAACAATAATACTAGCACTATCTAATTCTATCCTTAGAGAAAAGAAAGGCAATATTTCTTACCGGCGATGCTCAAAATGTCTGGATATTTAAAGAGATAGAAAACTGCACTATAAGGGTCGTGAAGAATGTAGCTAAATAGATTGGGGACAAGCACCGGAAGCCTCTCGCCGGTGATGAGTCCGAAAGAAATCCCCTATAAAAAAAGAGCTGGCAAAGGGAGATAAATGCTACAGAATCTATTCTACACTAGACATAACAGACATCCTTGGTCAAAAGTGATAAAAAAATGTCTATCCTACTCTTAACTAGAATAATCTTTGTCACCACAATACCACATTTACTCGAGGGGTCATCTTACTTAGAGATATCCCCAAAATTGTTTGAAATTTTATTTTTCATAAATATATTAATATACAGGAATTCACTAGAATAAAATGGAGTGGGAGAAAGAAGAAAAAATGGGTTAGTAAGACCCTCCCAATCTTTTCAAAATAAAAGATCGCCCACCGTTTTTTGGTTTGTTCATGAACGAAAACAAGTAATTCAATCTCTAAATGGAAGTGATATCAAAGTGGAGGAAAAAAGAAAAAGAGGTTGGATGGTAACTGGATGGAAAACAATGTCTGTGGGAATCAATGGCTCAAGTTAGAGTATCCTACTTTTTTTCTTTTTATGACTTACTGCGATGAGTCAACGCAAGTAGCACTGCCCTGCCCTAGAAATAACTTTACCCTAAAGCAAATTGGTTGACTGGCAACTTTCATTCCTCAGATTGGGTTCCTTCTCTGGTAGACTTGACTAGAAGTCAGGGTTTCGGTATTTTTTTAAGGCCTCTCTCTATCTCTGCCCACCATTCTGACTTGGAAACCTGGGTGTGTTCAAAAAGTGCCAAGGTTGGTAGGGTTTAAAGAACTGATGTATTACTGGGATGGGAGGGCAGATGTTTAGGGTTTTAGTTTATACTTCTTCCTGGGTTTGGATTCTTGGTGTCAAAGATTCTGAGAAGTAGTCCGGGGGAGGGGCATTTTGTGTTGGGTTGTCTGTGATGGAAGGGGGAAAGAAGGCGAAAGATGAAGAACTTCTGCTTTCCCCATTCTTGTAGACTTTTTGGTTGAGAAGTAAATAGGTCAGCTTGAAATCTGATACTAGAATGGCTAAGAAATAAGTTTCTTACCATCTGTCGGAGATACTTTGCTCAAGAATTGTTTTATTTATTTTGTTAATCTTTTTTACAAACCTTCTGTAAGAAAACCCTACACACATTTATTAATGAAAATTAGGCTTTTGAATTTTATTCTAATAAAATAATTTTGTATGTAATCAGCTTTCCTGAACATTAACCAGCTCTAAGTCTACGTCTAATAACGATGATAAGTCTACGTCTAATAATGATGATAAGTCTACGTCTAATAACGATGATAAGTCTAAGTCTAATAACGATGATAAGTCTAAGTCTAATAACGATGATAAGTCTAAGTCTAATAACGATGATAAGTCTAAGTCTAATAACGATGATAAGTCTAAGTCTAATAACGGTGATAAGTCTAAGTCTAATAACGATGATAAGTCTAAGTCTAATAACGGTGATAAGTCTAAGTCTAAGTCTAATAAGTCTAAGTCTAATAAGTCTAAGTCTAATAAGTCTAAGTCTAATAAGTCTAAGTCTAATAAGTCTAAGTCTAATAAGTCTAAGTCTAATGATGATAAGTCTAATAAGTCTAATGATGATGATAAGTCTAACAAGTCTAATGATGATGATAAGTCTAATAAGTTTAATGATGATGATAAGTCTAATAAGTCTAAGTCTAATGATGATGATGATAAGTCTAATAATAATAGTAATAATAATAATAAGTCTAGTAATAATAACAGACTCCTTTTAGCCTTGAGATAATAGATATGGGAGTCTATGGTGAAGCAATGGGTGTGCAATCCTCAACCGCTTCTCTCCTAAACCAGCATTGCTTAAATGGCAAGAGATCCAGGACCTCTGGAGACAGTGCCAGGATTAGCAGAGAAAGATTGGTGTTATTTCGGAGTTTTCCTTATCCTAGACTCATTGCACAAGCAAAGCTTGTCTACCCTACTATTTAATCCATAACTGGAAGGAGAATGGATAAGGGTTCATAACTTTTTCCAATGCTGTTTTTTAAATTATTTACTAATGAGTTACAACTTATCCTCCAGTGGCTTGATAAGGATTAATGAGATGGATAGATCGACAGTTGAATGATGATACATATTATGAAAGGATTGAATGGAATGAACAAAATTTGATGACTGAAGAGGACGATTTATGAAGAGTTTTTGATATTGGATTTGAAGATGACCATGTTGGAACCCTCAGGGAAGCAATCTTGTGGCAACATGTTCATGAAAATTCAATTTGCTCTTAGACACTTGGAGGTAGAAAAGCAGTTGCTGTAAGAAGAGTTCTTGCTGCGAATATCTTACAAGAAGGAGCCAGAGATTGGAGCTCAGTCGAGCACTTTACATGGAAATAACGATAGAGTAGAGAAAGACTAGCAACGTTTCTTTCTGTGAAAGCTGTAGAGAACAGAAGAGATCATCCCCCACTAGATTGCAAAGTCGATTTTGAACTCTGTCAAAGCAAGAAATAGTACTCAGTACAGTGCCTCCCCAGACGTGGCATCAGTACTCCCACTTATTAGTGGCAGTAATGAAGAAGCATCGACAGAACTCGAACCTGGAACACAAAGCCAATAGTTCGTCTATAATCATGAGACCATGCTACTTCCTAATGGTCGATGTGGCTACCTGATAATGGTCGATGTGGCTACCTGATAATGGTCGATGTGGCTACCTGATAATGGTCGATGTGGCTACCTGATAATGGTCGATGTGGCTACCTGATAATGGTCGATGTGGCTACCTGATAATGGTAATACAAAGACACTTCAGGATGGTGTCTAGTAGGCATTCAAACTCTCCTACGTGTATATCTCCGGGTGCTGTTTCATGTAATATTCAGGAGAGATTCTAGTTAACAAATACATCTGGATGAGAGGGGACCTGGAAGTAACATCAATTAACATGTGACTCTACATGCTGCGTTTCAACCTTGTGTCAAACACGGAAGTTCATAATCTTTGGGCTGCTTGCTTCTGTGCATGCCTTTATGTAATCTTGCAAAACTGAGGAAACACTGTCGGCTATTAAGATCAGAAAATGAATTAAGTCAAGATAAAACTGTTGAAGACAGAGGAGGTTTATTCGCCTTGATCTTGGTTACATATCACTGACCAGTCTCGTGGAAGGGAAATAAAGATCGATAATTGCTATTTAATCTTATCAGAGCATTTTAACTTATGACTTCTCTTACTCACCCTCTCTTTAAGCCATATGACGTCACATCCGTTTCTATCAATTCTTCATGTCACCTAGTTGCCCCTGACTTAACTTTCATTTCCTGATATTTTCAACTAACCAAATTATATACTAGCAGGTCTACTAGTCCAATATTTAACAATAGGATATTGATAGCATACATATATGTCATGGTCATTGCTGTTTACTATTAAGACTGGGCTTATATTCAAGAGAGATGGAGTCGTGCACAAAATTATTAAAGTCTCATTTTCTTGAATCCTTGTAGGGGTGTACACCCAATTCTATAGTTTTAAGTCATTTTCCTGAGCCAATTAAAATTGAAAATTATAGAAATAAAAAGAAATAAAAATAATATTAGAGATTAGGGCTGTGAACAGGAAAGTTAATTATTCCCCTTGCTGATTTTGATATTTCAGTCGTAATTGAAAAATGATACCATATTACTAGTTGTGGGTAGGGCTATTTTTTAAATAAACTGTAATGAAGTATGTTCTTTTAGTGCCAATAACATGGTATAATAATTAATTAGCTAGTCAGTGCTGACTTGATTTTCAGCAACTAAATTGTAAGTTTTAAAAAAAAGAGCTCCCACACCACACCATCGCTCAGGCGAATTGATTTCTTTTGATTTCATTAAAATTTTAGGGAATGTTTTACAATAGCCCTACAACTCGCGAGTCGGGTTAAGTAAAAGTTGTAGAACGTGGTCAAAAAAATGAATATGCAACAAATAAATGCGACGTACGTCGAGACCGGAGATTTTCCTAGTTTTCTATTCCATTTGTTTGTATGTTTACGTATGGGTTTTTATTAGACATGAAAAAAAAAAAAAAAATTTTAATGTCTTATATAAAAAAAAAAGTTTGGGCTATCGGTGTCATGTGTGTGTGTGTGTTTTTTTTTACCGGGACTCATAATCAAAGCGGCGTTTTTGTTTTGTTTTTTTGGGGGGGTTTGCATTTTTGAAATTTAATTTTATGAAAGGAACATTTTAACGATCATTTTGATCACCGAATGAGCGCGCATGTCGTTACGTCATTGGGGGTGGGGGGGACATTTCCCCGTATTTCTTGTTACTGCAAAGACATGGGAAAATGACGCAAGCTCAAATTATACATCGTGCCTTCAGCGAATTGACCCTCATATCTATAGGAGTACGTTAGGGTTAGGGTTGGGTTAGGGCTGGGTTAGGGGTAGGAATTTTTTAAAGAAACAGGAAAAAAAACATTACGGTGTGACGAATGAAAATAATATGTAAATAAAAGCACACTGACATGTAAATCAAAAGAAAATTATTTTATTCCTTTTGCTTAAAATGTAGTTTTGTTTTGTTCTTCTGCTTGGCTGAAAAATGCAAAAATTGCGCTTTGACTATGAGTCCTAGTAAAAAAAACAACCGAAACGAGAATGAGGCTGCAGTCTCGTTCTCGTTTCAGTTTTTTCTATCGAGAAGCGGCCATTACTTTTTTTTTTCACTTCACGTACGCTAAAACTATCAATTTATAGAAAATAGCACTTTTAACGGATTATAATCATTAATAACTGTCACAGTTAACTTGGAAATTCAGTTTTATCGGCTACGGTAACTTTTATTTGTTGTATATTTGGTTTTTCAGCGTTTTCGTTGTAGGGCTATTCTTAAAGATACCCAAATTTTATTTAACAGATAAATAAATTTGTATCAAAATCACCAAAATGTTAATGTTTATCTTTTCATATGAACAAATGGAAAAGTTTTAGTCTCGTGTTTACAAGAAACTAATGGGTGAAATGTTTATTATTTAAAATTTGGTTCCAAGTATTTACAGTAGCAAACATTACGAAGCAATAGCGAGCTGGCAAGGCCAGCTAGTATATATGTATGTATATATGTATGTACTAGAGTAACTGTTTTCATTTATCATTTATTCATGGGCACTGCAGTGGGGCTGCTAATAGCGATCATGAACAGTTGTTACAGATACCAAACTGTTTTGCTTTTTAATTCTCTTAAGACTGTTACATTTTTAGTGATTGGCGAACGGAAGGGGCGTTTCTTCTTTCAAATGTCAAAATCTAAAAATTTGGCCTTTTTAAAATATGTGGGTTCGGAGAAAAAGTGACTGTATCAAGTTTTCTGGTTTATAAAAAAAAGCAAAAACTGTCTGCATTTTATGTCCGTATAGGGTAACTGTATTAAGGGTATGTCTTCATGTGAAAAATCAAGAAGTAATTTTCAATGAATAAACATATAATCTTGCCGAGAAACATTATTTCATTTCTATATTAATCTCCAAAACCTAATTATATATAAATATTATCAAGAAGACCGGATGTTGCTCAGGTTTGAATGAAGTACACTACTATGTAATGTTTCACCATATTACTTTCTTTGCTTTTACTGACCCCTACTTCCGTTTGACCCCCTAATATAGTTTGAAGAAGCTAACATGTTGGAAAACTCCCTGAATCAGTGTCTTATACATATGGTTTGAATTTCATTAAAATTGGATATACATATTTGAAGTTTTAATGGCGTTCTGTCCCCATGGGGCATGTAGATATTCAGCACATAGAGGGTTGTGTAGAGATTCTGGACCACTTCCATTGTCTTCCTCGGAGATATTTATAAATATGATATAAATTTCATCAAAATATTGAAGTTGTAAAGGGGTTATGCTCTCATAGTCCTCTTATGGAAGCACTTTTTCTTTTCTTTTTTTTATAGAAATCGCTCCAGACAAGGCATGAAGCCACTTGATGTAAGGAGCTAAAAAAAATACTACTTCAAGGTCAAAAACTAGCCAACGATAAATGTTAGATGCATAGATTCTGACATCGAAAACAGCAATTCTTCCCCCCTTGCCGGAAACATCAGTCATGGAATGTAAGGACAAAATAAGGGAAGCGAGTTACGGGGCTACCGAAAGTTTACTTTCTACTCTCCTTAAAGATTCGGAAACACTTCCATTGTCTTCCACGATAAATTTTACATAAGAATCCACTTTTAGATTTTATGCAGATTCTCTAAACTTTCCTTCTATAGGGAACACACAGATATCGAGTTTTATATGTATGTATATATACAACAATACCTATCCTCGGTCGGATATTCTGCTAATTAATAAAATTCACCGCATAGAACAGTTTTGCACCACTTTTACGTAACCTTACGAAGATTACAATCAAGATATATATGCAACTAAATCTTATGTGTAGAATTCTTATTCCAATTTTGATCAAAATTCATTAAATTTCTCAAATTTGACATTTAAGGCTTAAGCTTAAGGGGTCTTGAAAAGAAAGTGAAATTCAGGTTTCTAACTACTCTGGATCAAATTTAATGCAAATCTGAAATATTTTAATTTTCAAATGGGAGTTGCGCTTATATTATACCCCCTAAAACCCTATAAAATAATCCAAAGAAACTGAAATTTGGAATATCTACTAATTGATGTTTTACACCTATGCTTAAAATTTCATCAAAATGGGGCGTATCTGAAAATTAATGATAGGCTCCATAGGCGACCTTCTTCTGTGTGTGTGTAATATATATATATATATATAAATAAATAATTAGGATAATATACAGATAAAAATGGTATATGAGATCCTACTGTGATGAAAAGATACTCGATATTGTAGATATTATAGGAAATATTTAAGTAATGAAAAAAATAAAATTGTATAGTTTACAAATTTATTTAATCATCAGGTATTCAAGCGAGTGTAATATTATTACACTTCTTGCTTAAACACTTGATGATTTAATAAATTTGTAAATTATACAATTTTATTTTTTTCATCATTTCATATATGTATATACGTTTCATCATAACCAAGAATCATCAGTGTGGCTAGGTATAATTGTACCACTGATCGCAGGATTTGAACCCCGGATTGAAGTCACTTTAGATTTCTAAAACCACTGAGACAACAGAGCTGAAAGGGAAAAGATTACGAAATACCAAGGTCTTATATACGACATGAAAAGAAACTGGAATCTTAGGAAAATCTCCATCATACCAGTAATTATAGAAGCAACAGGACTAATGAAAAATAATTTCAAAAGTTATCTGGCGAGTATACCCGGTGAACCGAGTGCAAGAGAAATACAAACAATTGCACTTAAAGGGACGGTTAGAATCTTAAAAAGATCTCTAGGCTAAAGTGTCTGAAATAGCCGGTGAATGTCTGGCATCCGGTAGGATGCCCCATCTCCAGCAAAAACGGAAAGGGAAATATACATAAATTCATTAAATGAACACAGTCTGCCTCCGTAGAGTGTATGTGTATGTGTGTGTTTGTATGTTTGTATGTGACTAAACAGCAAACTTTGATAGTGATTTGATACGATGGTGCGGCAGGAGTGAATAAACTTTCATCTATAATCAATAAGGAAAAGATAATTGTCTAATAATCTAAATAAATGTGAAAGTTTTGTTCCACCTATCTTAACTATATTAAGATCTAAACAGCTTCTGCTCATTTAATTCTATGATACAACATTTTATTTACCTCCCCAGGAGGTTAGGCACAAGGCCAGTGTTATCTTACTCCCACAAGGTAAGATGTGACCCAAGGTCGCGTCGGGAAAGTGGGACTAGAAAAGCCAGCGCCCGAGAAGGTGAGCACTCTGGCCATTAAAAATTGCCTGGGCAGCCCCGTCGGCATTCCCCGGTAGGGGCGCCTCAGGCAGTAAGCAATAAACTTACTCCTCCCCAAAGAGGGGAGGCAAAGCCTGGGAGGGTGAACCTCCTAGAACTGCACAGGACAGACCCATAGACCGGCGTAAATCAAGACCTGAAGGCCAAGACGATACCAGTTTATGGTGTGTATCAATCAATGATACGACATTTTATTTACCTCCCCAGGAGGTTAGGCACAAGGCCAGTGGTATCTTACTCCCACAAGGTAAGATGTGACCCAAGCTCGGGTCGGAAAGTGGGGTTTTAAAAGCCAGCGCCCGAGAAGGTGAGCACTCTGGCCATTAAAAAATTGCCTGGGCAGCCCCGTCGGCATTCCCCGGTAGGGGCGCCTCAGGCAGTAAGCAATAAACTTACTCCTCCCCAAAGAGGGGAGGCAAAGCCTGGGAGGGTGAACCTCCTAGAACTGCACAGGACAGACCCATAGACCGGCGTAAATCAAGACCTGAAGGCCAAGACGATACCAGTTTATGGTGTGTATCAATCAATGATACGACATTTTATTTACCTCCCCAGGAGGTTAGGCACAAGGCCAGTGGTATCTTACTCCCACAAGGTAAGATGTGACCCAAGCTCGGGTCGGAAAGTGGGGTTTTAAAAGCCAGCGCCCGAGAAGGTGAGCACTCTGGCCATTAAAAAATTGCCTGGGCTGCCCCGTCGGCATTCCCCGGTAGGGGCGCCTCAGGCAGTAAGCAATAAACTTACTCCTCCCCAAAGAGGGGAGGCAAAGCCTGGGAGGGTGGACCTCCTAGAACTGCACAGGACAGACCCATAGACCGGCATAAATCAAGACCTGAAGGCCAAGACGATACCAGTTTATGGTGCGTATCAATCAATGATACGACATAGTAATTTGAAATACTGTATATATAGTAATCTGCAAACACCCATACACAGCTTTGAGTATTGCTAATTTGCATGTTTATTTTTTAATCCGTTTGTAATAAATGAATATTCTATAAGACACATTTGTAATTTTCATATTTTCTTATATATACGCAATATTTTCGTCGATAGTAAAACGTCTGATGTTGTGATGCTGAGAACAGATACTACACTTTGATCTTAGCCAAAAGGCCAAGGAACTATAAAAAAAACTGTATGACTGGGCATTTTTAAACGAATGAAAGAAAAATCTGATTTAATTAATTATTGTATAGTTTTTTAATGGGTGTGGGTAGTGTAGTATCAGTTCTGTTGTCAAATGGTCGTCCTCCCAGGAATTACCTCAACTTTTTTAAGAGATGGGGTTAATCCTCCCAGATATTACATTCTACTTTTTTTGTGTGTGTGTGGGTGGGGGGTAATGTAGTGTCTGTTCTGTTGTCATGAGACCATCTTCCCATAGACTACCTTCTCCTTCTGGGAGAGGGCAGGGGTAGTGAACTATATACTCTGTTGTAATGAAATCTCCTCCCAGGAATTAGCTCCTTCTTCTTTGGAGTCGGTGTATTATATGTTCATTCACTATGATCTCATCTTCTCAGTCTTGCAAAAATATGCGACCGGAGGAAGCATGATTTTTGGTGTTTCATATTTTCACATCAGACAGAAATTTCAATTAAAGACGTACAAATTTTTAAGAACTAAGATTTTGACAGATAAAAATGAATAAATCTGAAAAAAAGTCGCTTCAGAGATTAAATGGAAGGGGGGAAATAAATTTGGCAGACATATTGCCACCTCGAGTCAAAACGAAAAGGGTAAGTGAACTCCCGAGTCTTTTTGTATGGGAGATCACATGGCCAAATCAACCGATGGTTGACCGTCTTGTTTTCATATCATGAGATTTCACACATTAGGAAAAACGAGATGTACCCCCCCCCCCTGTAGAGGATACATACAATATTTTGATATACTTGAAAAATATATGAATTTAAAATACTTCTAATTTTGGGTCATCCTACTACCGCGACTCCTAATTTTGTTTAAGGCTGGTGATATTTCTTCTGTGAACATTTCAAGACATTTGACTGATTCTTATCAGGTGTCAACTCTGGTTTATATTACCAAATAAAGAAGTCAAATTCCAGGAATTTTTGTTCTTTCAGTCAAATGGTGTTAGTGGGGGTTATATATTGGCACAGCTTTAAAGTTTATACTCCCCCCCACCCCCCACCATCCTTCTCTGCTCTTTGGCCTTTTGTAACTTTGGTAAAGGAATTAATTTATCACTGGAAAATATATTTGGATGTCAAATTGGAATAGAATTTTTAGATGGGTTTGCAGATCTATAAGAGGAGCTGTCAGTTGGTCTGTCGATCCTCTTGGTGGGTCATGCTTTTGTTTGAAATAGCGTTTCTCTATCTAACATAACGTAGCATAAAGTTAAGTATGTATATGTTTTGATCTTTGCTCGAAGAGTTGCGATACAGCAAAACTGTTTATATATATATATATATATATATATATATATATATATATATATATATATATAATGTGTGTGTGCGTCAGGTTGTATATGAAAAGAAATCAATAAAGTGCTCGATCATATAAGAGAGCTAATATAATTTATTTAAAAAGAGGAATGGCGTCAACGTTTTCTGTCATTGTTGACGCCATTCCCCATCGGCCGTGACTACAATCGTTTCAGCTTGTCGATGATTCCATTGGGCACAGAGATTTGCTAAAGATGGCTAAATCTACCCTTTTGGATGAAACCGCGGTACATTTCTGAAATATGTAACATATAGTATTTAAATAAAGTGTGTGTGTGTGTGTGTGTGTGTGTGTGTGTGTGTGTATTATAACAAGGAAACATTTCAAAATGAGAACAAAACCGAATTGAGACGGCAAATCTTGTACAAACGAAAGGCTCGGTATCCTATCTAATAGAGCTATATAAATAATGATAATAAATTATACATAACGAAACACTCTACTGCAGTTTCATGGTATTATCGATCATCAGATGTGTACTTGACTGATCTAGCATTAATGTGTGACAATTCAAACCATCCCATGACGTCTAAAATGAATTCCCTAAACAGAACAGTTTGGCACCATTTTTATGCCCCATTACAAAGAGTAAAATCAAAATATAACGATACTAAACCTTATGTCTAGAATCCTTATAGCAATTTTGACCAAAATCTATCACATGATTTTCATTCTAGAAAATGTCTAAAATTTAAGGCTTAAGCTGAAGGGATCTTAATAAGAAATTGAAATTAATGCAATCTTGTTTAATTGACGTGTAATGACTATGAATCAAATATAATGCAAATCTGAAATATTTGAAATGGGAATTTGTGTCAGTATTAAAAGCTCTTTAAAATACCCCAAAGAAAGTGAAATTTATTAATTGATGTCTAATACCTATTGTTAAAATTTCACAAAAATCGAAAGTATCTGTATTTTCACAAAGTATTAGTATTGTTTTTAATTTGAATAAAAAAACTTTTTTTCTTTTCCAAGTGTATTTAATTATAATAGTTGTATTTAATTATAATAGTTGTATTTAATTATGATAGTTGTATTTAATTTTTTAACAAGATTTCTGATTTTTTTTATTTTTTTTATTGGGGGGGGGGGTCACATTTAAAATTCATGTTTTAATCAACCAAGCTTGGCAGTGCAGAATTCATTAGTGACCTTATTGAATCTTGGTAATTAAAAACACACATCTGTGTTGTACTGTAATATGCAATAAACAAAGTAGAACATACTTTTTTACAGTACGGACACACAAACACGTGTTAGATATAGATTTTTAAAAAACATTTTTTTTTTTTTTTTTTTAATTTAAAAAAAATTTTTATTTTTTAAATTTTTATTTTTATTTTTTTTTTACTATTCTCTACTGTGGTGACGGTTCGGACAGACCGAAGGATAAACGTTCACAACTATCATGCAGCCACTGCAAGAAAACCTTGGCTGCATGCGAGCATGAACCTAGAACCGTTTGATTACGGGGCTCAGATTGTGATTATGCAAAATAGGCGCTGTTGGCAGTCGAAAATAGCTAAATAAAAGGAGTGAGATTTTTTGCTTGGACTTTTTTTTTAACGTCACATTGTTTGCATGTGTTTTGGATGGGTGTTGTTGATCTCTTGTTTTGGAGTTGTTTTCGGTGAAGAGAAAAAAGGAGAACTACTACTGCTGCTAATTCTAAGAGTGAACGTCATCGCTGTTGTTGGTGAAAGGAAGAAAAATAATCCGGCACCTTGCTTGAATACTGAGAGCGTGCATTCTGTGTGTTCTTTCAACTCTAACTAATTTATGTGACTGAATTAGGAATTAATTAACAAAACACATCTTCCATCCACACTTATCAATTAGAAATGAAACCTGTTCAGTGAGGGTTGAGGATATGTGTTGCATGGAGAGAAATGATATGAGAATAATACGATGAGTGTTTGATGTGAGCCTTAAAGACAAGGTTTAGTTTTGATGACCTTAGAAGAAAGATTAAATCTGGACAGTATAGGGAGGTGTGTACAATCAAAGCAGGAGACTTCGAATGGTTAGCCACATTGAAAGAATGGATAGGAGTTCTTGGGTTAGTAGATGTAGAACAGTTGAAGTTCAGTCAGTTGACAGGGGAAGATCAAAGGAAAACATGGGAGGATGTGATAAGGATGGATTTGAGGGAATGCAGAATAAATACCTGGCCAGAGATATGTTAGTTTGGAAGTCAATTTCTAAAAGGCGTCCAACATGTGTCGGTATGTAAAACAGACGTTAAACCAAATATGATGATAGTTTTATTCTCGCAGAACCTTATTTCTCGGTATTCGGTTTTCATTCTGCCAGTCTACATACAAATCAAGTCTTTTTTTTTTAAACATTAATCTTTTTTTTTATTTTGTCTTTCAGGAATTTCTTGTTGCCTACGTTTTTATAAAGATGGCCAATTCTCCCCGTCCAGGTGTTTGGATTTTGGAAAGATCCATCGATTTTGGAAAAACGTGGAATCCGTGGCAATACTTTGCTGGAAATCCAACTGAATGTAGCCAGAATTTTAATTTGACGGCCAAGGATGTTCCTGATGCAGACGATGAAGCAATCTGTACGACAAAATTTTCCAAAGTTGTTCCGCTGGAAAATGGAGAGGTAATTTCTATTATAATTAATATTAGTTTCAAGTTTTTTTCTGCCATGTTGGCTTTTTGTCCGTTTTTTCTTTCTTTCTAATGACATGTTTAAGAATTTGATTTTTTTTTTCTTTTTTTTCTTTCTTTTACAATAAAAGTCACCACTTATCAAGGCCCAGAGGCCACTCGAAGATAAGGGTTAAAGAGTTTGGACGGTGAGACAACATCGCGATCACCGGCACGATGGTTATAGCAGGGCAGAAATTGATTATTTACGGAGACGGTTCAACAAGAACTTGTTTACATTTGACTTGAAGACGACCATATTGTAGTCGGCTAGGAAGCCCGCTAGCGACACTGTGTTCCACAGACAGGCAGTTCTAGGAAAGAAACTCTGCCCATGGAAGTTTCGTTTCATCTCAGGCATGCAGAGAGAAAACGGGAAATCATTGGCAATGGTAGTAGCGAGACAGGTTCTTGTTGTGAATGTTTTACAAGGGAGGTGGGACATAGATTTGAGCTCAGTCGAGTACCTGCCATGAAAACAATGGTAGAGCAGAGAAAGACTAGCAACATCTCTTCTGTGAGAGAGTTACTGTAGGAAAGAGAAGAGGACATTCCTCACTAGATTTCGAAGTCGGTTTTGGACTCTGTCAAGGCAGCAAAGCGTGCTCGTAGTGGCACCTCCCCATATGTAGTGGCACCTCCCCATATGTGGTCTTAGGATGTATTTGACTCTTGTACAGGTAGAGGATGGCGTCGGGCGTGAGATACTTTCTGGAGCAGTAGAATGATCTGTGTATTCCTTATATTTTATTGGATCAAGCGTACACGCTTGACGTAATCCTCTACCTGTATAAGAGTCAAATACGTCCTAAGATGGTGTACTGTTACCACATCTGGGGAGGTGTCGCTCAGAACACCCTTTCCTGCCTTGACAGAATACAAAACATACTTCAAAATCCTCTTCTTCACCCTACAGCCTCTTTCTCACAGAAGAGAGGTCGCTAGTCTTTCTCTACTCTATCGTTATTTTCATGGTAGGTGCTCGACTGAGCTTCAATCTATGCCCCCCCCCCTGTAAAACATTCACAACAAAAACTAGTCAACCTACAACCACTGTCAATACACTCCCTTTCTCACTCTGTGTACCTAGAACTAAGTGGAACTTCCATGAGCAAAGTTTCTTTCCTGGACCTGCCCATCTGTGAAACACAGTACCACACGGCTGCTTCTCGGCTGACTATAACATTGCCATTTTCAAGTTCAATGTAAATAAATTCTTGTTAGGCCGTTCTCTTAAATAGTCAATCTCTGACGTGTTACAATCATCGATACTAATCCCCTCGGTGTTTCACCATCTACCTGTCAAACTTGATGGCTCTTATCCTCGAGTGGCCTGCAGGCCTTGATAAGCGATGACTCAATTGTAAAAAAAAAAAAAACTAATACTTTTTGAAAAGTAAGGATTTTCAATTTTGGACAGGACTTACGGGATTACTTAATATAATTATCGTTTCCAATTTTGGGCTGGTTCCCTTGATTGTTGTTACGTTTCGGTCAATTTGCCCTCTGTACCTGGTGCGGCATTCACTCTGGACGATTTGAACCAGCTTCCTCCAAAGGAGGAAGTTTCTAAGGAATATTAAATTCACAAACGGTCGGTCTCCAGTGGCATGTATATCCCAGTCGAAGGGAGGGGGTAGTAGTTTTTGCAGTTTCTTGCAGGGAGGTATTGCTGTCCTCCCACATTCGTAGCCTCCGTTCAGTCTCGATACCCATTGTAACGGTGGCTGTGCGTGTAATTGTGAAGCAAGGTTTGTGCAATCCCCAACCACACCCCTCCTGAGTTGGCACTGCTTGATTCCAATCGCAAGGAGAATTCCAGAACGACTTGAAAAAAAATGCAGAGATAAACGGAGAGGACATACAACACCTGGTATTTCCAAATGGTCATTCATTTTAATACTGACCAGGCTCAACGTCACTTAACTTCGGTGATCTAACGGGAACCAATGTGTCAACGTGATTATGCCGTATATAGAACGCCTGGTATTCTGAAATGGTAACCCATCTGGAACTGAGCAACCTTAGTGTCACTTAACTTCGGTGATCAAACATGAACCGGTATGGTTATGCTCTATATGGTACTGTGAAAACATTAATAGAAAACGTTTCAAATTTAACAAATGTTTCCAATAAAATAAAAAGGACGCAACAAAAAAGGTTTATATTAGAATGCATCTATTTAATTTGAACGTTTAGCAATGAAAACTGAAAGGATATTGTGAAACGGTATCGAGAAATGAGGTTTGTCGGTCGTCGGTTTTACTCCCAGAATTCTATTTACATACGCTGATACAGTATTTGCTTACAGATCCTGGTATTTCAAGCTAGTCACCCATAAAATTACTGATAAAATTCGATATCGCTTAACTTTGATGATCTGGTGGGAAGCATTGTGCCAACGTGAGTTGGTCATAATGTAACAGTACAAATGGCCCGACCAACGAAAGACACATAATTTACAGATGCTCTTATATAGATTCTTCAACGTCTCTAAAATAAAATGCAGTTACTAAAACTGTATATTTAGCAATGGAAACGATATTCCAAACTTAACCATGATAGACTGATGGCTTTCAATCTTAATTGTGATAGTGTAAGACCAAGCACTGGTTTACAATTATAAGAAAAATAAAAGCAACACAGACTCACAAGAAAAAAACAAACTCACAAGAAAAAAACAAACTCACAAGAAAAAAACAAACTCAGATATGGATAAGCTAGTTGTTCTCTGGGTGGGTGGATGATACCATCGCGTAAGAGAATCTCAAAACAATAGTGTTCACATCTTAATTAAGTTTCAGTATATCAGCTAAGACCTAACTGAGATAAAATTGTCTGTCGAGACCATCATTGTCGTTGCGCGTCAGCTCATCTCATCGTTTGCTAAATCTCTGCCGAATGAGGTGTTTCGCATGTTGTGTATGCAGATTTAAAAAGGGCTTCTCTTCGTAAGTGAAAGTGTTTATCGTGGTCTGATTTGCATATGTGGATATCAGGTGATATAAATGAAGAGGACAGGTGGGAAGGAGGAGAAACGATTTGGATTGGAGAGAGAAAGTGGGTTGCACGAAATTCTGTTGGAAATTGAATTACAGTCAAAACTTTTTTTTTTTAATTCTTGTATTTTTTTCTGGCACAGTTAGTTAACACTGCTTAACTCTAACTTCTCAGTCTCTTCACTTAGAACCTAAAATCCTATGTCTGGTCATTTGTCTTAGTCACCGCTACCACTCGTCAATAGAAACTGACTACTTTCGCGCTCACCCCATCAGCTGACTATACATCCTACTTCCGACCGTCTTTGTGCATCTGGATGAATCATTTCCTCCCACTGTCTGTGATCTTGATGAATCATTTCCTCCCACTGTCTGTGATCTTGATGAATCATTTCCTCTCACTGTCTGTGATCTTGATGAATCATTTCCTCCCACTGTCTGTGATCTTGATGAATCATTTCCTCCCACTGTCTGTGATCTTGATGAATCATTTCCTCCCACTGTCTGTGATCTTGATGAATCATTTCCTCCCACTGTCTGTGATCTTGATGAATCATTTCCTCTCACTGTCTGTGATCTTGATGAATCATTTCCTCCCACTGTCTGTGATCTTGATGAATCATTTCCTCCCACTGTCTGTGATCTTGATGAATCATTTCCTCCCACTGTCTGTGATCTTGATGAATCATTTCCTCCCACTGTCTGTGATCTTGATGAATCATTTCCTCCCACTGTCTGTGATCTTGATGAATCATTTCCTCCCACTGTCTGTGATCTTGATGAATCATTTTCTCCCACTGTCTGTGATCTTGATGAATCATTTCCTCCCACTGTCTGTGATCTTGATGAATCATTTCCTCCCACTGTCTGTGATCTTGATGAATCCTTTCCTCCCACTGTCTGTGATCTTGATGAATCATTTCCTCCCACTGTCTGTGATCTTGATGAATCATTTCCTCCCACTGTCTGTGATCTTGATGAATCATTTCCTCCCACTGTCTGTGATCTTGATGAATCATTTCCTCTCACTGTCTGTGATCTTGATGAATCATTTCCTCCCACTGTCTGTGATCTTGATGAATCATTTCCTCCCACTGTCTGTGATCTTGATGAATCATTTCCTCCCACTGTCTGTGATCTTGATGAATCATTTCCTCTCACTGTCTGTGATCTTGATGAATCATTTCCTCCCACTGTCTGTGATCTTGATGAATCATTTCCTCCCACTGTCTGTGATCTTGATGAATCATTTCCTCCCACTGTCTGTGATCTTGATGAATCATTTCCTCCCACTGTCTGTGATCTTGATGAATCCTTTCCTCCCACTGTCTGTGATCTTGATGAATCCTTTCCTCCCACTGTCTGTGATCTTGATGAATAATTTCCTCCCACTGTCTGTGATCTTGATGAATCATTTCCTCCCACTGTCTGTGATCTTGATGAATCATTTCCTCCCACTGTCTGTGATCTTGATGAATCATTTCCTCCCACTGTCTGTGATCTTGATGAATCATTTCCTCCCACTGTCTGTGATCTTGATGAATCATTTCCTCCCACTGTCTGTGATCTTGATGAATCATTTCCTCCCACTGTCTGTGATCTTGATGAATCATTTCCTCCCACTGTCTGTGATCTTGATGAATCATTTCCTCCCACTGTCTGTGATCTTGATGAATCATTTCCTCCCACTGTCTGTGATCTTGATGAATCATTTTCTCCCACTGTCTGTGATCTTGATGAATCATTTCCTCCCACTGTCTGTGATCTTGATGAATCATTTCCTCCCACTGTCTGTGATCTTGATGAATCATTTCCTCCCACTGTCTGTGATCTTGATGAATCATTTCCTCCCACTGTCTGTGATCTTGATGAATAATTTCCTCTCACTGTCTGTGATCTTGATGAATCATTTCCTCCCACTGTCTGTGATCTTGATGAATCATTTCCTCCCACTGTCTGTGATCTTGATGAATCCTTTCCTCCCACTGTCTGTGATCTTGATGAATCCTTTCCTCCCACTGTCTGTGATCTTGATGAATCATTTCCTCTCACTGTCTGTGATCTTGATGAATCATTTCCTCCCACTGTCTGTGATCTTGACTCTAGAGGGGGGGGTCCATAGTATCACAATAGAAAAACGAAATACTAGTTCAAACTAAAGCCTTACATCAAGAGAAGAGAACTAATAATTAAAGCGTATAAATTCTATCTAAAAAAAAATAAGATGGATGTGTTCACATTACACATCCATCTTATTTTTTTTTAGATAGAATTTATAAAGATCGGCTTAGTTCTGATGTTCTGAGAAAGATAAAATCTGGACAGTATAGGGAGCGTGCACAGAAGAGTACACTTAATGCTATGGCTACGTTGAAAGAATAGATGCGAGTTCTTGGGTTAGTAGATGTAGAACAGTTTAGGTAACAGGTTCAGCTCACAGGGAAAGGCCAAGATAGACATGGAAGAAAGTGATTAAAATGGACCTGAGAGATAAAGACCTGGTCAGAGATAGGTTACTTTGAAAGTTAATTTCTTAAAGTCGTCCAACGCATGCCAGCATGTAAACCGGACGTTAAACCAAATATGATGATGAATGAATCATGAAATTTTAAAAAACTTCCGAACAACAGCTAGTAATAAATCTGTCTTACTAAATACAGATTCGGTTTAAATAATTCTTGAAAGTCACCACTTATCAAGGTCCAAAGGCCACTCGAGGATTATTAACGATGGTTGAAACTAGGCAGAATTTCATTATTTAAAAGGATGGTTCAACAAGAATTTGTTAATATTAGATTTGAAAACGACTGCGCTGTAGTTAGCTAGGAAGTATCCCTGTGGTATTGTGTTCCACATATGGATAGTTCTTGGAAAGAAACTTTGCTCATAGAAGTTCTGTTTAGTTTTAGGTATATAGAGGAAGAAAGGAAAATTATTTACAGTGGTTGTAGCTAGACGAGTTTTTGTTGTGAATGTTTTAATGGGTGGGGGCACAGATTGGAGCTCAGTCGAGCACCTACCATGAAAATAACAATAGAGTAGAGAAAGACTAGCAATCTCTTTTATGTAAGAAAGAGGCTGTAAAGAAGAGAAGTCACATTTTGTTACCAGGGATTCTGGTCAAGGGAAATAACTCTAGCCTATAAGACAATTTCTCCTTAAAGGGGGATAACTCTGGTAGTCCTTGCACTTGTATAAGTATAAATTTGTATTTTTTTTTTAAATGACACTTTTTTTCCTTTTCTTCCAATTCCAGATCATTGTATCGCTTGTAGATGACAGACCGAATGCTTTAAATTTCTCAAATTCTCAGAAGTTGCAAGACTGGACAAAAGCGACTTCTGTGCGGCTCAGGATGATACAAACAAAAACTCTGCTTGGTCATTTGATGGCAGTAAGAAGACAAGACCCAACTGTCACAAGAAGGGTAAGTACGATTGAAGATGCTTCGAGGGGAGTCTTCAGTAATGTACTCGTTTTATTACTGGTTTGGGGTTTTTCAACATTACACGAGCTCGACGTACGACATAATAACAAGCTTTCATCTAGGAATGAATTAATGTTGTTAAATGACACTTTTAGACTTTTTGTGTCTAAATTTGGGGAACTAAATCGAGCGATCACTGGGCGAACAGCAACCGGTTGGCTCTGTGAGAGCGAAGGATCATTCAAGAGCAGAACAAAAGGAATAGAACAATGTTTAACAACTCGGTCTGGGCACTTTGAAGTGGTTCCTGTTCCCGCAATTTCTCAATTATACAGCGAATGCGATTTCTCCACTTTTTAGCGGAATTCCGATTTTTTTTGATCCAGAAAAGGCAGTTTTCCGCTTTAATCGCTAGAATCTTTCATAAATGCGATTTCTCCACTTTTTAGCGGAATTCCGATTTTTTTTAATCCAGAAAAGGCGGTTTTCCGCTTTAATCGCTAGAATCTTTCATGGATGTGATTTCTCCACTTTTTAGCGGAATTCCGATTTTTTTTAATCCAGAAAAGGCGGTTTTCCGCTTTAATCGCTAGAATCTTTCATAAATGCGATTTCTCCACTTTTTAGCGGAATTCCGATTTTTTTTGATCCAGAAAAGGCGGTTTTCCGCTTTAATCGCTAGAATATTTCATGGATGCGATTTCTCCACTTTTTAGCGGAATTCCGATTTTTTTTAATCCAGAAAAGGCGGTTTTCCGCTTTAATCGCTAGAATCTTTCATAAATGCGATTTCTCCACTTTTTAGCGGAATTCCGATTTTTTTTTGATCCAGAAAAGGCGGTTTTCCGCTTTAATCGCTAGAATCTTTCATAAATGCGATTTCTCCACTTTTTAGCGGAATTCCGATTTTTTTTGATCCAGAAAAGGCGGTTTTCCGCTTTAATCGCTAGAATTTTTCATGGATGCGATTTCTCCACTTTTTAGCGGAATTCCGATTTTTTTTAATCCAGAAAAGGCGGTTTTCCGCTTTAATCGCTAGAATCTTTCATAAATGCGATTTCTCCACTTTTTAGCGGAATTCCGATTTTTTTTGATCCAGAAAAGGCGGTTTTCCGCTTTAATCGCTAGAATCTTTCATGGATGCGATTTCTCCACTTTTTAGCGGAATTCCGTTTTGTTTTAATCCAGAAAAGGCGATTTTTGCTTTAATCGCTAGAATCTTTCATAAATGCGATTTCTCCACTTTTTAGCGGAATTCCGATTTTTTTTGATCCAGAAAAGGCGGTTTTCCGCTTTAATCGCTAGAATCTTTCATGGATGCGATTTCTCAGCTTTTTTATTGAAATCTGCATTTTGTTTTTGTTTTTTTAAGAAAAAGCTGATTTTCCCTAATGAGAGATCCTTCTGAAAACTGATGTTAATTTTGACATGAAGGCTAAGACATCGAGCAATTCATGAAAAGAGTAAGGGAGTTAGATGACTTTTGTTTCATCAAATTATGATTTCCTGTTCCCCCCCCCCCCCACACACACACTCACATACACATATGTCTTTCTCTTGATTTTGACTTAGTTGAAAGTGATTTTAGTTGTTTAGGAAAAAAAGTTGTTTTTTGTGCTTCCCTGTCTACACACACACACACACACACACAGGGAGCCGCCCCTCTCACGTTGGGAACTTATCTTGATTTCATTTTTAAAATTTTTTTATTGCCATTGGCTACTCACATCCTTGATTCTACCAAAGTTTTCACTTATATGTTTCTTCAAATTTTCCCTTTTCAAGACATTTTATCGGTCTGGATATTGAGCTACAAGAATTTTTGCACAGGTGTATAATAAATTTTTCAATATTATCTGTAAAGTAACTCCCTATATAAATATCAAGGGATATTGCAATTCTTAGTCTTCGTTATAAATGTTACGGGTTTGGTTTCAGACTAGCAACCTGTCCCTGTAAAATAATTCTTGCTATAAAAACGGTCAAAAATATGCCAAATTCAAATTTTTATGACTTTGACTGCTTCAGGTGTCTCAGTACATGCGAGTACCGAAGTCTAATAAAAGTAACGTTATGTTGCACTAATAAATCATTTGTAACATTTGATCGGGGAATCATTTCAACCCCCACCAAATGGCCTGTAATCTTTTCTATGACAGAAAGTTTTTTTTTTTTTTTTTTTTTGTTTATCTCCTTGACACATAAGTAGTTGGCTCAATAGGTAGTGACGTCCTTTTGTAGTAACGGCAATAGCAGTCGTTGTAGAACTGTTGATCTTTTCTCTTGTATTTATTTTTTACGATTATAATAATGGAACCAATTAAAAAGAAAAACAAATAACTCCATTATTTCTTCTGGGATTTGGTTTACTTTGCAGGTACATCTAGATACTAGTGATGGGACGATTCTAATATTTTTCCCCGATTCCGATACAATTCCCGATTCCGATTCTTTTAAAATCTTTAAATATTTAGCTATAGAGTTGTTGTTTTTTTTTTTTTAATTTTGGGATTACCATAAAAAACCCATGTAATATATGCATATATTTTCGCAAGCATAAAAATATACTTGAGGGGGGGGGGCTGTAGATTTTAGTTTTACCGGTACTTTAAAACCAATAAATATTTATCATTTCATCATTAGTACCAGCAATGGAAAATTAAGTTTCAAACAAAAATAAAAAATATCGTTTGGCATCGGAAAACAGACACAAATTTTTCCAATTCCAATACCCCCCAAAATTTCCGATTTTTACGATTCAATTAATCGTCCCCACACTGTTAGATACACTGCATCTTACCAGCCAACCCCCTATAGGATTTGTGGAAGAGCCTCAAAAACGGACGTCCGTTTGCTTAGAAAACAAACACTTAGGAGAGAATCGATGTTCTTTCTCCCATGACATACCTTCCTGTACACGTTACTCTAATTTGACTCTTAACTTTTAATGGAATTTTCCACTTGTATCCTTACTCTAACCTTATGTGGAAAATACCGTTTTAACACTATTTTTGCATACCCGTATCTAATCTTCTTGCAATAGCATCTTATGAATATTATGTATTCATTTGTTTTGTGTCTAACATTAAAAATATTCCATTATTACATTTGAAATAGAAACTCTGCAACATTTCTCTAATAAAAATAAAGTTCAGTTTTTTTCACATGTTGATAAAAAACAGGAAATTCTTTTTTCTTAAAATCTGAAAACAATAAATCTATGCAAGATACATTTTGACTGTTTTCATATATTTTCTGGACTCCAATATATTCATTTTAGACAATTTATATTATAATATTCCATTTGATGATACCATTTGACACCTGATATGATATATCTGCGGATTCATTATTGCAAAGACTTTTTACGCCTTCTCACATAAAGTTGTTATTTTTTTCAGATTTCATAAACGATTGATAATTTTTCAAACCTTTTCAAATTAATAATGAAAATCAAAGCTTGTTAAATAATTGTTTTCCTTCTGAAGAGAAGACTTTTTTCTTAGAAAAACCTATGTTAAAAAGATTTTTCTATAAACTATTCTTTGTTGTGGTGTTTGGATTTATTAAACTTATAAAATTTGTAACTTTACATTTGTTTTATCATCTTCTCTTCTATAATAATGTTCTATCTTCAATATTGAGCACTTTTTTTTATCGCATTAGGAATTAATCAAGGGAGGCGCGAGAGCATTCTATCTCTTAATAGACTTTACGAATGGCCTATGGTGGAAATCTCATTTCTTTGATCAATCATAACTCAAAAACCAATAAACCAAATTAGTTAAAACTTTGCACAAAATGTTTATTTGATAGGTTCTATAAGTGTGTAGAATTTCAGCATCATTAGTCAAGGCAACCCAGAGATCCAGAAAGTTCAATCATGAAATCATGTTATCTGTGTCTACGTACGTATGTGCCACCCTGTATCTCATCAACTATTTGATGGATTCTGCTGATTTTGGGCAGAGATAGAGGTTCTAGGGTCTAGTTGATGGCATTTTAATTTCAGCTTACCATATACCTTAGTTTTCCAGAAAATTCAAAAAAACCTTAAAAATGAACATTGTATTGAGGCATAGCCTTTACAAAAGTAGTGACATTCCATGAAAAATGCCAGTATACTGAAATCATATGCCCTTAATAGGGTTAAGATGAAAATTCATATACACTAAATGTACAAAAGCAAGGAAATTCCCAAATTTTTACACTTTTATTGTCATTAAGGGTATGCGAGCACAACAGGGCTATGTATTTTACTGGTAGGGATTTTTCTTCAGTGCACCTCACACACTTCATCCACTCATGCATAGAGATTTATACTGTAGTGATGCGATAATTAAATGGTTTGGTTGATATGTAGTCATACCCTTAATTAATGACAATAAAAGTGTAAAAATTTGGGAATTTCCTTGCTTTTGTACATTTAGTGTATAGGAATTTTCATCTTAACCCTATTAAGGGCATATGATTTCAGTATACTGCCATTTTTCATGGAATGTCACTACTTTTTAAAGGCTATGCCTCAATTTTTATCATGGAATATAAAATAATTATTTTATAATACTTGATATATATCATCATGTGAGTTTTATTATTTTTGTTTTTTTATTTTCTGATGTTTTGGACACGATTTTTGGGTCTTTCTTTAGAAAAAAAAATCCAAGATATATAACTTTGTATTTTGGCTGTCTAAGTGTTAACGAAACGGTCCGTCAAGAAATGGATATTTTCAAAAGTGAATAAAGACGTTTTTTTTTTGTTTTTTTTAACTTAGCTCACCTCAAGCAAGGCAAGTTTCCACTGTAGACGTAAGGGGCTACTAAGAATTGGGGTGAAAGTTTTGGGAGTCATCCTAAGTTGGGAGATGTGCAACGAGATGCTTGTTCACATTAGTTTTAAATTTCTGCCTGTCGGTACAGTCGGGGGAGCAGGGAGGGAGTTCCAAAGGTCGGCAGCACGAGGAAAGAAGCTATTAGAGTAAAAGGCTCTCCGGCATCTGGGGACCTCCACTGGAATCTAACTTTCTATTATTTATACTTGCTCTAGAGTTTAAAAAAATTAACATCCATCGAGCTTAAATCCTGAAAGTCTGACTATTAATTATGTATATATATAGGTCAGGTCAGGTTCATATTCTTTTTTTGTTTTTTTGTTTGGTTTCACCCAAAAATGAACCACTGTATAGTGTAGGTTTTTTCAAGACACTTTAATCCAAGAACTTTTTTACTCTTTGTGAATTTTTCTGATGATTTTGTAGTGTTGCAGAGACGATATTAACATAAAAATGTTGTTTGGCACGAGACAAATGAAACGGACCGTAAAAAATATATCTCACAGAAATGTTATGTTTTTTGGAAATGTGAAAAACTAAAACTAAAAATAATAAAATAAAAACGTGGGTATTGGAATATAATATGAACCTGACTTATATTTGCTCTGTTGTCACTAATTGGCAATCATCGAGCTGAATCTTTTAAGGAGACTGCAAAGTAAAAGGGCACTGATAGTATATGCTAATACATATATTGTCATTAATATATATATATATATATATGTAAATAAATTTTTCATGGTACAAAATTTAATTACAGCAAGGAATACAGACGTTTGTGACATTTTTTGGGGTGGAAAAAGTATAAAAACGAGAGGAAATAATTTTTAAAAAAATATTTTAAATAAATAAAAAATATATATATATATGTCATTTATTTGTTTATTTTATTTGTGTATTTTGAACGAATTCAACTATTTATAACGAAAAGCAGTTTACCTAAATCCTAGTTGGATATCACATTGTTGAAGGGAAAAAGATTTTCCACCTTGCATTTCGGTGGTTTGGTTCAGTGATAGAGCGTCGGGCTTCAGTCTTTGGGGTCCCGGTTTCGAATCTTGCTAGGTTCAGCCATGCTGATGAGTGTTGAGACAACGAAACACGTGTCCATGGATAATTATATATTTTTTCTGTTGCATTTCTACAGAAAAAATGATAATCCGTTTTAATATTTTTCTTTGTTTTTTTTGTAGTATTTCTACAGTATTAAAGATATTTCTATTGGTGGTCGATGTGTCTGTAATGGCCATGCTGAGAGTTGCGATAAGGCTGACCCTAATCAACCTAACAAATTACTTTGCCGATGCCAGCACAATACCTGTGGCCCCCAATGCGAAGACTGCTGCCCCGGCTTTGTCCAGAAGAAGTGGCAAAGAGTTACGACCAACAAAGACTTCATGTGTGAACGTAAGTGGATCTTCTTTTTTTTTTTTGCATAAATTTTTCTTTTGTGGTAGTAGTTATGTCATCACTTCATTAGAACGCTTCACTGACGTCACTCAGAAATAAAAATGAGTCTTCATCTTCTTATGAACAGCAATCACTTAATGAAGATAATACTATAAGCTATAATGTTTGCATGCCACCTGTTAGTGGGCCAGAAAGCCCTACAAGTGAAAAGGGAAGTATGCAATTTTCTGAACTCTGGTAGGCTGTTCCATAGAGCAGAAACATGACAGACAGAGAATACTGCCTTTCTACTACTTTGACGAAAAGCGCCTATGGTACATGTTCGGCCAACGACTTGCCGCTGTGATGAAAAACTCTGAGAAAGTTAGATTTAAATTTGCGTTGATGATGTTGTACGCCAGAATTGCGTCCCTCGCATTCTCTGCTGCTCAAGTAATCATTCCTAATTTCATTGATTGGTCAGCAAAATGAATCGTTTGCATTAACAGACGCGGCTTACTTCGTTGTCTTGGATGTCTGTCTACAACTGCTTGCTTGGGATAGGCAACTGTCCCCTATCCCATCGCACACAGATGCTGCAGCTGTTATCAGCAAAGGCAGTAAGCAATTCATTGTTCGTATCAGCTGCACTATATCATGTGAACTAAGTTCCGTGTTAATTAGAGATGCATTTATTTATTTATTGTGGGGAATGTGCATCAATGACTGCTTTGATCCATTTCATTGCCTCATTTGTGCATTTATCAGCAGGGAGATGAAAAAATTCTACTCCACGAGGCGTCTCTGGTGTGGTTTCTGATTGAATCAAAATCCACCTGTTGAAGTATCTTGCGGTTTTAAGACACGGCTGTTAAGCGTTGGGACGAGATTTTAGGGTGATATCAATCATTACCATAAGGTGATTAGCGTTCCTAAGCGAGCTATGAGTATTCGTCACACAAGCCTCGGGCAGTGAGATCAAGAACATACCGAGAAGTGAGGGTTGATGGTCTACACGATCAGAAAAGCCGGTTGAGATAGTCGAACTTTTTTATCTCGGGGAGTGGGGGTGCCCCACCCTGGCTACGTGTCAGGTGCAAATCATCAGAAAATATCAACTTTAAGGGTTCAGCTTTGTGTAGTCTTTATATAACATTTAGTCGAGAGCGAAGTTCCGGTCGAGCTTCTACAAAGATTTTGCAGGATATAAAAATTTCCTGAAAAATACAAGAATTTTATTACGGAATAGGACACTATTAACTCCTTCTCATCATTAAACTTGAGGAGGAAAATTTTTTATATTGTATTAACTCCTCCAGAATGAATTCGTCTGTCAGTCTCTCTGCCGTTAGGCATGAAGACTATTTAATTGCCTATATTTAAAAGTTTAAAAGCATTACTATTAAAAGTAATTATTCTCCATCTCAGTTCAGGTGATATGTATAAAAAAACTTAAGTGGATCTTTTTTCACATAAAATCGCCCTTGTTGTAATAGTTATAAGTCATCATTTCATTAGAACTTATCACTGACGTCACTCCAGAAATAAAAATGAGGCTTAATACTCTTACGAACACGGGTCTGTTGATATGTGTAAATACACAGCTAATAAAAGCATGAAATGAACACAATATGCTTACTCATCAAAGTGAGATTCCATCTCTTGATAGCGCTACACCATCCTCACGATTCGAGTGCTTAAAAAAAATTGAGTAAAGTTGAGGAAGATGATGGGTGTATAAAATTCACAATCGCATAATAGTCTTTTCTTGCCTTCCTTTTCTCTTATGACAGTTCTCTCTGAAAACTGAAAGTGTTAATTTTGTCATGAAGGAGGTAGGGGAGTTAGATGACTTTTGTTTCATCAAGGAAAGACTTCTTGTCTCCTCACCCCCACATGCGCACTTGGTATCTTTCTCTTAATTTTGACTTAGTTGAAACTGATTAGGAAAAAAATCTTTTTTTTGTGTGTGCTGCCCTCCTCCTATACACACACACACACAGACACACAGACACACAGACACACACACACACACACACAGAGCGACCGTGACCCCCCCAGGGTTGAGAAATTTATCTCTATTCAGTTATTTTTCTCTTTTCTTTTCCTTTTTTTTTTTTTTTTTTTTTTTACGTTGGCTATTAACACCCCTGTTATTTTATTATCTCCCTTTCCAGGCTGCAACTGTCACAGACATTCTGATGAATGCATATACGACCCAGAAATTGAAGATCAGAAATTATCACTCGACTTGCATGGAAATTACGATGGTGGTGGCGTCTGCCAAAATTGTAGGGTAAGTATGATTCCTTACATACACATATACTAGCACGGTGCCCGGCATTGCCCGGGGTTGGGGTGGAGGTAAGCGTTTAAAGCACGACAATAGTAACAGCCGATTTCTTACTGGCAACATTGTAAGTCAAGTATAGCTGGAAAAAAAAAGTGGAAGTTTTACTGTCATGATCGTGAGTTTCTTTAAAAAATAAAACGATAAATTGATGCCTTTAAAGGTTTTTTTGGTTTTTTTTAATCCTGCTAGTTGTTTGAATTTTAACAGTGGTAGTCGATTTATTGTCATCCACACGATTGAAGTATTACATAAAAAATTAAACTAATAGGAAGAAATCACACTATTATTTATATATATATATATATATATATATATATATGTATATCTAGGCAGCATCTTCTCTTGCAGGCAAGTATTGTTCAATAAAAGAGACAACTCATGTCTAGATATCCTTTGGTAGATCCTTTCAATAGTCTGAATCAGGATCTTAGTTTTGGAGGGGAATTGGCTGATGAATTTGTCATAGTTTAGATTTGTCTCTCAAGTATTTTCAGACTCATCATATAGTTTCGTACTTATTACATAATTCCCGCCAAAACCTTCCATAATACTAACACATGGTATGTACCTGATTAACCTCATTCCCCTGAAGATGATACAAGGGGTAAATTATTTTGAATGCTGTAGTTTTAAGGAAATAAGAGGCCCTCAGTTTTTTTGATTGTGAACACTTCACGGTGGCCATCTTGAAATACAGATTTCCATTTGTTTGTTTTCATTTAACTAATACAAAACTATTTCTTTGACAACTAAACGATTCTTTTAATTTCCAGATCTATTAAGGGGGTAGGGTTTATTTCATAATAATATTCCAAAAAATAGTCTATAAAAATCCTTTCATTCTTAACTACTTCGAATCCGTGTCCCGATGCGTGGACCTTATTGTTTTTTTTTGTTGTTTTTTTTAATCAAAAAATTTGTTTTTTTTTTAATTAAAAAGAATTTTTTAAATTTAATTATTTAGCATAATACCGAAGGGATTAACTGTGAAAAATGCAAAGCTGGTTTCTACAGACCTTATGGAGTAGAAAAAGATGTTCCAGATTCTTGCCAACGTAAGTTTGAAAATACAATTATTTCAGTCTTTTTAGTGCGTGCACAATTCCCTAACCAGAATATCTCCAACACCCTAGCAGGTGAAGTCCATGAACAAACAGGAACTACAACTTATATAAGTAAAGTGGGCGATCTGAAGCTTAAATTTCATTGGTTACTACACCAAGATGTAGGGGAGAGCACCACTTCTTTTCCCAAGATTACTCCACTTACCATTGATCCCCACCTTATGCTGAGTGTTTAACAAAGGGGCATCAAGCACATTTATTTTTGTCTTTGGTATGACTCTACTGAGGATTGAACTCCAACCATTATGCATATAATGCGATACAAATGCAAACATGTTTCGATCATTGATCTCATTTTACGGAGAGTTAATTCCGGATGTATACCTCTCTGCCTGGTTGGTGCAAGCATATCGGACAGCGGACAACTCACGTCCACAGGTTGTCAGCTTTCGATGGTGGAATCGCGATTGGTTAGCCATCTCATGCAACCTTATTCACAACTGCTGTGCATGGGCCACCATGATTCAGGATGTCGTGCCAGCCAGCGAAGAAGCTGGCTGTGGCAGTTTATGATGAAGCTGGCTGCCAAGTTTATGATGAACACATGCATTCGCAGGGACGACTCGTAATGTCTTTATTCTAACATGTGGGATAGTGAGTCCAGAGATGGAGTTATGCAAATCAAATTTTCTTTGCACGCTGATGGATCATCGCTTATCAAGGCCCGGGGGCCACTCAAGGTTTAGGGTTAGAAAGGGTTGCTGGTTTAACGTTGGTTGCCGTCACGAGGGGGTTGAAAACAATGTGGTGGAGTGGGTAAAGGATTTTTTAAAAGGACTTGATTCTCTAAGAGGACGGCTTAGACAAGTATTTGTTTACATTAGACTTGAAGACGACCATGATGTAGTCGGTTTGGAAGCAGACTCGTTGTATCTTGTTCCATAGATGAGATAAAAGAAGGAAAGAAACTTTGTTTGTGGTAGCTTTGAATATATTAGATTTAAGTCAATAAAAGAAGAAAATAATTTGCATTTTGGGTCAGGGGTTTATTCTGAACTTTATGTTGTGAAGAACAAAAGACGAAGTGTTTAGTGAATTAAACTATTTTATTGACTGTGGCTACAAGTCCATTATTATTTTCGTATATATTTCAACCCTTTTTCACTGACTCAACCCAACCGGGGTGAACACCGCTGAAACGACATTGATCTCATCAAGCCTTTTAATAGTAAGGCTTTTAAACCCTTAAATATAGATATGCAAAATCTTAGGACTATTTTAATTTATATCTAATACTAGCAGGACCATCTGGCGTTGCCCAGGGCAAAAGTGTAACATATTTGCATTAAAACTTCTATCTCTCTCTCTCTATTTCCCCATCTCGACTCGCTCTTTCTTCTCCGCCCAGCTCATTCCTCTCTCTGGACATACACACTTTTATAGATTACTCAAGGAATGAGTCTGTGTAAGGGAAATAACTCATTAGAAAAAATCAGTTACTTTCCTTTAGTTATTAAGAAAAAAGATAACCCCACCCCCCACCACCACCAACAACAAAATCGTAGCCAGTTTACCCTCAAAGAATTTTCTTTTTTTTTCTGAATTTGAGATATTATTCATTCCGGGCAATGCTGATCAAGAATATACCGAATCTGTGGATGTTTCTTTGGTAGTTTTTGACTCTAAGCTGGGCATGCACACACACACACACACACACACCCACACACTTCCCTTTATATAATAAATGGTTTCTGTCATTTTTCAGCTTGCCAATGTGACTTACGGATATCGACCGGATCTTGTGAAGAAGGATCTGGACGTTGCCTTTGTAAACCTAAATATGCAGGTGAAAACTGTGACAGGTAAAAAAGTCCTATCCTTGAAACTCGAACTACTTCATTTTTCTTGTTCTAAATACTTGCTACTTTATATCCGTTCCTTAAGCGGAGTTGGTACAGTACCTGGGTATGTCAATTTTCATCTTTACTTAGCTACTACCACTTTATAGCTAGTGCAAAAAAATATATTTGAAACTAGCAAGGTTACCCGGTATTTCCCGGGGGAGGGATAGTAATTTATTGTTATCAATAACAGTTGGTTTCTTATTGTCACACGTGAAGTAAATCTTACTGTAAAAAATCGAAACCACTAATCGAGGTAAAACTTAACAAAACAAGTAACAATGTTTTATTTTAAAGTTACGATGATACTTGTCGTTACAATGATACTTGTCGTTACAATGATACTTGTCGTTACAATGATACTTGTCGTTACAATGATACTTGTTTTCTTCTACTGAACAACAGGCATGAAAATCAAGGCTAACCCTAACCTATCTTTCAATCGAATACAAACAGTCCATTAGCTTCAGGTCCAAAGGCCTAATTGTCTCTTAAGACCTACAGGAACCCAACTAACGTCCCTGCCTGCTCTGCTGGAATATATATAGATACATGTGTCATTTAGAGTAGACCATTTGGCCAAGATCAAAGTGTAGTATCTGTTCGGATGGATACTGCACACCATAGACCGGTATTGTCTTGACCTTCGGGGCTTGATTTACGCCAGTCTATGGAATGGATCTGTCCTGTGCAGTTCTAGGAGGTCCACCCTCCTAGGCTTTGAGAAGGGGTTAGTTTATTGCTAATCGTCTGAGGCGCCCCTACCGGGGAATGACGATGGGGCTACCCAGGTAATTTTTTAACGGTCATAAGTGCTCTTCCTCTAGGGTGCTGACTTATCAAATCCCACTTTCCGACCTTGTGTCACATCTTACTGCTGTGGGAGGTAGATAAATAGAGTAGACCACACATTCAGTCCACTTGAAAAGGCTAGGCTTCTTATCTATGGACATAAAAAAACTTACTACCCAGGGTTCCCCATATCTGAAGGGACGTTAATTTTTCCAAAACTCAAATGGCTAAAAATAACAGCATGTAACCTCGTATTCAAGAAGACATTACTATTTCAAAGATGTCAGTCCATTTCTTTGGTAGTCTTTTTTTTCTCAGCTAAATATTTCTCTCATTGCAAGCCTGTCGTTTGCATGCATTTCAACTATGTAACCCACTAAAAATACAGCATTGCACTTGTTTACATATGTATATGGTTGATGTAAATTTTTTTCTTGCTTTTGCAGATGTAATGTTGGCTACCATTCTTACCCAGATTGTTTCCCTTGTGAGTGTAATGTCAACGGCACCGAAGAATTGATCTGTGGTGTCAATGGTGCGCAGTGTCCTTGTAAAGATAACTACATCGGCCGAAAGTGTGATATGTGTCGGACTGGATTCTATACCTTCCCTCACTGTCACTGTAAGTCTTAACATCTTTTGTCGTTTCATTTTTATTGTCTGAATTTCCAAAATGACTTAGTAAATTATTTATTTATTTTTTTAAAAAAAATCAAACTCTTATACAGTATCGATATCCAGATCAAATTCTGTTAAATATTTCATTTGATAACTCCCAAAAGTGCCCCCTCAATTTCTCCCTCCTACCACTTTCTCTGAATTCATCCAACCTCATCTTAAACTGATCCACGCTATTGCTGTTCTTAATCTGATCTGGCAACTTATTCCCAAAACATATTACTCTGTGAGCAAAAAAACTTAACTGGTTAACAGATCTAGTTTTTGAAAACTGCCTTGACAATAACCTTTCAGATCTAGGAGAAATACTAAAAAAATGGCTACTATAGTTAGAAATGCCATTTATTATCTTGAAAGTCTCAATCATATCACCTCTCATTCTTCTCTCCAGCAAAGTAGTCAATCCCAATTTGTCCAATCTCTCCCTGTAACTGCAATCCTTTACTTTACTTATTAGTTTTGTCACCCTTCTTTGTACACCTTCCAGTTTCAATATTACATTCTAATTTCCATATCTAGTCGCTGGAGCCCAGGCCTGGGTGCAGTATTCTATATGAGGTCTTATTAGAGCTTTATATATCCTTAACACAAGATTTGCCTCCCTCGAAATAATATTCCTAACCATCCACCCGATCATTCTATTTGCCCTCGATACAATGGTCAAAATATGATTATTTGCCTTAAATGTATTATCAAACCCCACTCCCAAATCGCACTCTCCATCTACTTCTTTGATTTCTCTGATTAGTACATGTTCAACTCCAACATTCCTGGATCCTACATGTAGTACTTTACATTTGTCTAGGTTAAATCCCAATTTCCAAATGTGCTCCCAATATGATAATTTATTTAGATCCATCTGTGTTATTTCCTTTGATAAAGGTCTCACAAGTAGTTTAACATCATCAGCAAACAGCATATCCGTTTATTTATTTAAATCATCTTTTGCTGAGAATGACAGTCACTACTTATGAAAAAGCGTCTATTTCCAAAATGACTTAGTAAATGGCTGTAATGAATTGTCTCTAGCAACATTTGTGAATTGCTATTCATATCGGCTTCCATCCTCAGCCAAACTTTAAAATTGTGAAAATATAAAACTGTCAGAGTGTATCATTTATTTACCAGTTCATTTATTTATTTATTTTTATTTTTGTAAATATTAAAAAAAAAATTTTTGATTTCTACTGCGCTTTTTTTTTTTTTTTAATTAAATATGCTATTTTTATATTTTCACTGATGAAAACAATTGTTTGACTTTTTGATTACTTTTTATTTTTTTACTTTTATTTTTTTTTTTTACTTTTTTTTAGCCTGTGCTTGTAACCGAGCTGGTTCCAGAGGTGGCAGCTGTGATGTGGAAACTGGACAGTGCCAATGTCAACCTGGTTTTAATGGGCGCGACTGCGGTGAATGTGCTGTTGGATATCACGGTTTCCCTCGGTGCACATGTAAGCAATATTATAATTTTTTCTGCAACACCTGAACAATGGTGAATCTTGGGAAATGGTCGGAATGGAACTGATAAGAAAATATTGAGGGCAAGCCTTCTTCACATTTTTTTTTTTAGTGGGGGAGATCACTAGTGATATAATGGATACAGAATCGGACTATGAAATCTAAGCCAAGCTCAAATTAAATCGGATTATGGCATGATTAAGCCGTTTGTAAAATAGATGGCTCCTAATCATGTTAACAGAAAACATCTGAGTCTCTTGCCAAGATTTAAGTAGTTGGCCTAATCAATAGTGACATCTCTGTGACAGGAGTTATAGGTTATCCGGGTCCTCCACAAATCTGTGCAATCTTGATTTATCTGCTGCCTGCCATTCCTCCGTCCAGCAACGAAAGAAGAAGGGGTTCAACATGGCTGATGAAGCTTCTACTGACTGATAGCAACTCTGTGGATCGGACCACATGGTGTCGCCTTTTCTCTGGAATTGGGGCACTCGCAACACCCTAGATACCAGAACCGGATTCAGATTTTTTTATTTTTTATTTTTTTAAATTTTGATTAAAATGTTGTTTTTTTTCCCTTCTTACAGTATGTGAATGTGAAGTTAATGGATGTACTGAAGCAATCTGTGACAATCAGAGTGGTCAATGTCTCTGTAAACCTAATTTTCAGGGAGCAAAGTGTAACACTTGTGTTGCGGGATATTCCCAGTACCCTTTTTGTCATGGTACGTATACGGTTTCTTTTATTTCTATTTTTTTCTAATACATGGAAGTTCATTCATTCGTTTCATATGAATCAGATGATTCTAGTGTTGGCATTGGTTTCCCCGATATAATTCTAGTTAGAATCCTTTCTAGAAAGACATCACGTACTTACGGGAGGGACCATGTGAAGGTTGCCAACATCCTAAGTGAAAGTGTGTCTGTGGAACGAACTAAATTCGAACTTGGCACATCCAGGTTGTCAGTCCGTGTCGTTAACCACTTAGCCACCGTCACCTCCACGTGAGAGTTAAAAAGCATATACCTGTGTTCAAATGTTGGGATATACTCTAGTCATTGTGTTGCATTTCAACCTTGTACCATACATGAATGAAAGTTCATAAGCATACCTTGTAAATTGTTTGTTCTTGTACATGCCCTTACACGATCTTTCCCGTCTGACGGAACATCACCTGCAAATAAGTTCTTTCATACCTTGAAAAGGGACTGTCAAGACAGAACTGTTGGAAGACGGAAGAGATTTATTCTGCTTGATCTTCGTTTCAAATCACAGGGAGGGAGACAAATAAATATCGATAATCACTGTCTATTCATATCTTATCAGCGCATTTTAAAATAACATGTTTACACATGTAGTGCTTAAACCTCTGTCACTCGCTCTTTTTGAGCCATGTGATGTCACATCCGTTTCTATCGATTACCACAGTCTGGTAAATCTAACCTCGAGTTCAGCAAGTCTACCCTGACTGAACTTTCATTTCCTGTTATTTTCAACTAACCAATTTATATACTAGTGGGTTTACCCACCAAATATTTAACAATTGGAGTAATATAAGGTTTTATTTTTAATCCATACTTGTTACGGAGATATAGAGGTGTTATTATTGAGATGAAACCATGCAATCATTTAGTCCCCAAAAAGTTATTTAATCATTAATATTTTAATCCACTTAAAATCACACCAAAAGTCCTGCGTGTGTGTTGCTTTTCCTCCAAGGACAGATACCAATTTGTTAGCTGCAAACAAAAGTCAGCTACTTACATCAATGATCAATCAATTCAAACAAAGCATTGTGACGAACGTGATGAAAATGAACAAGGATCGAATGCCATAACAGAGCCCATCTTTGCCTGGCGTGCAATTTAAAAGTTAAAGAAATGCTGGAATTGTAGGTCGAGTGACGATTCGAACACTGTCTGATGGATTACGAATACTGGCTTAATTTTAGTTATTTTATTTTAACATTCGGGACAGCAAATCTATATGTAGTTATGTAGATCGAGTTGGTTTTTATGTGTCTTATTTAACTCGATAAAAGAAGAAACAGATCACATTTGTCGTTGGCAATTCATTTTTAAAATTGATGTTGTGAAGAACAGTCAGAAGAAAAAAAAAGAGGAAAAGAAAATGTTACGTGAGCGGTGAGCCAGGTTTTTTTTTATACTGAGGCAACAAGTAAAATTAATTTTATTTAATTCTGTGACATTTACTTTTAACGGTCCCTTTGGAGTCAGTGAAAACTCTTCTCCAATAGACTTCCAGATCCTCTCTTTCACATTCTTAGAAGAATAATGAATTTATTCAGCCAGATGCTCATCTTATAGTTGAAAGGTTAAAAAGTGTGGAGAGAGAGAAAGAAGAGTTACTAACGTTTTAAGCACATAGCTTAATTATTAACTATTTTTTTAGACTATCTTAAAACGTGTCTTGTCTCATTCAAACTCCCACTAACACTGACAGTCTTTCAACTGCCACTTTTAATTGTTCGATGTCATATCAGGCCACTTTGTTGCTGGCTGGCGTTGTCATGTGTGCATTAACTGCAATAAAAGCCATATGACATGATTTCTTAATGTAATTATTCAATTAATTTAAACATTTTTCATAGAAGAATAATAAATTTATTCAGCCAGATGTTAATCGCTTAGCTAAAAAGTTAAGTAGGGAGAGAGTTACTTATGGTTTAAGCACATTGCTTAATTATTTATTGTTTTGTTAGACCATCTAAAAAGATCTTAGTTCAGTTGCTTCTGGTAAACTATTGATAGTTGTGCCCACTACTCTGTCATGTCTGGCTGCTTCATTGACTTTTGATTGTCAAGACCCTTGTGACCCTTTTGTAGTCCCTTGTTTGAAATGTTTCCTGTTTTCCAACATATATCTCAAGAATAGGTGCTAGCTACTAGTAGACGTACCCCATAAATATTTAACATACTTAACCTGGAGAAGATTAAAGAAATGATAGCAAATAGTAATCGAGGACACAAAGAATACCAGCTCTCAGTATGTTCCTTTTTTTCTGGTGCCGGATTATTTTCTTTGTTCTCTTTACCAGCAAAAGTTGTTACGTTGTAGTAGTAGTAGCAGCAGTATTCATTCCAGTTCAATGAAGTGGTGGTGTGATCTCTAGCACAAATAGAGTGGCAGCCCAAAACAAATGCTGAAACTTCAAAAGAATGCTGGACTAATGTTACCGATAACAATACAAACACACGCGAATGATGTTAGCTGCGGTGCGTTCAAAAATGATCTCTATCGAGAGAAAAAATATCACTCCCTTGAGCTTTTTGGACTGCTAAAAACGCCTACTTTGCATAATCACGTGCGTTCGACCCTCGCCTTGAAGTCAGACAGTTTCAGGTTTACTCCCGTGCGCAGCCACTGTTTCTTTGCAGCGGGTGCATGCCAGTCATGGCAGCTTATTCCTCAGTCTCTCCACACTGGCACCACAAGAAAATGGTATAACTAAATTACATCTGGTTGTGAAGCGCCGATTCGGGAGCTTCGTGGGAAGGGTGGAATCATCAGACGGGTAATACCTGGTGTGATATTAGCCCTAGGCAAGCTATGCCGGTTTCCATTTTTTAGTTGTTTTTACTCCCTGGTCTATTCTGAATTAAAGTGATAGTGGAATATACTAGATTGTCCTTGGGGGCATTCAAGGACAAGTTGAAGAATACATGGTCATGGGAGGTTGGAGGTCATGGAAGTTCGAAATATATCTTTTGATACTCGTTTTTAAACATGGTAATCAATAGAAAATGTTTAAAAGTAGCCCAAGAAAAAAAACCTGCTAAAAATTCTTATATTTGTAGAATATTTTTAAGAATCTATTTCTTTGCATTTTGAAATTTATTTTTTATTTTTTTAACTAACCTGAATAAAATTTTCTTTTTTTCCAGAGTGTGGTTGCGTGGCTCCTGGATCGACAGACACCCGTTGTCATGACAACGGTCAGTGCGTTTGCAAGCGTAACTTTTCAGGGTTAAAATGTGACCGTTGTGCTTCCGGATTTTATAAGTATCCAGAATGTGTCAGTAAGTGTGTTTTGATATTTTTTCTTCTCTTTCAGCTAAGAGCAAAGTGTAGTATCTGTTCTGATACTACACTTCAACATTTCTGTCCTCGGTTAGTGAAGGAGAAATCCTTCTAGATTGAGGTAATTTTCATTTTTGTCCTAATCCAGAGTACACCTTTTTGGGAGTTGAATTTTCCCCATATTAAAAACCGACCTTGTCTAACTTTGCCCTCATGGGAAGACAAGTAAATGGAGACTTCCTTATGTAATAGGTAACTTGTAACATTGTGTGCAGCCAATTCTTCCACGATTATGTTGTGAACAGAAACAGCTGTTAGTCTCTCTCGTCGACATGTAAGTAGTTGCTCAGTGAAAAGTAAGTTCTGATGTAGAAGTCGTAGAGATGTTCGTTTCTTCTCTTTTTCTCTTTGTGGATGGAATGATAGAAGAAATAAAAAAGAACAACATATAACTCCATTATTTGCTCTGAGATTTTGTTTACTTACAGTAATGTACAGCAAGTGCGTCCAGATGAACTGCATCCCCCCGATCAACTTGCGTCTTTGTATTATAGCATTGCGTGGGGAGTTTCGTCAATTGCCTGTATTGTTCATCGAGAAAAACAGCTGTTCGTTATGTTGTTGGCTTATTGGATAGTGATGTCACCCTCCCTCGAATCTGCCGTGGAAAGGGCAGACATGTCCTACACCCCTTCAATTACAGTATTCAAAATAATCTCTCTTCATATTCTTTTTCTGAATGTTTAATTTTACTTCAGTCGAAGTTCTCAGAAATCAAGGGGCCCCTTCCTGGGGCTAACACTTGATCTCTATATGAGATACATAGATACCCGAATATTCTATTTAAGTTCTCCTTTACTTCTTACACATTGAGTTAGTAAAAAAGTTTCTCTTTGTGAATTTCTATGTTTCCAGCCAAATAAGATAAATAACCATTTATTTTATCGCGATACTACGTACATAAATATGAGTTTCGAGCAGTATGGTCTGGTTTGCATCAAGTTTATAGCGGTATTACATATTACGTACATAAATATGAGTTTCGGTCTAGTTTGCATCAAGTCCTCCTCGATGGCTCTAGTTATTCTTTAGACATGCAAGATTGCAGTTTTTGATCCTGACACCTGACAGGTTTGGTGCAGAACAAAGGAGTGGTGGTTGCACATGTGCAGAAGCAATGTTGTTATCCTCACTCCATGTGTCAAATACCTAGGCAGGGTGTACTAAAAAGATCATTCGACAGCAGTAGGTGCACTTAGCATGGACACGCACCTGGCTGGAAGAACATAACATGATTGACTGTCAAAAATAAAATGATCATTGGTTAAAGTAAGGCCACCTGGCTGGAAAAAAAACAAATATGGTGGATTGTTAAAAATAATATAATCGTTGATTGGAACCACCTGCTAAAAGTTAGCCACAAAAGGAAATATCCTGTTGCTGAATAAAATGCCCTGAGGGCATGGCTACATTGATAGTGAAGTCCCAAAGTGGGCGTTTGCAAGGGGGTCGTAAATTGATATATAATAACAACCAGATATTTATATCGGCAGTTGATCAGCGAAAAAAAACACCTGTCGAATTCCTCTGTGTGTGCCTTCTTTCCTCACCAACCACCACTCCTTCACCGCCACCGACAATTCAGGTATCATATTTTCATATATCAATGTGTTGTCATTCTTTTAATCACAGCAGAAATACTACACATCAAGAAATAGAATTGGGTTAATAAAAAAGAGGTTAAATGTTCATGTGTCTTAACGGAGAAAGTGTATGTTAAACATTAAAAAGTCAAGACAAGGAAAATATTATAACTCCATAAGAGAACCTTATTTTAACCATATGCACACAGGTAGGAATATTGAGTTAGTTCATTAGTCGCAGAGTTCATATTATTAGGACTTAGGAAGAAAGACCATGTGCCGAAGTGTTGCCATCTTTGTAAGTTAAGCCTATGTGCTGATGTCAATAGCCAGAAGGCGGTTGAGCATTGTCCACTGCTGGTGAGGGAGGTCTATGCCTGGTAGGTTATCCGGGTCCTCCACAAATCTGTGCAACCTTGATTTATCTGCTGCCTGTCATTCCTCCGTCCAACGTTTCAGCCAGATTCGTTTTGTGACGTCACTGGGTGTTGAAAGCAGGACCTGGTGGGCATGTTCCAAGAATGGGCGTTGTGACTTCAGGCGAGCTCGTGGAGGGGTCTCTGTGGCGAGCTTGTGGAGAAAGTGGTCCTCATCGATAGTGGCCTTTCTTGACAGTGCAAGGACAGTCTCCTCACGGCGCAGGGTTGGTGGTGTGATGCCGGCGAGAATCGGTAGTTGGTTGATTGGTGTGGCGCCAAGCAGCCAGAGACTGTGCGTAAGCTGGTGTTGAGCGTTACGTCCAGCACAACTGATTTATACACAATGTATCGGAGTTTGTGTTTTCTCTTGTGAGTTTATGTTGTTTTTATTTTTGTACCCAACTTGTAAACCAGTGTTCGCTCCCTCTGCGATCGCCAATACGAGAGCGAAAGACAACACGGCCAGAATGAGAACCAGAAGAAGATGAAGAAAACCACTGCACACAAGCGCACAAGCGTTGGGGTCAACAATTGTCGAGGGGCCGACATAGTTCTACAAGACTTTTATGCTTATGAATGCCCTCTGCATACAAACCCAGCAAGATTATTGTAAAAACTTCTAATATAAAATTAAGACCACCATTTAATTCCCCGTAAAATGTTACTCAAAAGTTGTTTTATCTTGGTATAGGGCTTTGTTTTCAATCGCATCCCTGGACACATGCCATATAATAAAGATGAATACAATGTAATTATTTTTTAATTTTGTTGCTAATTTTTTTTTTTTTTTTCCATCTCTTTTGTTTTTGTTTTTTCGTAGGATGTAATTGTGACTTGTACGGATCAATGGGTCATTCTTGTGACCAGACCACTGGTCAGTGTCAATGCCGAACTAATTTTCAAAGTCTGCAGTGTGATCGCTGTAAAGAGAACTATTACAGGTTCCCACGTTGTATTGGTGAGTGGAATTTACAACCTGACATGTTATGCATCCTCTGTCCTTCCATAGAAGATATTTGAAAGCTTTTACTACTTTAACATTACTGCGTGTTATGATATTCCCTTTTGTTTATAATGGACTATTCCAATTTTTTCTTTTTCTTTATTACCTTTGACTGTTAATAAACAGTCAAAGGTAATAAAGAAAAAGAAAAGATTGGAATAGTCCATTATCAACAAAAGGGAATATCATAACACACAGTAATGTTAAAGTAGTAAAAGATTTCAAATGACACAAGTAAGTGATTGATACCCTATAAAATAAAAGGGTAGATCAAACCATGAGAATGTAGATAGTAATAGAAAATTTGTAAGATGGGTCACTTGGTGAGTTAATTGCAAATTACTGCTAATTAGAACAATTAAAATGGAATTTTCTTTTAAACATAACTCAATCCCGAACCTAAGGAATATTTTAGCATGTATTTTGTGTGATACAAAATATACAGAAAAGAAGCCGGGGTGTGTGTGGGGAGGGGGGGGGGTAGAACAAACTTTGGATACTCGATTTTAGTATAATATATTTACATAAGACAGACTGAAGCTTTGCTGGACCAATAATTTTCCATTTGGCCTGATGAAGCCGGTTTTATCTTAAACGTGGCTACACATATGTACACATATGTAGCCAGAAATGTGCATATAAATAAAAAATTATACTAAGTAAATATAACTCTCTACTTGTTATGGAGCACTATTTTATTTATTTATTTTTTAATTAGTTTTATTTGCCCCGAAACAGACATATTGCCACCAAGACGTAACGGTCTACTGTGATTAGGGGCCAAATTTATAAAGGGGCATCTTAAGTGCGAAGTTGTGCAGCAAGATGTTTGTTCGCATTATATTTAAATTTCTGCATGTTGATACAGTCAGGGGAGCAGAAAGGTCGTAAGAGAGTAAAGCAGAATATTCTTTTAAAAAGAATTAAATTGCTACAATTTTAAACAAAGAAAGAAAAAGACGTTCCTTTTATTTAATTTGAAGAATATTTAGCTGACAATGACAATTATTTTTACAGAAGAAAAAATAATTGTATTTTCTTAATAGTATTGACCCTGTTACTTATTTTTTTTTTAAATGTTATTATTAACGGTAAATGATAAAGATTCGTGTAGGAATCACCATGGAATTTCCACGAGGTCCCACTAGTCTATTGTTTCAACTTGATCTTTAATTTTTTCATTTTTTTATTTCAGCCTGCAACTGTAACCCTGCCGGCGCTATAAGAGTTCCAGGACAACCTCTTGGAGGCTGTGGTCCCGGTGCGGCCATGACTGACAAACTCTGTGAATGTAAAGAGAGGGTCATGGGAAATATCTGTGACACATGCAAAACTGGTTACTGGGATCTGGACACTAACAACGCCCTCGGATGCAGAGGTAAGCCGGACGGGAACAATGACTTATTTTTGTCCAAAAATGTACTCCTTTGTCTTCCTTAAAATACTACAAAAGTTTTGAATCGTTGTTAAAATTATTCAAATCGCAGGGGGAGATAACTTATGTTTTATTTGTTCTTCATTGCAATTTTATTTGATACTAGGATACCCGTCCCAGGACAGCTAAAATTAATTATCCGTAAAGAACTGTTTTACACCACTTTTATGTCCCCCTTATTAAGAATAAAATCAAGATATAATGCTACTAAAACTTATGTCTAGAATCCTTATTCCAATCTTGATCAAATTTAATGCAAATCTGAAATATTTGGATTTTCAAATGAGTTATACCATATTATGTTTCTTGAAAACTCTATTAAAAAAAACTCCAAATAAACTAAAATTTGAGGAATATTTATTGTTAAAATTTCACCAAAATAGAAAGTACCAGAATTTTCACAAAGAGCTTGCACTCCCTCTTTGCCCCCTTGAATAATATTAAATTAAACTAAATATAGCCCACATTTTAACCCCTTATGCCTAGTAGCTGTGCTCTGAAAGTTATAATGATCGGTTACTTAGTTTAGGAGTGAATTCTATACATATAAAGATATGTATGTACCTAAATGTATATAAACTAGCAAAAATATGCTACCCCCTCCTCCGGTCACATATTTTTGAATTATGAAAGAACTTCATACAATCCGTAGTTAAAGCAAAATAAATTGTTTTGGACTATTAAAGTAATTTCCAACGCTATTGATAATGTTTACCCATTCATTTATTTATTTTTTATTAGCGCTTATGTTTGAATTCATATTTTAGAAACATATAAATCTATGACGTCACACAAAAACTATAATTATTTTAAACTTTGAAATTTTAGAACCAGACATGACGTGAGATTTTGTCAAATAAATGAAATATTTATTAAATCATTTTTTAAAATTTTTTTCTTTTTTAAATCTAATTTATTTGACAAAATCTTGCGTGATGTTGTCTGGTTCTAAAATTTCAAAGTTTATCATTTCAACGGCGTTTCAAACTGTAGTAACACTTATCTCATTATTGTACACATGCACTCCAGCTCGCTCCATTAGAGATCGGACATTTAAAAAAAGCAGTCCGTTCAATAACACCAGAATATCGTCGATCTTCGGCTACGCCATAAGACTTCGACCATGAAAAAAGAAAAAAAGAAAATATTGTCTGTATTACCATGAATACGGTTTTTTAAAACCGAAAATTTGGATTTTAAAAAAAATGATTTAATAAATATTTCATTTGATAAAATCTTGCGTCATGTTGTCTGGTTCTAAAATTTCAAAGTTTCAACGGCGTTTCAAACTGTAGGAACACTTATCTCATTATAATTATTTTGTTAAGATAATTTTTTAAGCTCTATTTATAAGAAAGCCCAAATAACTCGGTCTGAGAACCTCAGACTGAAGATCTCAAGGTTTCGGTTTCAATGGCATCGGCTTTATTTGTTGTGAATTTATTAGTTACTAATGCAATATTTTCCATTTCTAAAAGAAGTTAAGATCTCTGATATTTCGAAATGAGACAAATTCTACAATGTATTTATTACGTTTCAAAAAAAATTGTGACTGACGGATGAACAGATGGACAAAATCTCTATTTATATAAGATAACTGCCCACATCATTATGGAGCCCTTGTTTTCCTCATCAATATGAAAGTAGTTTGTTATTGGTAACGAATGGAGGAATGGTAGTACATAACGAATGGAGGAATGGTAGGACGTAACGAATGGAGGAATGGTAGTACGTAACGAATGGAGGAATGGTAGGGCGTAACGAATGGAGGAATGGTAGGGCGTAACGAATGGAGGAATGGTAGGGCGTGACGAATGGAGGAATGGTAGTACGTAACGAATGGAGGAATGGTAGTACGTAACGAATGGAGGAATGGTAGGGTGTGACGAATGGAGGAATGGTAGGGCGTGACGAATGGAGGAATGGTAGGGCGTGACGAATGGAGGAATGGTAGGGCGTGACGAATGGAGAAATGGTAGGGCGTGACGAATGGAGGAATGGTAGGGCGTGACGAATGGAGGAATGGTAGGGCGTGACGAATGGAGGAATGGTAGGGCGTGACGAATGGAGGAATGGTAGGGCGTGACGAATGGAGGAATGGTAGGGCGTGACAAATGGAGGAATGGTAGGGCGTGACGAATGGAGGAATGGTAGGGCGTGACGAATGGACGAATGGTAGGGTGTGACGAATGGAGGAATGGTAGGGCGTGACGAATGGTAGGGCGTGACGAATAGACGAATGGTAGGGCGTAACGAATGGACGAATGGTAGGGCGTAACGAATGGACGAATGGTAGGACGTGACGAATGGTAGGACGTAACGAATGGACGAATGATTGGACGTAACGAATGGACGAATGGTAGGACGTGACGAATGGTAGTGCGTAACGAATGGATGAATGGTAGGGCGAAACGAATGGACGAATGGTAGGACGTGATGAATGGTAGGGCGTGACGAATGTACGAATGGTAGGGCGTGACGAATCGACTAATGGTAGGACGTGACGAATGGTAGGACGTAACCGCCTAATTAAAAATTTTGTTCTTACTTTTCAGAATGTGGTTGTTACAAATCTGGTACAATTGGTGGCATCAACGTCTGTGACGTCATAAGTGGACAGTGCATGTGCAAGGTTGAAGTGACCGGAAGGAATTGTGACCAGTGCAGAGACGGAACTTACGGACTCTCTGAGATTAATCCCTTTGGGTGTAAAGGTAAATTTAATTTCTGTATCCTGTCCCCCCCCCATTTGGTTATGTTATATTTGACCTACTAACCTTGTACAGGTGCAACACCTCTTCTAATCCAGACAAAATCATGAGGAAACTTATGGGAGTCAATCTTAGGACCGTAAGACGAACTCCTATAATATTTTTGTAACGAAACGGTCTTCAAAATAACAGGTAAACAAACAACTTTTATGAACGACAACGAAAAGTATTTTTTAAGTTACCTACACCGTTGGGTGTAGGTTGGAGAACAGTTAGAACAGTGTCAAAGTGAATGAGCAATAATACAGTGAGAGAATTCGAAACATAGATGTTAGAATTCAAAATATGTGGTGCGTTTATGAAGCAGAAGTAATGTGTTGTCTTGTTTGTTTGTTTTTTATTACTTATATCAATGTTATGTAGAGTTTTGTTGGGAATATGGTATAAAATAGCTAGCCTTGATCTAAATTCAAGTTCTGTTCCGATATTTTGAAGTTTAACGTCGGTTTCGTTCGAAAATAAAAAGAACAAAAACATTCTTTTAACGTCATAGACATACCATATATTTTCAAATATGACTTTGTTATTTCTTCAAATCAGTCACCTTGAGAAAGTCTTGAAATAAAAACGAAACGTTGATGAATATATAAACAATTTTTGATTTTGTTTCCTTTTTTCATTTTCCATTACGTTGGATTATTATTTCATTAATTATCATGTGTGTTCTGTTACGCAAAAGTTAGCGAATAAAAAAAAAAAATAAAAAAAAAAAATCCATTTCAAATATTTATGAGAATTGAGAAAACAAATAGCAAGTCGGACAATTCCACCACCTTCAATCGATTTCCATAATGAGACGTTTTCTTTTTTGTTTTCTATGCCGATTTACACGTTTTTCTTTTCATTTTTAAACTTTCCAGTTGGAAACGTTTTCTTCATTTCTTTTTTTTTTTTTAAACTTCAGAGATTCAGACGTTATTTTACATGCATATTAGTGGGAACCAACTCTTCACTTCAGAAGTGGGAAGGTTTTACTTTTTAAAATAGCATTCACAATTTACATATTAGTTCAAAACCACAAGAGAGCATTGTATGCAGTCCATTATCTTAAAAGCAATTGCAGCAATGTCAACTGAATCCAACGATCGTTGTAAGATTTAGTTTGGAGTTTGTTTCAGCTGCTTTCTCCACCTCTGCCTGGAATTAGTTTGATGGTCTTGCCAGAAGAAACCCAGAGATATGTGTCCTCCACTGTTTAGCAGAATTCCACTTTTGGGGGGAAATTTGAAAAAGCGGAAATCCGCTTTTTCTTTTTCACTTAAAAAAAGCGTTTTGTTTGTTTTTTTTGTTTTTGTTTTGTTTTTAAAGCAAAGTCTGATTTCTGTTGAGTCGCCATATTTTTTCGCCAATTTGACTGATTTTATTTCTCTTTCTGTGTGTGTGTCTCTCTCTTTCTCTCTCCCTCTCTCTTTCTCTCTCCCTCTCTTTTTCTTTCTCTCTCCCTCTCTCTCTTTCTCTTTCTCTTTCTTTCTCTTTCTTTCTCTTTCTCCCTCTTTCTCTCTCTCCCTCTTTCTCTCTCTCCCTCTTTCTCTCTTTCTTCTGTCTCTCTCTCCTTTCTGTCTCTCTCTCCTTTCTGTCTCTCTCTCTTTTCTGTCTCTCTCTCTTTTCTGTCTCTCTCTCCTTTCTGTCTCTCTCTCCTTTCTGTCTCTCTCTCCTTTCTGTCTCTCTTTCTTTTTCTCTTTCTTTCTCTTTCTTTCTTTCTCTTTCTTTCTTTCTCTTTTTCTCTTTTTCTCTTTCTTTCTTTCTCTGTTCCTGTTTTCTCTCTCTTCCTCTTTCAGTCTTGGCTTGATTAGTTTTGTTTGCTTCATACTTCAAAACGATTCACGATATGGGAAGGGGGATAGATGATTTATTTCAGCAATGAATGACTGCCCCCATCCACACATACACACTTGGAATCTTTGAGGTTGGGAAATCCATCTAGATTTCAGCTTTTATTTTTTTGCTCCTGGTCACTCACATCCCTGGAAAGCATCGCCACAAAATATGGTTAGAAATAAAGAGTAAATAAAGATATCCCTCACCTCTGCTTGTAACTATTTTGATTATCTTGCCAAAAGAAGCCACCAGCAGGAAATATGGTTAGAAAAAGAGTCTACAATAACAAGATGATGAACATATGACGACTGCCAAGATGGTGGTTCCTGAAAATGCTCCAGACTCACCTGCCTCTTGTACGATCACACAGACATTATTACAATCTTACACATCACTTTACTGACAAAATGGATCATTCCTGAGTCTCGTTTACTGTCTGCCTGTAAGAGATAGAAATTTGAATCTACCTGACCAGATGGCATGACATCAGTTCCAGTTTTTTTTCCCCACCCCATAGACCGGTATTGTCTGGGCCTTTGGGTCTTGATTTACGCCGGTCTATCGGTCTGATCTGTCCTAAGATCAAAGTGTAGTATCTGTTCCGATGGATACTACATCCTATAGACCGGTATCGTCTTGGCCTTCGGGGCTTGATTTACGCCGGTCTATGGGTCTGTCTTGTGCAGTTCTAGGAGGTCCACCCTCCCAGGCTTTGCCTTCTCACCCTTTGAGATAGGGTTAGTTTATTGCTAATCGCCTGAGGCGCCCCTACCGGGGAATGCCGACGAGACTGCCCAGGCAATTTTTAAATGGCCAGAGTGCTCAAATTCTCGAGCGCTGGTTTTTCAAATCCCACTTTCCCGACCTTGTGTCACATCTTACCTTGTGGGAGGAAGATAAATAAAATCAGTTCCAGCATTTATTCATAAAAATCAATTGAAGAACCTGACTACATACCTCATTAAAATAATTTTATTTTGATATTCTAATTTCAGCTTGTGATTGCAATGTCGGTGGTTCCGCTACAATGGCGTGTAACAAACGGAATGGACAATGTATTTGCAAACCAAGAGTCGCAGGCATGAGATGTGACGAGTAAGTATTTATCCTCAATTTTATTTACTTTTGTTTGTACAATATATATATATATATATATATATATATATATGATAAAGAATGGAAAAATGTTCCGACGTAATGGAAAATGAAAAAATACAGCAACAAGTACCAAAGTCTGAAAAATAAAATTTATTTTTCAAACTTTGGTACTTGTTGCTGTATTTTTTTTCTCTCCAATCTCCGGTCCTGATGAAACCTTCTAATAAAGGTGAAACGTAGATGGATATTTAATTAATATTTTGGTTTTCCTTATTTCATTTTCCATATATATATATACAGGGTGGGCCAAAATAAGGGTCCTATTTTTAAAAATTCATAACTTTTTTATTTATTGATTTTTTTTTTTTTTAGAATAAGTAAAGGACCCCTTCCGAAGCAAGCATGAGCCGTATTAGCCCTAAGGAACGTACCCTCATTTAGAAAACATTATTTTTGCTTAAAAAACTCAAAACAGTGTAAAAAACAATACTTTAGTTTTTGTAAGTTTTAAGAAGTGTTTTTCGGCTAAAATTTGTTTTGTTTATTTCAAAAAATCTCGGAAGGGTCAGTCTACACACACATAAAGTTTGGTGAGTTTAACTTTTATTTTGTGGAAGTTATTCAAATTCAAGTTATTCAAATTTAAAGATAGGACCCTTATTTTGGCCCACCCTGTATATACATTATTAAAAATAACTGCCGTAATTTTCTTTTAAGTCAGATTTAAGGCAGATTCATCAGCCAATTCTCATCCGAGATTAAGACTTTAATCCGGAAAATTGAAGGGATTATTACAAAAATATCCAGACATGAGTTGTCGGTTATTTTTAATAATACGTGTCTTAAAGAAAAAATGCTGCCTCAATACACATATATATATATATATATATATATATATATATATATATATATATATACAAATTTTTACTATTTCATGTATATACACATAAAGTAATTTAATATATTGCGTACATATATTTTCAGTATTTACTTCAACAGTTCTAAATAAGTGAGTTGAGCTTAGTAGTAGTATGAACATATATTTATGGCGAGTGAGCTACACATAAACATTCGTTTCATTCCCGAAGAAAATCATCAGGATAGTAGTATAAAAATATATTTATGGCAAGTAAGCTACACAGAAACGTTCATGTTTCATTTCCAAAGGAAATCATCAAGTTTCTTTGTGAATGAAAAATGAACGCTTCTGTGTAGCTTTTTTTTTTTTTACTACTAAATGGTTACCGCTTACCAAGGTTTGGAGGCCACTCGAGGACAAGGGTTAAAGGTTACGGATGGGCGATGAGCGCCACCAACCAAGGATTGAAAAAGGATTGGGCAGAAGATTTTTTGGAGAGGAATTATTTATCCAAGAGGACGGCTAAGGTATTTGTTTACATTAGACTTGAAGACGACAATATTGTAATCGGCTGGGAAGCAGTGTCGCAGTATTTTATTCCATAGATAGAATGCTCTAGAAAAGAAACTTGGTTCATGGAAGTTCCGCTTGGTCTTTGGTACAGAGAGAAAGAAAGGAAAGTTCTCTGCTGTGTTTGTTGCCGGATAGGTTCTTGCTGTGAATGTTTTACGGAGAGGGGAGAGGGGGGGCGAAGGATTGGAGCTTAGTTGAGCACCTACCATGAACATAACAATACAGCCACATCTCTTCTGTGTGAAAGAGGTTGCAGGGAAGCGAAGTGATCACCCCCCACCACCAGACTGCAAAGTCGATTTTATACTCGGTCAAGATAACAAGGAGTCCTCCGAGCGGAACCTCCCCAGATATGACAGCAGTACTCCATCTTAGGATGGATCTGGCTCTTATACAGGAAGAGGATTGTGTTATGGGTGAGGTACATTTTGGAGCGATAGAATGATCCTAACATTTTTCCAGTGACCTTAACACAAGATTTAATGTAAGTCTTCCATTTCAGGTCTGGAGTAAGTCAGACCAAAGAGCTTATCAAGGAAAAGGGCTTCCTTAAAGAAAGAGCCATTCATTTTAACTGGGGAGAAATGAGAATCCAAGCGTTGGTGGTTAAAGGAGAGAAGCCTTAATTTGGAGACATTAAAAGTAACAAGCCATCCTGCCCCTCCCCTTGCATCACATGCTCCAAGTAGAGATCTATCTATCTATCTATCTATCTATCTATCTATCTTGGTCATCAGTGGCTCTTCGATGCTCTGCAATAGTTGTGTCGTCTGCATGTAAAACAGTCGTTAAACCTAATATGATGATGACTACTTGAATTCATGTGTTACTTGAATAGTACTTACTATTTTGGGTGGAGGGGGATTTTTTTTTTAAACTAGTGTTCTCCAAATTTAAAAATTATTGCGATTTTGTTTTCTTCAATTCAGTTAAAATTGTTGGGTTTTAAAAAATTTTTATTAAATTTATTTTATTTTTTTAAAAAGATTTTTGTAACTTCTCATTTCAGACCAATTAAAACTTATTACTTTCCAACACTGCACCAGCATCAATATGAAATCGAAAATGGCTACCGGCCTGGAGGAGGTGTAACCTATTTCGCATTTTCAGAAATTGAATTCCCTCAGTTTTCTTCGAAAGGTTATGCCATCATGTCTGAAAAACAGGTAACTATTTTTTTTTTCTTTATTTATTTTTTTATTTTTTAATTAAAAATAAAGTGTTTTTAATTTTTATTTTTTTATTTGACACCTAGTTCACAAAAACTTTGAACAATATTTTATTTATTTTTTTTTTTTTAAATATTTATACATTTCGGAAATTTCTTTCATGAACCCTCCTCAGAAGAACATGTTCAATAATGAGTTAAGTCTCCAAAACTTGAATCTGGCACAAGTGACACTCGTCTTTCATATCCAGGTTAGCACAATAGTCACACTGCTAATAAACATGAGATTCACTGGAATCCCTGCCAGTTTGTGGCGTGACACAAGGCCTGGACTTAATGCAAGAAGCCCAGCTCCCCCAAGATGGGGGCATTCTGAATGGGATTAAAATAACCTTGATCTGCATTGCCTAGTAGGGACCCCTGAGGCGATCGGCAATAAACCAATCTCCCCCCATCCTAAGAGAGGAGACAAAGGGGTTGCCGTCTTTTGTCGCCTCTGATTGAGTAGGTAATGCCTGGAAAAATAGCTATCTGAGGCCAATTAGACAATCACTTCTAGCCCAGCCTTAAAATTGAGCCACTCAACCTTGAGGTCAAGAGCAAAGTTAATGATAATCAGTAATGAACGCATCTATTCAATAAATTATGGAGAGTTACTCAGAAATACTGTGTTAATCACCCTGGAACAGGTGTCATTCAACTTTATAATCCTACAAGCAATCGCCTTCTTCCCTATATGAAATTTTTCTTTCTTCGCCAGTGATATTAATTTAATTTAAATACCTCCTTTGAAAATTTACGAACAAATATTTTGAAGTTTTCGTAATTTATCCTTTTTTTTATTAAATCACTTTAATTAATTATTGTTAATATTGACAAAACTATTGCATATATATGGGATAATAAAATGCCAAATGAATAACACCTAATATTAATTTATTATAAAACTGTTTAAAAATTATGCAAATTAGTAATTCTAATGATTTTCTTGGGGCCTTACCACTGTACTATATATACAGTATTTCATAATGCTATGTTGTATTGTTGATTTAAATAACGGTAACCCGTTTTGATGGTAATATAGGAGTGATAAATGGAAAAAAACTTTTGCAGTTATTTATTTAGATAAGCATACCCAGTCAGTAGCACAGTATTTTCTCTTTTATATATATATATATATATATATATAAATATATATATATAAATAGATATATATATATATATATATATATTAATATTATTTATAATGATCGGTTCATTAGTTTAGGAGTTTATCAAATACAACACAATATATTACCTAACTTTATATATATTCAATATTTTAAAAATATTTATTATTAATTTACTAGTACCTACAGACACCGGTGTTTCATTCTTATGCAATCCTCAGTGTACGAGATGCTAATCACTGTTGGTCGAAGGATCCAACCCCAGTTACAAAGTCACCTTTAACTTCGCAGCCTGATATTCTACCCCTAGGCCAACAGTCATTAACACTGAAAGGGAATTTAAACTGTATATAATGTCAAATACAGCAAGCTGAGTCAAGAACATTTGAATCTAGATGATGAAATGGACGATCTAGATTCAAGTTCAAACTCCGGTATCAGCAGTGACACTCTTTATTCATATGACAATATGAAACTTGTAAATGCTGGGTTAGATATTATAATCTTTGTTGGTGCTACCTGATCAGGCTGTTAGAAGATACCGGCTTCCTGACCTAAAATGCACCAAACATTGATGTTATTGGTTTTTCCTTCCCCTTTGCAGAACACAATCATATTCTGCAAAGCTAAAAACAAAAACAACAATTTTCCTCTTCAAAACAGCCAAACCAAACAGCATGAATAAATATTTGAAGATATAAAGAACTTGAAGCATAAAAACTTTTACGAAAATGACCGCATTCGGCATTAAATAACCCGAATAGGGTTGATATGCCGTAAAACAAAACAACCAAACCAAACAACCATTATAATCATTAAAATGACATCCGTTCTAGGTTGAAGGTTCAAATCTGTAAAAGTCCTCTGGTTTCACATCTTGGACATTTGGGTAACCTTTCAGAGTGTTCAGTTCATGGTTTGGTAAACATCCATGATTACCACTTCCCATGTCTTACGTAGGTGGCCCCATTAACCATGATCCGCTATATTGATGGATCCACCGATCACTACTGGAAGGATTCTTCTGGGGTGCCTCAAAACTCTGCCATTGATGGCCTCCACATCTTCAAAACGAGTGAAAAAGGAAGTCACATGGAGCAAGATGAGATGAATAAGGAGGTTGTCAGTATTTATTTTTCCCTGGTGCTCATAGCTGAACAATTTAAATAAAATGTGAGCATGTTAAAAAAGAAATAAATAAATAAAAATAAAATAACATAAAAATGCAGTAATTGCAGAGTTAGTATTACAACTATATACTCCGGAGTATCATTTTGCATAATTCAACCTGCTTATCTTTCCTTTGCTCATAGCTCATACAGTCCCGTTAATTTTCAGATCGTAAATAGGAATGTTAGAATCGGGTCGTGTTCCCGACTATAAGCGAGTTCATAAAATCAAGCAATTGTTGCATGCAAAAACAGAGTAATAATTAACAAACAAAAGGAGGTAGTTCAAATAAGGTTTATTGAACGTGTGTATATAACAGTTCTTGAAAAGAGTATGTGAAGAAATGAGTCCGGCGTGAGAAAGTCCTTGAAAACCGTATACAAAGAAAATGAGTTGAGAACTCTTACCGTTGTTGAACACGTGTTGACGGAGCGCTGGTGTCTTAGTGTCGTTCAGCGAGGCCAATTGAGTGGAGAAGAGAGTGATTTTTTGTTTACACCGGTTTTTATAATCAGAAGGGCAGATAACTCTGGTGTCGCTTTTCAGCGCCACCTGTCAATGAAAAAGCGACACCTAACGGCCAACCGGTGCAGTTATGTTTGAAACGAGGAGGTAACTGCTACAGGAACATAGGTTATGGCAACAATATTAACGTGATGAATTAACAAGAATGACCACAGAATAGCGGCTCTATTAGACATTACAGAGCTATTATTTTAATTGCTACTGTAGCATGCAAGGCAGCCATCTTTAAGTTATCAGATTTCTTTTAAGAGTTCCGTTAAAGGGAGATAATCCTGGAAGTTTATCATAAAAAAATCTTAGGCCCTTTTTTACTTTAGGGTGGCAAAGCAAGTTGAGAAAACTTATCTCAAATATTTAAATGAAGATATTTTCATGTTATGAAACAATAAAAAAAATAAAATGAAGGTATGGAAGAAAATAGGATAAATGTGTATTTTACAGTCCTTAATCGGTACAATTGGTTCCTTTCATGAACCCAACCATTGAGAATGGAGGATCATTTTCACATATAAATTTATCATAACATGATCCCCCATTTCCAATCCATTCTAGCCTTTTAGGGCAAATAACCAAATTTTTTTTTACCATTAACTCTAGATCCGAATGGCAATAAAGAATGTTTTGAAATTGCATTTTTTTTTTCATTTCTCCCAATGGAAAAGTTGTTCTCTTTTAACTAGCCAATAAAAATGTTTTTTTCATTTCAATTTCAAAACAATTTTTTTTAATTTTTTGTTTTTGTAAGCAAAAATCAACTGTTGAAAAAATCTTTAAAATAAGTTGAGATAAAAAAAAAAACCTTAGAAGAAATATGGAAAATTTTTGTTAAAGGAAAATTGTTGAAAAAAATAAGTTGACACCTTAAAGTAAAAAGAAATAGCCAAATTTTTATCTCCCCTTTCCGAAACTTAAAAACTAAATAACCGAATAAATCGTTTCTTTGATACCAGCCGGAAATCCTGATCCGAACTAAAATCCACAAGCCAGCTCTGTATCGTCTGTTGATTCGTTACCACAATAAGGGCGACAAGGACATCACCGGCAAATTGACGTTGACTCCGAGGATCGTGGTTGACACAGAACAAGAGGCCACAATCGTGTTTAAGCCCACCGATGAACCATCCTTTACTAAAGTGGCGGATGTCAGTTCCACCTTTGTACTCAATCCTGGAAAGTGGACCCTTTCAATCAAAGTGCCAGGGGACATGCTAACGGACGAGTTACTCTTGGTAAGGCAAACATTTTTTTATATTACAATATGCATTTTTACTTGAAACAATCTACTATTTACATCGTACTCACCAAAATTGTTGTTTATTAATGAGACCCGTGGAAATTCCGCAGTTGTATTCTGTATCTGTTGTATCTTCCTTTGACCATAACGGTTTTCATTAGTTGTTTCTGCTGGACTTTTTTCTTTTTACTTTTTTTTTTGAAAATCGCTCCAGACAAAGCATGAAGCCAGCTAAAAAAAAATTACTACCTTCAAAGTCAAAAACCAGCCAAACATATGTGTTAGATGGATAGATTCTGACCTAGAAAACAGCAATTATTCCCCCTCTGTCAGAAACATCGCTCATGGAATGTGAGGATTAAAGGACCCAATAAGGGAAACTTGATCCTCAAGAGTTGAAATTTAATTTGGAAAAAGCCTTAGCTTATTTTCTTTATTTATTTTTTGCTATTGGGGTCACAACTTATCAAGGCTAAAAGACACTCAAGAATAATGGTTAATGAGACGGGAATGATTGCTAACCGAAAGATGAGGAACACTATGGGAGTATTAACATTGATCAATGGTATAAACTGCGTGTTATTACTTTTGGAGAGGTTTATCACAAGAATTTGTTGGTATTGGATTTGAAGTCTGTTAACCAGCATGATTCTTCTCGATGTTTACGGTCGAGAATGAAAGTTATCGTTCACATTCATATTAGGATTCATGCGGTCTTGTCTAATCACTTGCTTCCAAGTTTTCCGTGGCCGGCCAATCTTTCTGCGATTTAAGACATTCATGCTTCTGCAACGGTTTATCCAGCAGGATGAACGTTCTACATGACCATACCAGCATAATCGATTCATCCTTAGGATAATCTCCGTGCTGGACAAGTGTAGTACTTTCAGCAAATCCTCTGATGTGTTGGGTTGGGTTTGGTCAGATTTCACATTGCAGATCGATCTGATCATGGATCTGTCATTGTGCTACAGACGAGCAAGAGAGGACTGGGCGAAGGCCCAGCGTTCACTGCTATATATCATGACGTTCCTGACACATCTGCTATACAACTTACTCCATATATAGAGAGGGACAGCACGTGATGTTATCAGAGGCAACAACTCAGGAAATTTCACCAAAGCTGCCTTCACTCTTGTAGCCGCACTGAGTTCATATCCGCCACTTGCACTCAGCATTTGTCTTAGATAGCAGAAAGAGTCTTCTACCTCCAGGGTATTGTCATCTAGTACCATACTCACCAAATTTAGTTCTATACCAATTGTTGTTTATTAATGGGACCCATGGAGATTCCACATTTGTATCCTTCGTCTGTTGTATATTGCGCTGTGTTAACAATTCCATTCTATCTTGCAATGCAACAACAGGGCATTGATTAGATGAATTTGCAATGTGAAATCAGAAAATTTGGAAGTTGCACATTCACAAGATAAGCTGGAACAACTTTGCCTCATTGGGCATCAATAGAGGAAAAAGACTTTGTTGGTATGAACACGTGGAAAGCTTGAGATTTGGAAGTCCCTGGTAAGCGGGGCTGAGGTCGACCTAAGTTGCTTTGGAGGGAACTGTTGCAGAGAGATTACATGGCATACAAGCTCTCTGCAGATATTGGGAACATTCTAGTCTAGAATTACTTTTTTTCTTTTTTTTTTTTTTTTTTTTTTTGAAATATAAGGTAATAGTACTAGATTCAATGCTCCCAAATTCATACTAGAATTGTCCCCATGGCCTAATGGTTAACAGCGTTGGTTAACAATCGGTTCTGAAGGTTGAAGGTTCAATCCTGACGACAGGCAATAATGACTAAGAATAACAACACTGTCATGGCTGAAGGAATAAGAAAAATTTACTCCTGAATCAGTTTAGATTTCTGTACAGGTTCTCAAGTTCAAGAAGATTAATCTGAAGGTTGGAGGTTACATCGGCCAAAACGTTAAAATTGATTATTATAAAATGTTAAAAATAAGAATTAAAAAGGAAATATGGTGTGATGGGTTCAGCATAAACACATAGTTCTTAATTCAATGCCGGGGTATTCATTTTATATTCATATTGCATTCATTTTATATTCATATTGCATTCATTTTGTATTCATTTTATATTCATATTATATTCATATTGCATTCATTTTGTATTCATATTGTATTCATATTGTATTCATATTATATTCATATTGTATTCATTTTGTATTCATATTGTATTCATTTTGTATTCATATTGCATTCATTTTGTATTCATATTGTATTCATATTGTATTCATATTGCATTCATTTTATATTCATATTGCATTCATTTTGTATTCATATTGTATTCATATTGTATTCATTTTATATTCATATTGTATTCATTTTATATTCATTTTTATTTAAATTTAGTCACTAGAGAGTCATAACGGTTCAATTTTGGAGCAATAAATATTAGACACTTCCACCTCCAAATTTTGTAATTTTTTTTTCTAATTTCTTTTTACTTAGTTCGCTTTTTTCTCCCTTTTTTTTTAGTTCGCTTTTTTTCTCCCTTTTTTTTTAGTTCGCTTTTTTCTCCCTTTTTTTTAGTTCATTTTTTTCTCCCTTTTTTTTAGTTCATTTTTTTAGATTTCTGTACAGGTTCTCAAGTTCAAGAAGATTAATCTGAAGGTTGGAGGTTACATCGGCCAAAACGTTAAAATTGATTATTATAAAATGTTAAAAATAAGAATTAAAAAGGAAATATGGTGTGATGGGTTCAGCATAAACACATAGTTTTTAATTCAATGCCGGGGTATTCATTTTATATTCATATTGCATTCATTTTGTATTCATATTGTATTCATATTGTATTCATTTTATATTCATATTGCATTCATTTTGTATTCATTTTATATTCATATTGCATTCATTTTGTATTCATATTGTATTCATTTTATATTCATATTGTATTCATTTTATATTCATTTTTATTTAAATTTAGTCACTAGAGAGTCATAACGGTTTAATTTTGGAGCAATAAATATTAGACACTTCCACCTCCAAATTTTGTAATTTTTTTTTCTAATTTCTTTTTACTTAGTTCGTTTTTTTCTCCCTTTTTTTTTTTAGTTCGCTTTTTTCTCCCTTTTTTTTAGTTCATTTTTTCTCCCTTTTTTTTAGTTCATTTTTTTCTCCCTTTTTTTTAGTTCGCTTTTTTCTCCCCCTTTTTTTTTTTAGTTCATTTTTTTCTCCCTTTTTTTTTTTAGTTCATTTTTTTCTCCCTTTTTTTTTAGTTCATGTTTTTCTTTCCTTTTTTTTTGTTTTTCTTTTTTCGTTTTTTTCTTTGTTCTTTTTCTTTCGTTTTAAATGGTATTCTCAACTATTTCTTTTCAGGATTACCTTGTTCTCATACCCCAACAATACTATGAAGCGACCGTTTTACAAGATAGGATCACCAGACAATGTGTCCTTTCGAAGAATAAGCCGTAAGTAACATTGACCATTTCACCGACATTTGTATCATAAATACTTAAAAAAAAAAAAAAGAATTATAAAGAATGTATAAACTTCTAAAATATACATTCTTATAACTTTGTAAAACACTGATTATAAAAAAAAATCCTGAAAATCTGTTATATTCAAGCTTTACGTTTTTAGCAACTGTGTGTTGGGGGGGGTATATCTTTCCTGCACAGGTGGTTACCATTTTTTTGTGTTCCTGCTGGAGCAGAGGGAGCCGCTGTGATGCGTGATTTGTGATGTTCTATACACCGTGAGACACTTTACGATGGAATGAGCTGATTTTGCTCTCAAAGGATGAAACTTAGTGTCATTTTTTATACGCAAAAATCTAATATCTATAAGCCCAATAAGCTAAACTCTTCTATGGAGTAAATAGAATTTATCGACTGTTTATGTACAAAATATACACATGCAAAAGAAATTAATCTACAAATAATTTGTGTACAAAATTGAATCTATTAAATATTCCATGAAAAATGCCAGTATACTGAAATCATATGCCCTTAATAGGGTTAAGATGAAAATTCATATACACTAAATGTACAAAAGCAAGGAAATTCACAAATTTTTACACTTTTATTGTCATTAAGGGTATGCGAGCACAACAGGGCTATGTATTTTACTGGTAGGAATTTTTCTTCAGAGCACCTCACATACTTCATCCACTCATGCATAGAGATTTATACTGTAGTGATGTGATAATGAAATGGTTTGGTTGATATGTAGTCATACCCTTAATGACAATAAAAGTGTAAAAATTTGGGAATTTCCTTGCTTTTGCACATTTAGTGTATATGAATTTTCATGTTAACCCTATTAAGGGCATATGATTTCAATATACTGGCATTTTTCATGGAATGTCACTACTTTTGTAAAGGCTATGCCTCAATACAATGCCTTCTCATAACTGATATAGTTGGTAGTTTGACTAATCAAGGTATATGGTAAACTAAAATTAAAATGCCATCAACTAGACACTAGAACCTCTATCTTTGCCAAAAATCAGCTGAATCCATCAAATGGTCGATAAGATATAGAATAAAGTATATGAATACTCGTCATTTTAAAGGTTTTTTGGAATTTTCTGGAAAACTAAGGTATATGGTAAACTGAAATTAAAATGCCATCAACTGGACCCTAGAACCTCTATCTCTGCCAAAAATCAGCTGAATCCATCAAATAGTTGATGAGATACAGGGTGGCACATACATACATACGTATGCACATACGTACACAGATAACATGATTTCATGATTGAACTTTCTGGATCTCTGGGTTGCCTAGACTAATGATGCTAAAATTCTACACACTTATAGAACCAATCAAATAAAAATTGTGTGCAAAGTTTTAACTAATTTGGTTTATTGGTTTTTGAGTTGATTGATCAAAGAAATGAGATTTCCAGCATAGGCCATTCGTGTAGTCTATTAAGGGATAGAATCCTCACGCGCCTCCCTTGATTTGATAATATTAAGAACCTCTACTGTAAAAAAACATTTACTAAAATAAATGGAGTCGCATTAAACAATTCCAGAAAGGGTTGATATGCCATAAAACAAAATTATCAATTATTCTGACTTGAAAAATATCCTCCATGACTTATAGCTGAAATAATACGATAGTTAACCAACCAAACATTTCTGATAACCCGATCCTTGGGATGTTCTAAATCTAATTCCATATAGATTCAAAACTACAGTGAACCAATTCTTTGATCCCAGCATATAAATAGCTCGAGTTTTGTTACTTTGATAACATGTAGCAGTAGTTTGTTCTCTCTTTTTCATTGTTATCGTTTTAATGACAGCAGTTGTAATAATGACGGCGCAAAATCATTTGAGGTTTAACAATGCTTCCAGGGTTTTTATCTTTATTTTCCAACATACAGTATAAATGCATAATAGACTGTAGATGTCTCTCAAGCACCTCCCCCATATAAGCTGGTGATACCAGATCAGGCTGCCCTGTGGCTCCCGGAGACGAAATTCACCTACATTGACGTTTTTTTTTTTTTTTTTTTTTTGTTTTTTTTTTGTAAAACTTAATTATGTTCTACAAAACCAAAAACAACAGCCCCTCTCCCTTTCTCCCTCCCCTTTTTTATTTTATTTTTAGAACTTGAAGCATAAATCTTTTACTATAATGACCGGATTCGGCATTAGATGGCCCGAAAAGGGTTGATATGCCGTAAAACAAAACTACCAAACCAAAAACGATGATTAAACATTTGAAGATATAAAGAACTTGAAGCATAAAAACTTTTACTATAATGACCAGATTCGGCATTAAATAACCCAAAAAGGGTTGATATGCCGTAAAACAAAACTACCAAACCACCTCCCCCATATAAGGAGAGGGAGCAGATATCTGATCGCGGTTCAGAAAAAGAGAAAGCTTTTATCAGCTTATCTGCTACATGTCCATGACTACTTCCTGTCTCTGGCACAACATCCTGAACATAAAGCTCTAATTCTAATCTTAACTTCTAAAGGAATTTTCCGATTTCTATTTATTCTAGCTTTATGTGGAAAATTCCGTTTTTAACATTATTTTTACACACCTACATCCAATCTCGTTATGTTGACCCCCAAAATAAATATAAAGAGCGGCTTTCCATAGGTGCTCTGAATCTCCCCCGTCTAAACCTAAAATTGAATGTTATTTCAGATGTCTTCATTATCGCTTCCCTGACTTGATGGGTTTCCCCAACGTGCTTGGCAGCAATGCATATATAACAGTTGACGGTGAAAGAAAACTTGCGAGTCTCTATGGAAATGCAACCGTTCTTCGTCAGTTGTTCAGTGAAGGAATGGCAATCATCGGTTCTGAACAGGTAATTGGAATTTCATGATGAAAATTCTTTGATTGTGGATTTTAAATGTTACTAATTTTTTTGTTTCAAAATTTGAGAAAAGGATTGGTTATTTGTATTTGGATTATTTGGGAGCAGCTCTACATTTTTGTAGTTCTTGTAAGCATTTGGTGCACAAGAAGTGCAATGGAATTGCAGGTGGGTTGAGAGGTTATAACCACTTTGTGTTCAAGAAGTGTAAGACAATGCAGACAGATGAGAAAGTATATCTGAATGGCAAAGTATATTAGAGATTGTTCAGAAGTTTTGCCTTGCTGATACCATTGGGGCACAGGAAGGAGTTTGTGTTGATGTGATTGCAAAAGTTATGTTTAGCAATAGACAAAAAAGTTAGATATAATATATTTATTAAATATGAAAATTGATAAAATCGATTGGAAGAAAAAAAAATTGTGAAGAACCTAGTTGAAAGGAAATCATATCTTTATATCAAAACAAATTAAATTATGTATATGTTTAGCAATAAAAAAAAAGTTAAATATAATATTATATTTATTAAATATGGAAATTGATAAAATCGTTTGGAAGAAAAAATAATTGAAGAACTTAGTATAAAAAAAAATTAAATTATGTATTCTGTAGATGACAAAATGTGAGAAATAGACTGACTTTGTTTTATATAAATAGATATTTTTTGTCTGTCTGGCTGTCAGTCACACTTTTTTAAACATAATAAATATGGAATTTGTATATTTTCGAAATATCAGAGATCTTAACTACTTTTAAAAATGGAAAATATTGCAGGAATAGTAAATAATAAATTCCCAACAAATAAAACGGATGTCATAACCGGAAATTGAAACCGAAACCTTGAGATCTTCAATCTGAGGTTCAAACAACTGACCTCTTTGGACTTTTTTTATAAATAGAGCTTAAAACATTACCTTAAAAAAATAATTATAGCTTTGGTGTGACGTCATAAATTTATGATTTACGTCATGTTTCAAAACATGAATTCGAACATAAGCGATGAAAAAAAGTAAATAAATAAATGGGTAACCATTATCGATAGCATTGGAAATTATTTCAATAGTCCAAAACAATCTATTTTGCTTTAACTATGTATTGTATGTAGTTTTTTCACTATTATATAATCCTCCCAGTGTAGCAAATTATGCGACTAGAGCAGGCATATATTTGCTAGTTTCCTAAAAAATAAAAAGTACTCTAAATACACGGCTCTACTTGTTATTAAACGCAATAGGATGTCATAGGATTGTTTATCCAACCTCTATGAATAAAACTACATATATATTATTTTGTAACCGTTTCATTTTAACTCTTGACCTGATGAGACTTGGCTATTTTGGCTCTAGTCAAAACATATATGCATACGTTTAGCAATAAAAAAAAATTAAATATATTATATTTATTAAAAGTAAATAATAAACATCTATGATTGTTTTTGTAACACCAGCTCATAGGAAATCTCTCTTGGATTAAATATGGAAATTGATCAAATGAATTGGAAGTAAAAATCGCAAATATGTCAACTTATTAAATTATGTACTCTGTATTAGGAAAGGTATCGATAACAAACCTTGAGAAATAAACCGGCTTATTTCATAATAGTATAAAGAAAAAGTATACTAAATAAATACCGGCTCTATTATCATTATTAAGCACTATTATATAAACACAATAAGAATCATAGGATTGTTTATCCAACCTCTATGAACAAAACTACACCTGGAATATGTAATTTTACCTATTAAGGATGCGAACCTGCTATAATGTAGAAAAATAAAAGGAAATAAGGAATAAACAGACCAAATATAAGAACAAGAAATGTAAGACAATGAAGATTGATGAGAACTCGGATGTGGAGAAAGTATTTCTAGATAATGAAGCTATTGAGATTGTCAAGAAGTTTTATCTTGGTGATAACATTGGAGCATAAAGTGGAGCAGGTGCTAGTCTGATTGCGAGAATTGGGAGTGAATGGAGTACAGGGAACTTCTGTCATTACTAACTAGCAGAGTATTACCACTGTCTCCAAAGGAAAAGTTTATCAGGCATGTGTACACAGTGTGGTGTATGGAAGTGAAACTTGGCCAGTGAGGATTGAGGACATGCGTTGCATGGAGAGAAAAGATATGAGAATGATACAATTGATGTGTAATGTGAATCGTAAAGAACGGTTTAGTTCTGATGAGCTTAGAGGAAAATAAAATCTGGACAGTATAGGGAGATGTAAAGAAAATAGGACGAAGTCCATTTTTATTATTCAAAACAACTTTGAGTCGTCTTCATGGGTAAAAGGGAATAAAAGAGAAGGGTATTAGTAAATGAATAAGTCCATGAGTATCGCCGAAGGCAAAAGGTTAGTAAATCCACATGGTGTTAAATGAATGTCCCGTTAGTAGGGAATAGAGATAGTTCATATATGAAGGATAGGATGAATCTCTTGTTTGTAAGGAAAAGAAAAAGCATTCATATGAGAGTGTATCTATGTACATACACAGGTGCTTAAGTCAGGCTGTTTCCGTGTGTGTGTTACATTGAGTGCACATGTGTGCGGCTGTAGCCATGTTAGATCCTTTAGTCTTCTTGTCGAAGTCGAACCCAGGGCCCAAACGGCCGGAAGGTTTTTGGTTGCATCCCAAGAGAAGTTCAGGGGTTGGTCTGAGCAACGTGGATTAGTTGTTGCGAAAAAGAGGAAGTAAACAGTGGGCGATTCCTTTTATAATCTCTTGTCAGGTGTTCAGCTCACCAGAGAGATGGCCTCTGATTGGGCAAGCCGGAAAGGAAGTTAAATGCTTGCACCAATTAGCACCGAGCTTGGAAATTAAGCATAGATTTAAAATCGTTAATCGTGAGCTGTCTCTGCTGTATCTGTTGTCTGTAGTATCACTGCTACAGAACAGGAGACTTCGATGGTATGGTCACGTTGAAAGAATGGATGAGAGTTGTTAGGGTTAATAGATATTGAACAGTTGAGGTAGCAGGATCGGTTGGCAGAGGAAGATCAATCAGGTAAAACATGGAAGTGATGGGGATGGATTTGAAAGAAAGAGATAAATAAAGACCTGGCAGAGATAGGTTTGTTTGGAACTCAATTTCTAAAAATCGTATGGGGACGGGGGTCGATGTTGTGTGCTACAAATTATGAAATTAAATAAAATGTTAATCTCTGAATGTGATGATCTGATGTGTGAACTGTTTTTTTGTTTTCTCCAGAAAAGCATCAATATGGAATTGGATATTCCTGAAACGGATGTCTATATACTCGTGGTTAACTACCACAACCCGACAAAAGGCAAAAATCAAATAGTTGATGTGACAACTTCAGATCAGCAAGAAGGGACTCTACATTTGCATGAATGCCAATACAGGTAAGTCATATCTTATATATATATTACTGGCTGTACCTACCCAGCATAATCACGTTCCTCGGCCTTTTGCCCAAGATCAAAGTATAGTATCTGTTCCGATGGATACTGCACCCCATAAACTGGTATCGTCTTGGCCTTCGGGGCTTGATTTACCCCGGTCTATGGGTCTGTCCTGTGCAGTTCTAGGAGGTCCACCCTCCCAGGCTTTGCCTCCCCTCTTTGGGGAGGAGTAAGTTTATTGCTTACTGCCTGATGCGCCCCTACTGTGGAATACCGACGGGGTTACCCAGGCAATTTTTAATGGCCAGAGTGCTCATCTTCTCGGGCGCTGGCTTTTCAAGTCCCACTTTCCCGACCCGACCTTAGGTCACATCTTACCTTGTGGGAGTAAGATAAAACTAGCCTTGTGCGTAACCTCCTGGGGAGGTAAATAAAAATGGGTCTGTCCTGTGCAGTTCTAGGAGGTCCACCCTCCCAGGCTTTGCCTTCTCACCCTTTGAGAAGGGATTAGTTTATTGCTAATCGCCTGAGGCGCCCCTACCGGGGAATGCCGACGGGGCTGCCCAGGCAATTTTTTAAGATTCTAAGTACTCTTCCTCTAGAGTGCTGACTTCTCAACTCCCACTTTCCGACCTTGTGTCACATTTTACTCCGTAGGAAGTAGATAAATAGGATCACATTGACACACTGAAGTTAAGCAACGTTGAGCCTGGTCACTACCAGATGAGTGACCATTTGGGAATACCAAGGGCTGTATGTAGGAGGACGTTGACACCTCCCCGCAAGAACTGCAAAAACCTAACATCATCTCCCCTGACCGGAATATACATACAACTGGGGACCGCTTGTGAATTTGATATTCCCTAGAAACTTCCGCCTTTGGAGAAAGCTGGTTCAACCTAGCTAGGGTGAATGCCACTTCGTTCGTTCGTTCGTTCGTACCTACCCGACATTACCCGGAAGTTTTTACTTTCCCTTATTTTGTTTGCAAACTTATTTTTGTTGTTGTTTTCGATAGGATTTTTAAAGACTAATTAAATTATTCATTAAATGGCTTGCCCATTAAATTATTTGTGATAAAATTGTTGTTCAAATTTCTGTAAAATTATAACTAATTGTTGTTCAAGTCTCTATAAAATTATAACTAATTGTTGTTCAAGTCTCTATAAAATTATAACTAATTGTTGTTCAAGTCTCTATAAAATTATAACTAATTGTTGTTCAAGTCTCTGTAAAATTATAACTGATTGTTGTTCAAGTCTCTGTAAAATTATAACTAATTGTTGTTCAAGTCTCTGTAAAATTATAACTAATTGTTATTCAAATCTCTATAAAATTATAACTAATTGTTGTTCAAGTCTCTATAAAATTATAACTAATTGTTGTTCAAGTCTCTGTAAAATTATAACTGATTGTTGTTCAAGTCTCTGTAAAATTATAACTGATTGTTGTTCAAGTCTCTATAAAATTATAACTAATTGTTGTTCAAATCTCTGTAAAATTATTGAATGTAAATAGCTTCCAAAACAACAAATACAAGAGGATTTGCTAAGAATTTTCAAACTAGAAATCATTTTCTTTTTGACAGTTTTCTATTCCCACACATGTCATATTTGACTTTAAAAAAAACTTTTCTGACATTTATGTCCTCTGGCTATGTCCTTGGGTGTTCTTGAGACCACCCAATATGCAAGAATAACGTTATATACAGACTCTAGTTTTATATTTCTTGTTTACCAAATTCCGGTCTCTTTTCAGCACCCTCTGTCGTCAAGTTGTGAAGATAAAGGATGAAATCGGTCACTTCAACTTCACTTCCGGTCGTATCATCATAACACTCACTGCGAGAAGTGAAAGGGTCGCGGCTTTCATTGTAAGTATTTGACTTGGAGAATTTAATATATCTGTCAGTGAAAATAAATTTAAAAAAAAAAAAACAAGGGTTTCAAAGGCAATCCAACGTTCAACCACTCTTCACTCCTCTCTGATCTCTTCAATCCAAAAAGTAGATAATAACCCCACCACCTATGCTAATTGACTACCAACCAGAGCCATCTAGCTTTAGAGACTCCAAACAGCCAATCTACAAAGGCGGGGGATAACTCAATTAACAATTAGTTATTTTGGGATCCTTAAACCTATTCTTCCAAAATTCGTACTTAAGCGTCCAGTCTTGCTTGCAAACACAGCATGTCACCTGCTGCCTCTTCGAATGACAAACCGCAGTCTGGGGGTTCTCCCTTTCAACCTCGTTACAGGAGGAGTGGTCTTTTAGTGTTAAGGACTTTTTGAGTGATATCTTGGTGGGCAGGTGTCAGACACAACAAAGAAAAAGAACAATGATCATCAATTAATGTAATGAATAATATATATTTCCAAGAATAAAAAGCGTTGGGAAATGTTGTTTGTAGGTGTGCGCATAGTTGTTTCTATTTACAATTAAAGGCCAATAAATTATCCAAATATTATTTCTATACTTTTGTTTTACATCTAAATAATTATTTCAAATATTTCTAGCAATTTTGCCTCTGTATTTATTAGTAACTATTGCAAGTAATGCTGGTCAAATTTTTTTTCTAAGCACCATAATAGAAAATTTTCAAAGAGGAGAGTAGAAAATGGACCTTGGGTTTACTTTCGGTAGTCTCGTAAATCTCGTTTCCCCTATTTTGTCCTTTAGCTCTCGCATTCCATGAGCGATGTTTCTGCCAAAGGGGGGGGGGGAGGAATCCTGTTTTCTGGGTTCCATCTAACACATATCGTTGGCTAGTTTTTGACCTTGAAATAGTATTTATTTATTGATTTTTTTTTTTTAATTTTTTTTTTTTTTTATGGTTGGGTCTTGCCTAGTATAGTGAAATATTGCCATAGTGTTGCCGTTGCTGTTATTAAAAAGGACAGAGTGAACGAAACTAGTTGCTTTCATAGTTGGCATACATCCTTTTGGCGGATGGAAGAAAAAAGTTTGTTATATGTTGGACATTTTTGTTGGCGCTAAAATGCCAGTCAAGAGTGTTGTAGCTTAGTGTGGCTGGCAATGTAGACATCTTGAATCGAACTGATTTCTTTTTTTTCCAAACAGTTGCTTTTATAGACAACTTCGTAGAAGGTTCTAGATTGAACTGTTTCTTGGAGTGCATGCATTTGGTTGGTCAATCTGTGTGTGAGTTAGTCGCACATGAATAGTTCATTCAACTGTCCATCCTCTAGCTGAGAATAACTCGGTTAGTTATGTCATTTGAAAAGTGAATACGAACATTAGTGAGAGGACTAATGTTGTAATGAATATGAGGCTAAACGGACTCTCAAAAAGAACACGTGTGTTTTGCACCACTCATTAGGGGGGGATACTTTCCCAGGGCCTGGTGCGAGATAATTTGAACACTGCCCCAGTGATAACGGACGCCCACACTGGTCGAAGTATAGACAACTCTAGCAATGTTTCTATTCTAAACCTCCGGGACAGCGAGGCGAGACGTGTCAAGATATGCAAATAATTCGTTGTGATATTAAAACATCAGCAAATCGAATGAGTTAATTATACTTCTTTTTTATTGAACTTAAAAGTTCAATAAAACCGAGGTATAATTAACTCTAAGTTTCAGAACTTGATGCTGTTAGGATCGAAGGTTAGGATCAGTGCTCTCATAAAGTTTTATCTACTACAGATTTCAACAAATTCATAGCTCAGAGGGTTTTTTTTGGCTTAACTCGTGTGCGCATGACAGTTGAAATGATTTGATGGCAAAGGAAATGATTTGGTTTGTAAAATGTAAGAAAGATCAGCTGAAATAAAATGCACTGAAGAATGAACACAAGATAGAATAAATTAAAATATTTCATTGAAAATCATAATACAAGAAATGTCTTTGTAAAACTAAGTGTGTTTGCGGCTTAATTGTAATACCAACTTATCTGTAGCAAAAAGGGTTATTTTAATGTCTGGGCGGGGCAGCTTTTGGTGCTTTTTCAATATGTGACTGAATGGTTTCTAATCCAATATATTATCTACCAAATTGTTTACATTCTAATATGTGATCTACCCATTAACCATAACTAACCCTAAGTTGGTTAGGGTTAATCGGTAAATCACATATTGGATTAGAAACGATTCGGTAGATCACATATTGGAAGAGTCCCGCAGCTATGAATGTGTCGGATAGGAGTGAGGGCTAATTCAAAAAGAGTGAAGGCTTTTTGTCTGCATCCTGCTAAAATTAAGTGCTTAGTGATTGGTTAAAGACAATTGTCTTGCCCAATTAAATGGGGCTATTTTAGAAGACCAGGAGGTAATTCCTCAATAAAAAAAAATAGACAAAGCGAGATAATCAATTTTAGTATACAAAGGCAAAAAAGCCTATTAAATAGTCTTTTTTATATAAAGCACATGCATGCTAATTATAGCTTTTTTCTTTACAATCTTTGTCAGTTCGGCATGTGGTTTTCTCTTTACAGCTGATCAAAAATTGATATTGATTTACATTTTTGTTTTCTTTAAGGATTCTGTGACTGCTATTCCAACTGCAGAATGGACCCAAGGTTACATCCGACCAAACATTGTCTGCATAAAGGTCAATGGCGAGTAAGTAGAACATTTAATATTTCTAGTCAAATTTGAGAGTTTTAAAGGGTTGGGTGATTGTTTATTGTGACTCTAAAAGGGAAGTAAAAAGCTTTACCTCAAAATGGATGACCGAGGTCACCAGAATTTTCTTTGGAAGAAACGTAAAAATAATCCGGTGTTTCATTATGAAAGGAAGAGTAATGTGTGTAATATTCCAAGACGCTACGCTTCCACTGGGGGCCGCATTACATAAGACTAAGAAATAATAATAATAAAACGCCTTTATTTAATAACTAGCAGGGCTACCCGGTGTTGCCCGGGGCAAAAGTGACTTATTTCTGTTAAAACTTCTATCTCTTTATCTTTCTCTCTTTCCCTTACCTGTTTTCTCCTTCCCTCACCCCACCCCCTCGTTCTACTCTACCCAGCCCATTCCTCTCTCTGGACATACGCACACACACACACACACACACACACACACACACACACACTTACACACAAATACCTCATCTTTATATAGATTCCTTAAGGAATGAGTCAGCATAAGGGAAGTAACTCCATGATAAAAAAAAATCAGTTACTTCCTTTTAGTACAAAACCGTAAAAAGTAAAAACGTAACTCCCTGATGAAATCTGCGCCAGTTTAGGGTCAAAGATTGAATAATTATTTTTCTAAATTTTAGTTACTATTCACCCAGGGCAATGCTGATAAAGAATATACCAACTTTGTGGGTGTTTATTTTGTAGTTTTAAACTTATAGTTGGACACAGACAACTTTTCTGCCAAACTCCCTAATTGAATTATTCTTCATAAGTAAAGAAAAAACATACAAAAGACAATAGTAACATAACAACAAATAGTAATCAATCTATTGCAATATGCGGAAATTGTGCACTCATCACCAAATACAATAATACGCACTAAACAGACACATACATACACATGTACATATACCCATATATCCATTCATATCCAATTTGAAAAAGCATAAATAAACTCCACCAGAAACAAATAAAATTGTGATTCATGATAAATCAATAGATACAAAAATCACATAAATATTGAATGAACTGATAGGGAATTGACACCTACCGGTGAGTGTTGAAGCAAAGCTGTCGTAAAGAGAAGGCCATCTCACTGAGTGTCGTTTTTCTGATGATGTCAGATTGGTTGGTATTAAGATAAACAAGACACTTCCAAGGGAACGGTTACACACTACGTGTAGACATATGACGGTGGTAATTTCTCTTCAATTATTTCATCTTTCATCTAGTAATTTGGTATTTTAGAAATATTGTTGTTCATGGTTTTGTTCATGTCATTTTCAAGGTGGGATTTTTGATAGGTAAAACTATAAAAAGAAAAATAGTTTAGACTAAAATTCAAGATGGATGACGAACCTGTCTTGATAGGAAAATATTAAATAAAAAATAAATACTTGTTTGTTTCCCCTAAAGTTTGAAATATTTTTTACACAATAACAAGTCTGTATAACATAAAAGTTTTGTTTGTCCTGAAAAATAATTCTAATTTAATTTTGAACGTATATAAAATTGAACTCATGTCCGTATGTCGACACCATTTTTAACAATATGTTAACAGTAAAATATTATCAACTAGAAATTCCGTTAAAACTTTAAAGTGTAATATCTGTTCTGATACTATAATTCATCTTTTCTGTCATCGGTCAGTGAATGAGAAATCCTTCTAGACTGGGACAGTTTAAATTTTTGTCCCAATCCAGAAGCTTCCTTTTTCAGGAGCTGAATTTTCACCACATTAAAACAAGACACTTCGAAGAGAAAGGTTATTACACGTCGACATATGACTGTGGTTATTTCTGTCTGAAATTATTTCAACTTTATTCTAGTGATTGTTATTATTGATATCTGAAAGGGGATAGGGCCGTGACTTTTGTTAAGAACGCCTGTGAACTGAGTCGTGTTTATCTGCTGACGTCACGGCGATTAGTATGCTAAACAGATGAACAAGATGCTTCGAAGAGACAGGATATTACACGCCAACACATGAACATATGACTGGTCATTTCTGTCTGGAATTAATTAATCTTTGATCTAGTAATTGTTTGGTATTTAAAGAAGGATACCGATGATTTTGTTCGTGTCGTTTTCATGGTTGGAAATCTCATAGTGATTTGAAGGTTAAACTCTAAAAAAAATAACCCATGGACTAAAATTGAAGATGGTTGACTAACCTGTCTTGATAGAAAAGGCTTAAATAAAAAAAATAATTGCTTTTCTCTAAAATTTGAAATATTTTTTACACAATAACAAGTCTGCCTAACATAAAACGCTTTGTTGATCTTGATACAAAATTACTTTTTATGCTTATCCGTCGACTGTCATAAAATAATATCAACTAGAAATTCGGTTCAAACTTGTTCTAAATTCTAAAACAGTTCAAATATGTTTGGTGCTAGAACAAAACAATGATAAAAACATTGAATTAAATATATATAAATAAATTTAATTTTCAACACATTTGATATTTTGACCCCAGAGTAAATGTGGTACCGTGGTGACTAATGATTCTAACAAAGAGTAGGATAGACAGAGGATGACCAACGACATTCCACTCCTCACACTTTTGATGGCCTTGTGCCTAATTTGTAAAAATTTAAATTGTATTTTTGTGTTTTGCAATAAAATGATTAAAAGTGTAGTATCTGTTCTGATACTACACTTCGTCTTTTCTGTCCTCGGTCAGTAGTAAAGGTGAATGAGAAATCCTTTTAGACCAAGGCAATTTTAATTTTCGTCCCAATCTAGAGTGTCCCTTTTTGGAAGCTTGATTTTTCCTCACATTAAAAACTGAACTTCTGTCTGACTCTGTCGTATCCTCATGGGGAGGCAAGTAAATAGAAATAGTAAATAAAAATCCATGGGATAATGTAATGTTTATTTAATTTAACGCATCAATAACACAACTTAACTATTCATTTTGAATTCTTGTTTTATTTTAATTTTATTTTTATTGAATAAAGTTCACTTTTAAATGCAATTTTTAAAATGTTCTAATGCTTTTTTAAAAGACTCTCATTCATTACTGCCAGTCTGACTCTTCGACAGATCTCGCTTGCTACCTAATAGCATGACATCACTTTTCAGTGCACCGGCCTTAGTTTACGAAGGTCACTGTTGCAGACATGTGTTGTACGGAGAGAAATTATAAGAATGATACGATGCATGTGTAATATGAGTCTTAAAGACGGACTTAGATCTGATAACCTCAGAAGAAGATTAAATCTGAACGGTAGTGTGTGCAGAACAGGAGACTTCGGTGGTATGGTCACATTAAAAGAATGGATGAGAGGTTTTGGTTTCGTAGATGTAGAACAGTTGAGGTGACAGGGGAGGCCAAGGAAAACATGGGAGGAAGTGATAAGGATGGATTTGAGAGAAAGATAAATAGTGACCTGGCCAGAGATATGTTAGTTTTGAAGTCAATTTATAAAAGCCGTCCAACATATGCCAGCATGTAAAATGAACTTTAAACTTAATATGACAGGGGAGGGGGGGGGGTTATTTAGTAATTAAATGGTATTTTAACATTTAAAAAAAAAAATTTTTTTATTTATTTATTTTTTTTTAAGATGTATTTCCTCACAATTTCTTACTCCTGTTGGTTCTGATACAATTGAAGCCGAAAGCGGATTTAATGAAGATCGTAAAGCTACAAGTCTTCCTCCTGATATTTGGGACGAGGCAAGTGGACTAATTAAATTGGACAGTGAAGAGGTAAGTTCTTTTCTTCTTGACTGAAAACTATTTTGATGACATATATATATATATATATATATATATATATAAACAATATTAGTCTACATTCCAGTGACCAAGATTTTATTCATTTTTCTGATCATCTTTTCAAAACAAAAACTTTGGTACATTTTTACATACCGTTTCGTTTACAGAAGAACATCCAACATTAGTATGTCACTCCCGGATCTTTCATCTGTGGACTCTTCAGAAACAAGATGGTTGCTCTTTCTGGCTATGTATTTTTTTCTGAAGGAGAACTTCTTTGGTTTGATTATAAATTACCTACACTATTAAATATTAAATTATCAAAACTAATTTAAACTAAAAACATATATATATATATATATTAAATGTATACGTACATAAAAGTAATACATGGACACGTGTTTCTGGCTCGCAGCCGTCATCAGCATGGCTAACTTACAGAGATCGAACCCTCGATGTTGATGTCTATAGTCCAGCGTTCTACCACTGGGCCAAGATGCTCTGTGTAGAAATATGTACGATTTTTATCACCCAAGTATGTAATGATTTCTATGTAATTATTTTTTATAAGTGATTTTCAGCTCGTTGTTATTGAGCTTACTATTATTTTTAATTGTTTCACTTCCTAAGTGATTAAGATGCAGAAAAACTGCATTATTAGTCGTTCTCATTTCAAAGGCTGTATTTTTTGTTTTTGATATATATATTAAATGTATACGTACATAAAAGTAATCTATCTATCTATATATATATATATATACACATATTTATGTTTACTAATGAATCACCACTTATCAAGGCTAAAAGCCACACGAGGATAAGAGTTAATAGGATGGATAGATTGACAGTTGAATGATGAAGAATATGATGTTGTGGTGACTCCACAATTAAATCAAAATTGGCTTTTAAAACTTAATTTTCTATTTATTTTTCTTAGCCATCCGTCGATATTGTTGGTACCGTGAGGCCAAATGAGCATGTCATGGTTGTTCATTATTATCAACCAACTCATCCAGGCTTTGATGTTATTGTCACCGTGCACACAAAGGACCGAGAATTCAAAGGTAATGCTTTAATCATGTCGGGTCTCTTTTCTTCCTAATGCTTGGAATCTCAAATCATGTAACGATGGGGCAGTCAACCGTTGGTTTATTCAGTCACAATGTAACAAATATAAAAGTCATGACTTGGAAGTTTAATTACTCTCTACACCCTTTTCGTGGGGTTGGAGAGATGTGGGGGGGGGGGGGTCGAGCCAAACTTTTTAGGGGGTCGGGCCAAATTTTTTTTTTTTTTTTTGTAACTTAAAGTAAAAAAAAAAAATCCGGGGGTGGGGTTGGAGAGATAGGGGGGGGGATCGGGGAAAATCTTTTCGGTTTGACTGTTGTGGTGACATCATTTGTACATGTCCTCTCACCACCGGACCAGTTCTGTTGACTACTTTTTCAAGACTAGATCTTTAGAAATGTTTGGTAAGTTCATCTCCTATCCCTGTTTAACAGAACCATGGAACCAAATTATAAAATTGCATGGTGGCAATTTTGAATTTGGTTCTATTAAACAAAACTTTCCAGTATTTTTTTTTTTTTTTAATTTAAAAAAAGAAATTATAATTTTATTTTTTGTTTTAGTTAGAATTGTTTTTATATCTACATAAGTTATTTTATTGTACATCAAGTTGAAATAAATGTATATTTTATTCTACAGGAATTTTAAAAGCCAAGTTTTGCTCTAGTGCCTCTGGGTGTCGGGCTATCGTTGAATTTGGAAACCAGGGTCAATATTTCTTGGATATTGAAGACCGGGAGATCCGCATCAATTTTAATTCCACCTCTGCTGTAGACTTCTGGCTGGTAAGAACTGTTTTCTTCTCCATTTTGATCTGATCTTTGCAAAATTCAAAGAAACTTGAAACAATAACCGGTATCCTAAGATGTGTTCATTCAATATATTTACTGGCGAGAATGCTATTTCAAAGTTAGGCGTGACAGACCAAAAATTTTATTTGAAACTTGGGTGCGATGTAATAACGAGAATGCTATTTCAAGCTAAAGCACAATGTAAAATTATGCAACCCTAATAAGCTGTTTATAATGTTCGATGTCCTGTCATCTTCTCGTTGGTAGAAAAGAACAGTGATTTATTGACACGTTTTAAGTAGACAGCTCAATATATTGTGACGTCTCTCTGTTACAAGTATGTGAATTCTCGGCTTTTCAGTGAAAATCTGCTTTTATTAATCTAGAAAAGGTTAATTTCTGCTGAAATTGCTCAAGCTTCTAATTTAAGTGAGTTTTTAACTTTTTGATCGAAATTCGCTTTTTGTGTACTGCTCTCTCCAATCACACACACATACATGGGGGGGGGTATCTCGATTACATTTTTTTTTTTTTGCCATTGGCTACTCACATCTTTGCTGTTAGTGATCATGATGGTCGTTGCAGAGATGTTGATCTTTTTATTTCTTTATAGCTGTAATAATGTAGCCTAATGTGGAAAATACCGTTTTTAACATTATTTTTACACACCCACATCCAATCTTGCTACACTACTTGTCACTTTGCACTTCCTGTTCATAACGTCATATCCTGACACATAGCCCTAATTCTAATCTCTACTCCTAATGGAATTTTCCAATTTTATACTTATTCTAACCTTATGTGAAAAATACCGTTTTTAACATTAGTTTCACACATTCACATTCAATATTGCTATGACGCTGACCACTGAACCCTCTTATAGAAATGTGTGGACGCATCTAAAAATGTTATTTCAAACTGAAGCCTCACAAATGGATGCAAGGTAGCAAAAAGTCATGTTTGACAAAAAGTCATGCCTTGGACTTTATTTCCGAAAGTTTCTTTAAATTTATATTTCCCTTTTTTTTCTTTTCTTTTTTTTTTTAGTGTAAAAAAATATTTTTACTAGCAAGACCTGTGTCTCGGCGTTGTCTGGGAGGAAATATGAAATATTGATTTAATTTTAAAAATCTAAATATTAGAGTATCAATTCTGGAGAAAAGATCAGAAAATAACCAAGCCGAACCCATTTCACTGTAAGTAATTTAGGTGATTAAAATAGGATTTAACCATGTTTTTTTATATGAAGATAACATAAATAATTGTTATAAAAAATATTTTTGTAAATAAAACGCCTAAACTACTTACAGTGAAATGGGTTCAGCTTTCAAATAGCACTAATAATAACCAAATATCAATCTTCATCTAAAACATTTTGTAAAATCCCATTCTTTTTATTGTAAATTACTTATCAATAGTGTCTCCGCGTGACATTACTACTACTGCTAATAACAGCACTAGCAATATAAATAACAATAATAAACTTATAAATAACACTTAGAAATAATTAGAATAATTACTATAACAAAAAAAATAATCTAAAAACTTACTGAAACCGACGTCTTTTTAATGACTGTACTCGAAGTAGAATAATAATTTTAAAAATAACTAAATAAATTAAGAAATGAGTTTTTAAAAAGTTTTATCAGACATTTTTTTGTTTTTCATGTTTGGAAATAGAATCTGAAGCGTAATTTGTTATTCTCGAATAAAATCAGTTCTAAAGTATCACAATTAGCTTAATTTCTCCGGAGTGCCCCAGTAATGTTATTATTTTATTGTTACATAAATCATATGATGTTAAAAAGGCGAAATGAACGTAAAAAGAAAGTCAATATGTATAAATATTAATAATGAAGTGAGTATGTTAGTATTACAAAACTGATATTCTTATATTCCATGAAACTGGAATGTGGAAGAAAGAAGGGAGCAGTCATTATTTTTATCGAAAATATATAGTATGCAACAAACACAGTAGTGTGAAAAATGAAGCACAAATGGTGCTATGGAAAAAAAATAAGGCCATAAACAAATAAGCCACGGTGATACTGGGGGCGGTAGGAGTAAATATTATGATGAGAGTGAAAATGGTTGCTACCTTCGCTGTGAAAAATTTAGTTGAGAAAATGTAAGAAATTGAAATGAATGCATATTTTCTGGAAACACACATGAGGAATTAACCTAGGTGGATGGCAGAACAGATTAGGATGTGAAGCTTTTGGTATTAAACCTATAATATCCAATGAGATAGGGAAAATCGACTTAACTTTATTATATAGATATATCATAATTTAAATTTTTCCTACAACTTTTCTTTTAGGATTATGTGATGCTAATCGCTTCCTCGCAATACTCGGCAAACGTCTTGGAATTTATCCCAATCGATAAATCTGCCGAATTTCTCAGTGAATGTGTGGACGAAACCTTCCAACTCAAGTTAGTATTTTTATTTTCTTGGAGTGTGATCTTGGTAAATATATACCTACTTACTAGACCTATGTAAATTACAGTTTTATCAATATACTAACTGGACCTGTGCAAATTACAGTTTTATCAATATACTAACTGGACCTATGTAAATTACAGTTTTATCAATATACTAACTGGACCTATGTAAATTACAGTTTTATCAATATACTAACTGAACCTATGTAAATTACAGTTTTATCAATATACTTACTGGACCTATGTAAATTACAGTTTTATTAATATACTAACTGGACCTGTGAAAATTACAGTTTTATTAATATACTAACTGGACCTATGTAAATTACAGTTTTATTAATATACTTACTGGACCTATGTAAATTACAGTTTTATCAATATACTAACTGGACCTGTGAAAATTACAGTTTTATCAATATACTAACTGGACCTATGTAAATTACAGTTTTATCAATATACTAACTGGACCTATGTAAACTACAGTTTTATTAATATACTAACTGGACCTATGTAAATTACAGTTTTATTAATATACTAACTGGACCTATGTAAATTACAGTTTTATTAATATACTAACTGGACCTATGTAAATTACAGTTTTATTAATATACTAACTGGACCTATGTAAATTACTATTTTATTAATATACTTACTGGACCTATGTAAATTACAGTTTTATCAATATACTTACTGGACCTATGTAAATTACAGTTTTATCAATATACTAACTGGACCTATGTAAATTACAGTTTTATCAATATACTAACTGAACCTATGTAAATTACAGTTTTATTAATATACTTACTGGACCTATGTAAATTACAGTTTTATTAATATACTAACTGGACCTATGTAAATTACAGTTTTATTAATATACTTACTGGACCTATGTAAATTACAGTTTTATCAATATACTAACTGGACCTATGTAAATTACAGTTTTATTAATATACTAACTGGACCTATGTAAATTACAGTTTTATCAATATACTAACTGGACCTGTGAAAATTACAGTTTTATTAATATACTAACTGGACCTATGTAAATTACAGTTTTATCAATATACTAACTGGACCTGTGAAAATTACAGTTTTATTAATATACTAACTGGACCTATGTAAATTACAGTTTTATCAATATACTAACTGGACCTATGTAAATTACAGTTTTATCAATATACTAACTGGACCTGTGAAAATTACAGTTTTATTAATATACTAACTGGACCTATGTAAATTACAGTTTTATTAATATACTTACTGGACCTATGTAAATTACAGTTTTATCAATATACTAACTGGACCTGTGAAAATTACAGTTTTATCACTATACTAACTGGACCTGTGCAAATTATATGGTGCTATCAATGTAGTAGCTGGGTCCACATGAATTACAGTATTATATCAATGTAGTAGCTGGGCCCCGCATTGTATTTTTATATGTACAGTTTTTAGTAATTTGTTTTTCAAACTCCTTTATTTATGTCTAAGAACAATTAATTCTTATATCAATTATTGATTTAATAGCATTTAGAACATTGTTGATGAGATGATGTTGCGTATTTTAAATTTCAACAAAGGAAGTATTTTTGTATTAAAGTTGATAATCACATTTTTCCTATCGTCTTCCTAATTTCCTTCTCTTTTATTTTTTATCCTCTTCCCCTCACACTTTGTGTATCTATCTAATCCTCATACTTTGCCTTTCCCATCCTCCCATAATCTCTTGATACTCACGCATGACAAAAAAAGGTACAGATAATCCTTGGAATAATTTAATCCTTAGATTTAATCGATCAAACGTGTTAAATAATGCAAAAGAGTTCAAAAAAGTTTTTTCTTAATCCGCAAATGAGACAAATAAATTATAGTTACAAAGTTTATCGGCTTCAAATGAATATATGAACCACGGCTTTCGAGTTGATATTGTTATACAAAATCTTGTGTCTCTATTCATTTAGAAAAACCAAGATGGTATCCATATGAAATATAGAGGGAAGAATAATAGGATAGCAATAATGAAAAAGTGATTATCCAAATATATGCATTTAACATTTCTCGAGACTTCTGACTGTTATAAATAAAAGGGGGAAGCTTTTAATCTAACTAAAAAAAGAAATTCATCAGCAGATTATATGATTGCAAGAGTTAGGAGCGGATGACTGAAGTTCTGGGAACTTCAGCCATTACTAACCAGCAGAGCGTTACCACTGTCAGCCAAGTGAAGAGTCTATCAGGCATGTGTACACAGTGCGATGTATGGAAGTGAAACCTGGCCAACGAGGATTGAAAACATGCGTTGCATGATAAGAGGATTATACGATGGATGTGTAATGTGTTTTAAAGACGGGCTTAGTTCTGATGACCTCAGAGGAAATTTAAATCTGGACAGTATAGATAGATGTATGTAGAACATAAGACTTCGATGGTCTGGCCACGTTCAAAGAATGGGTAAGAGTTCTTGGATTAGATGTAGAACAGTTGAGGTAGCAGGCCAATGAAAACATGGAAGGAAGTGATATAAAAGAACTTGAGATAAAGAAGAATCAATAAAGACCTGGCCAGAGATAGGTTAGTTTTGAACTCAATTTCTTAAAGCCGTCCAACACATGCCAGCATGTAAAACTGATATTAAACCGAATATGATGATGACGACTAAATATTAAAATCGATGAAATCGATTGAAATATTTTTCTTTTTTAAACACTACCCAATATTTGTCCTATTTGACTGGCAGATTTACATAGCTTTTGTTATTAAAGTTCTTCCCGTCATTGAAATAGGAGGAAAATGGTCTTTAATTTATATAGCTATTATTGTGACATAATCACGTTGACACACCATTTCTCTTTAGATCACCGGAGTTGAGCAACGTTGGGCCTGGTCAGTACCAGATGAATGACCATTTGGGAATACCAGGTGCTGTATGCGGGAGGTCAACAACACCTCATTGCAAAAACTAACATCGTTAAAATCATCTTGCTTGAGCAGGATACTCAAGTGACTGGGAACTGCTTGTGAATTCGGTATTCTCTAGAAACTTCCTCCTTCAGAGGAAGCCAGCTCAACTCGTTCAGGGTGCGTGCTGCACCAAGACAGGGCGGTAGTTTAGTGTGTGTGTGTCATATTTAAATTTTGAATGTCAGTAAAATTTGAGAAAATTTTGCCATTGCACAAAAAATATTTTTTAAACACTTTTTCCACTCTTGTAGGCCTGGTCGAGAAAGCCTGAAAATGTGCAGGAACCGTCTGTTTGCACTGACTGCAGACTACAATAATGGTGCACTTCATTGCCGTTGCAATGTTGATGGTTCTCTAAGCTTCTCCTGCAAACCATTTGGTGGTCAGTGCCGCTGTCGACCAAACATTATTGGGCGTGATTGCTCTTCCTGCAAGTCTGGATATTATGGATTCCCCAGATGTCGACGTAAGTATTCGCTAACAAATTCATCTTAAACTGCCTTGGATACCCTTAGGCAAGGTGTTCTCTCGCACCCCCACAAACCAAAAGTCTATCTTTCCCAATCATTCTACATTTGTTTAAAACTTTGCTATTCCTCCACCTGGACAACACCAGATAACTCTGCAAACAAACCCACAACTTCAGTTTAAAACAATGATGTTTTATTTTGAGAGACGTTACAATATGTTTTCTTCTACTAAACAACAAGCCTGCAAATCGAGACAAACATATCTTCCAACCGAATACGATCCCTTAGCTTAGAGCCTAAGGGCCCATCTGTCTCTGAGAACCAAAGAAACCTAACTGACCCCCCCCCCCTCATGCCAGAATATATATAGATATCACTTAGACTACCGACTCGAGATTATCAGCTGCTAATCTATGAGCATAAAATACTGACTGACCATGAGCTCCACCATCTGTTACCAACATTACTTTTGAAAATCTCAAATGGGTCATAACTAACGCATGGAACGTCTTATCCAAGATGGCATTACTCTTTCAAAGGTCAGCCAATTTCTTCTTGGGTGGTCTATCTTCTCTTAGCTAAATATTTCTCCCATTGCAGGTCTGTCGTCCACATTCATTGCAACTGGGCACCCCACTAAACATGCACCCTTGCACATGTTTACACTAGTATTTAGTATTCTACATTCATAATCCCTAATTTGTAATACTAATTTACCTTTTAAATTGTTTATTTAAGTCGCCAAACCCTGTATTTTTTAACAATGGAAGTCAGTTTGTTATAGTTAGGGTTTATTGAGTAATTGTAACTTGTGTTAGGACAATTAATCAAAATCGGAACTATTTTGGGATATCGGGATCGGAAAAATTTTACCTAATTTCCAATTCCAAAAACGATTCTTTTAATTTTTGTTTTGTTGTTGCTTAAAACTTAATTTTCCATTGCTGGCACTTATGATCAGTAAAACTAAAATTTATAAAATGTCACAGGTAAAAATGGCACACGAGTTGATAAATAGGAAAAAAAGGCACAAGTGAAAAATATAGATAAAAATCTCACAATGAGTTTATCAAAATCCTGGATACAATACATGAAAGGGAAAATATTTATAAGCTTGTCATATTAAAAAAAATATATATATTTACCTTTAAAAAAAATGGAATTCTACTTAGGCGATTTTAGAATCGGAATCGGGAATTTAGAACAGAATCGGGGAAAATATTGGAATCGTCCTATCACTACTTGTAACCCTTGGTGATTTATCCAAAGTTTAAGTTTGTTTAAGGCTGATCGACCGTTGCATTTCTATAGGTCCTGTTAGCTGTCGCGTGGGAGTTCGAGTACGTCTTGTATTTTTTAACAATGAAAATCTGTTCGATGAATTGTTCCTTAAATGTTTGTGTCTCCTTCTTCCAGGTTGTCGGTGTACTGTTGGCACTTGTCACCCTGTTGATGGTAGCTGTATCTGTCCACCACGGGTAACTGGAAAGAACTGCGATAAATGTTTGGCTCACACGTTTGGTTACGACAAATACGTTGGATGTCAGGTAAGACAAAAAAAAAGTGCGAGACAAAAAATGTATGGTGAGATTTTTAATGTTTCGTCTTTATTATAGAAAGGCTTCCTCAGGAATAAGTGAAGAGAACTATTTTAATATCTAACAATTTTACTGTATTAAACCCACCTGCTCTGTCTAGGGTATTGAGCACTTTCGGATTCCGTGTATACCACTTACCAAGTGTAATACTGTATTATAATGCCGAGTTTATTGTCTAGTATACAACACTATTATGAAACGTATTGAAGTTATTGCTCCCGGGCAACGCCGAGTTTCTTGTCTCCCATCTCTTACAATAATCTGAAGAGAAATGATGTTGATGAGGACAATAGTCTGAAGAAAATGTTATTGCCAGACCTTGAGAAACGTTAAATAACACCCGAGGAATTAGCGTTCTTGAAGAAGTCTAATTTCTTTCCAAATTATTACATGATAACATTAAAAAATCTGAATGTCGATCCCCCCCTTGACTAATTCTGTTCCAGTTGACCCCCCCCCCAAAAAAAATATTTTTAAAAAGATGTGCCCATATTTTGTTTGTGGCAATGCTGAAAAAGAATATATCAGCTTTATGGGTGTGTCTTGTGTAGTTTTCACTTTTAGCTGGACATGCACCCACACAGACAACTTTGCTTTATATAATAGAAGACATCCTCGGATATGAGTGAAAATGTTAAAAGAAAATATTTATTTTTTTGTTTTTAGAAATTTGGCGTTGACTGTTTAGCTCTATCTGCTTTGTTAATTTAATTTTTTAAATCCGTTAGTTCTGTGGCAGCGATGTTTTCGATGTTTCAGGCATGCAGCTCGTCGTTCAGAAGGAGGAATTAATTTCTGACATAATTGAATGAGTCAATGCAACGTTTCACCAAAATAAATGCGGCACTTTCTTCTTCCGTTCACTTCTTTGAACGAGTCAACACAATGCTTCACCAAAATAAATGCGGCACTCTCTTCCTCCTCCGTTCGCATCCACCTAAATCATGTTTGTTCGTGCTTCTTATAGCAACGACATCTCACACATGCAAATGAGCACGTCAAAGCCGCCCGCCGCCGTTTCCTCTTTAAAACAAAATTAATTTAAACTTTTCGTGGATGGGCGTTTCCGGGTTAGCGCCCGCAGCTCTCCTCCGCACAAGCAGCAAACCAGACGTCTTCTCTTCGACCACCGCGGACAAGAGTCCTGGCTCACAGCAGCCGTCTGCCTGTCCTGCTCTCCGCTACAGTAATTCTTCTCTGAGTGGGGCAAGCGTATTGGTGGGCAGTTAGGTATGTGAGCAATAACCATCAGGAAAAACTTGGCTGAGCTCTTAGGTCCACAGGTGGTCAGTTTCTGATAATAGAATCATGATTGATTAACCATCTCTTGCGACCTTGCTTAGGACTATTGTAGTTCGGGACATGTGCAGCTTAAACCAACCATGGGGAAAGTCATTGCAACAAAGTGATAAGAGAAAAAATATTTTTTAAAAACTGAAGAAGTCTTTTTTATAATCAAGACAAAATATTAAAAATCTCACCATCTCTGTTGATTTAATGGTTTTGGTCTATCCGCTTTTTTCAGATTTTATCCCAATTTTTTCTTCACACACACGTGTTATTACAAACATGATGTCAGACGAGGTGGCACGCCTCTGCAAAATACAAAAAATGCAAATCAGATTCGGAATAATAAAAAATACAAAAAAGCGAGATTCTCTCTCAAAATTCTTTTGGGGTGGGCGAGAATGTATTTATTCCCTCTCCACCGTGGGAAGATGGGGTACAAAACCGGAAAATGGAGAGACGAGGCCAGCATACAAGTGGTGGTGCACTCTGGCCCCTTAAAAATTGCCTGAGCTGCCTTGTCGACATTCCCTCGTGAGGGCACCTCAGGCAGTTAGCTATAAACTCACTCCTTTCCAAAGCGAAAAATCAAGGCCTGGGAGGGTTGGCCGTGGACTTCTTAGAGCTGAACAGATTAAATACTACAGCGCGACAGAAAAACAATCATCACCGTCACAATGGCGCATTCCCTTTCGGTCTGATTATCGAGGACGTATCCTCGACTGGTATGTTTGGTGTAACAAAGGTGACGGCTTTCTTTGCCGCAAGGATGGGCAAAAGAACGATCAGTCAGTGCACAACAATCAACGCAATTTATATTTCAAAATAAAATATTTATTTATAGGGAAAATATAAACATTCACTGTCGCTGCTACTTTGAACTAAAGGATTATTTTCCTTTTAGCTGTGGTATTCAAAAGACAAATATTTTCCTTTTAGCTGTGGTATTCAAAAGACAAATATTTTCCTTTTAGCTGTGGTATTCAAAAGACAAATATTTTCCTTTTAGCTGTGGTATTCAAAAGACAAATATTTTCCTTTTAGCTGTGGTATTCAAAAGACAAATATTTTCCTTTTAGCTGTGGTATTCAAAAGACAAATATTTTCCTTTTAGCTGTGGTATTCAAAAGACAAATATTTTCCTTTTAGCTGTGGTATTCAAAAGACAAATATTTCCCTTTTAGCTGTGGTATTCAAAAGACAAATATTTTCTCTTTCTCCATACTTATCTCAAGAATTGATAAAAAATAGTTACGTCCCTAGAAAAGATGATTTAAAAAAAAATAAAATAAACGCAACCGATATGGGAATTGATTTGGGGGGTGTTTTTACGCTGGAAGTTGGCTAATGTTTCTGTGGGTTGACAAATTGACTGGCTAGCAATCGCATGATCTATGACCCATACGATTTTAGATCACTCCATGTCAACAGATGTTCATTCATAAACCATAGGGGGGGGGGGATCAAATGTCTCAACTTAACTTTGATATGCCAACAAAACAGATGGAAACATGTGATAGCCAGACACCAGATGTGAGGAATAGGAAGAGTTTGCTTGACTATGAAAGGGAAAAAGAACTAACATGAAACAATCCTAGATACATTTTTTTGGGCTCAGCTGTCTGGTTCAAACTTTTTTATTATTAATAATTATGAGCGTCACAGCAATGTGTATGTAAATGTGCATTTGTCTGCATTTACTGCACAGGCCGTGATCGTCCACTCGTTGTGCTGGTCCAAAGTCGTTGCTCAATTCTGACACCGGTCGCAGTGTCAATTATGTGATCTCAATCGGTGCTGCAACAGAAGAATTCTCCCTCCAAATGAAATTACGACTCCAGTTCTAAGTTGTGCTGATTCAAAATCGTCGCTCGATTCCGATTACGTGGTCTAAGTCAGTGCTGCAGCAGAAGAATTCTCTGTCCAAATAAAATTCCAACTCCAGTTTAAAACAACTAACAAAGGATTATTTTTTAAGGTTACAATGAGGCTTGTTTTTTTTTCTACTGAAAAACAGACTTGACAAACCAGAACCCTTAGCCCGACCGAATCAAACCAAAAGTCCAACCGGATACAATCCATTTGCTAAGAACCTCAGGACCCACCTCTCTCTGAGAGGCACACAAACCTCAACTGACCGTGAGACACATAGCCAGCCAACTCAGTGCCCCCTCCCTGCTGGAATATATAGATATCACTAGTCCTTTGTGGCAGACCATCCAGTTATCAACTCAAAAAAGCTAATCTGCTGCCAATCTATAGATATAAAAACACTACTGCTTAAGGGTACTGTATCTGGATGGATATTAAATTTGGAAGATCCTGAGTTTGGGTTATGACCACAGCAGGGAACCTAGTATATGTAGAACCATTACTTTTTTTTTTTTGAAGTGGACAAATCGAATTCTGGGTGGTCGAAACTCCAGACCAGACATATTTTCAATTTCTTGTGTGTTTTCTCTTTTCTTGGTCAACTATCTCTCACTTGCAGCAAGCCTGCTATTTGCATACATTGCAAACATGCAACCCACTAAACATGCAACCGCCTAGTGCATGTTTACATGTATATGTTTGCATAATGTGTAAAGAAAAAGTTAATTTTCTGTTAACAGAACTTCATTCAATTTAGTGTAAGTTTACTGTTTAGCATATATTTTTACTATTTGTGAAATGGAAACTTTTAATTTTGTTAAATGTCTGTTTTAATGAAGCCATTTTATTAATTTGCTATGAAGTAATTTGTGTTGCTTGTTTTACCCTTTTTGTAGGAATGTAATTGTAACGGAAATGGAGTTGAAAATGGTGACTTGAACTGTGACCAGAAAATAGGACAGTGCAAGTAAGTATAACTTTAAAGTAGGTAGATTCTCAACTTGGAGTTTTGCAGGAATTTTTCCAAAAGTTCTTTTTGTTTTTAATGGCCTGATAAATAATTTTAATCTTAAATGGACAAATATTTTTTGTTTTAATTTTATTTTAATAAATTTAATAAATTCATTGAAAAAATGTTTCTTAATCACGGTTCAATTAACAAGTATATTTTTTGAGAATTATGTCAGTTTTTTGTTTTATTTCTGTTCTCTTTAATTGACAGAAACATTTTTATAATTGACAACGCATTGTTTTTTTTTATTCAGTTTTTTAATTGACACATTTCTTTTCATTTTTTTTTTTTTGACACAATTTTTTTCATTTTTAACTGACAATGTTCAAACACAAACCTGAGTCATTCAAATAAATTTCACCAAAACAACAGAACAAGAATTTCTTTCTGAATTTTAGACAGCCGTGGAGACCTTATTGTGCTGCAAAAGATTTTGTTTTTACTTTTTATCTTAACTATTTCTTGTCTGATGACATTTTTTTCTGATCAATTAATAATATTGTTATTGTCATTTATTAAAATTTGTCATGTGTATTTAAATAATCCTTTTCAAATAAAAAAAAATGTTATTTTGTTACTTTCAGATGTCTTCCGAACATTGAGGGTCGTCACTGCGATCACTGTCACATGGGACATTATGACTTTCCCCATTGTTACTCATGCAAATGTGACCCAAGAGGAGCAGAAAAAGATATTTGTGACCAGACAAATGGACGCTGCATGTGCAAGGTAGTATTAGTATTTATATAAAGGCCAGCAAAAGATTAATGGTCTGATTCTTGGTAAAATGAAAAGTATTACAGACACATTTTAAGCCTGATTCTTGGTAAAATGAAACGTATTACAGACACATTTTAAGCCTGATTCTTGGTAAAATGAAACGTATTACAGACACATTTTAAGCCTGATTCTTGGTAAAATGAAACGTATTACAGACACATTTTAAGCCTGATTCTTGGTAAAATGAAACGTATTACAGACACATTTTAAGCCTGATTCTTGGTAAAATGAAACGTATTACAGACACATTTTAAGCCTGATTCTTGGTAAAATGAAAAGTATTACAGACACATTTTAAGCCTGATTCTTGGTAAAATGAAACGTACTACAGACACATTTTAAGCCTGATTCTTGGTAAAATGAAAAGTATTACAGACACATTTTAAGCCTGATTCTTGGTAAAATGAAACGTACTACAGACACATTTTAAGCCTGATTCTTGATAAAATGAAACGTACTACATACACATTTTAAGCCTGATTCTTGGTAAAATGAAACGTACTACGGACACATTTTAAGCCTGATTCTTGGTAAAATGAAACGTACTACATACACATTTTAAGCCTGATTCTTGGTAAAATGAAACGTACACCATACACATTTTAAGCCTAATTCTTGGAAAAATGAAACGTACTACGGACATATTTTAAGCCTGATTCTTGGTAAAATGAAATGTACTACGGACACATTTTAGGCCTGATTCTTGGTAAAAATGAAACGTACTACGGACACATTTTAAGCCTGATTCTTGGTAAAATGAAATGTACTATGGACACATTTCAAGCCTGATTCTTGGTAAAATGAAACGTACTACGGACACATTTCAAGCCTGATTCTTGGTAAAATGAAACGTACTACGGACACATTTCAAGCCTGATTCTTGGTAAAATGAAACGTACTACGGACACATTTCAAGCCTGATTCTTGGTAAAATGAAACGTACTACGGACACATTTCAAGCCTGATTCTTGGTAAAATGAAACGTACTACGGACACATTTCAAGCCTGATTCTTGGTAAAATGAAACGTACTACAGACACATTTTAGGCCTGATTCTTGGTAAAATGAAACGTACTACCAGAACAGGTTTTAGGCCTCATTCTTGGTAAAATGAAACTTACTACCAGAACAGGTTTTAGGCCTGATTATTGGTTAAATGAAACGTACCATGGACACATTTTAGGCCTGATTCTTGGTAAAATGAAACGTACCATGGACACATTTTAGGCCTGATTCTTGGTAGAATGAAACTTATTACCAGAATAAATTTTAGGCCTGATTCTCGTGTGTCATATTTTTTGTTAAGTTATTTTCATTAAAGGTTTCTGTGCTTCTTGTAAATTATTTTAATTACACCCCAAAATTAGTGAAACCTAAAAGATGTCATATGTTTAGTAATTTTTATAGCCTTTATTATTCAAGCTCGAACTTTGAATTAAAACTGTGTTTTTTTTATTTCAGGCAAATACAGAAAAGCCAACGTGCGGCAATTGTCGTTCCGGTGCTTTCTACATGGAGGAAAAGAATCCGAAAGGATGTACGTTGTGTTTCTGTTTTGGAACCACATCAAGTTGTGATCGCTCGCGACTTATGTGGGACAAGGTAACATTTTTTTTTAATCTAACAATGTTTCTAACAACATGTTTTTTAATCTAACAATGTTTCTAACAACATGTTTTTTAATCTAACAATGTTTCTAACATGTTTTTTAATCTAACAATGTTTCTAACATGTTTTTTAATCTAACAATGTTTCTAACATGTTTTTTAATCTAACAATGTTTCTAACAACATGTTTTTTAATCTAACAATGTTTCTAACATGTTTTCTAATCTAACCATGTTTCTAACAACATGTTTTCTAATCTAACCATGTTTCTAACAACATGTTTTCTAATCTAACAATGTTTCTAACAACATGTTTTCTAATCTAACAATGTTTCTAACAACATGTTTTCTAATCTAACAATGTTTCTAACAACATGTTTTTTAATCTAACAATGTCTTTAAATTTTATATCTAATTAATTTTCATCAATCGATATATGACGAGCAAGAAACTTGAAAGTTTGACACGATTTTTTAGCTAGGAGCAAAGTATAGTATCTGTTCTAATACAACCAGTCATCTTTTCTGTCCTCGGTCAGGGAAGGAGAAATACTTCTAAACTGAGGCAGATTTTACTTTTTTACAATCCATGGTGTCCCTTTTTGTAGAGCTGGATTATCTCTACATCAAAAATCGACCTTGTATCTAACTTTGCCCTTGTGGGGAGGCAAGTAAATAGAGACGAGACGTATTTACTCGGCATTGCCCGAGAGTCTTACTTTCATTTTTGTTTCGCTTTTCTTTTTTTTGGGGGGGGGGGGTGGGTAGGGGGCTTATTTATAATTTCCAGTGTCGAATCGTATCACATCACCACCCCCCCCTCCCCCAGAAGTAATTGACCTGAAAAGAGTTGAATGGAAACTTTTTACCCAAAATGCTTATTTTCTATCCACGAATCTAAATGGCATATGCAGAAATAGAACTGTAGTAATACAATGAAAACGGTTATCTAATTAAAAAATAACAAATTGTGAATTAATGAGATGCCATTTTGCAAATCAAAATGCAAATTAGTGTGCAATTATATCGATAGTTTGGATTTGTTTCAGTATATTAGAAAGCTGAAGTTCTATCTTGACAATCAGCCGACTGTTGCTTTTAGGCTGAGATATAGTTGTATTCAGTCCTAGTAGGTCTATCCTCCCAGGCTTTACCTTTACTCTGAGAAAGGCTTAGTTTATTGCTAATCGCCTGAGGAACTAACTTGCTTGTTTTCGACTCTTGAAACAATCTGGAAAACAGAGCACTTCATAGATAAATTGGGGAGGGTCCTACTAACCACCACACTTAGCATTTTATTTGGTTACTTTTTTCATTTTTTAAAAAAAATTTTTTTTTTAAGTATCCAACTCCCCATCGCTGATGAAATTATATATATATATATATATATATATATATTTGTAAATAAAAACGTCAAAACCATCTGGGGATATTTAAGCAGGTTAGCCCATAAAGTGAACATGGTATTTTGGTGTTTAAAACTAGCTTAGAGAATAGACCAAACGGACGACTTCTGACCCCATCCCACCCCATTCTTTTTTGACTTTGTGCCACATCTTGTTTTTCATGGAAAAATATTTTTGTAAAACTTGAAGATAAATAAAAATCAGTCCGACAGTGACTTTGTTGCTTTCAGGCTGAGATATGGTTCTATTCAGTCCTAGAAGGTCCACTCTCCCAGGCTTTACCTTCTCTCTAAGAATGGATTAGTTTATTGCTAATCACCTGGGGAATGCCGACGGACTGCTTAGGTATTTTTTATAGACCAGAGTGCACTTCAGTTAGTGCACTAGCTTTTCAAAACCCCGCCTGACCTGTCCTTGTGTCTAACCTCCTGCAATGGAGATAAATAAATATATGAATTTAGGGTTTTAATGTCACTGTCAGTGAAATAAATGGCCGAACTTAACGGATAAGAATCTTTAATTTTAGACATTAGACAGACTGACTATAATTTTTTTGTGTTTTTTTTCCACTTTATATGAATTATGGCAGGAAAATTTTTGGTGATTGTTACTTTGAAATTTATTTTCAAAACTAATGAAATAGCAAATTTTTTGTATTTGTAGGTTTATGATTTGAAGAACTGGAATTTGGAGAACAGTTTTGCTGAGATTGATGAATACAAAGGCACTCTGACCAGTGACATCAGCGGAAGTCAAAAGAACGAAGATGAAGCCATTTACTGGTCAGCGCCATCAGTGTATCTTGGGAATAAAGTAAGAATCTTCTTTTTGACTCTTGTTTTTTTTAATTTGTCAAGCAAGAGTAGTCAGGGTAACAATAGAATTTGATTTTTGTGGTGATTCCCGGACCAATTTATAGCACGATACATTGAAGACGAGAAAAAACAAGAATGAAAAAATCCAGTAAATAAGAAAATAATTCTTATTAGATTTGTTTATGAGAAAATATAAAAAAATATAACCAAGAATGGAGATTGATAAAAACCGAAAGGAAAATGGTCAGAATTATGAATGCAAGGTTGTTTTCAAGGTTATAGGAAAGTACAGTGAAATGCACGAAAGGCACTGCTGCTACCAGATCAGGCTGTCTGAAGATACTGGCTTCCTGACCTAAAATGCACCAAACATTGATCTTATTGTTTTTTTTCCTTTCCCTTTGCAAAACTCAATCCTGTTCTGCAAAGAAAAAAACAAAAACATTTTTCCTCTTTCTGGATAAATATTTATGAAGATATCAAAAACTTGAAGCATAAAACCGTTTTTTACAAAAATGACTGGATTCAGCATTAAATAACCCTAAAAGTGTTGATATGCCGTAAAACAACCAATCCAAACAACCAAGCATGAAAGGCAAAAGATCCAAGTCTCCTTTTATATATGAAAAGAGTATATATATATATATATATTTAAAAAAAAATTTTTTTAACCATAACAATGGTGTTAAAATAAATAAAATTTATTTTAATTTTAGATTAAAATAAATTTTATTTATTTTAACACCACCATTGTTATGGTTTTTTCAAAAAAAATATACTATTACGAAACAATGGTTTAAAAAATAAATACCCTTTCTAATATATATATATATTAAATTCCTGAAACAGTTTTTCATGGTAAACAACTGATGATCCCTTAAAATAGTGTTAGAAACTAACTAATATAATAACTGTAAAAAATAAATTGACTTACATGAGTGATTTTCCACTGGAAGACTTGAGACTATAAGTTTTTTGTTTTTTTTTGTTTTTTTTTTTAAATTTTTTTTTTTTAGTTTTTTTTTGTTTTTTTATATAGTTTTAATGGTTGAGAAACTTCCGAGACTATATATATATATATATATATATATATATATATATATATATATATGGTTGTTCATGTGTAGACGAAACGACCCGTAAAGTTATATGGATTTTTGAAAAATGAATAAAGTGGTTATAGGAATATAGCATTGTATTGTTTATTCATATATGCTCTGTTAAAAAAATAACATCCATTGAGCTTTAACCTTAAAAGTTTGAGTATTAATAATATATATATATATAACTTTATATGAACATTTAAAATAGCCTACACAAATTAATTCATATTTCAGTGCTCCAGTGCAGTTCATTGGGAATGCTTCATAATGAAAGCAAAAATAAGAATGTCCTAAGTAGAAAATCAGGTGTCAAGGCCAACGACAGTGTACTTGTCAGCAGCAGTGGCCAACGACGTCACTTTGCTTAAGTTATAACTGGTGGGGGGAGACTTATTAAGCAATGTCACTTTTTACCCAACATCGACTAGCATAATTCAAGTCACTCCCTTCCCCCTTTTATAATATTCTTTAAAAAAACTTACACACTAGAGACTTACAGACGAAAGCCACATTCATGCATGAACATAATATATATTCAAACCCACAAGTCATGACACATCCTTAAACAAGCACACACATTTATCACCACTTACAATTCTTACATACATATGTACGTCAAAACATTACATGCCTAAAACTACAGCTCTCCCCCCCCCCCCTCCAGCTATGACTTTTAAGAAAAATGATGCTGTTGGCCACTGCTGCTGATAACTATACTGCTGTTGGCCTGGACATATGATTTTGTTCTTTGGGCAATTTTGTTTTTGCTTTCATTATGAGTTAGTCCTGTGAAAGTGCACTGGAGCACTGAAACCTGAATTAATTTGTGTAGATTATTTTAAGTGTTTATATATAGTTTATTTACAAAGCTCTACCTTGTATTGATCACTTTCGAAAAAATATTGGGTTTAAGTTCATTCTATCAATATATTTGAACTTGTTTAATATATATATATATGAAAGGGATATAGATATATACACAATAAAAACAAAAAAATGTGCGTCTAAAAAGGTTGCATAAAAAATGCTGCACAGTTGCAGTTTTCTGTAATTTGTTTTTTTCTCTAATTAGTATTTAATAAAAGAAGCTTATGTGGATGCTTCATTATTAAATGTATTTTGAACCTAGACACACGAAAAAAGACAACAATTGAGATCCGTATTTTTTTTTTTTAATGAATGCAAGTTTCTTGTACTAAACGATAAATCAATACCCGATTTTTCATTTCGGAATTGATTGATAAGGGGAATGGTCCTCCGAAAATTCACTCTCTTCCTCATGGGAGAGAAAAAAATGTATAAAAGATGCTTCTAAAAGGTAAAAAAACATGGCGAATTAATAAACAAGTTTTCTGTAATTTCTTTTTGTTTCCATTTCTCATAATTAAATCAAATATTAAATCAAGGTTATATTATTTTATGATTTAACGACAATTTTCGGAATAAAATAACTTTTACACATGTTGAGAAGTCAGCAGGTATCACTGGGGCAATCTCCATAAACACATGTAAAGATTATTTTGTTCCAAAATTGTCATTAAATCACAGAAGGATATAATCTTGAATAAAATAAAATAACATTTTAAATATTAAATATTAAGCTTTATCTTCGCTTTTGGAAATTGATTCCTATTCAAATCAATCTGAACTATCTAAACTTACGACTACGTTTTTTTTTTTAACTTCTAAAACTTACACATTCAAATTACCCAACGCTTACACAGAGGAACAATCTCTAATACACCCACAAATATATATATTTTTTTTACTTCTAAAACTTACACATTCAAATTACCCAACGCTTACACAGAGGAACAATCTCTAATACACCCACAAATATATATTTTTTTTTTACTTCTAAAACTTACACATTCAAATTACCCAACGCTTACACAGAGGAACAATCTCTAATACACCCACAAATATATTTGCAAAAAATGGCAGTTTCACTGGAGCAATAATACCTCCAATAAATAACTCGCAATACAACCCACTCTGCGAGAATGGAAACGGCGCTGTAGGAATTCATGAAGAGAAGAGGATGTCCTCTCTCGACTCAATATTGGCCACACAAAAACCATTCATTCATTCCTGTTTGAGTAGAAGGAGCCACCATATATGGTGCACGATTGTCATGTCCCATATAGAAGGAGCCACCATGGTGCACGATTGTCATGTCCCATATAGAAGGAGCCACCATGGTGCACGATTGTCATGTCCCATATAGAAGGAGCCACCATGGTGCACGATTGTCATGCCCGATATACGGTGAGACACTTTATTATAGAATGTGTTGCTTTTTATCCCCATGCGAAAAATATACTACAATTTTAACACCATGAACCAATTGTTTGACGTCAGGGTGGAACTTATCGTCCTTTTGAAGACGGTGGGCTCATACCAAAATATCTATTATCTATAAGCCCAATAAACCAAACCAAGTCCTTTATTTTATCGACTGCGGTTATTTATTTAGAAAATATCCATATGCAAAAGGAATTAACATTAACTTACAAATAATTTATATACAAAATAGAATCTATTAAATATTTGAAAATTTGAAGAACCTCAAATACAAAACCTTTTACCAAAATAAATGGAATCAGCATTAAATAATCCAAAAAGGTTGATATGCCATTAAACAAATCAATCAATCGACATCTATAAAAGTCAAAAAGCCACCCAAGGATAAGTGGTGACTCATTTATATCAAGTAAATAGTGTTTTAACTTTCTTTTATAGATTACAGCTTATGGTGGAAAACTGACTTACAGGATTGAAACTGAGATGCCCGACTTGTCTCAGAAATTGCTTGGCTCAGATGTCCTACTTGTGGTAAGTCTAACTTTTATAGATTCTTTTTCTACAATTTTTAATTTTAAATTGCTTGACTAAGACTTGTCCTACTTGTGGTAAGTCTAACTTTTATAGATTCTTTTTCTGCAATTATTAATTTTAAATTGCTTGACTAAGACTTGTCCTACTTGTGGTAAGTCTAAATTTTATAGATTCTTTTTCTGCAATTATTAATTTTAAATTGCTTGACTAAGACTTGTCCTACTTGTGGTAAGTTCAACTTTTATAGATTCTTTTTCTACAATTTTTAATTTTAAATTGCTTGACTTTCATCCTGATTGAATACACCAAAAAAAAATGATTAAAATAAGGGGTATGATACTATACCGGTTAAAATTTAATTGAAAAAAACGGTTTATTTGTAACAATCCAAATTTCCTATATATAAAAAATATTTTAAAAAAAGAACTCTATTTCTAATTTAAATTATATAAATATATTTTTTATAGCGACACGTGGAAATGTATTATTTTTAATGACACTAAGTTGGAATATAAAGGGGAGACGATGATGAAAAAACATGGAAATTCCCAAATTTTTACACTTTTATTGTCATTAAGGGTATGACTATATATCAACCAAACCATTTCATTATCATATCACTACAGTATAAATATCTATGCATGAGTGGATGAAGTGTGTGAGGTGCGCTGAAGAAAAATTCCTACCAGTAAAATACATAGCCCTGTTGTGCTCGCATACCCTTAATGACAATAAAAGTGTAACAATTTGGGAATTTCCTTGCTTTTGTACATTTAGTGTATATGAATTTTCATCTTAACCCTATTAAGGGCATGATTTCAGTATACTGACAATTTTTCATGGAAAATATATATATATATATTAGAGAGAGAGAGATATTATATATACGAAGATTGTTTTAAACAAGTAGTTCTCCTTAGGCTACAGAAAGGCAAGAAGATAAGAGGTTGTAGTAGCCAGACTTCGTATAGGGCATACGTATATTACCCACAGACATTTATTGGGGGGGGGGGGTCTCCAATGTGTGTACTATGTCAAGAATCTTACACAGTAAAACATATTAATAGACTGTCAGGATCTACAACAAAGCTGAAGGAAATAGTACAATTTAAAAAATCTGAAGGACACAAATCCGACCAAAATCTTAGACTTCATCAAAGAAGTTGGACTGTTAAAAAACAAATCTAATCATAAATTTTTTTATTTCATTTTTCTCTTTTCAAAACAATAGAAAATAATTATCCTATGTTGGGATTTCACTTTGCAACTTTATTCGGCATTAAATAACCTATAGATGGTTGATATGCCATAGAACAAACCAAACCAAAGCAATATACCACAACTAATGTTTCGGCATTAAATGACCCATAAGAGATTGATATGCCGTAAAATAAACCAAAAAGTAGTTCAGCACAGAATAAATGTTAGTGCGTTGCTGAGTGTTACTTTCATTTTAGTAACACTTTTTTGTTTCGATTTTTCTTCGACAAATTATTGAGTAAATTTGTAAATGTTAGTTTAAAAGATAACTTAATTATTACGGTACAGTTTAGACATTAAATTATTAAGTGAACCAAGATAATGTTAGTAAACCATAACTAATATTTTCAAAAACTGAAGTTTCACAACTACAGTACACACCACGTTTGACTGCAGATTAAAATGTTGTTTTTTTCTTTTTTATTTCAGGGGAACAATATGACCCTTGCTTACATGTCAACAGAACACCAAGAAAACATGGAAGTGGAATTAAGGGAGGTAAGTAATATCATAGTAACAAATGAAAGTAATGAAAGCTGGGGTGGGGGGGGGGGAGTTATGTGTTCTTTTAGTTTGCAATGAATGATTCTATCTATTATGGTATATTAAAGAACCTACGGTAAAGGGAAGAAAAAAAACACTCTAATAGATATATATATATATTAGATCCACCAATACATAATTATAAAAAATCTAAACACAAACAAATTATATTTAAAATTATTCAGACGAGAAAACCCTTTTCATAAGATGACATCCTGCCGGCTACCTCTTCAAGATCGCCTGACACTTAAAGTCGGTCAACTCAAACTATTGGTAGGACAGGCTCGAAGCCCATCTCCCCATCCTTAAATACATGCACATACACCTAGACATACCCCACACACACACATACACACACCCACGCTTATACACACATACACACCTATATATATATAAATAAAAATAAACATATAAATATATATACAAACATAAATATAATTACCAACTAAGTTAAATTAACAAACTCTAATCTTTATAAATTGCTAAACATATGTTAGGGTTTTATACATATCAAACTAAACATTATTTTAAAAAACTATTAAATGCAACCATACTCTACTAAGAAATTAACTTGATCTAAATAAATAAATATTATATGTATATATATATGTGTGTGTGCACACACAACACTGCACCATTAGTGCAATGGAATTATTAGTAGGTTGAGAGAGGATAACTAGTTTATGTGCAGAAAACATTTCTACACAGAGCGTCTTGGGACAGTGGTAGAACGCTGGACTATAGACATCAACATCGAGGGTTCGATCTCTGTAAGTTAGCCATGCTGATGACGGCTGTGGGCCAGAAACACGTGTCCATGGATTACTTTTATGTGCGTATTAAATAAAATGATATATATCAACGTAAAAAAATACGTCCTATAAGTTGAGGGCGACTAGTAGTGCAGTTTTCTGCATCTTCATCACTTAGGAAGTGAAACAATTGAAATAATAAGTAAGCTGATAACCTCTAACGCTGCAATCACCTATAAGAATATTTACAAAGAAATACATATATATATATATATATATATATATATATATATATATATATATATATATATATGCCCACACAACACGGCACCAGTAGTGCAATGGAATTGTTAGTAGGTTGAGAGAGGATAACTAGTTTATGTTTAAGACAATGAATATGGATGAGAACTCAGATGTGGATTGCTAAATATATGTTAGGGGTTTATACATATAAAACTAAACATTATTTAAAAAAACTATTAAATGCAACCATACTCTACTAAGGAATTAAGTTGATCTAAATAAATAAATATATATATGTATATATATGTATATCGAGGCAGCATTTTTTCCTTAAGACACGTATTATTAAAAATAACCGACAATTTTTGTCTGGTTATTTTAGTATTGATCCCTTCAATTTTCCGGATTAAAATCTTAATCTCGGAAGAAAATTGGCTGATGAAACTGCCGTAATGTACATGTTGGTCCAGAGTACTTTCTGACCCGCCTGGGTCCATCGTCAGTGGAATAATGACAAACAGGTAAAGACCTGGAGTGAGATTTCTAATTAATTATGGCGGGAAAATTTAAATATGAAACTATATTTATTAGGTATTATAAGCATTTAAGTATATTAGTACTAGTGTTAAAATTAATCTTTACTCATTAAAACAAAAAAACCTGCTATTAATATAACTAGTTTATGTGAAAGACAATGAAGATGGATGAGACTCAGATGTGGAGAAAGCATATCTGGATGGCGAAGCTATTGAGGTTGTCAAGAAATTTTGTTATTTTGGTGATACCATTGGAGCACATGGTAGAGAATTGTAAGATTTAGGAATGCATTAAGTTCAGGGAACTTCTGCCATTACTAACCAGCAGAGTGTTACCACTGTCGACTAAGAGAAGAGTCTATTAGGTATGTGTATGCAGTGTAATGATGTATGGAAGTGAAACCTGGCCAGTGAGGGTTGAGGACATGCGTTGCATAGAGAGAAATGATATGAGAATGATACAATCGATGTGTAATGTGAGCCTTAAAGATAGGCTTTATTCTGCTGACCTCAGAGGACGATTAAATCTGGACAGTATAGGGAGATTTGTGCAGAATAATAGACTTCAATATTTATTTACCTCCTCTCCAGGAGGTTAGGCACTAGGCCAGTTTTATCTTACTCCCACAAGGTAAGATGTGACCCAAGGTCGGGTCAGGAAAGTGGGCTTGAAAAGCCAGCGCCTGATAAGGTGAGCACTCTGGCCATTAAAAATTGCCTGGGTAGCCCCGTCGGCATTCCCCGGTAGGGGCGCCCCAGGCAGTAAGCAATAAACTTACTCCTTCACAAAGAGGGGAGGCAAAGCCTGGGAGGGTGGACCTCCTAGAACTGCACAGGACAAACCCACAGACCGGCGGAATCAAGCCCCGAAGGACAAGACGACACCGGTCTATAGGGTGCAGTATCCATCGGAACGGATACTACACTTTCTTCCTAGCCAAAGACTTCAATAGCCACATTGAAAGAATAGTTCTTGGGTTAGTAGATGTAGAACTCCTGTTCAACATCTACTAACCCAAGAACTATTCTTTCAACGTGGTAGCAGGTTGAGTTTAGGGGGAAAACATGGGGGGAAGTGATAAAAAATGGACATTAGGGATAAATAAAGAGATAGATTAGTTTGGAGGTCAATTTCTTACAGCCATCAAATTCTTGGGTTAGTAGATGTATAACAATTAAGGTAGCGGGTCCAGTTCATAGGGGAAGGCTACGGAAAACATGGGAGGAAGTGATAAGAGGAACCAAAAAGAACCTGACCAGAGAGACGTTACTTTGAAAGTCCATTTTTTAAAACCGTCCAATGCATGCCAGAATTTAAAACAGATTTTAAACCAAATATGATGACTATGATGATGTTCAACAAGGCAACTATACCGGTGAAGGATTGAAATATTTGAAATTCAAATTAAAGATTTGCAACATGGGTAGAAAATTTAAGCTAATTTTCTCCACATGTTCAGTGTTTCTCTCTCGGTGTTTCTAAGGATTGCTATGTACCGTGTTTGCTATGCACAAGTGTAGAAAACAAAGACGGTAAAAAAGACATTTCTTTTATTGTTAGTTTGTCTACGATTAACCAAGACATTTATACATAGATTAAACATACAAATAAATACATTGTTCCTATATAATAAAAATGCACAAGTTATTAATAAGAAAGTAAAGAATGTATGTGCTAAGCACACTGCAAACTTTACATTTTCCCCACGGTGTCTTTTTTGTTAAGACATGATTATAGCAGGTCCTGCCTGTTCTGCATCCAGCAAGGAAATGAGAAAATTCTAGTCTTAATTCTTGAACATGTGTTCATACGACAGTTGCTATAAGATTTTTATTGCCAGTGAAATTTAAAGATATAAATGCAAGGAAAATAACTCTGGCCTGGAAAATAATTTCTCCCAAAGGGAGATAACGAAAGACGTCACTACTAAATGTTTAGTTTAACATTATTTTACTCATCATGATCATCTTATCCTCCACTTGAATGGCATTGTTCCGGGGATGTGAGATCTCCACTTTTCAGAAAAAGCGGAACTTTGCTTAATTTTTGTTTCGTTTTTTTTAATTTCTGCCTTGGCTCGATTCTCTCTCTCTCTCTCTCTCTCTCTCTCTCTCTCTCTCTCTCTCTCGCTCTCTCTCTCTCTCTCTCTCTCTCTCTCTCGCTCTCTTTCTCTCTCTCTCTCGCTCTCTCGCTCTCTTTCTCTCTCTCTCTCGCTCTCTCTCTCGCTCTCTCTCTTTCTCTTTCTCTCTCGCTCTCTTTCTCTCGCTCTCTTTCTCTCGCTCTCTTTCTCTCTCGCTCTCTTTCTCTCGCTCTCTTTCTCTTTCTCTCTCGCTCTCTTTCTCTCACTCTCTTTCTCTTTCTCTCTCGCTCTCTCTTTCTCTCGCTCTCTTTCTCTCTCTCTCTCTCTCTTTTTCTCTTTCCCTCTCTTTCTCTCTCTCTCTTTTTCTCTTTCCCTCTCTTTCTCTTTCTCTTTCCCTCTCTCTCTATCTCTATCTCTATCTCTCTTCCTTTCTCTGTCTCTCCCTCTCCCATTATCTTTCTTTCTCTTTTAGTTTCTTCCAGTCTCATCTTGTCTTACTTCCATTTCCTGTCTCTCTTGAAATGTTAATTTTGCCATACTTCACACGATTCATGATAGGTAGAAGAGGGTACAGATAAGGAAATTGGAGAGGGGGCAAGTTTTTAAAATAAGAGGGGGACCCCCCGCCCCCCAGATTATGAAATTGTCAGGAAGCCGTATTTCCTCAGGTTGAAAAGTGATCTCGATTTCAGATTTTCTTGTGATTAGCCACTCACACCCCTGCATTGTTCTCCAAACTACCAGCAGTGTTTTCGGGTGATTCAGTTTTCTGCAGAAGATTCATCCCGAATCTTTCATATCGAACAATAGAGATCTCGTTATCTCGTGGTGTATTCATAAAACAGCTGTTTGATTTCCATGCTTTTAATTAGTCATTCAAATAATGACCTCTTGTATGTTGTGCGTCACAAAATTTCCGTGCTCATCTCTCAGTAGACATTAATTTCTATATGTAGAATGGTCAACTAGGGGTTATCTTAAGAGGAGGAATTATACCAAATTCTCCCTGAAAAATCCTGCTAGGTCCTAATTGTTGATAAACAGGGTAATTAAGGATGCTAAACTCGTATTTCTTAAATGTATTTTAAAATTTTTCTTGTAAACACTTTCTCATTCCCCAAATTTCAGTATTTCTTTGTCCATGATGTAAGTGGCAGTCCAGTGAAAAGAGAGCAGTTCATGATGGTATTGGTCAACCTTGAGGGAATTTACATCAAGGGCACTTACTACAAGGACGAAAGCACCATAAGGTTAGTTTCTTCTGTTGTACTAATTGGCTGATTAGAGTGGGACGGATTTTTGTGGCGAGTCGGCTGTCTCTGTCTCTATCTCTCTCCTGAGTTGACCCGTTTTTATAACCTTACTTTTTTTTATTGCTTCCAAACTTACATCATTTTGTAGTAAATAAAACTATGTTGTTTGGATTTCCATTGAAACACAAACAAGTATAATATATAGATATGTAGTAATCTATAGTGACTAAAACAAAAATAGGTTTAAGGCTCCCAAAATTCATACTAGAATTCCCTAAAAGGCATAATGGATAAAGTGCTAAGTAATAATCATTCCTAAATGACAGTCTTCTGTAGGTTGAAGGTTCAATCCTCAGTACGAGCGATACTAACAATACAATTATGAATTACTTGAGATTTCTATATCTATGGCTGATGGAACAAGAGCAAGCTAACCCTGTGAATTAAATAAAGGGTTCCGTACAGATTCCAGAGTTGTGACTTGAAGAAAGTGGGAGGTTACATCGGCCGAAATGTTGTAAGAATAACATCCAAGATTAGAGCAGTAGTCCGAATCATCCAAATTATCAATCCTCATCTCAAAAATAAAACTATAGAAAGCCAAAGGTTGACAAAAACTATGATGGCCTTCAATGAACACCACCTTCAACCGATATGCCATTGCTTGAGTCACTTTCGGCCTGCCTTTTAAACTTCAGTTAGTTTAACACCTATTTATGTAACCAGCAAGCGATTGCAATGCGGAGCTGACTCTGTTAAATATTGGTCGAATATAAATTTTTTAGTTGAGAATGGTGGAGAAATAGGCTTCGGTCGGGGTTAGCTTCGTGTACTCGGATGTCAGTTCGACCTCCTTTATGCTAGAAATGGATGTGACATCACATGGCTTAAGGGGAGAGTCTGCAGGGAAAGGTCATCAGTTTGCTTGAAAGTATGCAGGTCTAAAACTTGGGGTTCTAGAGATGTCCGGATAAAAAATGATTAAACGGTAATTATCGACCTCTCTGTCTCATCCCTTCACTTTACTAGTCAACAAAACGAATAACCCCTTTGTCTTCAACCGTTTGCTTGATCTTAGTTCTTATTTTCGAGGTATGAACAAACTTGTCTGCAGGTGGCATCCTCAGTCGAGTAAGATAACCGTAAGGAACTAACGGCCAGCAAGGTATGTTATGAACGTTCATGTATTTTAATTGATTGTGATTTGTTAGACATTAGATCTCCACAAAAAGGAAATGGTATATATAACAACTGCAGTCTGGCCACCTTCAGCCTCAGGAGTTGGAACTAACTCGATCATAAAGACATACACCACAAATCCACCGAATCATAGCCCTGTCATTTCTCTTCATCCATCAAGACATACACAAAGACATACACCACAAATCCACCGAATCATAGCCCTGTCATTTCTCTTCATCCATCAAGACATACACAAAGACATACACCACAAATCCACCGAATCATAGCCCTGTCATTTCTCTTCATCCATCAAGACATACACCACAAATCCACCGAATCATAGCCCTGTCATTTCTCTTCATCCATCAAGACATACACAAAGACATACACCACAAATCCACCGAATCATAGCCCTGTCATTTCTCTTCATCCATCAAGACATACACAAAGACATACACCACAAATCCACCGAATCATAGCCCTGTCATTTCTCTTCATCCATCAAGAGAAAGAAACAAGTTCTTTTTTTTAATTGTTTTCCCTGTAGATCGATGTTCCAATATCTGTGTTATATGAAAATTTGTTTCTTTTGGACCAGTGTTTTTCCTACTCTGTGTGGATTACTCGTGGACCTTTCGATTGAGAAAAAGAAACCCCTTTTCTCCTTGCGTTTAACTTTTTTCTTTTTTTTTTTTTTACTTCTATCAAAGACGACTTTTATTTTTACCACATAATGACTGACAAACTTGTCTTTTCATTTTTTTTTTTTCAAACTCAGTTTGAGTAATGTTCAACTAGATGTCGCCAAAGAAAATGGACGAGGAGAACCGGCGTATACGGTGGAGCAATGTCATTGCCCACCCAGTTATGAAGGAACGTCTTGTGAGGTAAGAATTTTAAAAAGTTTTATACCTAGGTCTTTAATTGTTCAGCATTTCCCTATGTAGAAAGGAGGTTGAGAGCAACTCAAATTTTGGTGGTACTTCCATACACAAGAAGTGTAGTGAAGTTACAGGTAGGTTACTGTTGCGTAGCCGTCCCGGAATGGGCCGTGGCAGTTCTCGCTCCGTATACCCGTCCCGGAACGGGCCGTAGCAGTTCTCGCTTAAACAACTGGTCACTCCCAACATCAGAAATGTATATGTTGCATACCTTTTAATTTCTTGTACCTTTACTTTTTCGTCGCGGATGCGCGCCGTCTCGATGTCGTCTAGTGGTTGAATCTTTCTTCGTTCTGTACTGTCGTGAACCTCGCCGTCCACTGTGTCTGCAACAAAAATCTTTATGACCATTTTTCACGAGACAAACAATCTTTTAAACTTTTGATTCTTTTTATTTCAAGCGTTAGATTTCTGTTGGCTTGGAGATAGTCACTAACGTCGAGGGAGGGAGAGACCAAATTACTGCTTTATCGTAGTTACTTCCTAATTAAGTCCTTAGCCATTCGAAGAGGGGGGGGGGGAAGAAGAAATCTCTGCCTGTATTCACTTAGGGAATTTAAATCCCCTAATCATGTTGAAGACTACATAGTGAAACACGTCCGTTCGGCTTGCTTCCAAAACCCAGACTGGCAAAACTCTGCTTCCCACACAAAAGCCTGTGAAGTCACAGAGCCCCTATCGCAGGTGCACATTGATCCTTGATCTGAGGTCTCGTCAACGTGGTGACCCTATCAGCGTCTGTGAGCTCCGACTGTGAGAACAGCCCCATTGTGCACTCGACTAAATCGCGTGAGTCAAACCAAACGATCTCTCACACATGCATCCATTTCAAGATGCGTCCGGGCCCCACAGAGCCAGAACATTAAGAGATAACCAATTTATGTGTAAGATTGGAAACTGATGAGAACTCTGATTTGGAGAAACTATATTTGGATGGCAAAACTTTTTTTTCTTTTTTCTAAAAAATCATTTTTTTTGTTTCTTTACTTTTCAGAAATGTGCTCCAGGCCACTACAGACGGCAGACTACGCCATTCTTAGGCTTGTGTTCTCCATGTGAATGCAATGGGCATGCGACCGAGTGTGACCCCTTAACTGGCGAATGTTTGGTAAGTAAACATTCAGAAAAATACACATTGAAAATGAGGTTTCAATAAAATACTGATTGACTTCTTTGGATGTAAACCTTGTTTATAAATTGAGTTCATCTTTTGTTTTCGTTTCCCTTCTTCACTCAGAACTGCAAAGATAACACAGAAGGTCTTCACTGCGATAAATGCAAAGAGGGTTATTATGGTTTCCCCCTCACTGGTGGATGTGAAATGTGTTCTTGTCCACATCCAGTCGACTCCAACAAGTAAGCCATTTTTAAAGTTTTTGTTTTATACAATATTCGATTACTCTTCTAATTACAAACTTATATTAAAATAATACCTATAAAATTTATTTTATATCCAAATACTTGTATTTTTATTCAATAGTACCTTCCTTCTAGTGTTTGTGTATAGGCAATACTATTTACCGTACAAGTTTAGAATTTGACGACCGACATGAAAAAAAAATATGGAAATGTCTTTATGAGGTGCATACCCGTGAAGGAAAGCATATATCGTATACCAAAAATCACGGAAATTAATGAAGTAGTTTTTTTCTTTTTTTTTTTTTTAAGCTTTGCATACTACAATATCTATGAAAAAAAAAAGAAAGAAATATCTTTACGATGTACGTACCCATGATGGAAATCATATATCATATACCAAAAAATCATGAAAATTGATCAAGTAGTTTTGTTTTTTTTTGTTTTTTTTTAACAAAAGAAAATCAAATTCTATGGGTAAACGAGGACCATGCCATATTGAACATTGTATGTTGCCGGCCAAGGGAGATAACTCCAACTTGACCGGCAAACACAATGTCCAATATAGCGTCAATATATTGACGATCCTCGTTTACCCATAAAATTTGATTTTCTTTTGTAAAAAAAACAAAACAATACTACTTGATCAATTTTCATGATTTTTTGGTATATGATATATGATTTCCATCATGGGTACATACATCGTAAAGATATTTCTTTTTTTTTTTTTTTCATAGATGTTGTAGTATGCAAAGTTTGCCAAGAGGGATTGAGACAATGGACTAAAGGTTTACGGAAAGGTTTAACATTTGGCGTGCTAATGGTTTGGAGGGAGCAGAAAAACCTTTATGATGACTGTTACTGTGTTAATTTGAGAGGTGTAAACACAATTGTTCCTAAAAAGACCATGATATTGATGTATAATCTATAATAAATTATTAGTAATGTTTACTGTTGGAGGGAGGGTACGAACTGATGTCACTAAATAAAAAAAAAAATAGCCAGATTTTTTCTCTCTTTAATTTGAGAAAATAGAAATTTATACAGTTCAAATTTCATGAAAAGGTTAAATAATTCTATTTCCGGTACACTAAAAATCTGACCTGATGAGAAAAAAATGGACCATATTTTTGGATTCAGCATATTCAAATTATCCAAAATCACTTATTAGCTTTAACATTTAAAATACTCCAAAGAAACTAAAATTTGGGAATACTTATTAATTAATGTCTAATAGCTATTGTTAAAATTTCACAAAAATCTGAGGTATCTAAACTTTAAAAGAGTTTTCACCCTCTTTTTACCTCCTTGACATAAAACTGAATTAAACGAAATATAGCCCACATTAACACCCCTTACACTTAGCAGCTGTGTTCCAAAATTCATAATGATCAGTTAATTAGGTCAGGAATGAATTTTGTACATGGACATATAAAATTAGGTATGTGTATAGATTTATATATCAATAGATATAGTCAGTCTCCCTTACCTGGGTCCCAAGTAGGGGAGACTTCCATAACAACTATCACATACATAAATCTTTTCACTTAGTGATTTATGCCACATATTGGTCTGTGTTGTTAGAAGCAAAGATATATATGTAGAATGTATATAAATATATACACATCCCTAACTTTATGTGGAGATAATAATAATGAAATGCACTCATCTTTAACACTTTACTGCAGTTTCAGTGTATCACCGATCATCAGAAATATTTACAGCTGGTATCAATCTTAAAGATGAAATAGGAAGTAACTGCTCACGTGATCGTGCAATTTTAAAATTTGTTATTTTATAATTATGACTAAGCTTTATAATTCTATTTTATAATTATGACTAAGCTTTATAATTCTATTTTATAATTATGACTAAGCTTTATCATTCTATTTTATAATTATGACTAAGCTTTATAATTCTATTTTATAATTATGACTAAGCTTTATTATTCTATTTTATAATTATGACTAAGCTTTATAATTCTATTTTATAATTATGACTAAGCTTTATCATTCTATTTTATAATTATGACTAAGCTTTATCATTCTATTTTATAATTATGACTAAGCTTTATAATTCTGTTATAATTATGACTAAACTTTATAATTCTATTTTATAATTATGACTAAGCTTTATCATTCTATTTTATAATTATGACTAAGCTTTATAATTCTATTTTATAATTATGACTAAGCTTTATAATTCTATTTTATAATTATGACTAAGCTTTATAATTCTATTTTATAATTATGACTAAGCTTTATAATTCTATTTTATAATTACGACTAAGCTTTATAATTCTGTTATAATTATGACTAAACTTTATAATTCTATTTTATAATTATGACTAAACTTTATAATTCTATTTTATAATTACGACTAAGCTTTATAATTCTATTTTATAATTACGACTAAGCTTTATAATTCTATTTTATAATTACGACTAAGCTTTATAATTCTATTTTATAAGTACGACTAAGCTTTATAATTCTATTTTATAATTACGACTAAGCTTTATAATTCTATTTTATAATTACGACTAAGCTTTATAATTCTATTTTATAATTACGACTAAGCTTTATAATTCTATTTTATAATTACGACTAAGCTTTATAATTCTATTTTATAATTACGACTAAGCTTTATAATTCTATTTAATTTTTTTTTTTCCAAAGCTTTGCTGTCACTTGTTATGCCACAGAAGTTGGTGTGATCACAAAATGCGAATGTAAACCAGGGTATGCCGGTCTACACTGCGATAAGTAAGTATCCATTTCTTCGTTTAATTTATTGGGAATCACCTTTCCATCCAAACGTGCAAACTTTAGAAAATAATTGTTTACTCAACACCACATTTCCACCATAATCTGTTTTGTCTCTTTTTTGGTGCTCTTCCAATATATGATTTACTGAATGCTTTCTCTTCTAATATGTGATTTACTGAATGCTTTCTCTACCAATATGTGACTTACTGAATGCTTTTTCTTCCAATATGTGACTTACTGAATGCTTTCTCTTCCAATATGTGACTTACTGAATGCTTTCTCTTCCAATATGTGACTTACTGAATGCTTTCTCTTCCAATATGTGACTTACTGAATGCTTTCTCTTCCAATATGTGACTTACTGAATGCTTTCTCTTCCAATATGTGACTTACTGAATGCTTTCTCTTCCAATATGTGACTTACTGAATGCTTTCTCTTCCAATATGTGACTTACTGAATGCTTTCTCTTCCAATATGTGACTTACTGAATGCTTTCTCTTCCAATATGTGACTTACTGAATGCTTTCTCTTCCAATATGTGACTTACTGAATGCTTTCTCTTCCAATATGTGACTTACTGAATGCTTTCTCTTCCAATATGTGACTTACTGAATGCTTTCTCTTCCAATATGTGACTTACTGAATGCTTTCTCTTCCAATATGTGACTTACTGAATGCTTTCTCTTCCAATATGTGACTTACTGAATGCTTTCTCTTCCAATATGTGACTTACTGAATGCTTTCTCTTCCAATATGTGACTTACTGAATGCTTTCTCTTCCAATATGTGACTTACTGAATGCTTTCTCTTCCAATATGTGACTTACTGAATGCTTTCTCTTCCAATATGTGACTTACTGAATGCTTTCTCTTCCAATATGTGACTTACTGAATGCTTTCTCTTCCAATATGTGACTTACTGAATGCTTTCTCTTCCAATATGTGACTTACTGAATGCTTTCTCTTCCAATATGTGACTTACTGAATGCTTTCTCTTCCAATATGTGACTTACTGAATGCTTTCTCTTCCAATATGTGACTTACTGAATGCTTTCTCTTCCAATATGTGACTTACTGAATGCTTTCTCTTCCAATATGTGACTTACTGAATGCTTTCTCTTCCAATATGTGACTTACTGAATGCTTTCTCTTCCAATATGTGACTTACTGAATGCTTTCTCTTCCAATATGTGACTTACTGAATGCTTTCTCTTCCAATATGTGACTTACTGAATGCTTTCTCTTCCAATATGTGACTTACTGAATGCTTTCTCTTCCAATATGTGACTTACTGAATGCTTTCTCTTCCAATATGTGACTTACTGAATGCTTTCTCTTCCAATATGTGACTTACTGAATGCTTTCTCTTCCAATATGTGACTTACTGAATGCTTTCTCTTCCAATATGTGACTTATTGAATGCTTTCTCTTCCAATATGTGACTTACTGAATGCTTTCTCTCTCAATATGTGACTTACTGAATGCTTTCTCTTCCAATATGTGACTTACTGAATGCTTTCTCTCTCAATATGTGATATGGATTGTGCTCCGATGAACTAGCTGCTCTTGTGCCCCCTTGACATAAATACACTAGACAAACTCGACAATCAGCTAAATCCCATCCATTCACTGTGTAGGTTCCCAGGTGCCGGAGAGCCTTCTTCTTCAATAGCTTCTTTCCTCGTGTTGCCGGCCTCTGGAACTCCCTCCCTGCTCCCTGTTTCCCCGACTGTATCGATATGCAGAGGTTTAAACTAATGTAAACAGACATCTCGCTACACAGCTCCCAAAACCTACACTCTAATTCTCAGTAGCCCCTTACATCTACAGTGGCGGTCTGCCTTGTTTGGGGTGAAATATGCTTAAAAAAAAAAAATTTAAATTAAAAAAAAAAAAATTCAATATGTTATCTACCATTCAAATATATTTACATATATTCGTTCCATGTCTCACAACACTTCAACTACCGACACGGTCATATCAGTAGACCTATACTACACATCCTTTCTCCTCTCCCCACACATGCACACTAAAGAAAATAATCTTTGGATTATTATCTCCTCAGCACCAATATCGGTCGAACACCAAATCCTTATGTAATAATATAGCATTGGATGTATTATATTATTTAGAAAGAGGAAATTTCCACAAGAAATTAGATTACATCACAATAAAACTTTCCACAAGAAGTTAAGGCTAAAAATTTAGTTAACAACTTTATTATTTTTTTTTTAGCAGTATGTCATCGCTTATCAAGGCCCAAGGCCACTCGAGGATAAGAGTTACAAGGATAACGTGTTCAAAAGAAGTGATGGCGCAAGAAGTCTTGAGTCGATGTGGCAGAATAAGCTTGCCTGATCTTTCTCTTGGCTCTTATCTATCGATCAAGACAAACGTATTTTTTCAGAGATCTTCTGGCACTCCCCCAGAGGGGCTAAAATGAATATATATCACTAAAGAGGCTAAGAGCAATTTTAAGCAAAAATAATGTTTTAAAAATATATATATATATATTTAAACGTAGATGTTTGCTGTTATTTTGTGACTATATAAAAACTATTACAAACGTTTATATCATGACAACTACCGAACTGAAAAAAGAAGCAGAAGAACTATACTTCTATGACTACTACTAGAACTTCGTGTCAGCAACACAACACAACACTGCTGTTTACTACAAATTTTGACCCTAGCGCTACACTCAGATTATGAACAAAATTATTTTTAATTTGCTGTTTAATTTTTAGATGAGTATTCAGGTTGCTAAAAATTTAACCTAAAATTATCTAATCCTGCTAGAAATTCTGAAAAGGGTGTTTGAAATTGGAATTATTTTTTTCTTTCTAAATTTTGAGTATTTTCTGTGTAAGCATTACATACACACATCCACATATATATGAATACAGAATTGAAGGAAAAATGAAATTAAAAATCTAAGTTTATTTGTTTTATCTGTAATTATGCCAAAAACTGTTTCATTTATATTTCTCAAAACGAAATTTTACTTTCAAATGAAATCATTTACATTCATTAGAAAAAGTTATCTTTTTCTTATCCGTTTTAATTTTGAAAGCGATGCAGAAATAAACTAGTGAAAAAATATTATTTGTACAGTGTAAACTTCTAATATTCATTGAGCTCTACATCTGAGTTTCTGAGTTAGACTACATAACCATATATATATATATATACATATATATATAATACACTTCCTTTTAAAATATAGCTTGAAGCTATAAATATTAAATTTGGAAAATATAAAAAATTTAAATCATATTAACATAATTTCATCAATTTTAAATTTCATTTTTAAGTATTAAGTATTAACAATCGCTACTTATTATCGAGAGTTAGCTCCCCTTTCTAGTACGTCAAACCGAGTTATCTCCCATGAATTTCAGCGTTTTAACTCTCAGCTACAATCTTGGCCTTTTGGCTAAGATCAAAGTGTAGTATCTGTTCCGATGGATACTGCACCCCATAGACTGGTATTGTCTTGACCTTCGGGGCTTGATTTACACCGATCTATGGGTCTGTCCTGTGCAGTTCTAGGAGGTCCACCCTCCCAGGCTTCGCCTCCCCTCTTTGGGGAGGAGTAAGTTTATTGCTTACTGCCTGAGGCGCTCCTACCGGGGAATGCCGACGGGGCTGCCCAGGCAATTTTTAAACCCCACTTTCCGACCCGACCTTGGGTCACATCTTACTTGTGGGAGTAAGATAAAACTGGCCTTGTGCCTAACTCCTGGAGAGGAGTAAATCAATACAATAATAAGAAAGCATCGTATACGACCAATTCTCTTAAATTTCTCTTTATTTAAAGAAAAAGTAAAAGTGTATTATTGATTAAACAGCAAATAGGATCATTAGAAAACACATAACGAGACTCATCACACTGCAAAATATAAACTAAACCACTCACAGTACGCGAGACTCATAGAAAACAATAAATTATTGGCAAACGAAGCGCCTCTGGCTAGTAAATTTAGTTTCAGTGATAGAATGCAAATTCTCGGGGTTGTAAAAGAAATGTCGATAATGCTTGTCCTACAAATATTCGAGATAATGAGGGAAGAGGTTAAAGATGGAATTGTTTCAAAGGTCTAATTGTAAAATCTCTAGCGATAGCCTGGGTCAGTTTGTGCACGTCATCATATTCTGTTAAACATTTGTTTTATGCATAAAAAAATGAAACCGTGATTAGCATCATTTATTTTTTCTTTTTTTTTAGGTGTGATGCTGGTCACTATGGACGACCAACTGAACTCGGAGAACACTGCCGGGAGTGTGGCTGCAATGACAATATTGACCGAAGCCTTGATGGAAGCTGTGACCATGAATCTGGGGCTTGTCTTATCTGTTCCAACAATGCTACAGGCTCTTCCTGTGAGAATTGCCGTGACTGGTGGTACGGTGATGCTGTGAACACTAAAAACTGCAGAGGTAAATAATTAAAAAAAACTTTGATACCTTTTGTTGCATAAGCGTGGTTAGTGTTTTGTCCGGGCCTTCGGGTCTGGATTTACGCCGGTCTATCGGTTGTCCGTCCTGTGCAGTTCTAGAAGGTGCACCCTCCCAGGCTTTGCCTTCTCACCCTTTGAGAGGGGGTTAGTTTATTGCTGATCGCCTGAGGCGCCCCTACCGAGGAATGCCGACGAGGCTGCCCAGGCAATTTTTAAACAGCCGGAGTGCTCAGATTCTCGAGCGCTGGTCTTTTCCCCACTTTCTCGACCTGGTGTCCCATCTTACCCTGTGGGAGGAAGATAAATAGAAGCGTGGTTAGTGTTGCAATATTTGGAATAGTGTGGAAGATCCTGAAGTCATTTTCTCAATGGAAAGTAAACTCCGGGTTTTGGTTTCCCTGTACGAGTTTCGGTTGTTTGTGGCGTGTATAAACCACTATGCACCCGTGTCGTCATCAGAAAGCCAGGTCCTTGATCGTATGTAGACAAAATTACTCGGATACTGAAGGTTTATTAACAAGCCGCGCGTGCGTGGTCCCCCTCTGTATGTGGCGAGTGTAAAATGAAATAAATTTGGGCAATTTGGGGCATTTTTGACCCCCTGGGGGCTCGAACCAGAATTTTTCTGAAGTCAAGGATGCTCATTTTATATCCAGAACAATTGCCTCTACATTTTGGCCAAGTTTCAGAAAAATTGAATGGATGGATCAAACGTTATGGGAGAAAAGGGTCCTTTTTTGCCATTTTGGGGGCTTTTGTTCCCCTGGGGGCGCGAACCAGATTTTTTTCAAGGTCAGCGATACTTATTTTCTATTAGGAACAATTGCCTCCACATTTTGGCCAAGTTTAAGAGAAATTGAATGGATGGATGAAAAGTTATCGGGCAAAAAATATCATTTTTTGCCATTTCAGGGCCTTTTGACCCCCTGGGGAGCTAACCAGATTTTTTTTCAAAAATCGGAGAATGTCACTTTCTAACCTGACCAAAGTTACAACTTCATGCAAAATTTCAGAAATTCAATTGATGGTTGCGGAGAAAAATCCGGACGGACGGAAGGAGATGCCTCAAAACATAAGTCCCCCAATTTATAAAATCAGGGGACCAATTAGAATGGAACAGTCACAGGAAATCAGAGAAATCGTGTTTTTTTTTTTAAGTGACTTGTTACTTGCATGAGCGAGAGAGATAGACAGATAAATAGACAGACAGCTTGTTTCATTATACCGAGCTACATTATTCCTCCCATCATCGGGGGCGGCGTCTTTTACACGTCCGCTTTGTTTGAAATCTAGCCAGAAAGATGGAAGAATTATCTTTGTCTAGAAGTCATGTGATTTCGTTAACTTCTGTTTCTGAGGTCACTTGACCCATATGTGTCGATCAAACTTCCCATTCAAACTTAGAGCCTTGGTACGACGTAAATTCACTAGACCAACTCGACAATCAACCAAATTCCATCCATTCACTGTGGAGGTCCCCAGATGCCGGAGAGCTTTTTACTGAAATAGCTTCTTTCCTCGTGCTGCTGGCCTCTGGAACTCCATCCTGCCCCCTGTTTCCCCGACGGTACTGACATGCAGAAATTTAAAACTAATGTAAACAGACATCTCGCTGTGCAGATCCCAATTTAGGTTGACCTCCCCCCCCCCCCCCCCAACATTCTCTCTTTTCTTTTTTCTCAGTAGCCCCTTATGTCTACATTGGCAGCCTACCTTGTTTGGGGTGAACTATGTTAAAAAAATAAAAAAATGTAACACACCACAAATAGAATAAAAATGTATAACATAAGATTTATCAGTTTCTATTTCGGTTTAAAACATGAACAAAAGAACCTTATAAAAATATAACATTATTTATTTGTTTAAACTAGCTGTACCTACTCAGCGTTGGATGAGTATAAAATAGATAGATAGATGGACAGACAGATAGCTTGTCTTGTTACATCAAGCTACATCATGTGCCCCCCCCCCCCCGTTTTTTACGCGTCTACTTTGCTTGAAATCTTTCCAGGAAGAGACAGAATTATCTCTGCCCAGAAGTCACATAATTTTGTCAACCTCAGTCTAATGAAACTATGCCAGTATTCCAAAATATTATTTGTTCAAATCAAAGGGAAGTAACTCTGTATTGACAAATACAGTTATGTTCCTTCTTTTTTTAAGATGGTAGCCATTTGAAAATAATTGCTTACAAGATAATTCAAAATCCCAAAGATTCTGTATTATATATTTTCGGTAACAGTAGGCTTAAAACAATCTTTTTAAAATTTGAAATTCTATTCATGAAGAGATGTCACACAAAATGGCTCCTTCAATCCAGAGACCACTTCAAGAATTTGGCTGTGATTCACCTGTAAAAGAACCTGGTAAAGAAATTAAATCGAATTACATTTTATTCTAAACAACATACTACAACGATCCACAAGCAAAACTGGCGAATCAGAATCAAATATTGATTTTATAGGAAGAAAGTTTTTGATGACAAAGAAATTATAAAGAGACTGACTTTACTTTATGTATTAGAAAAGATAGCATATGCTAGAAATATAAAAGCTTGAGGAATTTGGGTGACTTTTAATAGTAACCATTCATTCCAGTCTAAAACCTTATTTTTTCCCCCTCTCTTTCATAGCGTGCACCTGTGATCGATGCGGTACAGAATCCTGTGATAACAGAAATGGTGTCTGCAGGTGTAAGACGAATGTGGTTGGCCTGAACTGTGAACGCTGTCCGGTAAGTTCACTTTAACAACATCTCTCTCTCTCTCTATCTCTATATCTATATCTATATCTATATATATATATATATACATGGTATACGTTTCATCCTTCCGGGATCGTCACTGCAGAGATAATTATTTAAGCTGGTTGCAGGATTCGAAACCCCGGAACAAGAGTCATGTTTTTTTAAACTCAAATTCTGACGCCTTATCTCATGCGGCCACCGTAAACAACTACATAAATCGGTGAGAATTTTAAACCTATTATACCGAGCTTGCACGATAGGCAGCCGACGTCAACAGTGTTCAACTCCTACATTAAAGCTATGATTTTGACGGCATTTTGTGAGTCACCGAAGATTTGAGATGGGTTGTAAAGGCTTTTTCTAAACAGTAACGGTTTACCCATGTCAATGAAACCATGGTACATCTCTGAAATAAGTAACGTATACCTTTTAAATAAATAGTTTGTGTGTGTGTGTGTGTGTGTATATATATATATATATATATATATATATATATATATAATCTGCATGTGTGTTTAACAATATAAAAACACAATTCCTTTATATAGTTCAGATCGATTCTTATGAGAATCAATTTCTAAAGCAAACCTTTTAAATAGTTATGTAAAAAGAATGTTAATTGCAATAGTTATAAATTAAATGGCAGATCAGTTATATTATACTATCATTTAATGTCAGTTTTGAAGCAAAAAATCTTAGATGTTTTTCTGGAGAAAATTTGCAGCATATTTGAACAAAATCCAAGCTATCACATGAACACCCCCCGCTTTCAGATGAAACTTCATAAAATCCAGGCGAAAAAGCTTTCAGATAAACATCAGAATCGTAAAGGGAGATATATAGGTAATGCAAAAAAAAATTTGATACTCAAAAAATCAAATGTCTATAAAAAAAATCTTTAAAAAAATTTTTTTTTAAAGGTTTTCAAAATCCAAAGCTAACAACTCAGTCAAAAATAATTTTTAAATTACTATAAAACCCTTTAAATAGCGCCCAGAAAAGACGGTTATTATCTCTGAAGACTGGATGTTCATATGATAGCTTGGATTTTGTTAAAGTATGTTGTGGATATTCTACAACATCCAGAAACACGTGTAAGATGTTTTTGCTCTGAAACTGATATTAAAACATTGTATGATATAGCTCTGATCTGTCACTTTATATAAATCATAAAATAATTACTTATAATTATTGCTTCAAGAATATCAAGAAAGATATTATCCCAGATATCAAAGAAAATCCTAATACGATAGATATGCAATATTGCGAATACATGTTGAAATATTCGGATGTAAGGGCTTGAAACTCGTCCGATGAACATATAAAATAAACAAAACTATGTTCAATCTGGAATAATAATTTTGTTTGTTCTTTTAATATATATTCTTTAGATTAAAGACAAACAATAGTAAACTTCACCAAATTTATGGCGCCATGCTCTACAGAAAATTCTAATGTGGGCTTTTTATATGGGTAGAACAAACCAAAAGGACATCTGATTCATATTGTTGTGTTATGGCTTATTAAAACAAGTGTTGTCTAAATTAAACGTAACTTACTTCAAATGTTCTCAGTGTTCTTATCTCTTTTTGTATACTGGCGCGCCGTCATCATCGTCTAGTGGTGTCTGTAATCAAGAACTTTTCATGCAGAGAGGAAAGAGCAAAAACCGACAGAGAGTTTAATGGGTCTTTATTTTGGAGAGAAATTCTCGTCATACTAATAAAAGTCACACATTAACATTAAATGGAGAGAGACCAAAAATGTTCTTAACTTAACTACAGGGAAGGATGAAGGGTAGGCATACCAGTGGCGCTATCAACTCTTTTAGGAATTAAATTCCCATTTTCTTTTTTTTTTATACATCCCGAATTCACGTCTGCTCATCACTGCTTCCAAAAACAGACTGCCTAAAAAAACGTCTTTCTTTCTATCACACGGTATTGTGATGTCACTGCTTCAAGGGGGACACTGAATTTGTCATAACACATTTATGTATGACCTTTCCTTGATCTCCCAACTTGAATGTAATGCACAGTTCATGCCTGTTTACATTTTAGTCCGGAGAGCAGACTTATTTTTTAGATTTTCGTGTCAAGTTAACCTGCACTGGTGCACCTAGATACTAAATCCATACTAGCCTATGTAATCGTTCTTCACATACGTCCATCCATTATGTAACAGTATGGCTTCTCAATCGCAATGGTTTTCGTAGCAGGGGGAAAAAAATCTATTGGCGCACTGTATTCATACGCAATCCATTCTATTTGTCGATGGGCTAATTACTCTGTGCTTTGTCTGTTTACATAAATAGTAAATAGTGCATTAAAACATGTGACTGCTACAAGACCTTAGTCAGCATTTTTTATGCGGTTTCTAAAAAATTTGTGCTTAAAAATGAATCTTTGTCATCTGTGGCTATTTTTTTTTTTCTTTGCAGGAGAATTACTACGGTTTCCGTAGCTGTGAAGGTTGCAACATGTGCGAATGTGGCCCAGCCTCCACCTCTGCCCAATGTGATGATAATACTGGTCAGTGTGTATGTCAACAGGGTGTTGTCGGCCAGAAGTGTGACCGTTGCCGTGAAGGATATTGGAACTACAAAGTTACTGGCTGTGATTGTAAGTGTAACAGTTTTGCACCACTTTTGTGTTCCCTTACAAAGAGTGAAATAAGGATATCTAAGGTGACCTTAAAAAAAGGGGGAGAGGGGGTAAACAAAAAATGCCACTGATGGATTCTTTAATAAAATTCATAATCCTTTCTGCAATCTAACCATATTTGATACAAATAAACTTCCTTGGCCTTTTGGCTAGGATCAAAGTGTAGTATCTGTTCCGATGGATACTGCACCCCATAGACTGGTATTGTCTTGGCTTTCGGGGCTTGATTTATGCCGGTCTATGGGTCTGTCCTGTGCAGTTCTAGGAGGTCCACCCTCCCAGGCTTTGCCTCCCCTCTTTGGGGAGGAGTAAGTTTATTGCTTACTGCCTGAGGCGCCCCTACCGGGGAATGCCGACGGGGCTGCCCAGGCAATTTTTAATGGCCAGAGTGCTCACCTCTCGGGCGCTGGCTTTTCAAACCCCACTTTCCCGACCCGACCTTGGGTCACATCTTACTTGTGGGAGTAAGATAAAACTGGCCTTGTGCCTAACTGCTGGAGAGGAGTAAATAAATACTACACTTCATCTTTTCTATCCTGTGACGAAAAACTTCTAGACTAAGGCGATTTTAATTTTTGTCCCAATCCGGAGTGCCCCTTTTGGGGAGCTGAATTTTCCCCACATTAAAAACCGAGCAGTTTCAGTCATGAATATTCAAGTCTGTTTTATCGCCGTTCAATGATATCCTACAAATGTGCACCTTTTCATCTTAATGCTACTTAATGCTAAATGTTCAATAACTCTAACATGCTCCTCTCTTTGCACGAACTGCCGTTATTTATTTAGACATGGGGCGGGCAACCTTTTCAGAGTGAGGGCCAGATGAGACTTTTGGATGGAGATCGCGAGCCGGAGTGAAAAACGAAATCTCAGAATTACTATATTTTGTTTACATGAATAATTTGTACAAAAATTGCATTGAACACTCTACAAATCTGATTTTTTTTTTCTGATTTTTTTTCTTCTGTATGTGATGTTATAAAAAGCGCCGACAAAGAGCCATTTTGGAATCATAAAAAATAATGACGGTGAAAGTAGCAAGTTGATCCAACATTCGTTTTGACACACCTCACATAGGTTCTATGTTTCATGCCCTTTCCTCGTCTCACGTTTCTTCTTTACCTCTCTCTTTCTCTTTTTCTATTTTTATCTCTTAATAGTTAAAGAAAAATGAAATATACATGCATCATCGCTCGCTGATATTCATACATTTTTATCCCACTGTAAATCTTAATTGAAACCTACTTTTACGTCTATGTCACAAAATGATATAAGTTTTACTGGGAGGTCCGCAGGCCGGATTGCAATAATAAAGCATAACAGGGTCGTGGGCCGGACGCTAAGCCTTCGCGGGCCGGATGTGGCCCATGGGCCGGAGGTTGCCCACCCCTGCCCTTAGCATTCAGAGATTGTTCGACGAGCCCTTAATTTGTGGATCAACTTGTATGAGTATTTGTCAGGATATTGATGACATCGAAATATTCTCTTCAAGCAATCTTGCACTGTCGCCATTGATCTAAGATTTTCTTGAACTGTCTCAGACATTTTTGAAACTACTCTTGTGAATTGAGATGGCATTAACCCTTAAATCCCTTTTTGTTTCAAATATGAAACATTCCAACAAAATGCCTATTTAATATAATATTCAACGAAAATGTGTCAAACTGTAACTTGTTTCACATCTGCGACGAGCCTGTTTGCAAGTGTGAGTAGGTATTAGTATGATGTTGCATCAGCACACCCGCTAAATTGGTAATCAGAATCTTCAATGTCATGGGCGAGTGTTATCTGCCTAATTAAAGAGCCTAATCTTTTAAATCTGGTCATTATAATGGTAAGTAAAACTTATTTTATGATTCTCTAGTGTATTATGATTTAGATGCATATATTGTAGTGTTTTGTTATACATGTACAATTTTATGCCATTTGTTGCATATTTGCAATATCATTTATTTTTGTTTAATAAATGTTTTTCCAAAAATCATTCATACTGCTTTATATTACACCTATGAGACGTTTTTTAACTTCATAAATGTTTTTCAAACCAATTTTTAAAAAATGAAGCATTTAAGGGTTAACAGTCAATAGGTGTCAATTGAGTTATCTCCCCTTAGCAGATTATCTTTTTAGAGTATCTAAAGCTCTGGCTGGAAGTCAATTTACATAGGTGGTAGTGTTATTTATATAAAAACTGTACTTTTTTTTATTGAAGAGTGTTATTAAACAAGCTGAAGGGGGAAAAGACTGACGAAACTTATGTTGGCAATTACATCTGTAGAATGATAAACTTATTAATGGAATGCATAATTTTAAGCCAAGTCTACTTTGATCTTCTTTGCAATGATTCTTCATAAACCTAAAATATTAAAGGAATTATTGAATTATTAAAGAAAAAAAAACAAAAAAACAATAAGATAAAAAAAACGCAAATTAAATATTAATATAAATTAAGAAAATAAAAAAACAAGGGTAGATAACTCTCATCAGCTTTTACCTTGTTACCAAAATACACATTAAAGTTTGCTTCTGATGCTCGGATAAAACCGGTAAACTGCACTGAAGTGTTAAAGTGAAGTGTATTTTATTACTTATTGATATATAAATATTTATTTCCAATAGACATTATCTTGACTTATTTGCATACTCCAAAAAGCTTCGCCACATGCTTGAAAACAAAATTCTGCCATTTATCACAGTCTTAGGCCAGTCTTTCAGCTATCAGGAGCAGCATGCTAGTCTTAACACTTATCTGGTCAGCCTGTCTCTTTGGTGGTCGTCCTCTTGATTTTTCTTGAATGAAATCTTTTTGATATGATTTCTTTACATGGCTGGAGTCTGGTAGCTGGAAAACATGTCTAAACCATGTTAATCTCTTTTTTCAAATAACGTTGATGGATCTGTTAATGCCTCTTTCTGATATCTGCATTTCTTAGTCTATTTCGCAAAGTTACTCCAAGAGCAGTTCTTAAACATTTCAGTTCAAAGAGATTGTGCTTCCCCTCATGCTCTGCCAGTGTAGTCCATGTTTCACTTGCATATACAACAATAGGACCAAACTTTCAATGCATTGTACCGTCTTCAAAGGGATTGATATGCCCTTCCTGCTCCATATCTTTTCTTTTTGCCATGCATAATGCAGGAGTTGCTATTATTTTTACGCTAATGTCAGATGATGATCCTGGAATCACTAAGCCGAGAAACACAAAATCTTCGGTTTTAGACATTCTCACTTGCTATTAATTTCAGAATTAAAATCTGGATAGAACTTATGAGATGACCTGATAAAAACTAAAATGCCAATTTCCTGACTTTCAGAACGAGCGATTAAACTTGTATTTTTTTTTTTTTAATTACTTTCAGCCTGTAATTGTTTGAGTGAAGGTTCTGTGAATTGTGACCCCGAGACTGGAGCGTGTATCTGCCAACCAGGTTTCCGTGGTATTAACTGTGACCAGTGCGACAAAGGATGGGTCCATGTTCCTGGACAGGGGTGTGTCAGTAAGTAAAATGTTGAAGATCTTCAAAATCAAAACTCTTGCTAAATTAGTAATTATTCATTGCCGTAAAAATGGCAACTTTTGTTTTCTCATCTTTTATAGCAAACATTGAAAAATTAATTTTCAAATACAAACTCATCTCTAGTATCATGATTTTGTCTGTTTCAATAATATATATATATATATATATATATATATATATATATATATATATATATATATAATGTGTGTGTGTGTGTGTGTATTTATATCATATGACTAAAATATTATTTAGTATCCATAAAGTGTTGTTACCTGGATGATACCATTGGAGTACAAGGAGGAGCAGGTGCTAGTGTGATTGCAAGGATTAGGAGTCTAGTAAGTTCAGGGAATTTCTGCCGTTACTAAACAACAGATCATTATCACTGACGACCAAGGGAAGGGTCTGTCAGGCATGTATATGCAGTGTGATGTATGGAAGTGAAACGTGGCCAGTGAGGGTTGAGGACATGTGTTGCATGGAGATAAATGACATGAGAATGGTATGATGGATGTATAATGTGATTCTTAAAGACAGGCTTAGATCTGATGACCTCAGAAGAGGATTAAATCTGGACAGTATAAAAGGTGTGCAGAACAAGAGATTCGATGGTATGGCCACGTTGAAAGAATGGATGAGAGTTCTTTGGTTAGTAGATGTAGAATGATTGAGGTAGCAGGGTCAGCCCACAGATGAAGGTCAAAGAAAACTTGTGAAGAAATGATAAAGTAAGACTTAAGAGAAATAAATAAAGACCTGTCCAGAGATAGGTTAGTTTGGAGGTCAATTTTTTAAACTGTCTAACACATGCTGGTATGTAAAATGGACGTAAAACTGGATATGATGTTGCATAGTCCCAAGATCATCATGAGTTGACATTACATAATCATTTAGTTTGAAATTTCATTTAATCATTAATACTTCAATAAACTCAAAATCATACTTGGTTTTCTGGAGGGTATCGGCGCTATGCGTGTGTGTCTTTCCTCCAAGGACTGAGGTCATTTGGTTATCTGTTATCAAATATTTACAGTAAGTAATCTTAAAAGATGAATGATTTATTTGTCATGATCGTCCAGGAGGCTGCAAGGTCAAAAAAGGAGAAAGGAAGAGAGAGAGACTTATTTTAAGTTTATTCTTTAATTATTGAACTTTGTATTAGATCACATAATAAAGAACAAAATGTCTTATTTAAAATCGTCTCCTTTTACATAGCTCGGACATTGTCACAGAGTTGATTTGATATAATCATTTAGTTCCAAAATGTTATTTAATCATTAATGTTTAAATTAACTCAAAATCATTCCTGGTGTTCTCGCCATAATGATGCATGTTGTCTGTTTCAATATGTATATGTATAAATAGCAAATCATTTTCATGCAACACTAAGAGATAATGTTGTATGTATACAAATGAAATCATTTCCAATAAGTTGTCTGCTTTAAAAGAACAGCCAATAGTATACTGTCTCGAGGCCAGATTTCCTCTCGACTCATCATCGTCATCATCATATTCGGTTTAACGTCTGTTTTACATGCTGACATGTGTTGGATGGCTTTCAGAAATTGACTTCCAAACTTATCTCTGGTCAGGTTTCCTTAACTGAAGCAAAATTTTTATAGGTCGGTTTCCCTTCCTGATGCCAACCCAGTGAACTAGTGTTTTTATGGAGACAAATCAAAACGTTTTGTCCGTTTGTTTCTCTTTCAAAGTCGGTGATGCTAATCAAACAAACGAAATGTTTGTTCAAAGCTCAAATCAACCCCATATTTTACTGATGTTTTAAAAAATAAACAAACATGTTTTTGTTTTATTTTACAATCACGCCAACGCTAATCAAACAAATGACGTGCCGGTTTAAAGTGTAGATCCACTGATGTTATTAAATTTTTTTTTTTTTTTGTGGAAGACATAAAAATGATTTTTATTTTTTTAAAACTTTTTTTAGTCTGTGACAAGTGCACGAAGTTCCTGACTGACGAACTTGATCAGCTGACAAAGGATTTGACAATTGTCCAACGGGAAATGCGTAATGTCTCTGTCGGAGTTCTTGCCATTAGCCAAATAAAAACCGTTGGTGAATCGATTCTCCATTACAAAGTAAGTCTTTTTTTTTATTCAATATTATGGAATATTTAAAAACAAAGTTGAAGTACTGGTATAGTCAGATGGCGACATTAAAAATGAGATACTTTTTAGGAATAGGTATCCAAGAAAATTTCAGACTTACCTCATCAATTCCGAGGCAGGTGAACTCTACACACTGTCAGTCATCACTACTTCAAATATTACAGAGAGACGTCACAATTGATTGAGCATATGATGTGTCTCTCAGGGGAGGTCTAATGTCTCACAAGTCACAACCAAATAAAATAGGTGGACGTTCAAAAACATACATTGTGTCTCCCACGAGAGAGAGAGAGATATAGAGATAGAGAGATAGAGATAGAGATAGATATATATATAGAGAGAGAGATAGAGAGAGAGATTGATTGATTGATTGATTGAAGTTGCCTTTCGCCTGCTGTACCCAGTTTTGGGGACGGCACACAAACATGTCTTCTCTCATTTAGGTTTTGCCGGCTAAGGGCAAGGAAGAAGGCCCTGACCGAGAATAACGTGGCTTGTGTAACTTCTGACCCCTAAACTTTTCCGTTAACATGCTGCTACTATGTAACATTTCAACAAGACTTCAGCTGTATATGTAACGAGCTCCATGCAGATAATCTGATGAAAACAAAGAATTGGTCAACCGTAATGCTGCACGTCATCAATTCTTTAATTCACATTTTCGCTAGCTATTTAATTTAGCTTGAGAAGTGAAAGATTTGCAGAACCTTATGCAGAGAGATTTTCATTTTCTACTGTCCTCAGTGTGTTTAGCTGGTGCTATCAGATCGGGCTGTCTGAAGATACCGGCTTCCTAACTTAAAATGCACCAAACATTGATGTTATTGTTTTTTTCCTTTCCCTTTGCAAAACTCAGTCATGTTCTGCAAAGCTAAAAACAAAAACTTTTTTCCCCTACAAAACAATCAAACCAAACACCATGAATAAATATTTGAAGATATAAAGAACTTTAAGCATAAAAACTTTTACTAAAATGACCTGATTTGGCATTAAATAACCTGAAAAGGGTTGATATGCCGTAAAACTAAATAACCAAACCTCAGTGTGTTTACATTTATTGTGTATGTGGAATGATTAGACTTATTGCGTATCCTTGTAGCATAGCAGTCATGATTCCTTGAACTCTAAATACATATGACCAGTGTGCGTTCCATAGCAGAAGTGTTAACACAGTAGTAGTAGTAGTAGTAGTAGTAGTAGAAGAAATGGTGAAATAGTAGACTACAGAATTCCCTATCATCTGTCTTTTCCTCTTTGTTGTCTAAAGTCAGTTGTTGTAGTAGCAATAGTAGTGAATGTAGAGTTGTCTGTCTCTTTCTCTAATAGCAGTGTCGTAATAGTTGTTTGTTATCTCTTAATAACAACAGTAAACATTCGTTTAGCGTGTGATATTTCTTTTTGATTTATTTTTCTGTAAATTGCTCTGGGCATCATAAGGCACAATATTAATCTTCCACTCGATCTATCAGCCATAGGGGATGGGATAAGATCTCCGAAACACGTCTGCCATATTCCACAGACAAAACTCAAGAGAAGTCAGAGTAATTTTTCCTTCTGCCACATACTTCCTTTTGACTTTTCTTACATCACTTCTCTTGACACGTTAACTTAATTTCGAAGTGGAAATCTCCTTCCTATCATAATCCACACATCCCACGTACAATCTTACTATATCATGAATCGGAAAAAGATCTGATTTGAGTGGATTTTGATGGGTCTTATGCTGAAGTTAACAAGATGTTTCATCTTTTTATGTGTAATTCTTGTATTTAATTCTAAAATATATTTTTCTTTCTTTTTAGCCTCAAGTGAATGCCTTTTTAGCTGGCAGCACTAAAAATGTCACTTCGCTCAAATCTCAAATGAAACTAACCGATACTCTCGAGGAGAGAGCGGAGAGACTTCAAGACAATGTAAGTATTTTAGAAAATTATTTTAACTAACTGTTGACCCGGATTATGTTTGTCGCAGATGTCTAGGTGTTGCTCGCCCAATAGATGGTCTGTGACACTTATGGATGCGGATGGCACCCCACTTGATGTCGAAACTACCTTCTGCTACCTGGACGACATGTTAAATGCTGGTGGTGGTTGGGAACGTGCTATCACTGCTCGCTGTTGTGTTGCTTGGGGAAGATTCAGGGAGCTGCTGCAGATTCTTACATCTAGACACATTTCCTTCATGACTCGGGGTAAGGTCTGTTTGGCCTGTGGTTGCTTCGCCATCTTGCATGGCAGTGAGCCATGGACCCCAAATGCTTCTGACTTGCAACGGCTTCAACATAATGATCATGCCATGATCAGGTGGATGTACGGCAGCAAACTAGAGGAGAGAATCCCTTTAGCCATGTTCTATCAGAAGCTTTTTGGTATTGGTGGGATTTTGGATGTTTTATGCGCTCGGCGTCTTTGGTGGTCTGATCATGTACAGAATGCCACTTCCTGCATCAACTCAATGGTTTGGTTTCGTTCATTTTACGGCATATCAACCATCTATGAGTTATTTAATGCCGAATAAAGTTGTCAAATATAATTTTATAGGTAGGATAATATCATCAAAGTCTACTCTTCTGCACACATAGACTGGCAATTTTTAAACCCCACTTTCCCGACCCGACCTTGGGTCACATCTTACTTGTGTGAGTAAGATAAAAACTGGCCTTGTGCCTAACTCCTGGAGAGGAGTAAATCAATACTCTTCTGCACACATCTTCCTATAGTGTAATGACCGTGCCATGATCAGGTGGACGTGCGGCAGCAAACTAGAGGAGAGAATCCCTTTAGCTATGTTCTATCAGAAGGTATTGGTGGGATTTGGGATGCCTTATGCGCACGGCGCCTCAGGTGGTCTGGCCATGTACATATATAGGAATTGAATCCTCTGTTATCAATATTATGAGATAAACAGATGAATACGAAAACTTGTTTAAAAGTTATAGATATATATTTCTTCCAGTAACAGCAGCCGGCAAGTTAGCTCAGACTGTAGGCATTGCATAGTCATGATAGATCGTGGCTAATGTCTAGGGTTCGAACTCTGGGTTGATGTAGCCACACTGATGAGTCTTAAAATGATGAAACCCCTTTTTTAATCCCTTTTAATTATTTATTATTGTTATAAAGCTCTATCCGAAAGGATATCGAGCTGTGTGTGTGTGTGTGTGTGTGTGTGTGTGTGTGTGTGTGTGTGTAAAATATACTGTCTTAGATCTGTTCTGAATCGGAAGCTGATTTTTTTCATGTTATATATAATAATAAGATATATATATATATATATACTTGGAACAATTGTAATGTTCTAATTCATTGAATCCTTTTATATATATATATATATATATATATAAATAATTTTTACCCCAATCAGGCATAATACCACAGCCTACACACACCATGAGAGCCACAAACAAGAAGTCTCGCCCTTCTTTGTACTATTCCGTAGGATACATCAGAACTCCGAGTGACAACTCTACTTTAACCACGAAAGTCTTACATCGATCACAGAACATGCCAACCACAATTAATGACTAATTTATATATCATCATATTCGGTTTAATATCTGTTTAGATGCTGGCATGTGTTGGATGGCTGACATGTCATGAGTCCGTGGTTCAATGGATGAAGTTGGCAAGTAATAATCAGTTCTAAGTGACTGTCTTCTCAAGGTTGAAGGTTCGATCCTCACTACAGGCGGTATTAGTAATAAAATAAGAATTACTTAACAATTCTACCTGGTCAGGGCTGAGGGAACGAGAACAATCTACCCCAGTGGATTAAATAAAGAGTTCAGTTCGAAATTCCATATAGATTTCTGAGTTTGACAAAACACATCTTGAGGTTACATCGGCTGAAACGTTGTGAAAATAACATCCAAGATGAGAACAGTAGTCCGAATAATCCAAATAAGACATCAATTTTTTTCTGTTTTTCAAATTTTTAGTTCTCTCTCCGCTTTCTCTTCAGGTCAACCAAGATGTCATTAAATCTACAAACACCCTCAAAGAATCTAAAGAACTTGCTGAAAACTCTAAAATGGTGAATGACATAATCAAAGATGTGATTGACATTGTTGAAAGTAAGTTTAACGGAAACTTTTTGGAAACATTTCGGCTTCAAATCTTGAAGAAAATTTTTTTCCTTTTTATTTTACTTCTTCGTCCTAATGTTATTGGTTAAACGAATAAAAGCATCATTTCATTAAACCGAATTACGATGTCGACTCAAATGTGATACTAAAAATATTTAATTAATCTAATTTTTATTTGTGTTTATCACTGTTTTATTTTACAAATACGTCTTTTTTTTTCTTTTTTTTTTTTTAGAAATCCGTTTTTTTCTTTTTCTTTTTTTTACAAATCCCTGTATTTTTTTTTTTTTTTTTACAAATCCCTGTTTTTTTAGTTTTTTTTTTACAAATCCCTTTTCTTTTTTTGTTCTTTTTTTTTACAAATCCCTTTTCTTTTTTTGTTCTTTTTTTTTACAAATCCCTTTTCTTTTTTTGTTCTTTTTTTTTACAAATCCCTGTTTTTTTTTGGTTTTTTTTTTACAAATCCCTGTTTTTTTTTGTTTTTACAAATCCGTTTTTTAGTTTTTACAAATCCCTGTTTTTTTGTTTTTACAAATCCCTGTTTTTGTTTTTTTTACAAATCCCTGTTTTTTTGTTTTTTATTTTACAAATCCGTTTTTATTTTATTTTCTTTACAAATCCCTGTGTTTTATTTACATGAGGTTATTACCTATCCCTGTGTTTTATTTACATGAGGTTATTACCTATCCCTGTGTTTTACCATATCGCTGTTATCTCCACATTTGTATAGCACTTAGGCATGTGTATCCAAACAAGGTCCTCATCGTTTCCCTTTTTTCCTTTGCCAGCTACTGTTGAATGGGTCGACCAGATGGGAATCCGCTCCCAACCCACAACCAATATTGAGGGTTATGTTCAAATCGGTACTGAAATCCTGGAGACTATTCAGACCCGGGAATATCCTGACATGGTGGAGGATAGCAGTAATGAGTTGGAAACTTCCAAAGAAAGTTCGTATAAAATTATTAAAATCTCAAGGATTCATTGATGCGTTGTTTTAGGGAATCTCTTGCACCAATAATTTTATGTCAATTTTGAAAGAAAATGTCCAAAATAAGCAAAAGATATAAATATTTTGTATCGTCTATTTTTTTATGTTTGTCCGTCTGACGTTGTCTGACTCTGTCTCTCTTGTTGTCTGATTCTGTTTCTCTTGTTGTCTGACTCTGTTTCTCTTGTTGTCTGACTCTGTTTCTCTTGTTGTCTGACTCTGTCTCTCTTGTTGTCTGACTCTGTCTCTCTCTCCACAAAAGTACACAAATAAAGCTAGCCATGAACTTGCGATCTTTCAATCCACTATCTGATTTGTATTAATACGTCTACATTTGAAACCTTACAGATTGTCTCATTAAGGCTCTTACAAATAACGACACTAGGAAGCAGATGGAAAATACTCCTTAGACTATATATACGAGGGCAGAGTTATATATAAGCCGTGCGTGCGTGGTCCCCCTCTGTATGTGGCGAGTGTAAAATACAATAAATTTGGGCAATTTGGGGCATTTTTGACCCCCTGGGGACGCGAACCAGAATTTTTCTGAGGTCAAGGATGCTCATTTTATATCCAGAACAATTGCCTCTACATTTTGGCCAAGTTTCAGAAAAATTGAATGGATGGATCAAACGTTATGGGAGAAAAGGGTCATTTTTTGCAATTTTGGGGGCTTTTGACCCCCTGGGGGCGCGAACCAGATTTTTTCCAAGGTCAGCGATACTTATTTTCTATTAGGAACAATTGCCTCCACATTTTGGCCAAGTTTTAGAGAAATTGAATGGATGGATGAAAAGTTATGGGGCAAAAAATGTCATTTTTTTGCCATGTCAGGGCCTTTTGACCCTCTGGGGGGCTAACCAGATTTTTTTTCAAAAATCGGAGAATGTCACTTTCTAACCTGACCAAAGTTACAACTTCATGCAAAATTTCAGAGAAATTCAATGGATGTTGCGGAGAAAAATCCGGACGGACGGACGGACATGCCTCAAAACATAAGTCCCCCGATTTTATAAATCGGGGGACCAATAATTAACTAATTAAGTTCACATATATTTATAAAATGAATTTAACACAATATTCTTTCTTAAAATCAGTTTAAGCTCTTATAATGTTTATATAATTGGATTCATATATATATTTATAAGTTATCATTTTTAATTTATTTAAAACCTTTTCTTTTAATTTCAGCTCTGAAAGTTGTGAAAGACGCAGTGTCTGTGGATGCCCAAAAGGAACACATAAATGCAACCCAGTCTCAGATTGACCTCTTCACCACGCGGCTATACGATCTTCAACGGCTTAACCGTGAGGCGAAAGAAAACAGCAGCAAAGCCCTCAATATCTTTCACATCATCAACACTTCAAAAAGTGGGGTAAGCCGGTTTCCCTTTTGGCGGGTGGGGGACTACTTGGAAGTCCCTTAGAATCGTTTGCAATGGGTATTGTTTCTGCATTAAATGATCCCCCCCCCCTAAAAAATGGGTTGATATGCCGTAAACTAAACCAATTAAAGAGTCGGATACGTCCTTAGATGGAGTACTGCTGCCACATTTGGGGAGGTGCCGCTCTGATTACTCTTTCTTGTCTTGACAAAGTACAAAATCGACTTCACAATTCAGCCCCTAATTATTCAGCCCCTTTCTCACAGAAGAGACGTTGCTAGTCTCTCTTTATTTTTCTCCCCACGAGGGCAGATAGACACAAAGTCGGTTTTTAATGCAGGTAAAATCCAGCTTTTTTTAAAAAAGGACACCCTGGATTGGGACAACAATTAAAATTGCCTCGGTCTAGAAAGATTTCTCCTTCACTGACAGAGGACATAAAAGATGTAATGTAGTATCAGAACAGATACTACACTTTGTTCCTAGCCAAATGGCCAAAGGAGTCAATTACGTTGCTCTACTTTATTGTTATTTCTATTGTAGGGGCTCGGCTGAGCTAAAATCTGTGGTTTCCCCTTGTAAAACGTTCAGAGCAAGAACTCGTTTACCTCCCACCACTACAAAGAACTTTCCTTTCTTCCTCTGTGTGTCTAAAACCAAACAGAACTTCCCATCTGTGGAACACAATATCACAGGACTGCTTCCCTACTGACTACAACATGGTTGTTTTCAAAGTCCAATTGCAATAAATACTTTTCAAACTCTCCTAAGTAACCCAATCGTCGAAAATATTTTTTGAAATCTATTCCATGCCATCTACCCACACTACCTTTGCGACTGGTAAATCACAATCGACGTATTGGTCCCACTGATATAAGCAATCATACTAGTGGTGAATAAATAAATCTAACACTTAACAAAAACCGAAAACTCAAAAGTATTTATGGGATTTAAATTTCAACGTTTCGTAAGCCATCATTATCATATTCGGTCTAACATCTTATACGTGCGGGCATGTGTTGAACAGCTTTTAGAAATTGATTTCCAAACTAATCTATCTCTAGCCAGGTCTTTATTTATCCCTCTTTCTCTCAAATCCATCCTTATCACTTCCTCCCATGTTTTATTTGGACTTCTTCTGCCAACAGACCGACCCTGCTACTTCAACTGTTGAAATATGAATTAATAATAGCGGTGCTATTCAAGTATGTGTCTTACAAAATGTCTTCCCGGTGTAATGGGTGACAGTAGATGCAAGTGAGAGTGAAAACTACTCACTTATGTGTAACTGTTAAAAATTATTTTGACGGACTTAATATTAAATATAAAAGAAATCGATCAAAAGCAAAATTTTCTTTTCTGAAAACATAGTTTTTACAAAACGCAGGGATCCCATTGTATGCGAGATTGGCAACATATAACACACATGTCTTGTATATATAAGAATGTGTTGATCTCCCTCTCTCTCGATCTCTCTCTCTCGATCTCTCTCTCTCGATCTCTCTCGATCTCTCTCATATACACACACGCACACACCCACACACACGCACACACCAACACACACACACACCCACACACACATACATATATATATATATATATATATATATATATATATATATATATATATATATAACTCCTTACTTAGGATGGCACAGTAGCCCCTTACGGTCTCAGTGGCAGTATGTCTTGGATAAACTTAAGTTAAAAAATGTGTGTGTATATATATATATATATATATATATATATACACACACATGTCTCTATGTATGTTTATTTATATTTTTCAGCAAACTGTTCAAGAATTTCACCGCACTCTGGACAATGTTAACATGATGATAGACATGGCCAAAACGCAGCTCAAAGATTCTAAGCAATTTGTTGAGAACTTAAAGAATATGACAGGTGTAAGTATATAACTAATTTTGTAAAACATTTTCCATTTTCCATTTCTTTTAGGTTTTAAAATGTGATGATCTAAGCATAGGTTTACACTTGTAAAAGTTTATCTGGGATTAAAATTCTATTTCCAAGGTAAAATGTTGACTCTAAACTTCCAATGGATTAAAATTGTGTGAGGCCCTCTGCCTTACAATAATATGCGATATGTAATGACACCCATGAAAGAAAGAGTTGTTTGCTCTTGAAGATGCCATGATAGTTGTGATATAAATAAGATGCCTTGCAGACAGCTAAATAATCATTTTGCATCCAGCGGCTTCTAAGGGTCCATCCAACCTGTAAATTTCTTTAATAAATGTGTTAAGTTTTATACTTCACACATTTATCATTTTTGGCCTGTTACTATTCATAACAAATTCAAAGTTTCAATTTATTTATGTTTTCAGGATATTGAAACCAAGGTCAACAAATTTTCTCGTGGAATCCTGGCTCTCAAAGAATTCCTTGACATGCTAACGGACGAGTTTACGGATCTACGATCAACTGTGGCAAATGCAGTTCAACATGCAGATAAGATTGAAAGTGAAGTCAAAAATCTTGAAAAGTAATTTTTTTCCTCCAGACTAGCCCTAACCCTAACATTTTATAAAATTAGAATTGTTGATATTTGTGGTACCCAATTTTCTCATGCACATTCAAAAAGAAACTTTTTAATACTTTTAACAAAGCGTTAGGCACGTTGACTGGTCATCGGTTATAAAATTAGAAAATTTGACATCATTTTGGGAGTTTTTTTTGCCATAGTTTAAATCCCTCTGTTTCATCGAGGAATTTGAAATTAACGACAAAAATAGAATAAAATGCAATCATAAAAAAACGAATAAATTACGATAAAGCCGTGGTTGAAAATGTAACAATATTTTTTTTCTATATAATAGATTAGAAACCACATATGGAAAAACAACAATGATTAAAGTAAAAATTTTTAAAAAAATTATGTTGGAGAGTGATTGGAAAGCTGAACGTTCCTTTGTCTGTAACGGCAATAGGTCGAAACAACGGAAAAGAGAATATTGTTTGAAAAGAAATGTGGTTGGAAAAATAGGACAAAGAATAATAACAGAACTGAAATAGATTTACAGAAGCAGTTATTTTATAACAGGAGATGAGTTCTAGGGAGAAGTGAGTCTGACAGACAGGATGGAGGTATAGTTAGCGCAAAAGTCCGGTAACTTTTTTCATCTGAAAAAGACTCAAACAGAAAGTTAAATCACTATCTAAATGAATAAATGCAAAAGCATTTTTCATTTATCACACCTATATTATCATCAAAAGGGGCCACTGCTATTTAAATTAATAATATCATAAACTTTTGAAATACTGTATATATAGTAGAAGCAAAAGACCCAAACACATCTATGTGTATGCCGAGTTTGCATAACTATTTTTTAAGTAGTTTATAATAAATTAATGTTTGGTGTTATTCATTTTTACTTTTATTGTCTTATTTTCCTATATATATATATATATATATATATATAGGAAAATATATATATATATTGTACATGTATTATTTTTGTTTCCTAGATGTTAATCCAATGAAACTCCAGTGTTTATATAAAAAAGAGCTCAATAACAAGTAGAGCTGTTTTTTAATATAAATTTTTATTTGTACAAACATTATTGGTTACATATGTGCATACATGTTTCAGCTGCGATCTCTCGAGAGAGCCAGCTTCCTCAGACCTTTAGAAAAAATAGAAATTTCATTTTTTTCTGAAGGTCATGTATGTATAAACATGTGACCAATGTTAGCATAAATAAATAAAATTATACTATATATATATGCAATAGTTGTGTCGATATTAACAGTAAAGTGATGTATACTATATATATATATATATATATATATATATATATATATATATGCAATAGTTGTGTCGATATTAACAGTAATTAAAGTGATTTATACTATATATATCTATATGCAATAGTTGTGTCGATATTAACAGTAATTAAAGTGATTTAATAAAAAACAGGATAAATTATCAAAACCTTTCTTAAAATATGATTTTGAATGGATAACTTTGACGGTCTTATTTAAAAGATGAATAGATTTGTATAAAAATTACCAAAATGTTAATGTTCATCTTTTTATAGGAATAAATACAAAAGTTTTTGTCTTGTGTTTACAATAAACTTATTTAGAATTTTTGGTTTAAAATATTAGAAGTAGTAAACTTTGTGAAGCGATAGCAAGCCAGCAAAACCAGCTAGTTTTTGATATTGAAAAGCTATGGTCTTATTTGAATCAAGAACAATAACTCTTGCCCAACAAAAGTGTGAATTGATTTACGGCCCTTACATCAGGAACTTCGGATTTATAAGACAGACAATAAAATTCGATCCTGATTGTGTTACATTTAGAGAAAGGGGTGTGTGTGTGTGTGATGCATTTTGTTAATATGAGATTTTATATGAGTTTATGAGATATTGTGTGCAAGTAAATTCAATAGTCAATGTAGGTAGTGTGTGTATGTCTCATGTCGTTAATTCATGTGAGCGTAAAAGCGTGCTAATAGAAGTGCATATGAGTTTTTCAGCAGAAATAGTAGTTTAAACTGTTTGCTGGTTGGGAATTGTGACTTGTGCTAGCATGGAAACATATCGCAGTTGTTGTTAGTTTGCACTCACGTGGCTAATAATAATAATAATGTTGTTGTTGATGCTCGCCAATAGCTGTTGTCGATGCTGATGATGTCACTGCTAGCTAGCATGACAACTTATAAGAAATATTATTTCTCTAATATAGGCTCTAGCTGAGGTTGCTGCTGCACAGTTTCATTAGTGGGGAAAAATACGATTTACTTCAGTGTGGAGGCATGGTGTCTCATGGGATTGCCGATTGCGATCTGTTTGTCCAAGGCTATGGTCTGGCTTTTATAGATGTTCGCATATTCCGTCACACAAAAGTTTGTGAATATAAATTTTTTTTTTTTAATCTGCCAGACGAATCTATTTCAAATAATTAGGGGAATTGAGAAAGCAAATAGTTAGTCGACCCCCCCCCCTTTCATGCCCGCTTTCAATCTATTTCCATAATGAGCCATTTTCTTTTTTCTATCTGCTTTCTATACCGATTTATACGGTTTTTTTTTCGGTTTTTTTTTTTTTCGGTTTTTTTTTTCGTTTTTTTTTGTTTCGTTTTTTTGTTTCGTTTTTTTGTTTCGTTTTTTTTATACTTTCCAGTTTGAGACTTTTTTTTTTCATTGATTCAGATGTTTTTTTTATATGAATATTGGTGTAAACACTGGCGAAGGATAATTCTTTTGACGGGTGTACACTTGTTCTGGAATAGTTTTTGTTTTGATTAATCGTTGCGTAGGATAATCGTTGCACATGTGCGCTTCATTTTGTGTTATGTTATCAAGCTGATCTGAAAGTGCTGTCTGGACTTATCAAAGCTAGTGATTCCAAAGTTGACCCTACTCCCACCCACTCCCAAATTGTATTAGACCCTCAAAGAATTTAGACAATCCTTTCTTTTTCTTTTTTAGCATCTACACAACTTCAAAGACCAGTTCCATTCAGTCTGTGAATGCTGCCAATGCTTATAAAGACATCTCGATGGCAATTGAAGATGCCATGTCTGCTGCCAAGAATGCTCAGAATCTCTCTGCCAATTCTTTGAAAATGGTAAGTACTATTATATAGCCGATGGATGTTGTCCGTCTTCATGACCGTGGATGGGGGTGTTCTATTTTTTACTCTCCGATAGGTAGATGGAACAGGCTCATACATGTGGCCCTATCGTGTTAATACAATTTTTCAAAATTACAATTTGGTCATGACCTTTTTTGACTGTCCTTATTAATAATTAAAACAGATGTTCTTGGGTTGTCTGTCACTCGAATATGAAACATGACTTTTAAATTAAATCGTTCATTTACTAAAATTTTAATATTTTATGACAACAATTTGTTTGGTTATCTATATAATGATACGCTAAGGCAATTTCACGTTTGTATGTATGTTATTGTGATACTATAGACCGGGGGGGGGGGGCAATCCTCGAGTGGTGGGGAATAAATGATTCATCAAACTCACACAAAGAAGATCGGAAATGGGATGGGCAATCAAGAAGGAGTGGTTCGTTTCTATTGTTTATAGGCGAGGGCTTGTCAGTGACTAAGACAAAAAGATCAGAGATAAGATATTTAGGAGTGATAGGGTTTTACGACAATTTTGACGACAATAAGTTAGTTTTACGACAAGCAACGGTTTACGGCAAATGTTGTCGTGGTTGGGACTCTGAGAGAAAACGACCAGTTTGGGTCAGCGTTGGATGAGAGCAGATCGCAGACAGAGCTCGGCAAAGATTTAGCAAGTAATGTGATGAGCTGACGACTTGAGTAATGTGAGTCTTGACAGTCAGTGCTGGTGTCACACGCACTCCTAGTTTCAACTAACTTATACACAATGTATTTGAGTTTGTGTTTTTTCTCGTGAGTTGCGTTGCTTTTATTTGTTTTGTAAACTTGTAAACCAGTGCTGTGCCCCCGACGATTCGTCAGTGGATAAACGACTCGGCTAGAACGACGATGAAGATAAGAAGAAGGCCACGGACACAACACGTTGGGGTTGACGGTTGTTGAGAGGGGCAGCATGGTTCTACATTATCACCTAATCCCTTTTTTAAATATGCAATGAAAAAAAAGTAATCTTTTAAAATTTAATCTGATGTAACTGTTGTGCCAAACGTGAAACACTAACTAAAATACAATTTCTTGAGCTTTGGGCTTTGACTGGACAAATATGGTACAATAATATTGTTGGGCCTGCATTCGCACTGAACGTCCGTAGAATGAAAATATGTCGCAAACTCCTACAAAGGTTTTGGAGATAGACCCCATAACGAGATATATTCTGAAACTACATTAACCAGAGTACTTAGATTAGATAAGTATGTTTCAGTTTGAACAAAGATGTTATAATAATATCGTGGGGTCTGCGTTCGCGCTGGGCGTCCATAGAATTCACGGCAGCAATATACAACAGATAAAGTCTACAACTGTGGAATTTCCACGAGTTCCATAATTTAACTTTATTAACATTCCATGATAAATGCCAGTATACTGAAATCATATGCCCTTAATAGGGTTAAGATGAAAATTCATATACACTAAATGTACAAAAGCAAGGAAATTCCCAAATTTTTACACTTTTATTGTCATTAAGGGTATGTGAGCACAACAGGGCTATGTATTTTACTGGTTTTTCTTCAGCGCACCTCACACACTTCATCCACTCATGCATAGAGATTTATACTGTAGTGATGTGATAATGAAATGGTTTGGTTGATATGTAGTCATACCCTTAATGACAATAAAAGTGTAAAAATTTGGGAATTTCCTTGAATTTGTACATTTAGTGTATATGAATTTTCATCTTAACCCTATTAAGGGCATATGATTTCAGTATACTGGCATTTTTCATGGAATGTCACTACTTTTGTAAAGGCTATGCCTCAATACAATGCCTTCTCATAAGGTTTTTTGGAATTTTCTGGAAAACTAAGGTATATGGTAAACTGAAATTAAAATGCCATCAATTAGACCCTAAAACCTCTGCCAAAAATCAACTGAATTCATCAAATAGTTGATGAGATACAGGATGGCATATACGTACGTACACACAGATAATTCTTGAAGTCTATTAAGGGAGAAGAGCGCTCCTGCGCCTCCCTTGATTTGCACCAGCAAACTCCCCATCATGTCACACATGAAGAAGGAGACAATAACCATTTCATTTTTTTACTTTACTTTACGGTCCAGTTACAATAAACAGTCTAGCATCTCTTATCCTCCCTGCTTTAGTAATTAATTTTGGGTTAATGCCGTAAAACAAAACAACTAAACCAAACCAAACCAAACTTATCTAAGTTAATGTAGTTTCAGAATATATCTGGTTATGTGGGTCTATCTCCAAAACCTTCGTAGGAGTTTGTGACATATTTCCATTCTATGGACACTCAGCACGAGCGTAGGCCCAACAATATTATTGTACCATCTTTGGACAGAACAGATACTACGCTTTGATACTAGCCTGAAGGCCAAGAAAGTGTATTTTAGTTTGAGTTTACTATTTGATGCGACATCAAATGAAATTTAAAGATTGCTTTTTTTTGCGTTGCATCTTCAGTGGTCGGGCGATTCCATCTTTTAAAAAAAGGTGGAAGGTGATAACCTACTTATAAATATGAAATTGCCTTAGCGTATTATAGATTATTAATTAGAAGAAATTGGAAGATCATAAAATATCGCTAAATTTTATTAAACAAACATTTAATTTAAAAGGTTATATGTTTCATATTGGGATGGCAGGCAACCCATTTGTCAGCCATTGCCGCATCTAATTTTCTTTCAACTCAGACGGTGTCTTCAACCTTATATTGCATTGTCATGGGCTTTTGATATCCGAAACTTTCTACACACTATGCACAATGCTTCAAGCAAACTACAACACCCTTTTATTTTAATTATTTTTTTCTTCAAGTCTAAAGGAGTTGGTGAGCGTTCTTCTGAAGCCAGATCTGAAAGTATGGCAGTGATGAAGACTGGACAAGAGGTCTATGACATAACTAAAGGCGGTAAGTTAGAGGTTTTTTTTGTGCTACTTTGGATTGATATCTACAAGGAAAAAAAATATCTACACTGTCCAGGGATTAACACATAAGAAAAGTAATAATAATCCTATTCTGACATATACTCCTACGTTCTAAATTTAAACTCAGAATGGAATTTTCCATTATCTGCTAAATTTTAACCTTACGTGAAAAATACCGTTCTCAATATTATTTTCATCCCCCCCCCACACCACACACACACATCAAAATCTTTTTACACTAATTTGGTTTGTTTTAAAAATTTTATTTAAAAATTATTTTTTAACAGATTTGGCTAATCGTCTTGATATTGCAATTGGTGATGGCAAAAGTATTGAAGCGATGAACATGCAAATTGAGGAAGAACTGGATAACTTTAAACGTTCATTTGAAGGTAAATATGAAATTTTCTTCACATAAAATCTCGAACCTTTAGCAAGACTCAGAAAAATGAATTCAATGTGATATAATTCGTTATATTTTCCTCTCCTCAGCTTTTCCCAACAGCAACAGGCTTCTTTTGACTTCTGCTTAGATTTTATCATATAATATTTGAAATAAACATATATTGCCAGCTTATAAAGAATGCAGGGACTATAGAAAGTAAATGTGACTTACTTTGTATTATTATTCTGATAAGGAATATTGCTACAAGTATAAAAGGGCTATGCCGAGATGGCTACAAGGACCATGGTTTAATTATGATTTGATTATCAACTAATTATGTCTTTGAAATAAGCATGTATTGTCAGGGCAAACAGATTATAGAGAATGCAGGGACTATGAAAAATAAATATGACTTTGTATTATTATATTATTCTGATAAGGAATATTGCTACAAGTATAAAAGGGCTATGCTGAGATGGCTACAAGGACCATGGTTTAATTCTGATTTGATTATCAACTAATTATGTCTTTGAAATAAACATGTATTGTCAGGGCAAACAGATAATAGAGAATGCAGGGACTATGAAAAGTAAATATGACTTTGTATTATTATATTATTCTGATAAGGAATATTGCAACAAGTATAAAAGGGCTATGCTGAGATGGCTACAAGGACCATGGTTTAATTCTGATTTGATTATCAACTAATTATGTCTTTGAAATAAGCATGTATTGTCAGGGTAAACAGATGATAGAGAATGCATAGATGTAAAGTAAATACGAATACCATCTGATAAAAAATTCTGAGATCAGTAGAAAAGAGACATGCTTAAATGGTTAACTGTTTTGTGAACTGTTTTGTGTTGCATTGTCATCTTTTCTTCCTCGCGTTCTTATTCATTTCTTCGCAGGGTCCGTATCATAAACTTACTTCCTCGTGTTACGAGTCGTCTCTGGTTAGGATCCGCATTGGCTCATCATTGTGCGATAACTTCTTGAGTCGGAGTAAGAGTAATAGAGAGAAGACATGGTTTCAAAAATGGAGGTTTATTAAGAGACAAAGGTTACACAAGTCACAATTAACTAAGTATGAGAGAGACAGATCTGATGACGTCAGAGAAAGATTAAATCTAGACAGCATAGGGAGATGCGTACAGAACAGGAGACTTTGTTGGTATGACCACGTTGAAAGAATATATGAGAGTTCTTGGGTTAGTAGATGTAGAAGAGTTGAAGTAGCAGGGCCAGTTGTCAGGGGATGGCCAATGAAAATATGGAAGGAAATGATAAAGATGGACTTGAGAGAAAGAGGAATAAATAAAGACCTGGCCAGAGATAGGTTAGACTTAAAAGTCAATTTCTAAAAGTTATCTAACACATGCTAGCATGTAAAATGGATGTTAAACCGATGATGATGATGATGATGATGATGATGATGATTGCTAATAGGCTGGGGAAGCTGGGTTCAACCTTCGGTCGAGTCATACCAAAGACTCCAAAAATGGTACTTGATGCCTCTTGCGAGTTCTCCACTTTTTAGCAGAAATCTGCTTCTTTTTTTTAATTCAGAAAAAGCGGATTTCCACTGAAATGGCTAAAGCTCTCCATGGATGTGAGTTCCCCGCTTTCTAATCGAAATTCTACTTATTTTTTTAAATAAAAGCTAATTTTCTCTCTAAAACTAAAAATGTTAATTTTGTTATGAAGGCTAAGACTTCAAGCAATTCATGATGGTGGTAGGGGAGTTAGATGACTTTTGTTTAATCAAAGAATAATTTCCTGTCTTCTTACCCCAAAACGTGCACCCAGTGTCTTTCTTTTACTTTCGACTTTCTTAGTTGAAACTGATTGGAGTTGTTTTGGAAAATAAAGTTGTCCTTTGTGCCGCTCTCTCTCTCTCCCACACACACAGGGGGCCATGACCAGGTTGGAAAATTTATCTCTATTTTAGCTTTTTTGCCATTGGCTACTCACATCCCTGATTATAAGGTGATAATCAAGAGTAAGTGGGGCAATCTCTCCACACACACAGGGGGCCATGACCCCCCCCCCCTCACCAGGTTGGGAAATTTATTTCTATTTCAGCTTTTTTGCCATTGAATATTAAAACGACCCTTTACTTACTGGTACTTCACAGCTAAAAGCAAAGAAAATAGAAAAATAATTGCATTGTTATGATTTTTTTAATTATCATTCAAAATGTCTTCCACTTGTCTGCCAATTTTTCAGAATCGAAAAATATTAATTAATCATAGCACCGCTAGATACACAGCGACACTTGACCGACAAGTGTTAGTCTAATGCTTCCGTATACAGTTAGAGTTAACGTAACGGTGGATAAACCTTTTGTTCTTGTTTGAGGAAGATCGAGTGTCCAACACATTAAGATCCTAAATATGATAAAACACATCTAAATGGAAATGACAGATTTTCGCTGGATAGAGTACAATCTTCGTATTTTTGCTACTCACATCCCTTCTTGGCCTTTTGGCTAAGATCAAAGTGTAGTATCTGTTCCGATGGATACTGCACCCCATACTGGTGTTGTCTTGGCCTTCGGGTCTTGATTTACGCCGGTCAATGGGTCTGTCCTGTGCAGTTCTGGGAGGTCCACCTTCCCAGGCTTTACCTCCCCTCTTTGAGGAGGAGTAAGTTTATTGCTTACTGTCTGAGGCGCCCCTACCAGGAAATGCCGACGGGGCTGCCCAGGCAATTTTTAAACCCCACTTTCCCAACCCGACCTTGCATCACATCTTACTTGTGGGAGTAAGATAAAAACTGGCCTTGTGCCTAACTCCTGGAGAGGAGTAAATCAATACTCACATCCCTTATTATAAGGTGAAGATCAAGGGTAAGTGGGGCAATCCTGGGAAAGGAGTGGCGTCCTCCCTTGCATCTCGATGCAGTAACCAATGAAAACGGGGCTTTCAGGTCACCCTCAACTATGGTTGACTACTTTACTTTTTTTTTTACTTTACAAAAGTTTTCTGTTTTAATTTTCAGACTCATTCAAAGAGAAAGCTGATGAGATTGCGATGAAAGCCATGGAAGCTGAGATGAAAGCAAAGGAGGCTGAAAAGAAGGCAACGAATATTTTACCTGAAGACCAGAGAATGATGACGGATATTCCGTTGGCTATTGCATCCACTAATGAGTCCATCGTTAGTGGATTCAGACAAGGTAAATGAATTTGGTTTGAGGATTTATTTTATCGCAATTTTTATGAAGTAAGGAAAAGAGTTATGGTGCATGAGCCCAGAATTGAAAGGGGGGACATCTGCAACTTTTTAAAAAAATTTTCTTACTTGAATTCATCCCAAACAAGGGGACACATTGCCACCGAGATATAAGGGGCTACTGTGGATTACGGGCATCCTAAGTGGGGAGATGTGCAGCAAGATGTTTGTTTACATTACATTTAAATTTCTGCATGTTGGTACAGTCATGGAAACAGGGAATAGGGAGGGGATTACAAAGGCTAGCAGTTTGAGGAAAGTAGCTATTAGAGTAGAAAGCCTTCCAGCATTTGGGAACCTCTACAGTGAAGGGGTGTGATTTAGTTGATAGTCGGTTGGTTGGTATTTACGTCAAATGGGCACCAGAGCGGCAAGTTCGTCGGAGCACATTCCATTGAAGTACATGTAAAACAAGCACAGGGATGCAACATTGCTGTGATAGGACCTGTGGCGTAATGGATACAAGTGCTAAGTAACAATCAAGTTTAAGGTTCAGAATACAGTTACAAATTACTTACTATATTTGTATAACCCACTTCCATAACAAAGACAGCTGTCATTATCATCTCTATTACTATATCACAATAGTATTATTATATTCTCTAACCCTAACCCTAACCTTTTCTACCTACCCCACGAGTACTATGTGTTACAGCTGTATTTGCCTGGGTGGAGAAATATTGCCACGTCGAAGGCCTAGAAAAATATAATTTTAAATAGTTATGTTTACAATTGCTTTTTCAAATAACACTTTTAAAAAATTGTTTTAGTTTCATTTTTGCTTATTTCAATAAATATTCACTTACTAGTAAATGAAAAAATAATTGAATGTGTATTTATCAAAGTTACATAGAGACGAGAAGCACAAACGATATCTTGTCTGTTTCATTATAGACTAGGAGAAAGACCCGACGTTGCCCGGGATTTAATGAGGAACATAATGTCCTTTTTCACTCTGCTCATAACACCATATTATTTTTATTTTATTTTTTTATTTTTTACAGGCCCTTCCCCCCTCCTTCCGCGTTTTGCCCTCTAATATAGTCGGAAGAAACCGTGTGCATTCACTGCACAGGCCGTGATCGTCCACTCGTTGTGCTGATCCAAATTCGTTGTTTTATTCCAACAGTGTCAATTGTCCAAATTCGTTGTTTGATTCCAACAGTGTCAATTGTCCAAATTCGTTGTTTGATTACAACGGTGTCAATTGTCCAAATTCGTTGTTTGATTCCAACAGTGTCAATTGTCCAAATTCGTTGTTTGATTACAACGGTGTCAATTGTCCAAATTCGTTGTTTGATTACAACGGTGTCAATTGTCCAAATTCGTTGTTTGATTACAACGGTGTCAATTGTCCAAATTCGTTGTTTGATTCCAACAGTGTCAATTGTCCAAATTCGTTGTTTGATTCCAACAGTGTCAATTGTCCAAATTCGTTGTTTGATTCCGCAGTGTCAATTGTCCAAATTCGTTGTTTGATTCCAACGGTGTCAATTGTCCAAATTCGTTGTTTGATTCCAACGGTGTCAATTGTCCAAATTCGTTGTTTGATTCCAACGGTGTCAATTGTCCAAATTCGTTGTTTGATTCCAACAGTGTCAATTGTTCAAATTCGTTGTTTGATTCCAACAATGTCAATTGTCAAAATTCGTTGTTTGATTCCGCAGTGTCAATTGTCCAAATTCGTTGTTTGATTCCAACAGTGTCAATTGTCCAAATTCGTGTTTTGATTCCGCAGTGTCAATTGTGGGGTCTCGGTCAGTTCTGCAACAGAATAATTCTCCCTCTAAATAAAATTACAACTCTAGTTTTTAAAAAAAGTCAAAGTTTTATTTTTATTTTTGATATTACAAGAATGCTGATTTTCTCTACTGAACAACAAACTTTCAAATAAGAATTCTTAGCTCGACCAAATCAAAATACAAGTCCAACCAAACACAAAAAGATCATCTGTTTCTGACGGCCACCGAAAACAGACTGTCAGACCCAAGAAAACCGAACTGATCATGAGATGTGCAGAAGACAAACTGACCTCCACTGCCCATCTGCTAGAATATATGTAGATAACACCGGGACCACCCCAGAAAGACCGCTTGGGATAATGGCCAGCCAGCATCAACTTGAAAAGGCCAATCTGCTGTCAATCTATGAACATAAAAAACCTACTCTCTAGGGGGTCCCTATATTTGGACAATCATTAAATTTGGAAGACCCTGAGTGAGTCATAGCCACAGCAGGGAGTCTTGTATCTGTAGCAACATTATTTTTCTGGGAATCCATCTCTTAGGATGAACCCCCGTTTTAAGAAATATTTACTTTTCTCAAGGAAAAATCCAATTCTGAGTGGCCAAATCCAAAATCAGAGATATTTCCCATTTTCTTGTGTAGCCTTTTTTCTTAGCTTAATATTTCTCACCTGCAGCAAGTCTGTTATTCACATGCATTGCAACTATGCAACTCACTAAACATGCCACCTCGTGCATGTTTACAACTGTTATTTTGAATATTTGGTCAGGGTTTACTTGTAGGGTGAAGTATCCTCATGTCAGGTTGTTCTGACAAACCCCCAAATAGTCTGAAGACACTCGAATATATGTTGTTACTTGTCAGCAATCAAAGTTCTTGACAGTTTGTTTTTTTCATCCCTCTTTTTCAGTTGAGACTGCCCGTAACTTGCTGCCTAACATCACGTCTAAAATGAATTTCATTCTGGACAAGAAGGACCAAGTCTTGGATCGGACAAAGAATGCATTGATGGATGTCAAGGAACTCCGCAAGAAAATTGAACTTGCAAGATCACAAGCAAACCAGGTAAAAATTACTTGAATTCAAAAATGACTTAGAAAAAGAAAATATTCCTTTCTTTCAAGAAACCGCTTTATTTTCAACAAATTGCGATCTATTTCTAAATTGCAAGTGAAAAGGCAAATTGATTTCTATTCTTTTCTTTGATCACATTTAAAACAAATAAATTTGTATCGGAATTACCAAAATGTTAATGTTTATCTATCTATATGAATAAATGAGAAAGATTTAGTTTCATGTCTACAACAAAGTTATGAATTAAATGTTTATTATTTCAAATTAATGTTCAATTTTTTGTATCGCCTGCACCGAGGATTGAACCTTCAACCTATCACTTGGAACCGAATATTAACTTAGTACTATATCTACTGTGCCAATAATAAAAAAAATGGATGAAAAATATTTAATAGATGTTTTTAACTTCAAATCTTGGCCATAAAATTCAAGGAAACTTGAGAAACCCGGCATAGACGAGTACTTTAGCTAGTGTTTATATATTTCTATGTATATGATTAACTCCTGAACTAATTAACCGATTATTATGAATATATGCAAAATTGATTCCCTACTCTAAATTCTAAAATAATTTTGGGGGGGAGGGAGGGCGCCAAGTTTTTCAGCAGTAATCGCCTAAAAAAATTATAATCTCATTTTTTGGGAGGAGGGGGACAGCAGAGGGGGTTATTCTACAAATTTACCAAATATTTAATTCGCAAAAAGCTTTTTTTAGATGGACCGACTTGATTTTCAACAAGTTGTGATCCATTTTCAAATTGCAAATGAAAGGGCAAATCGATGTCTTCTTTCTTTTCCTTTCTTTATGGTCACATTTCAAAGATAAATAAATTTGTATCGGAATTACCAAAATGTTAATGTTTATCTATCTATATGAATAAATAAGAAAGATTTTGTTTCGTGTTTACAACAAAGTTATGAATGAAATGTTTATTTGAAATTAATGTTTCAAGTATGAACTTTGCAAAGCGATAGCGAGCCGGCAAAGACAGCTTGTATATATATATATATATATATATATATATATATATATATATATAATTGTTTCTCCGTTTTTTTATGAATTCTTTGCAGATCATTGTTGGCTTGAAGATGTTTGCCAACACCACCCTCCGCCTGAGAAATCCACCGTATTTGGAGTCGTCAGGGTCTTATAGCAAACTCTCCATGAATGTGAGGACCGACTCCAGTACAGGATTATTAACTTATATCGGTGGTCCAAGAGCCGAAGGTCAAAGTCAAGTGAGTAACACACTTTCATGTTTTCACACTTTCAAGCAATCAGGCACTGATTTAGAAAGAAACTTTTTCTTTTTTTTTTCAATACTGAGTTAGCGCTTATCAAGGTTTGAAGGCCACTCAAGGCCGAGGGTTAATGAAATTATCAGTTGGCAATGAACAACACCCTTGAGAAGATTTGGAATGATGGCCTAAAGGGTGAGAATTTGATTAGAACACTGACAGAAAGAAAAATAATTTAATCATAATATAAATTTTATTTTACAAAAATATTTCTGAAAACAAATTAATCTATAAATATTTGATTAGAACACTGACAGAAAGAAAAATAATTTAATCATAATATAAATTTTATTTTACAAAAATATTTCTGAAAACAAATTAATCTATAAATATTTGAACATATATGGAACTTGAAGCATAAGAACATTTACCAAAATGACTGAATTCAACAATAACCCCACAAGTGTTGATGTAACATAATAGGTCCCACACTGTTTACCAAGCTCAAGCCCCTGTCCCATCGCCGCAATGTTGCTTTCCTGTACTTGTTTTACAATTACGTCCACGGAATGTGCCCCGATGCGCTTGTACCTCTTCGATAAAAATCACCCCGACAAACTCGACTAGCCACAAAATCCCACCCCTTTACTGAAGAGATCCCCAGATGCCGGAAATCTTTTTACTCTAAGAGCTTCTTTCCTCAAACCACTTGTGTTTGGAATTCCTCCCTGCTCCCTGTTTTCCCGACTGTACCAACATGAAGAAATTTAAATGTAATGTGAACAAACACCTTGCTGCACAACTACCCATTTAAGATGCCCCTATAAATATGGCACTTAATCAGAGTAGCCCCTTACGTCTCAGTGACAATATACCTTGTTTGTGGTGAGTAAAAGTTTAAAAAATAAATTAAAAATAAAATGTAAAAAAACAACTACCTACTTCTTAATGAAGCTTCGTTTTTATTTCTGGAGTGACGTCAGTGAAGAGTTCTTTCTTTTCTTTGTGCAGGATTACTTATCCCTCCAGCTTGAAAATGGTCATGTGGTGTTCCGATTTGACCTTGGTTCTGGATCTGCAGCAATTTATCATCCTCAAAGGATCAATGATGGCAAGTGGCATCACATAGAAGCCGAAAGGTATGTATTAATTTGCCCAACGAGTTAAAATGACCATTCTTAACCATTCTTGATAACTCCAACCATCGGTATAGCATGAAACTGCCTCCTTGGAGAGTGTGGAGTCACTTGTTAGTTGCCTCGAGGAAGCCCCCCCCCTCTTTTCATCACCAATGTTCGGATCCTCACTTCTCCCCAGTCGAAATGAATACTCTCTTCTCAAGGAAGCTCTCTTCTTTGATAAGCTTCTAAGACTGACTTCTATCCGAGACCTGAAATGGAAGACTTACATCAAATCTGTTGTTAAGGTCTCTGGAAAAATGATTGGATCATTCTACCTCTCCAGAAAATACCTCACCACTGATGCAATCCTCTAGCTGTATAAAAGCCAGATACGTCCTAAGATGGGGAGGTACTGCTGTCATATCTGGGGAGGTGCCGCCCAGAGAACCTTTTCCTGTCTTGACAGAGTACAAAATAAACTTCGAAATCTAGTGGAGGATGTCCTCTTCTCTTCCCTGCAGCCTTTTTTCTCACAGAAGAGAGGTTGCTAGTCTTTCTCTACTCTATCGTTATTTTCATGGTAGGTGCTCGACTGAGCTCCAATCTATGATTCCCCACAGTAAATCATTCACAACAAAAACTCGTCTAGCTACAACCACTGTAAATAATGTTCCTTTCTTCCTCTGTGTACCTAAAACTAAATGGAACTTCCATGAACAAAGTTTCTTTCCTAGAACATCCCGTCTGTGGAACAAGATATCACGAGTCTACTTCCCAACCGATTACAACATGGTCGTCTTCAAATCTAATGTGAACAAATACTTGTTTAACTGTCTTCTTGGATAATCAACTCCTTTTAAGTAATCTTCTGCCCAAACAAAATCCTTACTTGCCATTAGTCGCAGGTCCATTCTGACCGAGACTCATAGTACTTGTCAGTCCCATCTATGGGTTAGATAGAATCTATCAAAAACCGGCTATTTATTTACAAACTATACATATATGAAACAAATTGATCTTTAAACCAATTGTAAACAAAGGTAATCTAGTTTGCTTGAAGCATTGTGTGCAATATATATATATACATGCCGTAGAAGGTTAACACAATCACAGTAGAAATATGTTGAGAAGGACAAAAACGAAGTTATTTTGTTTAAAAAAAAAAAAAAAAAATTTGTTTTACACTGATCTGACGCGTGTAACAGTTTTCATAATATATTTCAAGGTAAGACCACACGAAGAGGCAGAGAATATCAATGGATGACGAATTCTTATGCCAAAAGAAAGAAATTAGGGAGAGAAAAGAATTCGATCTGTTCTGGTTTTAACCAACATTCAACTGTGAAAGAGAATTTTATGGTGGCACAATCAGTTAACAAACCGTACATAGAGGTTATGAGTTCGAACCTCAACGAAGGCATATTCATTTTTACTCTGATTTTTTTTTCCTTAAATGAACTGTTTAAGTTTAAATTTACGATATTACGCAGATTGTTTGTCTTCAACTTTTATTTTCTTCTATAATCTACCTACTTTAAGCAAATTAGGACCCAGGTCAATGCCAGGTAGCCCTGCTCGTAAATCATACTTTTTATGTAAAGTGGGTTTTTTTTTATGCAAATGATTATACATCATTGTAAGGGGTTAGGGTTTCTTAATTACAAAGTATTTTTTTCTCTCTGTAGGATTGGAACTGTAGGTTTCTTGATTGTCGAAGGTATGGCTGGTGAAATGACAAAGGTGAATGGTACAACACGTGGCACCAACTCTGTGATGATGCTACGACCAAGTCAAACCCTCATCTATGTTGGAGGTTACCCTTCATCTGTTCAGGTAAGTTACTTCCATCATATCTTAAATGTGGTGGTGGTGGTGTAGTAATTACGGTTATTGGTCCGGCATACCATGTTCAAGGTGTGTTGAGGGGGGGGGGGGTATACGGCGCTTATGGTGATGTTGTTGCAATATTAGAGGGAAATAACTTTTTCAAAATCCAATGAAGATAGCTACGTTTGACTTAAAAAATCAAATGCATGTACGGATGGACAGAGGGGTAAAAACTAACATTATTTTTTTTTAGATTGGGGGTTGATTTTACTTTTTCAGGTAATTACGTGTGCTTTTTACAACCTGGAACCATTGTTATCTTGGGTAAAATTGAACTAAATGTCCAGCTTAAGTCTTTAATTTCCAGAGGAGTGAAGACATGGTTCACTATATGGTCGGTATTTAACCGAGGACGTCCTAAACTGCATCACTTTTATTAATAGGTCCTCAGTATGATCTTAAATTACATCCGTGTGGTGAGGCCATTTTTTTTTTGTACTTCTAAATAGAAGAGTGCATCTCTTGTTTCCCAGTATAATTCAGGGGAGATAATATAAATATGGTTCAAGGAAAATACCTCTTAAATATATTGAGCTGGTAGTCAGATCTCCCTTTGTAACTATCTTTTCAATTTAACCCTTTAAAAAATCTCACTTGATTCTTTTTTTTTTTTTTTTAAACCATTATTTATGAATTCATCTATTCAATTAAAAAATTTGGCAAAAATAAAACAGCATGCTTCAGTTGCTATGTAGGGAAAGAGGGAGTAGAAATTTCCACAGAAGAGGATACAGCAGCCCAGCATCTGTTCATCTTGAAGTGTTGCTTCATTGGTGCATTTACTACATCTCCTGGAAGTCCATTCCAAGCTCCAAGCATCCTGATTGAGAAATCTGCCCTCCTCCGGTTCAATCGAAATCAACAGAGAAACAATTTCTGGTGATGCCTGTATACATCTCTTTCTGATGCAGGAGTGAATAATAGGTCATGAGGAGATTGTAGGCCAAAATGAGATCATTGCGTAATCATCGGAGCTCAAAGGAGAAAAGGTTAAGCTTCTTGAATCTGCTTTCATAGGGCAGATCCTATAGTCTGGAGCAGCCAGTATTTGAAAAGTTCAAATGCTGAATATCACCTATAGATATGAAGTAGAGACCTGGACACCATACTCTAACAGTGATTTGACAAGGGCGACATAAAGTGGGAGAAATATTTCAGGAGTGAGTTTGCAGAAATAGCGTTGAATGAGAAATAGTGTTCCTTGCTTTGTTTTCAGCCCTAATGTGATGTTTAGATGGCTTGGAGGACAAGTCGACCAGAAGGCTAAGATATTTTGTCTCGTTCACCTCCTTGACCAGGGCCGTGTCCCCGCCAAAAGTAAGAGTAAAGTCAGAAGGAGAACCCACTGTAATATGGCAGCATTTATCGACATTTTATAAGTCTCATTTAATGGACCCTTTTCAGGCATGGTGAAGGCTAGACTTGAGATTGTTAATCTCATTTCTATCGGCTACTAATTTGACGTCATCTGGCATTTCAATGATATATAGTAGAAACAGAATAAGACACAGCACGTGGCATTAGGAGACACCACTGCCATTTATCTGAACCCTGTATGTACGATTACCAAGAAAGGATCCACTTTATAACCGATTCATGGAGGTCATAGGTGTTGAATTTATATAGAAGTAAGTGATGGTTGACAGTCAAAGGCCTTAGCAAAGTCCAGAAAGACGATGTCAGCAATCCATCATCCATTATACTCGTAACCCATTCTTCCAACTAATTCCATTTAAAAGCTGATGTTCTAAATATGATATCAAAACTTGTTACAAAATATGATTCTATTAGTAAAAAAAAAATCAATTGGTTAATAGAAATAGTTTCTGAAATCTGATTTGGCAATAACTTTCCAGATTGAGGAGAAATATTAAGAATGTCCATCAAAGTTAGAAATGTATTATTTTAAAAGTCTCAATCAAGTTACCTTTCAAGTTATTCTTTCAAGTCATTCTTCACTCTAGTAAAGTAGTTAATCCTATTTCTATTTTGCTTTTAACTTTTATGTGCAACACCATGATCTGCTGACTTATGACTTTGTCTTTTTTTTTTTTTTTTCGAAGCTGCCAGATGATATAACACAGAATCGTTTTGTGGGTGCAGTCGAAAGGTTCATCTGGAACGATTATCCTCTTGGATTGTGGAATTTCTTGGAAGGGGAAAACAATTTTGTTGGCGTAATAAACAGGTGCGATTTTTATTTCTACGAACATTTTTTTTTTTTTTATGCTTTTTTGTAATTTCAATTTTCCAAGTCTGGGTTTGTTTCCAATACTGGATTGGCTCTAGTTTGAATGTTCAAATTTTTTAAATAAAAATAATTCAATAATAGGGTAAATTATAAAAAAAGATTTTTTTTTAATAAAAATAATTCAATAATAGGGTAAATTAAAAAAAAAAAAAAAAAATTTTTTTAAATAAAAATAATTCAATAATAGGGTAAATTTAAAAAAAAAAAATTTTTTTTAAATAAAAAATAATTCAATAAGAGGGTAAAATTTAAAAAAAATTTTTGAAATAAAAATAATTCAATAAGAGGGTAAATTTTAAAAAGAAAATTATGAAATAAAAATAATTCAATAGGATAAATTTAAAAAAAAAAAAATTTTAAATAAAAATAATTCAATAAGAGGGTAAATTTTAAAAACAAAATTTTTAAATAAAAATAATTCAATAAAAGGGTAAGGGTAAATTTAAAAAGATTTTTTTTTAAATAAAAAATAATGCAATAATAGGGTAGATTAAAAAAAAATTGTTTAAATAAAAATAATTCAATAATAGGGTAAATTTAAAAAAAAAAATTTTTAAATAAAAAATAATTCAATAATAGGGTAGATTTAAAAAAAAATAGTTTAAATAAAAATAATTCAATAATAGGGTAAATTAAAAAAAAAAAATTTTTTAAATAAAAATAATTCAATAATAGGGTAAATTTAAAAAAAAATTTTTTAAATAAAAAATAATTCAATAATAGGGTAGATTTTAAAAAAAAAATAGTTTAAATAAAAATAATTCAATAATAGGGTAAATTTAAAAAAAAATTTTTTAAAGCAAGATAAGTATTTTGTTTTTACTTAACTTTTGTTTTTTTTGTTTGTTTTCTTCGGAATTTGTTTTCATGAATCTAAATTCTGAAATATTAAATATTTATCACAAAAAAAACTTTTTTTAAATAAATTTTCTTTTGCAGAAACGTGAATGTTACAAAAGAAACCGAAGGCTACAGGTTCGACGGTGATAGCTACGTCCAACTGAACCCGACTCAGAATTTCAGGAAATCCTTTGATATTAGTTTCCACTTTAAAACTTACAAACCAAACGGATTGATCATGTTGATGTACGACACGTCTTCGTTGGATTTCACGTCTGTCGATATGAGGAATGGGCAGCTCGTCTTCCAGTATGATCTTGGAGGCGGCAGGGCCGTTATCATGACAGAGGAGAAATTTAATGATGGAAAATGGCACACGGTCCAAATCAAACGTCTCAGACAAAATGGACGGATGGTCATAGATTCTGGACGATATTCATGTGAGTAAAAAATTGTGTGTGTAATGTCTGCTGGGATGTGAGTTCTCTGCTTTTTTTGTCGAAATCTGCTTTTATTTTTAAATTAAAAAAAAAAGCCGATTTCTGCTAAGTTGCTAGAGCCTTACCTTCTTATTTTTTCGTTGTTATTTGGCTGGATTTTATTTCCCTTTCTCTCTTTTCCTCTCTCTCGCCTAATCCTATTTTTCATCTTTTGGCTGAATTATTTTTTCTCTTTTTTTCTCTCTCTCTCTCGCTTCATCTTTCTTTCTCTTTTTTCCTCTCTCTCTCGCTTCATCTTTCTTTCTCTTTTTTCCTCTCTCTCTCGCTTCATCTTTCTTTCTCTCTTCCTGTTTTTTCTCTCTTCCTCTTTAAGTCTTGGCTTGATCTGTTTTGTCAGCCTCATACTTCCAACCGATTCACGATATGGGTAGGGGGAGGTAGAAGGGTTTTGTTTGATCAAAGAATGACCCCCACCCTATATATTGGGAAATTGGTTGGAGGCTGTGCCCCCCCCCCTCCTCCCTGTTAGAAAATTTATCTCGATTTCAGCTTGTTTTGCCATTGGCCGATCACATCCCTGTAAGATGCATCAACCATCGTACATTTACTTAAATCTGTCTATGACAACGGTCCAAAAGTTAAAACATTGATGGATAATGCTCCAACCCTTTCGGCTGAGACTTTAAAACCTTTACAGACGAATAGGGAGTGCACATGATTATTTTTATGGAAGTCGCTTCAGACAAGGCATGAAGCCACTTGCTGAAAGCAGCTAATTCTAATAATAAAAAGGTAAAATCACTTCAAGACAAACCAAGTCTGAAAGAAATCCCACCACCAGCATTCAATCCCCTGGACTCCAAACGGGTTAGCCAAAAAGGAAGCTCTTCAAGAGCCCAATAGAGAGGGAATAGGTTACAAGGCTGGCTGACAAAAGGTCTACCTACTGGTTAACAAACTGATGTGCGGCATAAACACATTGCCATGCCAGTTCTCATTAGATCACCAAACTTAAACAAGCCACACATGCATGGTCCCCCTCTGTATGTGACTCGATGTGTAAAATGCAATAAATTTGGGCAATTTGGGGCATTTTTACCCCCCCCCCCTTTGATCCCCTGGGGGCGCGAACCAGAATTTTTCTGAGGTCAAGGATGCTCATTTTATGTCCAGAACAATTGCCTCTACATTCTGGCCAAGTTTCAGAAAAATTGAATGAATGGATCAAACGTTATGGGAGAAAAGGGTTATTTTTTGCCATTTTGGGGGCTTTTGATCTCCTGGGGGCGCGAACCAGATTTTTTCCAAGGTCAGCAAGACTTATTTTCTATTAGGAACAATTGCCTCCACTTTTTGGCCAAGTTTCAGAGAAATTGAATGAATGCATGAAAAGTTATGGGGCAAAAAATGTCATTTTTTGCTATTTCAGGGCCTTTTGACCCCCTGGGGGGCTAACCAGATTTTTTTTCAAAAATCGGAGAATGTCATTTTCTAACCTGACCAACGTTACAACTTCATGCAAAATTTCAGATAAATTCAATTGATGGTTGCGGAGACATAGGTCCCCCGATTTTATAAATCGGGGGACCAACAACATTGAGCTTGATCAATAGCGGATGGGTAACCAATTAGGAATACACCTCCCTGCAAAAACTAACGTCGTTAAAATCCTCTTACCTTATCAGGATATACGTGCGACTAGGGATTGCTTGTGAATTTGATATTCCTAGAAACTTCTTCTTCTGGAAGAATCTTTGCCCACATTACAGATCAATAATCCTGGAAGAAGATGATAGAAGTCATCTGAGAGTGGATTGGGGACGACTTCTTTTTAAAACTGGATTTGCCAGTTCACCCGAAGTTAGAGTAACAGTCGGATGGAGACCGTATGGGCACAAATGCAGAAGTTAGGGTAGAATAACCTCATTCTTCTATAGAAAAGGTAACTGAAAAAGGCGATCAACACTTATCTGCTATTTATGATCATGAGATCAGGTGGGAGTGTAGTGATAATTTTTTCATGTGAAAATCTGATGTTTAATTAATTGATAGTATGAAAAAAAAATGTAATATTAATTTTCGACATGTCTGCCAAAAGTTTAACTGCCTTTGAGTGTTACATTTTATTTCTTTAAATTCTTACCATTCTTTTCAGATAATGGTAAATCTGTTGGAACTCTTCAAATGTTGGCTGTAAAAGAACTTTACATTGGCGGCTACAGTGACTACTTGGATATGCCAAGAGTGTAAGCTTGACTTATCTTTATTTTATAGATAACTACATGTACCTACCCGGTGTTGCCTGGAAGTCATTTTACTTTTTTTTGTTTTAAACTATGCAATGCCTTTTTCTTGACGGGGAGGGGTATCATTTTTAAATTTTTAATAGGATTTTAAAAGTTTCATTTAATTATCATGGTATAGTTTGGTGATTTAATTATTAATTGAAACAGATTGTTATAAAACTAGAACTAATTTTGTTAAGGTAATGGTGTTTCAATCTTTATTAGTTCTGTGACAACTAATTACATTGTTGTTTTAATACCATGATATGAGTGGCATTCATTGGCTTCAGTGTCATTCAACATATGGACTTATTGATCCTTTATTTATTTTCTATGTACTTCATCTATTCTAAAATACATTTGCATTGTTTCTTACTTTAAAACACATACAAACTAGATAAACTCATTTATAACAAAAGAAAAATTTCTTTATGTAATACAACTTTATTACATCAAAACACACTAGGACAATATGTTGCATAACTTAATTTTCTCCCTCATCTGTTGTAGAGGGTGGTGTGTCGTCTAGTGGATGAATTCTTTGTTCTTTCCTTCCTGCCGTGAACCACGCCGGCCGTGTCCCCACAACAAAAGCCTCATGACGCACTCCGAAGACAAACTCTTCTTTTAAATTTAATTAATTTTATTACAAGCGTTGTTATTTCAACTGGGAGTCATTCACTACATCGAGAGAGAGGGAGAGAGCAAATCACTACTTTATCGTAGTTAGTTCACAATGTTTTCTTAACCATTCATAGAGAGGGGGGGGAAGGATTTCTCTCGCTTGTATTCCCTTAAGGGAAATATTTTCCTTATTTTTACATCGGGAATCGGTTCGCCTTCCAAATCAGACTGACGAAAACTCGCTTCTCATGAGAACGAGTGACGTCACAGAGCCTCTCGCAGGTGCAGACTGACCCTTGATCTGGGGTCTCGTCACACGGTAACCTTGTCACGTCTGTTAGCTCTGACTGTGAGAACAAGCCCTATTCTGCACTCGACTGCACCCGCGTTAACTCGCGCAAGTCAAACCAACGATTTCCAACAGATACGTCCATTCCCATAGGGCCATTATCCAACAAATAGACGAATATTTAATAGCCAACTAGTAATACTTGGAAGAATAAAAAAAATATACTGCTTTTCAATCACACATTTACAAATGAATACACATTATTTAATACAAGTGCTTCATTTTATTTGCTAAGAATTTTCTATTTGAGTTATTCAAACTATTGTTTTCATCTTGGATTTTATTCTCACAATGTTTCATCTTATAAAACTCTGGAATCTGTATGGAATTTTGAACTAAACTCATTATTTAATAAATAGGGGTAGATTATTCTTGTTCTGTCAGCCATAATCGGGTAAAAGTTTAAAGTAATCCTATCTTCAGTATACTAATACTAAGATACAGAATAAAATTACGAATTACTTAAGACTTCAACCAATCATGGCTGACTGAATGAGAACAATCTACCCCCATCGATTAAATCGAGGGTTCAGTTCAAAATTCTGTACAGATTCCAGAGAGTTTGAACAAACGTACCTTAAGCAGTCATCATGCGGGTCCACAGAGGAAAAGAGTAAGGGTTGCAGCATGTCTCGTCCATCAGGGAAAGACTGGATTGCTTACAAGAGAATCTTTTTTTTTTGGGGGGGGGGGTGATGATTGGTGTTACAAAAAGAGGAAGAATTTTCCTCTCTACAAAACCTTGACATAGCGACATTTGACCATGTCAAGTGTTGAGAGAGAGAGAGACGTCTCAAGCACAAAAATTCTACAGGTTACATCAGCCGAAACATTGTGAGAATATTGTTCCAATGTGAGAACAGTAATCCAAACAATCGAAATAATGATTCCGCTTCTTTTTTTTTAATGGATTTCCGCTTAAATTGCTAGAGCTTCTCATGCCACTTTTTTCTTTTTTTTTAAATAAGAAAACGCTGATTTTTTTTCCCTCTTATGATAGCTGAAAATGTTAATTTTGCTGTAGAAGCTAAGACTTCAAGTAAAGGGGTAGGGGGGTTAGGTGACTTTTGTTTCATTTCCTTCCCCTGACACGTGAGCTTTATGTCTTTATCTTCATTTTGACTTTCTTAGGTGAAACTAATTAAAGTTGTTAGGAAAAAAAGTTGTTGTCTTTTGTGCTGCCTTCTCCACAAATGCACACACATGGGGCATGCCCCCTCAAGTTGCGAAATTCATCTTTCCACACACACACACACATGGAGGCCGTAAACCCCCCCCCCCCCGCTCCCAGGTTGCGAAATTCATCTTTCCACACACACATGGAGGCCGTGCCCCTCGCACCAGGTTGCGAAATTGATCTTTCCACACGCACATGGAGGCCGTGCCCCTCGCACCAGGTTGCGAAATTCATCTTTCCACACACACATGGAGGCCGTGCCCTCCCGCTCCAGGTTGCGAAATTCATCTTTCCACACACACATGGAGGCCGTGCCCCCTGCTCCAGGTTGCGAAATTCATCTTTCCACACACACATGGAGGCCGTGCCCTCCCGCTCCAGGTTGCGAAATTCATCTTTCCACACACACATGGAGGCTGTGCCCCCTGCTCCAGGTTGCGAAATTCATCTTTCCACACACACATGGAGGCTGCGGCCCCCCCCCCCCATGCATCAAGTTGCGAAATTCATCTTTCCACACACTCATCCCCTCCCCCCGCCCCAGGTTGGGGAATTCATCTTTCCACACACACATGGAGGCCGTGCCCCCCCGCTCCAGGTTGCGAAATTCATCTTTCCACACACACATGGAGGGTGTGCCCCCCCCCCCGCTCCAGGTTGCGAAATTTATCTTTCCACACACTCATCCCCTCCCCCCGCCCCAGGTTGGGGAATTCATCTTTCCACACACACATGGAGGCCGTGCCCCCTGCCCCAGGTTGGGGAATTCTTCTTGACATAAGTTTTTTTTTTTGCCAATGGCTACTCGCATTTTTGAAACCCACAGTATCGTACTTTTAGATATGTTTTACCCTTTCTTTCTGCATATCATTTTATAATTATTTTCTAGGGACGTGTCAGATTTTGGCTTCACTGGTTGTATAAAGAATCTCCAGTTCAATAGCGACACATCAGGATTTGCAAACAGCATTTTAGCACACAAAGTAATTCCAGGTTGCCCAGAATTGGTAAGCTTCATTTTCGTTTTTTTAACCCTTTGTGGCATTTTTCCTAATGAATATTTTATATCCTAGCTTTTACCTTTTTATGGGTATATCTTTCCCGAGCACGGGGCTGACATTTTGTGTGGTGTATTATATAATGTGGTACATATTCTAATACACAAAGGAAAGAACAGGCGTTACTACCACAGAAAGAATACATTACTGTTCCAAATATAATCGATAAAGAACGCATGTAGCTGGGGTTAGAGATAAAATTGCATGAGCAACGTATAAGTAATGTACTTTATGTTCTGGGAGTCCATGCGACTGCTATCAGTAAACATGACTGGCAGACACAATGTGAGGGTGTGTAAAGGTCATACAAAGATGGACATTCAGTCAGACCATGTCCGATTGCTTTGTAAGACAAGCCAGAAAGAGGATAAGATCTCATTCCAAATGTCGAACATGCATGGAGTAAGTTTTCCTAACTTCTGAACAGTTTAAACAACTGTAATTGTTATTTGTAGCCAATCCTCCACTCTCAAGCCGACTACCCTTCATATACAGCCATATTATTCAATGGTCGACTAGAAAAGAGGCCAACTGTTGTTGGTCAACTCTCGCTGTGACGTCACTCATGAGATCTCATTGTCCTCTTTCACTCATTATACAGGATGACCCCCAAAATGCCATCCATGAAATCGTTAAAATTCAAAACTTTTTCTGCAATCCAAACTTATTTGAGACTTCGGTCAATAGCTGACTTGTCCACCAAGTTTCAATTATGAATGTCTAACAGTTTTTTTTTATCACTGTTCGATTATAAAAACATCTGGATGTGATGTGAAAAATTGTCAATAACCCTGAAATGCTTCTTTCTTGGCACTGTCTTGAGTTTGGCTGTGATGGCGTTCTTCAGTTCAGGAATAGTTTGGCGATTGTTTTGATAGACATTATCTTTGAGATAAACCTTGTTCTTTTCCTTTTTTTCTAGTGCCGTAACCATCCATTTTTTAATCGGTAAATCTGGAAAATATCTCTTATAAAATTTCTTCCCAATTTTCATGTGTAATGGTAAGAGGACTTTGCTTGTTGAAGGGATAGCTCCTCTGCCTATTATTTATTTTAAAAAAATAAAATAGCGATCAGGATTAAATATTAAAATCTATTGGAAATACAATGTTTTTTTTTTGTTTTTTAGAACGCAGATTAATATTTGTATTGCGACTGGCGAAATAGAATAAAGTTTGCACCTTGTATATAAAAAGCTATTAAAGTCAACAATACAGGGAAAAGTCTGACTCGACTTTAGAAGATTAACTAGAAGAATACCCGTCCCAGGATGAGTAAAAATGAATTCTCAAACAGAACAGTTTTGCACCACTTTTATGTCCCCTTATGAAGATTAAAATCAATATATAATTATACTAAGGCTGAAGCTTAAGGGATCTTAAGAAGAAATTGAAATTCGGGAAATCTTGCTAAAATTGTGTCGAATGACAATGGCTCAAATTCAATGCAAATCTGATTTATTTTCGTTTTCAAATATATTATGGCCTCTAAAATCGTTTTCAAATATATTATGGCCTCTAAAATCGTTTTCAAATATATTATGGCCTTTAAAATTTTTTAAATATGTCAAAGAAACTGAAATTTGGGGAATATTTATTGATGTTTAATACCTATTTTTAAAATTTCACAAAAATCAGAAATATCTGAATTTTCAAGGAAGGCTTCCCCCTCCTTTTTCCCCTTTGCATGAAACAAAATTAAACTAAATATAGCTCACATTGTGACCTTATGCGTAGTGACGATGTTCCAAAATGCATAATAATCGGTTAATTAGTTTAGGAGTGAGTCCTGTAAATACAAATATATAAACATACCTAACTTTATAAAGTCTCTGCTTTTTTTTGTTTTAAATAGAAAAGAAAACGATTTTTTTTATTAAGAAAAGTCTGATTTCTGCTGAATTGCTCGAGCTTTATGTCCTATTTTTTCGTCATTTGGCTGATTTTATTTCTCTCTCTCTCTCTCTTTCTCTCTCTCTCTCTCTTTCTCTCTCTCTCTCTCTCTCTTTCTCTCTCTCTTTCTCTCTCTCTTTCTCTCTCTTTCTCTCTTTCTCTCTTTCTCTCTCTCTCTCTTTCTCTCTTTTTCTCTCTCTTTCTCTCTCTCTTTTTCTCTCTCTCTCTTTCTCTCTCTCTTTCTCTTTCTCTCTCTCTTTCTCTCTCTCTCTCTTTCTCTCTCTCTCTCTCTTTCTCTCTTTCTCTCTTTCAGTCTCAGCTTGATTAGTCTTGTTTGCCTCATACTTCAAAACGATTCATGACATGGGTAGGGGGAGATAGAAGACTTTTGTTTCATCAACGAATGACTCCCCCCCCCCTCACATACCCCCCCCCCGCGGTTTGAGAAATTGCCCCCCCCCCCCCCCCCCCCTAAGTTGGGAAAGTCATCTCGATTTCATTTTTTTTCCCATTGGCCACTCACATCCCGGAGAGATAGACTTATATATTATATAAAAAGTAATTTTAACTATGTTGCGGATTCTCTTTTCTTAACAAAAAGTTTTGCATTCTCACATCATTCATATGATTATTAAATTGTACAAAATTTTTTCTTTTTTTTTTTTTTTTTTTTTTTTTTTTTTTACTCATTTCAGATTGCACGATCAGTGAACTTCCCGCCACCTGCAAACAACTATATATCTAAGCTTATCACAACGGATCCTTCTCGGTTCCATGTGACTATGAAGATCAGAACAGAAGGCGCGGATGGCTTGCTTCTCTATTCGTTCTCTCCAAGTGACCAGGTAAGTTTATCTAGCATGATTAGACTGTGTGTGTGTGTGTGTGTGTGTGTGTAAAAACAACATTAAAAATTGAATTCAAATTACAGTAAGGGCAATGTGTCAAGATATTGCATCATAGAATGGAAAAGACACGTTGTCGATAAGCTGATAAAATCTTCCTCTTTTTACTGGACCGCGACAGAGTGATCCAGCTTTAGGGACAGCTGGTCCCACCTTTTATAGGGAATGGGTTGGGGATATCATGTATATATATTGTATACCATATACTGGAAAAGAAACAAAAATCTCCAAAGGCATTGTTAAACCCTAAATGCTTTTGGTGCTGTTATTATTTACAACCGCTGCTATTAATCAACATGCATCACGGCGGAACATAAGAAGTCAAGTTAGAGCTACATTTCAAGGTGTTGCATCACAAAACAAGAAGTCGGTTGTATCGTGTAGCGGAGAAGCTGATGATGTATTTCTCCTTTTGTTCTGGACCGCGAGAGAGAACGGCCATGTTTGAGACACCTGCTCCCATTTCTCTATGGGGGAGTGGTTGAGAGTATTATGTATATGTATTATATACTGGAGAATTAAAAAAGTAAAACTCGAAAAGCATTGTTGAATGATTTTGTGTCGTCATTATTTACAACCACTACTATTGATTAACATAAACAACGAAGAAGAAGAGAAGAGAGAACAAACTGCTACTATGTGTTATCTACACAACGGGACCTCAACTGTGTACATGATGAGCCAACATCCTGATAATCTGCTGGGATTGAGCATCTGATTGACCAAATGACCAAAGAGACGTTCCAGATAAGTTTGGTCTGCTATACCAAATCGGGTTTTAATTTTAGTTGTCTCATAATTTTATTGGTGCTCTTTCAATATGAATGTTTTCTAACCCTAACCCTAACTCTAACAACTCGGTAGATCACATACCGGAAGAGCACCATTTTATTAATAGAAATTTACCTTTTTCTTTTTTTTTTTTTTGCAACAGGGGAAGTTCTTTTTCATTTTCCAGTGTTAGGAATTGCGGGGCCCAATTAGAAAACTGATAGTAAAATTTATGGATGTTTATAGTTCATATAAAAGAAACGGGTAAAAACCAAGAAAAACATGAATCAACATTAAATGCTTGGTATAATGACATTTTGAAAGGCAATATGAACAGTTTCATTGTTTTACTTCCAATATACAGGAAGGCAATGGCATACTTTTCTTTTAGAAAAAAAGACTTTTCTAGTTTCTTTTTTTTTTTTAAATAAAGATAATTATCAAATAAGGCCACTATCGATGAGGATCACTTTCTCCACAGAGACCTCTCCACGAGCTCGCCTGAAGTCACGACGCCCATTCTTGGAACATGCCCACGAGCTCCTGCTTTCAACACCCGGTGACGTCACAGAACGAATCTGGCTGAAACGTTGCTGGACGGAGGAATGGCAGGCAGCAGATAAATCAAGGTTGCACAGATTTGTGGAGGACCCGGATAACCTACAGGCATGGACCTTCCTCGCCAGCAGTGGACAATGCTCAACCGCCTCAGGACAGGTGTCGGCCGTTTCGCCGCGACCATGAAAGGATGGGGACTCAGGGACTCGGCTGTCTGCGACTGTGGTCACTCTGAACAGACAGTAAACCGCATCATCGAGTCATGCCTGAAATATCGACCACCCAACGGTAAAGCCGGCATAGCTGCGCTAGACAACAAAACATTAGCTTGGCTTTTCTCAACCGAGCTGGTTATCTAACAGTGAGATGCTGTGAAGCAAACGAAAGAAGAAGATCCATTAAGGAGAGGTAGTTTGCTTGAAGCATTGTTTGTAATACGTATATAGAGGAGTATTAGAAGGCTATCACAATGCAAAAAATGGAAATATGTCGGCGTTGAGAAGTAAGGCAAAAACAAGTGATTTTAATTTATATATCTTTAAAAAACAAATTTTTAATTTTTTTATAGCAAATCTTGATTAGGCAAGACTTCAACACAGTGATGTAATGTGTGTGACCGTGTTCCATAATATATTTCGAGGAAGACCTCTTTATAAAATGGTGGGTGTTTCAGGTGAGAAAAAAACGTGAAGTTGTCTCATAGTTTTCTTTCCATTTTTCTTTCCTTTTTTCAACAGAGGAAGTTCTTTTCCGTTTATCTGGAAGATGGCAAAATCAAAGTCGTTGGTACGCAGGAGACACAGCTTCTTAGCAAACTCGGAAATTACAATGACGGCAACTGGCATTACATTTCCGTAGTGAACGATGGACAGGAACTGGCTTTGAATATCAACGATGAGGACATGATGGTCACCTCGTCTGCAGTCCAACTTAATGCAGATATCCTGCTGTACTTTGGTGGCTTCAGTACAGATGTCGATTTACCGGACGTTGTCACAAAGAGCCAGTTCCACGGCTGCATCGAAGATGTCACTATTAACGGAAAGTAAGTGTCGAATTTATAATTTTCTTTAAGGACTAGTTTAGTTTTTGGCTTAAATTAATGTTTAAAGGAAAAAGTAAGTAGTATGACTCTTTTGTGCTTCTAAAAAGAAAACTTCGACCAATTAGGTTTTAAGGACCCCAAAAATAGCAAATACGAAAGAGACGCATTCGGGTCTACACCGGTTTCTTCCGGTTGACCGTCGCACGATATAAATAAAGCATTGTCCCTATTTGTCAAAACGGAAGTTTAAGTCTTAGAAGCCGTGCCAAGAGATGTTGTCTAGTGGGCTTTGCATACCGAGTTTCCATGGAACGGAGAAAATCTACAAGTTGCAGAAGCAGTATCTGCTTCAGCTAAAAGAATTGAGAAAGAAATGGTATGGAAAGCTGTGAACAAGACTGGAGGAGCCCCAGGTGTTGCTGCAGGCATTGAAATAATCAGACTTGACAAATCAGATCATAAAAGAAGAGGTATCCCGAAAGACTGAGAACGTTGTACAATTATGAATTGTTACAAGGGTAAAGTGTTAGCACTGGATAGAGGTAATTACATTATTAACAAGCCACGCATGCATGGTCTCCCTCTGTATGTGATTCGATGTGGCAAGTGTAAAATGCAATAAATTTGGGCAATTTGGGGCATTTTTGACCTCCTGGGGGCACGAACCAGAATTTTTCTGAGGTCAAGGATGCTCATTTTATATCCAGAACAATTGCCTCTACATTTTGGCCAAGTTTCAGAAAAATTGAATGGATGGATCAAACGTTATGGGAGAAAAGGGTCATTTTTTGCCATTTCGGGGGCTTTTGACCCCCTGGGGGCGCGAATCAGATTTTTTCCAAGGTCAGCGATACTTATTTTCTATTAGGAACAATTGCCTCCATATTTTGACCAAGTTTCAGAGAAATTGAATGGATGGATGAAAAGTTATGCAGCAAAAAATGTCATTTTTTTCCATTTCGGGGCCCTTTTGACCCGCTGGGAGGCCAACCAGATTTTTTATTCCAAAATCGGAGAATGTCACTTTCTAACCTGACCAAAGTTACAACTTCATGCAAAATTTCAGAGAAATTCAATTGATGGTTGCGGAGAAAAATCCGGACAGACGGACGGACATGCCTCAAAACATAAGTCCCCCGATTTTATAAATCGGGGGACCAATTATAAATTGCTACAAGAGTAAAGTGTTAGCACTGGATGGAGGTAATTACATTATAATTAGAGGTAATTACATTATAATTAGAGGTAATTACATTATAATTAGAGGTAATTACATTATAATTAGAGGTAATTACATTATAATTATGGATCAGGTGCTGAAAGCGATTGAGATGATAATTAAGCAGTAAATAAGAAGTCAAATAAGCAAAGATGAAATGAAGTTTGGTTTTATGAATTTAATAGAAGCTTAAAAGAAATGAATTATGTAAATTGCAAAACCCGTCTGCTGTCTGAGCGTGTTTTGGTAACAGTATATAAAGAAGTTGAAAGAGTATTAGTTTAAGTGAGATTCTTAACACTTTGTCTGTTCTAGTCGCAGTCTCGTCTTGAAATTTCTTTCTACTTTGTTTATATGTTATCTGATGTTATTTAATGTTATCTAATCTAATCTAAATTAATTAATAGTTTCCTAATTCTAAAGGTATACAAAGATTATGAACGCTGACTTGAAAAAATTAATTAAATGGTAATTACCTGCCCCCCACCCCCTCTCTTACGTTTACAAAAATCCTCGCTGACGGACAGACAGACAGACAGACAGAGAACGTGCTCGTTATATTATAAGGCAAATACCATTGGTGCTATATTTATCCTGAGACAAATCCAAGACAAGTACCTTGGTAAGAGGAAGAACCTGTATTTTGCTTTGATGGATCTGGAGAAGGCTTTTGACAGTGCCGAGATATGTTTGATAGACTTTGCATAAATTAGGGGTAAATGCGTTGTTGGTGAAGGTTGTTCAAGCAATGGACATACATGAATGCTCAATTGTGTTAGAATGAACAGTTTTAATGCTAAGATGGGAGTACATCAGGGATGTGTACTGAGTTTGGTACTTTTAAAAGAGCAAGCCATTTCTTTTTTCAGATATACAACAAAGGGATGGCCAAAAGAATAAAGTATTCAGGATAGCTAAACAGATAGCAAAGAGAAATATGAATATTGTTGGAGATAAATGCATTCGAAATGATAATGGGGTGTTTACAACAAATGAACAGGACAAGAGATATGTTTGGAAATGCCACTATGAGAACTTGTTAAACACTGAATTTTCATGGAATCGAAAAAATCTAGAAGTTGCGGAAGCAGTATCTGGTCCAGCTATAAGAATTGCTGGTGTGAGAGCATAAATTAGGAATGGGTGGAGTACGTTCAAGGAACTTCTGCCATTACTAACCAGCAGAGTGTTACCATTGTCAACTAAGGGACGAGTCTATCTGGCATTTGTGTGATGTCTGGAAGTGAACCTGGTTAGTGAGAGTTGAGGATATGTGTTGCATGGAGAGAAATCATATAAGAACGATATGATGGATGTGTAATGTAAGTCTTAAAGACAGGCCTAGATCTGCAGACCTCAAAATATTACATCTGGACAGTATAGGGGTCTGTGTGCAGAACAGGAGACTTTGTTGATTTGGTCGCATTGAAAGAATGAATGTGAGTTTTTGAGTTTGTAGATGTAGAACAGCTAGTTGGAAGGGTAAGGCCAAGGAAGAGATAGGAGGAAGTGATAAGGATGGATTTGAGGGAAAGAAGGAATAAAGACTTGGTCAGAGATAGGTTAGTTTTGAAGTGAATTTCTAAAAACCGCCCAACACATGCCAGTATGTTAAACCGAATATATCTCTGTTGTAAAAAAGAAGAATTTTCTTAAAAGAACAGGTTTTATTCCCTTTTTTAATTATATTATTTATTCTTTCAGATTCTTCAACTTTGCGTTAGCCAAGGCTTCACCAGGAATAAGATTAAATCTGTGTCCACTCGACATATCTACAACAGTCCCATCCACATCAGTTGTACCAGCAAGTAAGTATCAAGAATTTTTCCACTTAAAATTTAAAAATCGTTTTCTAGAGTTGGGCTCTCAACCTTGTCATGTTGCTGTCATCATTATAAAAACATGAAAATTCACAAATTGTTATTCATAGCTTGGTTGTTGATCGTTTCTTCTAAACCTGTCTCCACTGTAATCCTCTGACCAAGCGAACGACGTCTTGTTTTTCGTTCTATTTTCTTGTTTTCCTTTTTTCCCTCTTTTCTTGTTTTCCTCTTTTTCCTCTTTTTTGTTTTCCTTTTTTTCCTCTTTTCTTGTTTTCCTCTTTTTCCTCTTTTGTTTTCCTCTTTTTCCTCTTTTGTTTTCCTCTTTTTCCTCTTTTTTGTTTTCCTCTTTTTCCTCTTTTCTTGTTTTCTTTTTTTTCCTCTTTTCTTGTTTTCCTCTTTTTCCTCTTTTCTTTTCCTTTTTTTCCTCTTTTCTTGTTTTCCTCTTTTGTTTTCCTCTTTTTCCTCTTTTCTTGTTTTCCTCTTTTTCCTCTTTTTTTGTTTTCCTTTTTTCCTCTTTTTTTGTTTTCCTTTTTTCCTCTTTTCTTGTTTTCCTTTTTTTCTCTCTTTTCTTGTTTTCTTTTTCTTTTTATTCTGTTTTTTTCCTCTTTTTTCTTTTCACTTTTTTTCTTTTCGTTTTCATTTTTTTTTCAAAATAAATGTTTGGACTATCAGTAGCAAGTCAACAATTACACTTTGTATTAAAAATAAAAAACAAACTATTTCTTTTTGTAGCACCACCTCCAACATTACCACCTGGTCAGTGTGCACTACCATTACAACCTACAGCGGCTGACCCCTCCACTGCCACTGGTCACAGATTTGGAACCACTTCTAACACAAGTCGATGGGAAATCAGTCTGGCAAACAAAGGGAGGTAAGTCTGAATGTATTTATTACTTCTGTCACAGGCGTATTTTATTTTGTCAGCCAATAAGAGCTCTTGTAACATTCATATTGTCTTGAAGGGTGGATGATTAGTTCACTGGACTTTACTCATTCCTTTGAATTTGGAATGGCTTCTGCTTCAGTCCTCAACATTGGAACTAACTCTCACTCTTTAAGGACAGGATTCCTCATTCCTTAAAAAAAAGAAGCCACTTCTGTTCATTAAGAGTTGCTCCAGCTCTCTCTGTAGAAAGGGAGTCGCTTTTAAGAGCCTTTCAGTTCCAGACTCTTTTTAAAAAATGGTCACTCTTTAAAGAGCTAATCAGCTACCTCTAAAGAAAAAATAAAAAATAAAACGCTGCCCGACTCATGCCTCTTTGTTTTCCTTCATTTATAACTTACAAAAACTTTGTCTCTTTTCAGAAATAAGTTATCAATCAGCTTCCAGACGAAAAATCCCGACGGTATTTTGATGTACGCTGCAGACAAGACACACAATGACTTCATGAGTATTTTCCTAAAGAATGGTTATGTGCACTTCCATTTCAACTGCGGAAGTGGAACGGCCAGCATTGTCACTCCCAATACCTACGATGATGGCAAGTGGCACACGGTAAGTCAGGAGAAACCTTTTATTTTTACTGGTGCTCATCTTTAGTTTGCAAAGAATTTGGGTAACAGAGACAGAGAATCAGGAGAAAGGACCAAGCTGAACAAAAAGACAAACGTGCATTATCATTTACTCATCTTGGTTGTTATGTTCACAACGTTTTGGCCGATGTAACCTCCAACCTTCTTGAGATGCATCTTTTTGAAGTTGAGAACCTAACGGAATTTTGAATTGAATGAAAAGACGACCTTGTACCTCTCCCATAAAAGCTGTATGATTTGCCAAGTATTGTGGCTGTCTTATTAAAGATACATTGGACGTACATTTGTGACTATAAAAACACTTTATAAATGTTTTTATTTTTATTCAAAACACTTTCATCTGAAATGCGATGAATCTTGCCAGATTTGTGCATTTTATTCCAAAAATATTGTGTGTGTGTTTGTGTGTTCATATATAAATTTAAGTTCGCTCAAAGGTTTATATAGTAGCTCAATAGTGTATAATAAAATTAGAACTTTTAATTTAACATATAATCCCAGTTCATTCAAAAAAACTATTTACAAACAATTGTTTCTGCCCATTTCGTAAATATGCACATTTATAGTATGCACAATTTACCAAATATTCAAAGAGACTTCATCAGTGTATAAGACCAGTAAATAATAATTGAATGATTGAACAGAAGTAATAATTGAATGATTGAACAGAAGTAATAATTGAATGATTGAACAGAAGTAATAATTGAATGATTGAACAGAAGTAATAATTGAATGATTGAACAGAAGTAATAATTGAATGATTGAACAGAAGTAATAATTGAATGATTGAACAGAAGTAATAATTGAATAAAAGTTATGTATGTTTACACCGGAAGTGATTCATGAGATTGATGGATGGCGATATAATAGATCTGTACCCCTTAAGAGAAAGGAAAAAAGGAGTGAAAATGAAAAAAAAAAATTGGTAAAATAAAGACAATAACGGGTGATTGGAAATAATTATTCTCGTACGTGTGAATTTTGCCATGTGTTTTTTTGTTGTTGTTTTTTTTTTTTAGTAAAATATGAACGTTTTCATGGAAGAAAAAAACAAATATGGTGGACATAAACGAACTGTTAAATGCAAAAATCAGAGTCTAAGGAATGTTTCCCTTTGATTGGATTGCTAAAAAGAAGGACAAAGAATATAGAAATTAAATATGTATTAATAAAATGAATATTGGGTGCATCTTGGTTTTTTTTCTTCAGCCTGACTATGTAGAGTTATACACTGATGAAACCTCTGTGTGAATATTTGGTAAATTTTGTATACCATAAATATGTATATTTACGAAATGGTCAAACGCAATTGTTTGTAAATAATTTTTTTTTAATGAACTGGGATTATACAACAGAACAGGTTTGAATGTTATGCCAAATTCCTGTTAAGCGATCTAAAAATTGCAAAGAGCGTGAAAACGTGGTTATGCCATATTAAAAAAACAGTGAATTCTTTTAAGCTCTAACAAGGCATTGAGTACTGTATACTCTTGTATAATGAAAAACTCTAAGCCAGGCAAAAAGCTGATGTGCCCACACACACACATACACTGATGGCTGTGTGTATGTACATGTGTGGTTATAACAGGAAGTAGCAGTTGTGTGTGTGTATATATATATATATATATATATGTATATATATATATAGTGTGTGTGTGTAAAAGCTTTAGTTTACTGTTAGAATTAGCAGCAGATACTGACCTAGATTTACATGTGAATATATTTTCTTCAGTTTCAACAAAAAACTCCAAAGTCACACGTGTTTTATATTTTTCCTTGACTTGATTTAAAGCTTGCATTCCATTTTCCTTCCACATCATTCTCATGGACGACGGCACCGGGGGGGGGGGGCAGGGGGGACTCAAGCCCCCTCACTTTTTGACTTGCCCCCCCCCCTACTTTACGGTCATCAATAATTAAGTTATATATGCATGTGTTTAACCGCCCCCCCCCCCACTTTTTAGATAACTGTCCGCCGACCCTGATTCGACAATGAATGGATCAATAGGTTATTCAAACAACCCCAGTAATTTAACTATTATTTACCTCCCGCTTCCCACCAAGCTAAGTATATTTCTAAATTTTCAAATTGGTCAGCCATTTTACACTTTTTCTTTTTGTATTTCAGGTCCAAATATCTCGCAATGCCCAGAAAGGAACCATGGGTATTGACCAGGCCAAAGTTCTGAGAACTTCATCTCCTGGTCCTTCAAAATCTTTGGACGTTTCCAGGCCGTATTATTTTGGAGGCCTTCCTATAAAGCAGCAAAATTTGGCCAAAAAGAACTTGAATGTAAGCTCATCTTTAGTTTGTAGAAGAAAATTTGGGTAACAGAGAAAATACGGGGAAAGATCAAAGTTGAACAAATAGCATATTTAATACCTTTTTATACAAGAGACAAATTATGAAATGAAGGTGACAACTGAAAAATATATTTTTTACTTCTGTTAAGCTCCTGATTAATTTGGTTATTTGAAAATATTTTAAGCAATAGAAAGCTTAACAATGTAATTTAAGTAACTTTTTTAAATCCAAATTTTCAGTAAAAATTCCCTTCAGAGATATATAAAGAATTGTTTCATTTCCTGTAGTTTTGTTGTTGTCACAAAGTCATAACAGGCGCTTGTGAACCTGTTTCGATCCTTAAACATTTGAATGTGGGGTTGGCTTGCTGTATAGTTAAAAAGAAAAAAAGATACTAAAGCAAGGAGTATCCTATTTCTCATTCGACGCTCTTTCTGCAAACTTACTCCTGAAATATTTCTCCCACTTTATGTCGCCTTCGTCAGACCACTGTTAGAGTATGGTGCCCAGGCCTCTGCTCCATATCTAATACGTGATATCCAGTATCTGGGGGAGTTCAAAAACTGGCTACTCAAATGGTGCAGGGTCTATGGAGTGTGCCCTATGAAAGCCAACTCAAGAAACTTAACAATTTCTCCCTTGAACACCGCCGATTACGCAGTGATCTCATTTTGACCTACAATCTCCTCAATGATCATTATGATATACCTCAGGATCTATTATTCACTCTTGCACCAGAAAGAGGTCTACGCGGACATCATAAACTATTTCACCGCCAATTTCAATTGAACCTGATGAGGGCCGCTTTCCCTATCAGAATCCCTGGACCTTGGAATAGTCTTCCAAGGGAGGTAATAAATGCGCTAACAATGCAGCAATTAAAGGTGAATTTTTACAGGTGCTGGGCTACTGTATCCCCTTTCTGTGTAAATTTCTAACACCCTTTCTTTACATCGCAAGCATGCTTGTTTTATATTTTGCCAAATTTATTGAATTGAAATTGAATAAAATTACATTGTTAACGTCTTCTATTGGTTAAAATAATTTAAAAAATAAAAACAATTCTTAAAAAACATTATTATCTCTAATTATAGTTCTTTGTTTGCTAAACTCTCTTCACCTATTTGTTTCATTTGTCCAGAACATTAACATGCAATACGTGGGTTGCATAAGAAAAATAGAAATCCAGAAGAAACCTGTGACCGAAGATACTGGAGAAATGTTTGGTATTGAGCCGTGTTCCAGCCTTGCTGAATTCGGTACTTTCTTTGGTCAAGGAGGAGGATTTGTCCAGATATGTAAGTAGTGAATATTATTTTCAACTTTGTCAAGAATAATGTGTATCTAATCGAATTTATAACTTTGTTTGTGTACTGTCTAGCGTCCACACCGTTAGACCAATCATCACCAAACTTGGTCAAACTATCGTTTATGGTATAACTTTGGTTCTGTTCATCGTAGAGACTCATTACTTGGCCCATATTGTAGCCAATGAAGTCCCACATCTGAACAAGTTTGTTCAAGTTTGATATTTTGACGTAATTTCAACTTATGTTGTCAGGCAGAGATATGCAGTCTAACAATTGATTTATGTTTCTTGATTTTTAAATTTGATTGATTAAAGAAAAGGCTAATATATTGTAAATGCTCTAGGAAAATAGAAGTTAGAACGTGGAAAACACAGAGCAGATGATCCTGTCCCGATCGTATATCTATCACACAAAACTCACTCGCTCTTTGGTCCGTAAAAAAAAGACTAATATATTGTAGACCCTAAATTGAATCCTGGTTTAGTGGGTTAAATTTTTCTTGATTCCATTTCCACTTTTGGTAAATTCTATCCCCTCCCCCGGTTTTTACTGCATCTTTGACTGGGGTTGCAGAATATAATGACTGCACTTGTGCATAAAGCCCTCTCAAGGAAAATAGGAGCTAGAATGTTTAGCTTGTCTGACAAATTTTCCGACTTCCAAATGAAAACACACTCCTATTAAGTGGTAATTTCATTTTGAAAAAGAAGTTTACCTCGAAAATTTAAAGAATATGACACCATCCATACCGTCCTGGTTCGACACATTTCTTGTTCATATGTTGGTAAATAAATATTTGATTGAAAATTATTGAATTCTTCAATAAAGGAGCTGATTGAGAAAGTTGTAACAAACAATATTATTTTTTAAGTATATTTGATTTTTTAACATATTTTTTAAGCATATTTTTTAAGTATATATAATTAATTTAGTATATTTTACTTTTTAAGTATATTTTTAAAGATTTTTTCGTATATTTTAAAAATTAAAAAAAAAATGATTTATTATTTTTTAATATTTGTTTTACTTTAATAGACAAAAAGTTCTCAATAGGCACAGACCTTGAATTCTCACTAGACGTGAAGCCACGTACGATGTCTGGTGTTATAGCATCTGTTTACAACAAGGATTTCTTGCTTTTGGAATTGGTGGATGGAGAGGTGAGTGCACGGGCGTCTTTTTTATGGGTGGATTAAGGGTAGATATGCTGTAAAGCAAACCAAATTCAAATCATGGATCTCAGCTGCGCATGAAAAGTGTTTTATTCTTAAGAAGAAAACCGTTTGAAGGCAAGCATAGGAATTTCACGCTTGAAATAAAAAAACATTATCTAAGAAAAGTATTCCTCCGTCAAACTCTTTAAACTGATACAAAATAATAAAAATAAAAAGTGAAAAAATAGTTTTAATCTATTTTTCTTAGTCGTTATCAAACAGTTTAAAATAAATTTGAAATCGCCATCTTGTTTTTTCTTCCTTTCCTTCTCATTTCTCTTAAAGCCAAACCAATCCAATTGTATTTCAGGAGGAATTTGAATACATAAAACATGATACAGATGGATCCAAAGAATCGAATAGAGTTAGGTGTGCGGCTGTCTTAAATAAGACAGAAATACAATATAGAATACCTGACAGTGCATCAATTTTCAGCGCAGAAGCTGCAGCCATAAACTTGGCTTTAAAGATAATAGAAGGTAGTAGCACTGATAGATTTATCATCTTCTCTGACTCCCTATCTGTGATCACAGCAATGAAAAATAAAAATCTAAATAATCCGTTAATCGTGAAAATCTTAAATAAGATCACCAATATTTACAACAACAAAAAATGTAAACTCAAATTATGCTGGATACAGCACCATGTCGGCATTCGGGGCAATGAAAGAGCGGATAAAGCCGCAAAAGAATCCTTAAATATGACACAGACAAATACCAGGATCCCATACACTGATCTTCGACCTTCTATTAACAAGATAACCAAACAAAAATGACAAGAATGTTGGGATGAGTGTCAAAATAACAAATTATATAAGATTTGGCCAACTATAGATGAGTGGCCCCTGGAATATAGAAAAGTAAGGAGAGAAGAGGTTATAATAACCAGACTTCATATAGGACACACGCATATCACTCATAAGCACTTATTGGAAGGAGAGGAGTCTCCAATGTGCATAGCATGTCAACAAGCTTACACAGTCAAACATATAGTAATAGACTGTCAAGATCTGCAGCAAACCCGAAACAAGTATTATGACTCCCAAAATTTAAAAAACTTGTTTGAAAACATAAATATAACGAAAATTTTAGACTTCATCAAGGAAGTTGGACTGTTCCAAAAAATCTGATTGCAAGTTCTTCATTTCACTTTTCGTTGTCTCTCAAGACAATGTGAAAACATTGAATTGTATTTGACAACTTTATTCGGCATTACATAACCCATAGTTGGTTGCTATGCCGTAAAACAAACCAAACCAAACCAAACCATCTATTAAATTTAATTTCTCATTTCATTTCTCACGTCTAAATTTTCGCTTGTAAAAATTTCAACAAAAAAATGACATCTTCACCAAAAGACGAAATATTAAAACTGTAAGAGTAAATTTGCTTGTATTGCTTTGGCATATCTGCATCTTCCACTCATCTTTCATACATTTTGTCGCATTTTATCCAAACTTTTCTAAATATCTCTATATAAAGTTAGGTATGTGTATATGTTTATATATTTCCGTGTTTAGGATTCACTCCTAAACTAATTAATCGATCATTATGTATTTTGAAACACAGCTGCTAGGCGTAAGGGTCAAAATGTGAAATATATTTGGTTTAATTTACTGAAATTTAAACAAGTAGACATAAATTAATAAATATACCCAAAATCTCACTTCAGACGGTTTTTTAAATGGCTTTAGAGGGAACAATATGGGAACAACCTCCCATTTAAAAATTAAAATATTTCAGATCTGCATTAAATTTGATCCATAGTCATTAGACACAAATTAAGCAAGATTCCTTGAATTTTCTTAAGACCCCTTAAGATTAAGCCTTAAATTTGAGATATCTTTAGAATTAAAATCACATAATAGATTTTAATCAACATTAGAATAAGTATTCTAGATATTTGCATGAAATATAGACTCTGAAGACAGGATATTCATGTGGCAACTTGAATTTGTTCAAGTATGCTCTAAATTTTTTCCAGAAACATGTGTAAGATAACTTTTGCTCCGAAATTGACATTAAATCATAGTATGATATAATCCTGATGTGTCATTTTATTTATAGCAAATCTATTGCAATTTTTTACATAACTCTTGAAAGATTTGAACATTGAGCTTCATTTTGCTTTGGAAATTGATTCTCATAAGAATCTATCTGAACTATATAAAAGAATTGTTTTGTTTTTTTTAGATTATCACACGCACGCACACATATGTATGTGTATATACATTTTTTTTTCAAAAAAAAAAAAAAGAATATTAAAAATATTTTCAAGGATATCAGGAATAATTCCTAATATGATAACTTATGCTCAATATTGGGAATAAAGTATTATTATAGTTAAATGAGATTGAAAATAACCAAAATATTTTTACAGACTGAACATATTTTCATAATATGCAACAAAGCAGATGAGAGTTCTTTAAATTCAAACTTTTCAAAGAAAAAAAATTCTTCTCATCAGAAGGTTAAGGTAACTTTGGAAATGATCAAAATTAGCTTCAATTATTTTTTTGAAAATTATATAAATCATTAAAGCAGTTTTTAGGAATGACAAATTCCGTTTGAAGATAAACTATAAACATTATAAAGGCTGAAACAGAATAAACATTATAATTCTAAAGAACAAAAATAGTTAGAAATTGACATATCTATATATATCTATATATATATATATATATATATATATACAGGGTGGGCCAAAATAAGGGTCCTATCTTTAAATTTGAATAACTTGAATTTGAATAACTTGCACAAAATAAAAGTTAAACTCACCAAACTTTATGTGTGTGTAGACTGACCCTTCCGAGATTTTTTGAAATAAACAAAACACATTTTAGCCGAAAAACACTTCTTAAAACTTACAAAAACTAAAGTATTGTTTTTTACACTGTTTTGAGTTTTTTAAGCAAAAATAATGTTTTCTAAATGAGGGTACGTTCCTTAGGGCTAATACGGCTCATGCTTGCTTCGGAAGGGGTCCTTTACTTATTCTAAATAAAAAATCAAAAAAAATCAATAAATAAAAAAGTTATGAATTTTTAAAAATAGGACCCTTATTTTTGCCCACCCTGTATATATTTATTTTAATTTTATAAAGTCTAACTGCTTTCAGAGAATGATGCATAAATCTCCTTGTTAGGTCTGTACCTGATATTTCCCAGTTCTTTACTGTATTTTTTTCTTTTAATTTCAGGTTCAAATCACATTTGACAATGGGGCAGGCACTTTCACAGCAACAAGCCAACCTCAGTTTAACAATGAAATATGCAATGGAAGGTGGCATCATATCAAAGGTACGTATGGAGGACCCCGGGAGTATTACCATTGATCCTAAAGAATTACCGTTTTCCAAAATCACTGGAAGCGGCATAACATAAACTCAGAAGGGTTGATATATCGTTATTAGGTAAAGCCTAACGAACAAAGGGACACAACTTTTTGTTACCGATAAATAGTTATGCCCCTTGTCATGCCAGACTCTATCACAAAATGGCGTGATAGCTTTAGGCAGATTATATATCCAGATTATATTATATATATTCTTCCAGATTATATTATATATATTGTGTGTATTTAGGTAGCATATTTTCATTTAGGCAAATACGGAGTGTTTTTGCTTGATAAGACTTTTTTTTTTCAATTTTTCGAATGGTCCATTTAGTATTTTGATCAAATTGCTGTAAAAGTTCCGTGGGTTTCTTGTTCCATTTTCTTTCCTTTTTCGTGAGTACTTTCGATTTGATTCGTCAAATCATCTCCGGCGGTGTTAGTCTTAGCGTCTATAATATTAAGATGTTACATGAGAGCGTGATTACGTTCTAAGAGCATGCAAGATTCAAAAGTGTGATTGCTTAACCGCTAAGAATTTAATTACGTTCTAAATGCGTTCAAGATTCAAACGTATAATTGCTTAATGGCTAAGAATTTGGTAACGTTAATTACTATGCTAAACACTTTAAAATATTGTGACTAGTTTCGTAATTCACATTATTGATTGTGGGATGTTTTGTTTTTATGTAGAGGGCTTCAAACAATTTTAATCTTTTGATATTGGTATCGTGGTGTATTATTTTAGTATTGTTAACTAGTATGTGTCTATATTGAGAAGGGAGCAGTCATGTGTTCTTAGGTGTTGGCAAATGGAACTAGTGTCAGAGAGATGTAAGGTGAGTCTTTGGGAAAGTGTAAGAATTAGTTTTATTATTATTATTATTTATTATTATTGTCGGAGATACATTCTCCCATGGAACATTTAAACTGATATATTACATTGGTTCTTCCTAATATATTTTGTGTCTGAGAAGTGTTATTTTTAACTACACGGTTCGATAGAGGATGGTATTATGACCACAGATCAGATGCTATACTATACCCCAAAAGGAGGAGGTAATGCCTGGAAGTATGGTGTCATGACAACAGAACAGAAACTACACTAACCCCCTCCTTCTCCAGTTGAGCATTAAAAGATAGTACACTAGTTTGAAATAGTCTAGTATACTCAATTGATCATCAAAAAATATTACAATTTATAGAAGTAATAGTTCTGTAGTTTAAGCTTCAGACACAGATACCAAATCTCCATTAGTAATATGTGTGTGATTATATAAAGGAGTAAATATGAAATAAAAATTCAGACAAAATGTAAAATTGGTTTATGGAAATGTGGATAAGCAAGTTAACATGCTAGTAGAAATAAGGACACAAACTCATCATTAAAACTGGACCAAAATATTTTGGTCGATGACATTTTACCACACGAATATAGTCGAACCCATTGACCGAAATATCTTGGTCCAGCTGTAATGATGTTTGTGTCCTTAATTCTACTAGCATGTTAACTTGCTTATCGATATTTCCATAAACCAATTTTCCACACACACACACACATATATATATATATATATATATATATATAATTGAATGAGATATTAATCCGATTTTATTAAAGTTCAAAAACAAGGAGTGATACTGCGTCCTTAACTCATGAGTTTTCAAAGAAAATCTTCTCCTCAGAGGACCATTACCGCAATGACATTACTGCAGGTGATAAAAATTAAGCTTTGAAAATATATAAAAATTATATTAAAAAATACATTAAAATACATATAAAACATTAAAACTCATGAGTTAAGGACGCAGTATCACTCCTTGTTTTTGAACTTTAATAAAATCTGATTAATTTCTCACTTTATTATGTCATTCAATTAATATTATTGCTCTATACAGTATATTGAGCTTTGTTTTTATCATGATAGTCTACTGGCTAGATATTATTTATATATTTAAAGTAATATATATATATATATATATATATATATATATATATTAGTGTGTGTGTGTATTTTATATCATAGATACTTTCTTGAACATCGCTAATGTACAATTAGTTTCAAAATACTGTATTCCAAGAAAACCAGTGGACAAACCTGATCTTTTTTATTCAATCCATTTGGGGAATTTTTTCCATTTTTAATATTTATGATTTTCCACACTTGACTTTTTATTCTTTTACTTTTATTTTGTGTTCAATTGGTGAGACGAAAGTCAGAATAAAGTCCATTCTTTACAAATGTTTTTTGGTTTTCTTCCCTTGCAGTTATCAAAGCGAAACATCTCGTCTTCTTGGAAGTAAATGGCGTCCAATCTGTTGTGGGCAAAGGCAAACTCGGAGCATCTTCGGCCGATACGAAACATCCATTTTATATTGGAGGAATTCCAGGTACTTTTCGATTTTAAACATTTCATGTGATTCTATAAAATAATACCAGCATAAAAATATTCCATAAAAATTAGTATTTATATAATAAAACACTAAGGAATTTCTTATTAATATGTATGTTATCACTCTCCACTCTCTTTTTAAGAGATAGGATTGCCTGATTCGCAGAAGATTGTTACATCTTGATGTTTATACGTTTCGATTCAATTACAACTCGGAAAAATGAAAGAAAGTACGAAGTAGAACCTTTTAACAGATTTATTTAACAAACACACTGAATAAATTAGAATGTAGAAAAATAGCTGAACGCGAGATGCTTGTTTGATTGTGAGACCGTTCTGTTTACTTTTCACTGTTCGGCAGACGACTCTTTAATGAAAGGCCGATAACTCCTACGTTTTGTTAGGTTACCCTAAGAAAGATGCAGTGAAAAAAAATAAGTAATTTTTTACAGTTCATTTAATGTCACTTATGTCAAAAGTGAAACTCAAGCTAACATAAACTTTTTTGACTTTCCAGCTATGATTAAAGTTTGTATGTGTTCTGTTCAAAGATAGTATTATAATATTGTTGGGTCTGTGTCTGTACCGGACATCCATAGAATGGAAATGTTACATACTCCTACGATAATTTTAGACATATGTTTCGGTTAGAATAAGATGGTGCAATAATATCGTTGAGTCTGCGATCACACTGGACGTCCATAGAATGGAAATATTTTGAAGCACGGCAGGAATATACAACATATGAAATATACAACTGTGGAATTTCCACAGGTATCGCTAGTCTATATGATAATACGCTAAGGTACTTCATGTTCATACACATGCTATCACCTTTCACCACACATTTTACAAAATTGAGGTGTAAAGATTGTCATTGGTAATTAATCAGATGTCGCTAAGGTAAAATATTCTGACTTTACTTATTTTAAAATGAACTGTTCCTAAATCGAATTCTATCGTCCCATCGACTAAAAGAGTACAATTTTAAATAAAAAATCTTTAAAAATGACATTTAAATCAAAATTTTATTTTTTAAATTTAAATAAAAATAGATTTCTAAAACGATTTTTTTAATCAAAAAGGTTTTTAAAAAGTGTCAGTTTTATTTTAAAACAAAACAATTTAAAATCAAAACAGTTAAAAAAATACAAATTTAAAAACCCACAACTTTTTTAATCAAAATATTTTTTTAATGTTTTGATTATAAACATTTTATTTAAATCAAAACATTTGTCTTATTCAAATCAAAACATTTGTTTTATTCAAATCAAACATTTTATTTAGATCAAAATATTTTTTATATATCTAGATCAAACCATTTTTTTCTTTTTAAGTTTTATTTAAATCAAAACATTTGTTCTATTTAAATCAAAACATTTGTCTTATTCAAATCAAAACATTTTATTTAGATCAAAATATTTTTTATATATCTAGATCAAACCATTTTAATCAAAATATTTTTTAATGTTTTGATTTAAAAAAAAATTATTTAAATCAAAACATTTGTCTTATTTAAATCAAAACATTTGTCTTATTTAAATCAAAACATTTGTCTTATTCAAATCAAAACATTTGTCTTATTCAAATCAAAACATTTGTCTTATCTAAATCAAAACATTTGTCTTATTCAAATCAAAACATTTGTCTTATTCAAATCAAAACATTTGTCTTATCTAAATCAAAACATTTGTCTTATCTAAATCAAAACATTTGTCTTATTTAAATCAAAACATTTTATTTAGATCAAAATATTTTTTATATATCTAGATCAAACCATTTTTTTTTAAAAAAGTTTTATTTAAATCAAAACTTTTTTCTAATTACAGAGGATGGCAAGCATAGAGCCGTGAAGAGCGCTGAGCCATATGTTGGTTGTATCCGAAACTTGAAGATCAGAGACAAATCTGTCTCTTTGGTTGGTAAAATGTCAGCTGGAAATGTCCGTTTTGGATCTTGCTCAACAATCTGATTTTGGCTTTTGGAAAAACACGGATTTTGAAGAACGACCATTTTTGTCTTCACTCAGAACTTGTCTTGAATGTGCGTCAGTTAATGTCACCCCCAAGAAATGATCTTCCGTTTTTATAGTTTTAAAATTTGAAACAATTCTTATGCAAGTCAAGTTATTACACGTTACAAAAAAGATTCTAGCTGTTCATGAAATACTTTAAATATTACAGAAAGATGACAATTTTATAAAATAATCTTTTTAATTGAATTTTTTATTTTTTGCTACTTTTAACTTTTGGGTTAGAAACTTTCAGATTTTTAAACAGAATAATTTTACGTAAATTTTTATAAGATAAAATATTTTGAAATGAAAAGGTTTTAATTTTGCTAGTCTCTCACAATATAGAGGGTGTGGGGGAGCAAGTCTTTTGGAGTTAACATTAACTTCAAGGGAATCCTAAAAAATACTGCGCGGCACTATTTCAAAACAGCTATTGAGCATGAAGGAATGTTTTTTTCTCCTCTGGAACAAATAAATTTGCAGAAAAATAAAAATAACCAGTGTATGGTTTTAATATTTTACACGGGTTTACATGCTGCTTGGACATAGCATAGAAGGGCCATCTTCAAAATGAGTGATACATTATGGTCATAAAGAAAAAAATTTTTAAAACTTTTATACGAACTTATCACTCCTCCAAAATAGATAATTTTAATTGTTCTGAATAAATAAAATCAAAAAAATGTTTTTAATTCCTTCATGATAAATTTGATTCATGATAATTTTTTTTATTCAATTAAATGAATTTTTTTTTTTTTTTTTGTTAAAAATAGATTGAATATAATTGTTTTATACGATAGGTTGTTTTGAAATAGTGCCGAGCAGTATTCTTTTTAGGATTCCCCTGAAGTTAATGTTAACTATATTTTAGGACAGAAGATTTGCTTTTCGTTTCTTGGTCTTTATGGTGTCCATTTGTTTTTTAAAATATTATCTGAGTGATTCCCTTGTGTTTTCCTTGTGTTCATGTTAATTCCTACAATAATCCAGGAATACAATAGCGTAAGAAACTTGTGATTCTAAAACTGTAACAGTTAAAAATGTCTTAGGCTTATCATTTTTACTAGATTAGTTTAAGAGTAATTATAAAAGAAAAATTAAAGTTTAATTAAAAAAATAAAGTTTAATTAAAAAAATAAATCAATAAAGTTTAATTAAAAAAATAAAGTTCAATTAAAAAAAATTTATTTTAATAGAATAAAACTAGAAAGACAAATTAGAAAAAAAACAACTAATTTGTTTTAGGCAATTACATGTCAAAAGCCTGAAAAATTGGTGGTGAAAACAAATTAAAAACCAATATTTTAGACCTTAGAGTTAAGGGATCACTTCCACATATAAATTTAACGTAAAATGATCACCTACTTCCAGACCAAATAGAAAATTTAAGGACCGCTCCTTAAAAACGCTATCTGGTTCGGAAGTGGTTGGTCATTTTACGTTTAATTTATATGCAAAAGTAGTCCCCCCATTTTCAGGTCTAAAATATATATATATTTTTTTGTTTTTTACTGTATACTCTTTCAGGCTGTTTACATGTAATCGTCTAAAAAAAAGAATCACATTTTTATTTTTAAGAGAATTAGCATAAGGTGCAAAGCTCTGATAATATATATATTTTTTTTAATCTTAAAAGTAATGTCTACAAAATAATTATTTAGACTTAAAAATTCCTGGATATTTTATTGTAGAAATTTTATCTTAATAAAAAAAGTAAATTTGGACTAAACAAAACCCTTTTAGCCTATTATTACTGGTGTTTGAAATTGGACCATTAAAAAAAACTTATGTCATAGTGATCCATTTTTAGAGTATATCCAGAAACGATTTATTAATGCAGGTTAATACCAAGTCTTAGAAATTTGTGATTTTTTGTGCAATAAAAGGGAGATAATCGATCTGTGCAACAAAGGGAGATAAGCAAACGAAAAAACAATCGACAATGGAATAAATCTTTGCACTATATCTGATTTTCTTAATGAATAAGAGTTAAAATAATCAAAAAGACGTTTAAATTACAATATGAATAATACCAATGATTACGAACTCCATTTTGAAGAATCTCCATCTGCGAAAGAATACCTGTTGCAAGCAAATCTACTTTTTTTATTGACATGAAATAAAACCCTTTCCTTCAACTGCGTTTTTGTGTTTCAATCTTTTGCACTTCTTGAACTGGAAATCAACACTAAAAAAAAACGTTGACGCTTCTTGATATACCAATCCTCGGGAACTACAGTAACTAATCTTCTTCTTCATCATCATATTTGGTGTAACGTCTGGTTTACATGCTGGCATGCATTGGACGGCTTTAAGAAATTGAACTCCAATTAATCTATTCCTGGCCAGGTTTTTATTTTCCCCTCGGGTCCATTTTTATCACTTCCTTCCATATTACTATTCCCCTGTGAACTGAACCTTCTACCTCAACTGTTCTACATCTACTGTCCCCTACAACTCTCATCCATTCTTTCAACATGGCCAAACCACCGGAGTCTTCTGTTCTGCACACATCTCCCTACTCAGGGATGTGAGTGGCCAATGGCAATAAAAGCTTAAATCGAGATGAGTTTCCTCCTCCTGACCGAGGACAGAACAAATACTACACTTTGATCCTAGTCTAGAGGCAATTTTCAAATTTTAATTCCTGATACGAGTTCGTAAGGCAGCAATTTTGACGATATTCGACAAGAGACGATAATTCGTGATGCAAAGACAATCAAAATCCAGGATCAGGGTCAAGACCCCAAGTACTGATTCACTTAATAATTTAGAAGTGACCGCTAACCCCTTAGATAGTGTCTCTATTTTATTCTATTACGAATTATAAATCTAAAATAGGTATGCATACATGTGTATATAATAAATGTCTAATATTGATTTAATAACTGATAAATAATTAATTAAATGATAAAAAAAAGATGATTACAAGTACATTTTATTTTTGAATTATTATTTTTGAAGCCAATCACAATGCAAGAAATGGAAATATATCAGTGTTGAGAAGGAAGATAAAAACAAGTGATTTAAAAAAAAATGTTTTTCTTTAGTAAATTTTACTTGATTAGTCAACTTCTACACAGTGATCTAATGTGGGTGACCGTGTTCCATAATATTTTGAGGGAAGACCTCTTTATCAAATGATAGATGTTTCAGATCTCCTGAAACTCGTGTGAACCGGTAATGTTGTTTTTATGGTTATCCCGCAGTAAATATCAATGGGACTTGCAGCAAATAGAATAAAAATTAATAACACATTAAATAATTTTTAAATAAGTAAATAAATTACATTTTCAAATAAATGTAACTAGAACCACTTCATCAGTTAGAAAAAAAATTTAATTTAATTGTTTATTCCATTTGCTGCAAGTCACGTTGACATTTAAAAATATTACCAGTCCACATGAATTTCAGATTTGAAACACCTATAGAAGATATAATTAAAATATATATATATATATATATATATATTTATTTAAAATTGAAATGAAATGTACAAAGGGGTATCTTTTTTTTTTTTTTTTGTACTCTTGTTCACTCCAAACAAGGCACATTGTCACTTGGGCGTGAGGGGCTACTATTAGGGACCACGCCTACAGGGACACTCTAAGTAGGGAGTTGAGCAGCGAGATCTCTGTTCGCATTACATTTAAATTTCTGCATGTTAGTACAGTCAGGGAAACAGGAAGGGAATTCCAAAGTTTAGCAGTTCGAGGGAAGAAACTATTAGAGTAGAAAGCTTTGCTGGATCTGGGGACACCTAAAGTGAAGGGGTGGGATTTTGCTGCTTATGGAATTAGTCAAGGGATGCAAATAAATAAAAAAAATCTTTTAAAAATAGGCTTCCTTTACTCGGAAAGAATTATGATTTAGGTTTTCAGAAATTACTTCAACACAATTTTGTAAAATTAAAAATAAATTAGTAAAATTAATATAGAAATATGGTTAGAAATTCAGTTAACTTAGTATTAAACCAATTACTTTGTTGACCTTACTAGTTCGCTTATTTAATTGGAGGATTCTGGAAATAATTTAAATCAAATTAATGATGAGAAATGTTAACATTATTATAGCAGGTGCTCGACTGGGCTCCAATCTCTGGTCCCCCCCCCTCCCTATAAAACATTCACAGCAAAAACTCGTCTAGCTACAACCACTGTAAATAATTTTCCTATCTTCCTAAATGTATCTGGAGCTAAACGGAACTTCCATGAGCAGAGTTTCTTTCCAAGAACTTCCCGTCTGTAGAACACAACACCGTGGGGCTGCTTCCCAACTGACTACAACATGATCGTTTTCAAGAACAATGTTATCAAATTATTAAATCAAATTTTGCCCAGTTTCAACCATTGTTACCAATCCTCACGGTGTTGTCTCATTGTCCACCTGATAAACACTTATCCTCGAGTGGATTTTTGGCCTTGATAAGCGGTGACTCGTTAGTACATAAAAAACTAACTTGCAAATTTGGCTCAAGAAATTAAAACATTAAAATAATGGGTACATATATCGATCTTGACCCAGTTTTCGCGAGTTTCTTTTGATACGGTGCTGTGTCCTATGATTTTAAGTTATATTTTCAAGAAATTTTCTAAAAGAAACAAACAAAAAAACAAAACAAGCAAAACATAGCGAAGTTACTGTTATCAAATTTTTTTTTTTATTTTGATACGTTGCTGCGTCCTATAATTTGTAGTTATAGTTGCAAGAAATTTTTTAAACAACAAAACAAATAAAACAAGCAAAACAGAGCGAAATTACTGTTATCAAATAAATATTTTTAACCCTTAACCCTAAACCCCTAACCTTAACAAAAAAAACAAAACAAGCAAAAAATTATAATCATAGGACGCAGCACCGTATCAAAATTGTCGTCTGGTACAAATCAGCTCGTCATCTCTCGGGCGTTTGCGTTTGCGTAGGATAGCCGAACGCTTCCGACAAGAAACTCACGGAAACTGGGTCAAGATCGATATAAGTACCAAATAATGTTTTAAATTAATAATGGCGAAAAAAAGTAGTTCTCAATAAAATTCAACTTTGACTTTTTACAATATACTCAGTAAGTTATAATCCAAATAAAATTGATATTATAATACAGAACATATTCTTAAATAAATTTGGTTAGAATTTCCTGTCGAAATGAAATTTTCAACCACCGTCTCCAATCCTCAATGTGTTGTCTCACCGTCCACCTGACAAACTCATTAACCCTTATCCTCGAGTAGCCTTTGGGCCTTGATAAGGGGTGACTCATTAGTACTGAAAAATAACACTTGAAAACTAAAGGTCGTCGATCAAGGTGAAACCTAGAAACGGCCAGGCAGTTTTGCAACTTGGCTCTACTATTGGGGCAGGAATGTGGATAAAGTATTTTCTGAAAGTACTTAAATTATATATATTGTTCTGAAGAACATGGTGGCACAATCTACGAGAAGAACTGGCTATTCAAAATGAAATATTGATTTTGTAGGACGGAAGTCAAGAAATAGACCAACTTTATTTTATTATATATATATAAAAGGAACTTTCTCTTCCTGTCTCAATGTTTGCACGTTGGGGCAGGAATGTGGATAAAGTATTTTCTGAAAGTACTTAAATTATATATATTGTTCTGAAGAACGACGAGACACACACTTTGTGTTCAACAAGTTCCTTGGATACCATGCCTTTATGTATGTAAATTTTTGCTGTGGACTATGGCTTTGCACTCCGGCGGTTGACTCCACTAGAACTTCAAAATGACCCATAAGAAGATGAAGAAAAAGCACCAGAACACATGCGATTGGGTTATGGCTCAATCAGGAGCACAGGCATCGTTGCACACTTCCAGAACACGACAATTAATACTTATGGATAGTTAAAAAATCGAGTACCAATACTTAAGAGTTTCATAGGTGTGTGCGTGCATTTATTGCATTCTTCAATCTTCCCGGGCGACGGCTGGGTATAGGTCTCATTAAAAATCCAATAAAGTTCTAGCCTTTACATATTTTAAGATAAAACCTTCCATGAATAAGATAGAATTAGACTCCTCATAATTTACAAATCGATATTGTAGTCCATTTAGTCTTTAACTTTCTTTGAAGTTCCCGCCTTTCTGTTAAGAAGAGCAGAGACCAGAATAGACGTAAATAAGTCTGCCTACTTCAAACACAACTTCATTAAAATGCATGGGAGAATTGTGAAGGATTGCATATAATGCATACTTTTATGTCATAAAAAGAAGAGGAAGAGGTAAAAATAGGTTTCAAGGCTAAATAAGAAGGAAATCGTCTTCGAAATAAGTGTCTTATTCGAGAATGAATCATTTTATTTCTTTTTAACAACTTGCATCATAGGAATGGCTTTATTGTTCTACACTTATTAAAATGCACTGAAGCTTAAAAAAAAACAAATAAACTAGGATATTCTTTAAGATAAAACCTTGCATGAATAAGATAGAATTAGACTCCTCATAGTTTACAAATCGATATTGTAATCCATTATATATATTTTTCTGAAGAACATGGTGGCACAAGCCACGAGAAGAACTGGCTATTCAAAATGAAATATTGATTTTGTAGGACGGAAGCTATTAATGATAAAAGTCGAGAAATAGACCAACTTTATTTTATTATATATATATATATATAAAAGGAACTTTCTCTTCCTGTCTCAATGTGTGCACATCAGCTGCTGCTTTTCACATTGTTGGCCATGGTTATCGACATCGGTGCATATGTCTGGCTGGAGTTCAGGAAGGGTGGGTTCACGCAGCAGAGCTTTGATGTCGCTGTTGCCGTAGATCCCACTTTCATTTATCCATGTATTTTGGCCGCTTCTCCGGTACCCGTCCGTGTCTGTGAATTGGGAGATGCACTTTTTAAATGCAGCGGAATTGTCTGGAATAAAGACTTCCTGATCCTGAAAAAAAAAAAAATTGGCAAAGAATTATTTGTTTCAGGATTTTGGAGATGAGGATTGATAATTTGGATTATTTGGACTACTGTTCTCATCTTGGATGTTATTCTCACAATGTTTTGACCTTTTTCTGAGGTGCATCTTGTTGAACTTGATTTTGTAGGATGGAAGCTATTGATGATAAAAGTCGAGAAATAAACCAACTTTATTTTATTATATATATATATATATATATAAAAGTAACTGTATGGCATTTTGAACTTAATGTTTTATTTAATTCACAAAAATATCTATGTATATATACATTAATTAAACAAGTTCAAATATATTGATAAAATGAACTTAAACCAATATTTTTTTCAAAAGTGATCAATACAATGTAGAACTTTATAAATATACATTATATAAACATTTAGAATGGCCTACACAAATGCAATTACGTTTCAGCAAGCAATATGCTTCATCAGAGCCGAAAGATAATAATGAAAACAAAAATCTTGCAATGACTAAGCAGAAATTAGAGATTTGAGTTATTCATTCTCTCCCAAACCATTCTCTCTATGGGGGCAGAACCTCCCTTAAAATTTCAAATATATCCTATTTTGATAGAAATTTGAATCATATGTATAAAATGCTCCGGGGAAGACAATGGAAGTGGTCCCGAATCTCTACATACCCCCTTTAAGGGAGTTATCGAGGCAGAACCCCCCTTAAAACTTCAAATACATATATCCGATTTTAATGAAATTTAAACCAGAACCTCCCTTAAAATTTCAAATATATCCTATTTTGATAGAAATTTGAATCATATGTATAAAATGCTCCGGGGAAGACAATGGAAGTGGTCCCGAATCTCTACATACCCCCTTTAAGGGAGTTATCGAGGCAGAACCCCCCTTAAAACTTCAAATACATATATCCGATTTTAATGAAATTTAAACCATACGTATAAGACACTAATTCAGAGAGTTTTCCAAAATTTCAGTTTCTTCAGACTATATTAGGGAGCTAAATGGGGTTAGGTAATTGGGGGAGGGAGGCAGAAAAAAGAAAGTAATATGATGTTATGAGTATTTTATTTACCTCCTCTTTCCAGGAGGTTAGACACAAGGTCAGCACACAAGGATTAGCGCGCTCGGCATTCCCCAGTAGCAAAGAGAAGGTAAATTCTGACAGGGTGGTCCTCCTGAGATTGACAGAGCAGGGCCAGAAGCAACCACAACAGTCTACTCTCTGTCGGACTGATTGTCAAGACGTATCCCGACTGCTACGAACACCTACTCAAGCTGTTCTTCATTAAATCCAGAGCAACGTTGGAGTTTTCTGCTAGTTTATTATCATCATACCTCGTTTTCTCTCTGGTAAACCATGCGTGTGTGTTGTTATCCTCCTTGACTGAGGACCAACTTGTAGCTTTTATCAAAACCATCTCATACTTATTTCACTATTTAATGAATTATTATGAGTGGCATTTTTTTTGGGGGGGGGCACACCATACTTTAGTGTATTCTAAATCATAATATTATTTCTGAGACTATCTCAGCTGTCGTAACTTGTGTGCTTTGGTTTCTTATTTTATGGACAGGACACACCCACACCTAGTAGGATTCAGGATATTTTCTCCTGATTTGTTACTCATCTTAAAATCAGCTATTCGTTCCTCAACTCACGAGGGTAATTTTTTTTTAGTTTTTCTGAAACATCTGACATAAGGACAAACCTAGTTTGATACAAGGTCAGCCTATCTTTAAGCATATTTGCGTTCCTTATTTTATCGATATAGCACACTTTTACCTAGTATGATCCGGGAGGCTTTCTCCAGATGTGTTAACCTTTATAAAAAAACTAGTCATTAAAAATTAACAGTTCAAAGTGATGGATCTGCATCAAATCAATTTGTTAAATTTGTTGTTTTTAATTACTTACTTTTTTTTCTTTATAAGGATAAGGAGGTTTGTAATCGGTCTTATGAGTTGTTTCCAAATATCTTTTGTTGTGGTCGGGTGGGTGTCTGGGAAGGACACAGTCAAAGACATTTGGACTTTAGAAAAAAAGAAAGAAAAAAAAGAACAATATAATGTACAAAATGAAAATGAAGATTTAATTATAAACTGGCTGGTGTTGCCTGAATACATGGATAACAAAATATTAGAGTTTAAAAAGAGTGTGTTTAGCATATATGGCTTAAACCCCCCCCTCTCTCTCTCTCTCTCTCTCTCTCTCTCTCTCTCTCTCTCTCTCTCTCATGTAAAAACTTTTTCAACTGCTTCAATATAATACAAATGAAGGAAAATAAAAAATATCAGCAGCAGCCGACTGTTTGACCTAGTTTCAGTGTTGTTTTTCCAACAACTACCAGTAAAAATAAAAGAATATAATTTTTTATCCGACCCTACATGATTACCCTTTGATTTTACACTTTGGTGATTTAACAGGCACCAGTGTGTCAACGTGATTATGCCGTATATCATGATTACCGAATGAATATTAAAGTTTTTTTTTTACCATAACCAGCTCGGGGTCATACTAAATCAAAATATGTGAGGTTTGTAAAGTGTATCTTTGGTAGTTTCAGACTTTTAGCCAGATACACACACACACAGAACTACGACTTTCCTTTGTATAATAGACGAGCAGGAGCACGCATAACAAAATAGAAACATAAAAAAAAGTGTGCGACATCTTTCATTTGAAACTTCTCGCTCTCTACTTTTCTCTTCGACTGTGCTCCTCCTCTCTCTTTCTCTGGCAACTGGTTCAATATAATAGAAAGAAAGTAAACTTCTCCTTAAATAGTATTTCACTATTGATATCCACAATCTTTAACAAGAAAATTATATAACAGAAACTGAACCCCAAAAATTGTCTAATTTTATTTTTTATTAAAGCAAACGTTTGAATTCTAATTTGTTTCGGAAATCCATTAAAAAAAGTTTACTGCCTCAAGAAACTTCGATCAGATGGAAGAGGAATGCTCATTACTTTCTTCTGAAATTGAAGCAGTGAAACTATTCTATCATTATTTTTAATATTAAATTCTGAATTTGGAACAAGTTTATGTAAGGCTTTTACAACATATTATACAGCATTACACTCAAAAATACCATCCATGGAATTGTTAATAACATTTGTAATCCTTTGTGCAATCCAACCATATTTGATACAATCAAACTTCACTATATGACTGACTTTTCCACCAAGTTTCAGTCATTATCGCTGTTCAATGATATGGAGAACATTTTGGTAATCATGTAGAGGGTGTGATCCTGAATGGACTTCATACTCACCGGACCATAATCCCCCAGATTTTAATCTGTGGCGTTATCTCAAAGACAATGTCTATGAAAACAGTCCTGAGACCATTCCTGAACTAAAGAGGGCCATTACGGTCAAAATCACGGCATTGCCAATAGACGAGTAAGTCCAAGTTAATCGTATCGATGTGTGCTTATCATTAAACAGAAATGTGTTCTTCAAAATTGTCTGATTTATTCCCTGCTTCCTTTGCTTCAGCTTGTTTGACTCGTTGGTCTAGCGGTCTTCATCAATTCACTGTTCAGGTACCTGGTTATAATACATCTTCCTATTCCAGTAGCTTCTTTGCAAGAACTGCAGGCTTGTAGAACTCTCTTCCTGCTGACTGTTTTCCTCCTACCTATAGCCTTAGTCTTTTGAAGACTAAGGCCAATAGGCATCTCTTGTCTTTACGTTAAGCATCTTTCGTTCTTTTTAACTCCTTACATCAAGTGGCTTCACGTCTTGTCTGGAGCGACTTCCATTATAAAAACAAAAATAAAACAAAACAAAAAAAATGTTGGACATTCATGACTGAAACTTGGTGGACAGGTCAGGCATAGACTAGTTTATTTGTAGCAGATATGGTTGGATTTCAGAAAAGATTGTGAATTTTATTAAAGATTCCATTTTTTGGTATTTCTGTATAACATATCGATCTTTATTCCTTTTTTGACTATAAGTTGGGAGATTTTCTAGCGTTTCAAAGTAATTTGGCTGATACTTGCCACCAAGACCGATGCAAACGCAAACCAAATCAAACCATAAAAAAGACTTTTCGGACTGACCATTCTGTTTTAAACGTGGTGCCACTCTGCAAGGAATGCCAAGGATGATGAAACTTTCTCTCTTCATATGAAGGTTTTAGGAATAATTGTTCACACAAAAGTTGGTAAGATGTTCTTGGACAATCCTGAAAGTAAAAAGAAAAAGTAACTACAATATTTAGAAGACAAATTCTTTCCTATAGCTAAATATTCTGATTAATTTCGAGCCAACCTATCTCCTAAACTCCCAACAGCCGAGAATATTTGAATGTATTTATTTGTATTTTACAACCAATCAGATTCCTTATTTCCGTATTAGTTTTTCCACTTGAATTTAATAATTTTAGGAACTGACCAATGAGAGCAGAGGGGAGAAACTAGTCTCTCTCCTTACAAAATAGGGAGGCGTTACTCCAAAAGGAGAAGAAGAAATAAGGCGAACACATTGACCAATAGGAATTGTTGGGGTCGCAATTGGCTAAGCTGTGAGAAACTTTAATAAAAATAATTAAAGTGGTGGAATGGATAAAAAGACTAAAGAATTAACGTCAAATCCCACTTCAGTTTGGAGTCGATTTACACACACACACACACACATATATATATATATATATATATATATATATATATATATATATATATATATATATATAATGAATTTGTTTCACACTCACCTGACCTTACCCTGGCCTCATATTTTTATCTGTCAGGATATTTCAAAGATAACGTTTATCAAAACTAAACTGAATAGATCCATCACTACTCAAATCAGAGCAGTGCTAAGAAAGGTGTGTGAGAGTTATTGACAATGTTGCACGTCATACCCAGGTCTGCTTATCATTGAATTACGATAAAGCAAAGACTGTTGGATATTCATGACTGAAACCTGGTGGACAAGTCAGGCATAGACTGAAGTTTATTTGTACCAAATATGGTTGGATTGCAGAAAGGATTATAAATTTTATTAACGATTCCATGGGTAGCATTTTTAATTGGGGGGAGGGCATCCTGTATATAATAGATTAAAAGAAACTTTGAGAGATTAAAAAAAAGCGAGGACTTACTTCTCTTGTGCCAAACCGTTTATATGTAGAGAAATGAGCATTTCTGCAAGGATCAGTTGTGAAATCGTAATCTTTCGGTTTTGCTTCGCGTCTTTGATCCCTGAATGATAAGGAAAAAAGGGCATTTACCAATCTATGTGATGTCAGTTGGATTCTCAAAGTTTGTCATCGATAGCTTTGAATGTGACAAATCGATATTTGATTCTGCCTAGTCTATTTTTATTTCTTCTACATGTTATTTACACTAAAAACTGTTACAAATACTTGTTTATCATAATAGCAGGTAGTCATAATCAATAAGGAAGATATCTGGTCTTAATTCTCGACCATGTGTCAATACGAAAGTTCTCACGAGATCTCATGTTTGCGATAAAATTTGGTGTTAATCTTTTTTACCAAGGGGTATAATTCTAGCGAGAAAACAATTTTTATCCAAAGGAAGATAACTCTGGTCTTTACTCTTTCTTTTGAAATTGAAGCAGTGGGAATATTCTATCATTATTTCTAGCATTAAATCCTGGAACAAGTTTATCTTAGGCTTTCAGAAGATATATTATGATGTTACCGATCTCTTTCATATTCTAGACTATACAATTGTTGTGTTTAGGAATTTATTTTAGTTATAACTAAATGTACCTACTCGGCGTTGCCTAGGAGTCCTTTTACTTTCATTTTTGTTTCGCTTACTTCTTTACTTTTTAAAAACTATGCCCTCCCCCATTTTTATCAAATTATATATATTTTTTGCCAATCATGCCGTATAGTCAACAGACGAGAAATCGAAATATATATATATATATATATATATATATATATATATATATATATATATATACACACACAACAAATAACACTTACCAAACGCAATACAATTTAATTTTCTATCGACCTGCATAGTTATAAAGTTTTGAAACTGTTTGAAATTTATTTTTTTTATTTCAATATAAGATTTCGTTGAACCGTCTTTCATATCCTGTCATTTTTTACGTGGCGACCGATTTTTTTTCGTTCATCTTCGCTAGATTACGAGACATTTTTTGAGATTTCTTTTCTTTTACTTTTCATTTTTTTGTTTTAAAAAGGTAGTTTATGAAAAACGGTTTCGACGAAATCTTCTATTGAAATAAAAACAAACAAAAAAAATGTAAACAGTTTCAGAACTTTAAAACTATGCAGGTCGGTAGAAAATTTAATTTTATTGTATTTGGTATTGCATTTTTATTATTTCTTATCTGTTCACTACACTGCATGGTTTCCTATTTTTAAAATAGTATTTTGAAAGTTAAATTTAATTATTACAATATCGGTTGGTTATTAAATTAATAATTGAACAATATTGTTTTTGAACTAATTTTAAGTTAATGTTGTTTTAATATCTATAAAATTATTGGATGTAAATAGCTTCCTTTTAGTACATCAAGATTTATTAAGAATGTTATAGTCGGTTTAAATGACTTTCTATTCGACAGTTTCAAGACTTCTAATTTCCTTGAAAATTTCGAAGGGTTACGAAATATTTCTCTTTTTCTTTTTTTAAAACTATTAACAAAAGATTTGTTTGGGAAATGTTGTATCAGTTCTGTCCTCAGTCAGAGGAGGAGAGTTACTTCTTGACTGGTGGAATTTTGGAGGGCTCCTTTTTAGGGTTCCAGTTTTTTTTTTTTGGGGGGGGGGGGAGATTTGGGAAGAGCCGAGTTGTATGGAAACATTTTAAAATAAAACAGTTTTAAGTAATATTCAAATGTGCGAGAGAGCGAGAGAAATGTTATATGATAAACAAACAAAATAAAGAGTACGTTCAAAAAAGAGATATTTGATATATGTTTAAAATGGAAGTCTACAAAGATAGAAAAACATAGAATAATTGTTCATATTTGAGTGTCCTTGCAGAACAAGAGAGATTCGAGGCAGCCTGAGTCGATTATTTAAGGGCTGTGAAGTATTCACAGGTCTGAAAAATCGTAATCAAAACTTCCTCACATTGAGTGAGGAAGTTTTGATTACATTTCATTGGAAGTTATTAAATAGAGTCAATAATCAATTGTTTTCATATTAGAAACAGTGAGATATGCATGAAGTATTAAAGTGGTTAAGTTTATACATTTATTTTCGATCAGCAGACGACATTGAAAGCGGATTCAAGCAGTGTGTGTGTGTGTGTGTGTGTGTGTGTGTGTGTGTCGCCTTTAGTGTGCGTAAGATAGTGAAAGAGTTAATGCATTGTGTATGTGTGTGCGTTGATGTCAGAGTGGCTATGTGTGCATGAGTTTAGAAAATACATCCTCAGCTTTCCCAAGGCCCGGAAGAGGGGTGAGGGGGCTGGAGAGATGTCAATGTTAGTTCGTGGATTTGGACTAACATTCGGTTGAAGGAAAAATCTGGGTTTATATGCATTCCGGGTGGATCAAAACGGCAAATTTTATAAATCCAGAGAAATGCATCTGATTGGCTTAAAATCTTTTTATTTGTTTTTATTAATTCAAACGAACGCGCGCGTCGAGATGATCACGCAGAAACGAGTTTAAGCATTTTCATTTTGCCACCGAAGGGTAAACTTCGTCTCTACAGAATTGTTATTTTTGTCCAATCCAGAGTTTCCCTTTTCGGGATGCTGAACACCACAACCATCACATCCACACATAAAAACCGACCTTGTGTCTAACTGTGTCCTCGTGGCGAGGCAAGTAAAGAGGGACTTATTTAGGATTTTTTTTAAAAGCTATTTTTGGTACTATATTGCATTTATTTATTACTTCAATAAATAATCAATTGATACTAAGTAATAATAAATAATAATGATTTGCAAGTCACGTAGAGACGAGAACACACACACATAAACATACAGTACACAGACACACGAGAAGTGGTCGCACAATTTTATTAATAGATTAGGGCCGTTTGCTATGTTGAAATTCAAGGTGCAACTCTCGATTTTCCAAACGCGATATAATCAAAGAATAATCCGGTTAATAGTAGTTGTGGTTAGTAAAAGTCTTAAACTAAATGTCAGTGGTTACTTGCCAGTTCGAAACCAAAACGTTCGGCCCATACTCTGTTCGATTTGAACGAAGAAAAAGACTGCCTTTCATCTCCATTTTGGATCAATAGTAAATACATCACCATAGCAACAAGGGAGAGTACTCTAAGCCAACAAAACAAAATTATCTCCCTTATATTAATCATAAACGAAGAACACTATCGCTAATTTTAAAGCCCACTCTATAATAAAGGGCAATGTGTGTGTGTGTGTGTATGTGCGTGCGTGCGTGCGTGCGTGCGTGCGTGCGTGTGTATCTGTGTGTGTGTGTGTGTGTGTGTGTGTGTGTGTGTGTGTGTGTGTGTGTGTGTGTGTGTGTGTGTGTAGGTAGGTATAGGCACTTGTATCAAGGGGGTTGATAATGAAAGGTGGGGATCAGGGCCGGCGGGACAGTTATAAAAGTGGGAGGGGGGCTTCTCCTAAAAAGTGTGTGTGGTGGGGCGGTTTACTGTAAAGTGGGGGGGGGGGCCAAGTCAAAAAGTGAGAGGGCTTGAGCCCCCCCCCCCCCTGCCCCCCCCCCCCCCCCCGGTGCCGCCGTCCATGGGGATAACTAAGTTTCACTAAGAAAATAAGCATAAAATGAAAAGAGAATTTAGGACGCTTATTACACAACCTTGTGTCATATTTTGCTCTGTGGGAGGTAGATAAATACCTACACGGAAGTTGCCGAGTTTGTTTCAATAGCAATTATTTCTAATTAAAGATATTTTTTAATACCATTAAAAGACATTTGACTTGTTCTTAGTTAATTATTATTTTTCATAATAAACCATGATAGTCGCAATTATTGGAATTGATGCAGTTATAATAAGTTTTATGTTTTGTTTTCTTGTAGTTAAATTAGGAAAGACTTTTTTATTACATGCGGGGCAAAATTCTCTTAACTAACATTGTTACAGTTTATTTAATTTTGATGTTTTTGTACGTTAACAAGTTTATTTAATTTTGATGTTCTTGTACGTTAACAAGTTTATTTAATTTTGATGTTCTTGTACGTTAACAAGTTTATTTAATTTTGATGTTTTTGTACGTTAACAAGTTTATTTAATTTTGATGTTCTTGTACGTTAACAAGTTTATTTAATTTTGATGTTCTTGTACGTTAACAAGTTTATTTAATTTTTTTAATTCGTTAATTAACATTGTTCGATTTATTAATTGTTATAGAAATTGTTTCATTGTTCAAGTATTCTTGTATTTATTATACATTTTCAGCGTCCCGATTGAATATTAATTAGTTTCAAACATATCTTTATCTTTAATAATTATTCTTTAACAATTAAAAAAAATTAAAAAAATTAGCGATGATTATTCTTTTATACTTATTTGATCAGTCAAACTCAGTTATCTAAAAAAAAAATGAGTATTTCTGCAGTTTACAAACCGCACTAAAACCAATGTTTCGTCTGCATATTCCGGCAGGTTACATACGAAACGCTTAGCCAATTAGATCGCAGCAGCCGACAACTGGCAATCGCGAAAAAAATAACTTATGGAAATTGGTTATAGTCAATATGAATTTAATCAAGTCTCTTGAAGCAATTATTGACTTTTGTCAGAAAAGGAAAACGCTAGGCAAAAAGAAGAGTTTGTAGTGAACGAGACGTGATTCGAAATAACGCTAAAAAGCAAATGGCTTGAATTGCTACTCTCTTACTTTCTTTGCTTCGTTTGGATACGCTTTACTTTTCATGCACCAAAACAAACAAAGAATTTCCTGCAGAAACGTGTTAACTCAACGTGTTAGTTCAACCAATCAATAACGGGTACGTCTATAAGTTGTCGGGCTGGCGCTGGCTCCATAACCCCTATAAAAGAGCAAGGAAATAAGCAGAGTCCTCTCAGACGGACCGTGAAAGACCACACCAAAAGTACGCTCTCACCCCCACTCAAACCGCTGGCTTCTTGACCAAGGCGACAAAAAGGAAATGAACACTTTATAATTCAACAAGCTTTCCCTGCTTCGCGCGCACCTACTTACGCACACAGTAGCAGAAAAAGGTTACCTACTCACACATACAGTATCACATTACCAGTCACACGCATTAACAAATATAAACGTACACATCTTTAGCTCCTCGTATTTGCTTTACAATGAACATTTCTAACAAAGAACACAAGTGTATACACTTTACCAAAGAAGATTTTCACTCACTAAAACTAACTTTTATATTCCTTGTAAAATTTATCGTTCTGTAAATTGTTTGTTAATTAATAATGTTTTCTTTCATTCTTAATTCACTAAATGCTATTCCTGTTTGTAGTCTTTTCCTTCATTCATTCACAAAACGCCATACATGTGGAGTGAGCACTTGCTCGCTGGTGACCCTAATATTTCTCCTCTAATATATCCATATCTTTCCTTTGCCATTTCATTTCAGTTCTATTTTTATTCACTATGCATGTTACACAAGTCATAGGGTCCATAAAAGAATAACAAAGTCTATCAATACAAAAATGATCTATTTTTATTGACAACTTTGTTAAGACAACGAAATGGTAAAGAGTTGGTAGTGTACATCTAGAAACGGAAGCGGAAGATGTTACGTGACTTGTTGAATGAAAGAAAAATTAAAACTAACTGTGTTATCCAGAAAAAGTGACACAATGTCTGTTTTGTATGGGAATCAAGCAACGGTCCTTAGAACTAAAAATAAAAAAACGAAATAAAATATCATCTCCTCAACTACTTACACACAGACAATAAATCAGGCGAATAGAAGCAAATCGCCATGGCTTATAGCAGAACAAAGTAACCCTTATCAACACACACACACACACACACATTACTACTTACACGCATTAACAAATATAGACATACACATCTTTAGCCCCTTGTGTCTGATTAAAATAATGAACATTTCTAACAAAGAACACGAGGTTAACAAACTTTACAAAGAACATTTCTTCATTAAAACTAACTTTTATATTCTTGTAAAATTGTCGTTCTATAAATGTTTTGTTGATTAATCATGTTTTATTTCATTTTTCATTCACAAAATGCCATACATGTAGAGTGAGCCCTTGCTCGCTGGTGACCCTAATATTTCTCCTCTAATATATCCATATCCTTTCTTCGCCATTTCATTTCAGTTCCATTTTTATTTACCATTCATGTATAAGTTTAGCACTGGCCATAATTAATAACTACCCGCTATAAGTTGCAGAACAATGTGCACATATATGCAATTTAAAAAGAAAAATAAGTTAAAGGACAAATATGCTTGGTGGTGCACAAATGCAGGCATTGGATGTCTATACAAAGTGGAATGGGACAAAAAACACCTAAACCTAATGAAAAAAAAAAACTCTCTAACCCTAACCTAGTCGGTAGAGTTGAAAAGGAGTAGGGAATAAAAAAATCATTAAAAAGAAAATTGTTTGTTGTCAGTTGTTACATTATATTTTTTTCATTAAAAACATAAATATTGATTCATGAAACTTACCATGCAATTTTTTTTAATTTGAATTTTTTCCTTAATTTTTAAAGTTTCTTTAAAACATACATATTTTCCATTAATTTTTCATTATATTTTCTTCGTAACAAAAAATAAATATTTTTTCATTTAAATTACAATACAATGACTTTTTTTTTATTTGAATTTTTTTTCTTGATTTTTACAGTTTCTTTAAAACATACATATTTTCCATTAATTTTTCATTATATTTTCTTCGTAACAAAAAATAAATATTTTTTCATTTAAATTACAATACAATGACTTTTTTTTATTTGAATTTTTTTCCTTGATTTTTACAGTTTCTTTAAAATATACATATTTTCCATTAATTTTTCATTATATTTTCTTTGTAACAAAAAATAAATATTTTTTCATTTAAATTACCATACAATAACTTTTTTTTTATTTGAATTTTTTTCCTTGATTTTTACAGTTTCTTTAAAACATACATATTTTTCCATTAATTTTTCATTATATTTTATTTGTAACAAAAAATAAATATTTTTTAATTTAAATTACTATACAATGGCTGTTTTTTTTAATTTGAATTTTTTCCTTAATTTTTAAAGTTTCTTTAAAACATACATATTTTTCATTAATTTTTCATTATATTTTCTTCGTAACAAAAAATACATATTTTTTCATTTAAATTACCATACAATGGCTTTTTTTTTATTTGAATTTTTTTCCTTGATTTTTACAGTTTTTACATACATATTTTCCATTAATTTTTCATTATATTTTCTTCGTAACAAAAAATAAATATTTTTACATTTAAATTACCATACAACCACTGTTTTTTAATTTGAATTTTTTCCTTAATTTTTAAAGTTTCTTTAAAACATACATATTTTTCGATTAATTTTTCATTATATTTTCTTCGTAACAAAAAATAAATATTTTTTCATTTAAATTACCATACAATGACTGTTTTTTTTTTATTTGAATTTTTTCCTTAATTTTTAAAGTTTCTTTAAAACATACATATTTTTCCATTAATTGTTCATTATATTTTCTTTGTAACAAAAAAAAAAATTTTTTTCATTGAAATTACCATACGATGACTGTTTTCTTCTCTATCTACATGTTTTTTTCCTTAATTTTTAAAGTTTGCTAGCGTTTTCGCCAAAAACATTGCAAAGTTTTCTTTTGGCACCTTCCGGAATATGCTGGTTGGTTGTAGCGCGGTCTGTAAACTGCAGAAGTACCACAAAATGTTATCACTAACTGGTAAATGTGTCGTTTCTCATGCAAAATGGCGGACAACTCTGACGTCAAGGAAGCGTCTGGTATTTTCCGATCTCACAAATAAGTAAGTAAACCCAAATAAATTGTTTTGGACTTATTTCAAATTTACCTTAAATTATTTTTAAGGAAATACAGGAGGTGTAAATTAGTCCCAAACAATTTATTTGGGTTTACTTACTCATTTGTGAAGTCAGAAAAGTCAGAAACCTTTAAAAATCATGTTTCTTATTATCAAAGATCAAGATATGTTCAATTCATTCGTCTCATAAATTGCGTACGTTTCCAGCGTCCCAAATTCTCTTTTCATTTTATGCTTATTTTCTTAGTGAAACCTAGTTACCCCTTTCATTATCAACCCCTTTGACACAAGCGCATATATATGTATATATATAGTAAGCTATGAAAATATATTTATGGCAATTAAGCTACACAGAGGCTCCCACGTTTCATCTCCAATCCGGGAGCCTCTGTGCAGCTTAATTGCCATAAATATATTTTCATAGCTTACTACCTAGTTCTACTTACGTATCGAGCACTGTTGAAGTAAATTGATACATAAAAAAATTATATCTCCTTATAAAATTTTATGTGGATACATGAAATACTAATATATATATATATCTTAGAAACAATCTATATTAAGTCCTTGAGACCTTCTCTTTGCAAGCAAAGAGAAAATCTCCTCGGGCTTAATGTTGTTTCTATTTGATTGAACTTCATTTTTTTTTCTTTTTTCTTTTTTCTTTTTTAACCCCTTTCCCTCGCTATAATTCTCATAGCATCTTTATTATATTTTTTACACGATACTTCGATATTTGGCTCTGTTGAGTGAGGTACGAAACCGGTCAGCTGCCCTTTCATCTTTTTAATTCTTAATTCATCATGATTAATAAATATTGTCTCTTTCATGCCATTATAAAGTTTTGTACTACAAAGAAAATATTTAAATATATATATATATATATATATATATATATATATATATATATATAACTATTTAAAAGAAAATATTTAAATATATATATATATATAACCGTCCCGTCAGACAAAACTGCCACACGAATAAGGGAAGAGAAGTCAGACCCCTCCCCCTGCCTTCACTACTATACTTTTTTCTTTCCATTTTTCTTATTTATATCTTCTCTATCATCCTCCGCGGTGTACGTTCATAAAACGGGTGTGAGCATGACAATTTCATCAGTTCCAGCCAAAGGCCAGAGTGCTCACCAGAGTGCTCACTTTCCCGACCTTGTGTCACATCTTACCTTGTGGGAGGCAGATAAATAGAAGTTCCAGCCAAAATGCAGACGTAATAAGACGTTAAATTTACCGGCTTAGACGGAAGACGAGCACAGCGACGAGACCAAAAGATCTGGACTCAATTACATTTATCTAATACATGCCTGCCGAACCAACTAGCTTTATATTAAATTAGATGTTGCCATTTTTCTATGGAACTCTGATGACCTTTTCTTCTTCATCTCAAGCGAGCCAAGATAAATACAGATGCTACCACAAAATGGCTATCTACAATCTCCAACATTCAACTCACACCAACTCTCCACTCTACAAAGGAAATACAATATCTGTTATGTAGTATCTACACTTCGTCTATTCTGTCCTCGGTCAGTGTAGAAATCCGGGTAACCGTTACTATTGGCGACATAAATTATTTTAAAGGAAATATAGTTGGGAAATTAGTGAAAAACAATTTAGTTTTGGTTTACCTACTCATTTGTGACCTATTTGCGTTAAAATATTTAATATGAGATATAAGCATTTTAAGTTGTAGTAAATATCGGTTCTGAGCAAAGTAGCCATTTTCTTCAGTCACTTGTTTACATTAAAGACCTTACTTCCTTTAATTGCAAAGTCGGTTTTGTAGTCTGTCAAGGCAAGGAAGGGTGCTCTTATGACAGAACAATTAGGACTGACGGGGATCCGGCACCTGGGGGCGCACTAGTATGCATCTTGGTGATGATGCTAGACCCTACGTAGAAATAAGATGAAGATCTGAGACTAGTACATATTATCAGCGCTAGGCGACCATAAAAACAAGGAAAGAAAATAGCGTCGGTTGTCTGGCAAAAAAGCGTGTTAGTTGTCATTTGCAATTATCGCTACATAATGAGCCACGTTTACCATATGGGAGATTGGAATGCTGGCAAGGTCTTAATCACCAATGGACGGATAGAGGTGTCGACATCTGGGAGACAATGAGAAGAAAGCGAACAATTGTTTTATCATGATAGGCAATAAGAGCTAAAAGAGAGAACTCCATTTATCTGAATCGTTGAAAAGCGTACCACCCAACACCACCCAACTCTGAGAGAGGAAGAAAGACAGGGAAAGGGATGGGAGAGAGAAAGAGAGTAAATCCATTTCGCGCACCCCACCCACCCCCGAGAGGGGAAGAGGGATGTTTGAGAAAGAAAAGGTGTGACAATATTCCCTTTCGGTAAGAGAAAGGACTTTGGGTTTAGAACGAGAACACAGTTACACGGGCAGTCAGAGCCCGGACCCGGGGCAGTCCAGATGTGTCTGGGGCTCGGCTCACATGCCGATTCCAGGCATGCGTGACTGACGAAGTAAGACCCATCGTTTTAAGTAGACAAGTTAGTTCAACTAATGACTTAATTAAGAACTTGCAATCGTAAAGGGATCCGCAAACACGAAGAGAGAGAGAGACGATGAAATAGCTTAGCCAAAAGATATTTACCATACAATAGACTTTAGTACAACGTGTAAAATCAATTCTTTCCTTTAATTTGTTAATAATTATTTGATACAAAAAGAATTTGCCAAGTTTGCATTATTATTGTTGATTTGTTCTGCTTGAATAACCTTGCCTTCACAGAGACGAGAATCAACGAGCCAGCATCATCATCTACATCATCATCCAACCTAGAGGAGATTCGACCGACATCTTTTTTTTTATTGCCACTACGACGATCATCGGCCAAAAGAGTGTTCACGGTCTGGCAAGATCTCTGTGTAGAGAACCAGAGGTGTGAGCACAGATAGAGACACGAGTGGAGACTGTGTTTGTAAGTGGCTCCACGGGTCAGAGAGGCATGTGGGGTCCGGTTATACTCTGAGTGACACCTTTGTAGAGGAGGTGAGAAAAGATTTCGGATATCCATTTTGTAGTAGGGTTGCTGCATCTGTATGCATCCTACTGGCCTTGTTTGCTCCGAAGAAAAGGGTCACCAAGTTTTGGCTAAAAAGACAAACTTCTCTACAATTCAAATCAATTTTATTCAAAAGATTCATTAACACAAAAAATGTTCAATTGCCAGACAAATTGGAAATATTAAAATAAAGCAAATAAAAATAAAACTGTTTTCTTTTTTTAAATTTATTTTTATTGATAATAAATATTTTTATAATTGTTTACAGTTTTTTTCTTTAAATAATTGAGGACAAACAAAAAAGTGAAAACATGAAAATAATATGTATTATTTGAATTATCTAGACTACGATTCTCGGATCAGGTGTTATATTCACAACGTTTCGGCTGACGTAACCTCCGACTTTCATCGGATGCATCTTTTCAAACTTGTTAATCTTCATGTCGAACTCGGGAATCTATACGGAATTTCAAACGTAGGGAGTAGATTGTTCTTGTTCCATCAGCCATACCCGAGTATTTATTTACCTCCTCTCCAGGAGGTTAGGCACAAGGCCAGTTTTATCTTACTCCCACAAGGTAAGATGTGACCCAAGGTCGGGTCGGGAAAGTGGGACTTGAAAAGCCAGCGCCCGAGAAGGTGAGCACTCTGGCCATTAAAAATTGCCTGGGCAGCCCCGTTGGCATTCCCCGGTAGGGGCGCCTCAAGCAGTAAGCAATAAACTTACTCCTCCCCAAAGAGGGGAGCTAAAGCCTGGGAGGGTGGACCTCCTAGAACTGCACAGGACAAACCCATAGACCGGCGGAATCAAGCCCCGAAGGCCAAGACGATACCGGTCTATGGGGTGCAGTATCCATCGGAACAGATACTACACTTTGATCTTGAACCGAGTAGAAGTGTTAATTTATACTATTCTTAGTCTGTAGTAAGGATTGAACCTTCAACGCCCTGAAGACTGTCACTTAGAACTGATTGCTGACCAACGCCTTTACATAGACACGGCATAACAGGCGGTAATAACTAAGAATAGCATAAATTAGCACTTTTACTCAGTTATGGTTGACAGAACGAGAACAATCTACCCCCCCCCCCCCCCCCCCCCCACGGATTAAATAAAGGAATCGATTACGCTGGTATGGTCATGTGGAACTCCTGGATAAACCATTGCAGAAGCATGAATGTCTTAAATCGCAGGAAGATTGGCTGATCAAGGAAAACTTGGAAGCAAGTGATTAGAAAGATCGCACACAGTTGAATTTGAAGACTGCTGACCTGCTGAAGCGGGAGAAGTGGAGAGTGAGCTTGCGTAATATTAGAAAACGTCTGATCCCTGGGGAAGGGAAAAATGACGTTAAATGAATAGGAAAAGAAGAAAAAGAAAGGAGTTTAGTTCGAAATTCCAAACAGTTTCCTGAGTTCGATATAAAGATTCCCAAATTTGCTCAGAAGGTTCCCAAGTTTGAAAAGATGCAGCTGAGAAAGGTTGGAGGTTACATCGGTCGAAACGTTGTGAAAATAACAACCAAGATGAGAGCTGTAGTCTGAATAATCTAAATTATGAATCATCATACTTCCGAAACAAAAAATAATATAAAAAGAACTTTAGACGTTTTTGTAAATGCGTGAATAAAATCAGGATGAAATATATAATTCAGTCGGTTTACATAATTGTGCAAAATATTTCTTTGAATATCATTTTTGATTTCTGTTAAAAATATGTGAATATCACATTTTTTTTAAAATTATAATTACCGGTATTGAGTATAGGGTTAATTTTAACTTCAGGAGAGTCCTAAAGAAATGCCACTCGACACTATTTCAAAACACCTTACTATTGCCTAAAACCATTATATATTCAATGTTTTGGGACAAAAATAGATTTAATTTTATAATTTTTTATCAGCTTTGCTGTCTATGCTAGTTGAAGTTAATTCAGCATGGCTGTTTCTGTTTCAAACAAACATGGCCGTTGTGAGACAAAGCATTATAACAAAGACAAAGCATTATGGGAACAAATAAATTTGCAGAAAAATAAAGTCAAAATTTTGTAGAATACAAACCTATTTTGTAGAAATTTGAGATACCCGTGGGTTAATATTGACTTTTATCCCTATTTTACAAACGTTTGACTTGTTTTGTTTTTGCAAATTTATTTGCATCGCGTAACAACGGACATATTTATTTGAAACAGAAGCAGCTATGTTGAATCGACTCCAACTAACATAAACAAAACAGGTAAAAATTTTATTAGACATTTTTTATTAAAAAAACATTAAATATAATAGTTTTATGTTTTGGAATTTTCGAACAGAACCTTTTATTTCGATTGTTCTCGGCCGCTTAAGACATGGAGGGGATCAATTGATGACAACCGGTTTCTGGCGGTCGGCACAAGCAAAATAGCAAATGGCAGGTAAAGTTGGAAGTCATTTACGAAACGTCTAACCTCAGCATGAGACAAGAAGATGAAAATGAAAATAATAAATAATAATAAAACATGCAACTGAAGAAGGTTTGAAGTTACATCGGCTGAAACGTTGGTAAACTAACAACCAAGATTCGAATAGTAGTCAGAATAATCGAAATAATGATTTTAAGGGATAAGGTGTTTTGAAAAAGTGTAGAGCAGCATTTTTTATTTTTCCCTTAAAGTTAATATTCACCGAGTATAAAAGTGTATGTAATAAAATATTATTAATGACATGCATATAATTTTCAGGGACGAATATGAAGTTATGGCCGCTTGATGAAAGTGTATATACAGGGATTGAATAACATTTCGCCTTTAATTTATTTTTCATAAAAGAGAATTGCATTTGGGATTAGAAAAGTAAAATCTGCTGTCGGCATTGAACATTATGAAGAAAAATTGATGAAAAAAAAAGTGAATGAAAAAAAATTTGAAAAAGAAAAATGAATGAAAAAAAATTTGAAAAAAACTGAATGAAAAAAAAATTTGCAAAAATAAAAATGAATGAAAAAATTTTTTAAAAAAGTGAATGAAAAAAAATTTGAAAAAGAAAAATGAGTGAAAAAAAATTTGAAAAAAACTGAATGAAAAAAAATTTGAAAAAAAATGAATGAAAAAAAATTTGAAAAAGAAAAATAAATGAAAAAAAATTTGAAAAAGAAAAATGAATGAAAAAATGAAAAAAAAAAATGAAAAAAAAATTTGAAAACGAAAATGAAAAATATTTCAAAAAAGAAATATGAATGAAACAAATTTTGAAACAAAATAAAAAATAAAATAAAAATGAATGAAAAAAAATTTGAAAAAGAAAAATGAATGAAAATAAATTTGAAAAACAAAATGAAAAATATTCCAAATAAGAAATATGAATCAAAAAAATTTTGAAAAAAAAAGGAAAAATGAATTAAAAAAATTTTGACAATGTTTTGAAAATAAAAATGAATGAAAACAATTTTGAAAAAGAAAAATGGGGTATATGTTACGAGACTCAGCAGAGGCGCGAACGGGGTCCAAAAAAAGAACGAGAAAGGGTTTAAAAACATAAATTTGCAACAAGTGAAGTTGACCTACGACGAGAATAGATATTTTTCTACTTACCTATGTAATTTGTTTTTATTTTTACGTATTATAAATGGGTTTTCATTAGATGTAAAAAAAAAAAATTCTTGTTTTTTTTTCCCCATCGTTTTCACAAAAACAGTATGGCGCTCGTAGTGCATTTGTTAGTAATCGGCCATGTTTTGTTTTCGCAGATTCGGTGGCAAAACTATTGATTTCTAATAAATAGCACTTCAAACGGGTTTAAAATACAAACAAATATCACATGCAAGTTTGAAACTAACTTTTACAGCTTACAGTTACTTTTATTTGTTGTAATTTGTTTTTTTTTGCGTTTTTACTCTGCTGAGTCTCGTAAAAGAATCCCGAAAAATGAATGAAAAAAGTTTGGAAAAAAAGGAAACTTATTTTCAAACAGAAAAAAATCTTTTTTCTTCATATTTTTATAGAGTAAAGATTTTATGAAAAAAAAAACTTGTACAATTTGTTTGTTCTGCTTCCATCTATCCTTTCTATAGACATGGGTTCTTTGTTGTTTCAGCCAAAAGTGTACAGTGGTCTCAGACCAGCTTAACTTTGTATATGTGCTGGTTATTCACTCAGTTTAGTAGATAAACTCGTAAAAAATTAAAAAGAAAGTTTTTGAAATAATAATAATAATAATAATAATAATAATAATAATAATAATAATAATGAAAAGGAAACGGTTAACGGTTGACTGGACCAGAGACGGCTGTCGCAAGCATGGCTTTTCTTCTAAGACTGAAAAGCCATTAACTGTTGGGGCCGAAGTGCGTGCACCTGTAAACAGAACATTTCTTCATACAAGATAAATTGTTCAATTACTATACACGGTTTTTGTTCATTTTCTTCAAAAGCTGTCGCTCCGTTTCATCTTTCTGCACTTATTTTCAAATACAATTCGTTTTTTTTCTTGTGTAAGAAATTTTTATTTTTTACCTTTTGTTGCTATTGACGCTTAACTGGCTACTGTGATAGGGGCCAGATTTATAGGGGGCAACCTGGATGGGGAGTTGATCAAATCAAATCAAATTTATTGGCAAAAAATAGCAAAGTGCAACAAGCCATGTAAATGGACAGTTAAAAGATATGAACATCTATATACCGTCTGAATGTTTTGTCCAAGACAACTTTAAACCTGGATATGATAGACATTGTTACCACCTCTGGTAGGCGGTTCAACGAAGCAGAATCACGGACAGAGAACGCCTTTTTTCTTCTAATGAGATGAAAACGACTATGGTACATCCTTTTCTAGGTTTTGTGGGGCAGGGAGGAAATGCCAAAAGCAAGTGGTCCGAAGAAAGAAGCTATTAGAGTAGAAAATCTTCGGCATCCAGGGACCTGTATAGTGAAGGGGTGTGATTTTGCTGCTTGTCAGGCAAGTTGGGGGTATTTATGTTGAGGGGGTGCAGAAAGTTCATCGGAGCACATTCTGTGGAAGTACTTGTAAAACAAGCACAGAGATGCAAGGGATGCAGGTATGCATGGATGCAAGGTATGCTAGGATGCAAGGTATGCATAGATGCAAGAGATGCACGTATGCATAGATGCAAGGTATGCATGGATGAATTGAACTTTCTTTAAGGAAAATCTTTAAACCAAAAATATCAGAAAAGAGTTTAGGGGGGGGGGGGCGAATGCTAAAAGATATTAAAAAATTTTTTTAATAATTTTTCTTTGATATATAAACTATCTTGCTGGTACAGTTAAATGACATTGACACACCGGTTCTCATCAGATCACCAAAGTTAAGCAACATTGAGCCTGGTCAGTACTTACATGGGTGATGATTTGGGAATTCTACAGGTAATTTTGGTATTGTAAAAAAGCCCACTGAAGTAGGGGGGGGGAAGAGGGGCAAAGTGGCTAAGCAAAATCAAATATCAATGTGTCAGATGTGATGCTATTTAGGTTTAAATTCTAAAATCCGGCTTATATAAAATATTTTGCTTCAGTTTGTTTGTAAAAAATTGGTAAAATAGAAAGTATCCACTTCATCATGGCCGCCATATCTAAAATTGGAAATTGTGAACCAGTGTTAATCCAGAAATAATCCTCCATTATTTTAGACTGCTTAGCTTTTGGAAGAATTTAAATTTTTAGTTTGACTTTTTTATGTTTAATGTGTTTAGCTATATAAAAAGGTGAATTTGTAATATGTTTAATGTGTTTAGCTATATAAAAAAGTGAATTTGTAATATGTTTAATGTGTTTAACTATATAAAAAGGTGAATTTGTAATATGTTTAATGTGTTTAGCTATATAAAAAGGTGAATTTGTAATATATTTAAATTTTGTTAAATTTTCATTTATAAAAACACTATTAAAATATTTTAAAATATTTTCAAAATAAAAAAAAACATTCAAATTATAAAAAAGTTTTATTTGATTATTTGTTAATAATTTAAACAAATTGCTGAAAACAAATTATTATTTGCAAAATAAAAAAAATCTAGCCTAAAATATAACGGCAGATTGTTTTTGGATTAACACCGGTTCACAATTTCTGATTTCAGATATGGCAGTCATGATAAAATGGATACTTTCTATTTTAACCAAAAAATTATTCTGGCTGAGAACATTGTTATTGTGGTGACAATTTTAAGTAATGACTCAAATAATCCAAGGGAGATAACTCATACTTTCTAGAAATATTGTTACGATGGTGACATTTTCATATAATAATTGAAATAATTTAAGTGGAATAATTCATATTTCAACCTACAAAGACTTATCTCTCTTCAACTTTTCTGTCAAAGGAGAAATCCTTCTAGACTGAGGCAATTTAAATTTTTGTCACAATCCAGAGTGCCCCTTTTTGGGGAGCTGGATTTTCCCCACATTAAAAACTAACCTTGTGTCTAACTCTGCCCTCGTGGAGAGGCAAGTAAATCGGAACTTATCTCTCTTCGATATTAATTAATAATCTATTATATAAAGTTGTCTGTGTGTATAGCTAAAAGTCAGAAACTACACAAGACACATCCATAAAGCTGATATATTCTGTTTCAGCATTGCTTCGAACAGAATATAGGCACATTCTTTGATGACAGTTTCATATAATAATTCATATTTTAACGTACAAAGACTTCTCTTCATTTGATATTCAATTTTGGGGTTTCAACAGGTTTTGTTGTCAGTGGTCGAGAGCCTAATAATAATTAAAAAAAAAGTAATTGCTACTAATTACAAAAAAAAAAAATAAATAGTGTAAATGGTGAATGTAACTAAGTATGGTCACAACGGTGAAGGCAGCATGGGCAAAAATTTGTGAGCTGTTGTCTCCGATAGCATCGCGAGCCATCCTATTCTACATTCAGGGTAAGTTGTATAGCAACTGTGTCAGAAGCATCATATTATATGGCCGCGAATGCTGAGCCATTACATAGCTCTCTCTAGTCAGACTACAGCGCTATGACAAACCAATGATTAGATGGATCTGCAATGTGAAATCTGACCAAAACCCAACACTTCAGGTCAGAGGATTTGCTGAAAGCACTACATTTACCCAGCATAGATGTCATCCTAAGGATTAACTGGTCATATGGAACATTCAACCTCCTGGATAAACTGTTACAGAAGCATGAATGACCTAAATCACAGGAAGGTTGGCTGGTCAAGGAAAACTTGGAAGCAAATGATTGGACAAGATTGCACAGTATGGAATTTGGAGACTGCTGAACCGTGAGAACTGACCCCTGAACAAGGGAAAGGTGAGAAGTGGAGAATGTGTTTGCGTAATATCAAAATCCGTCCGATCCCCGAACAAGGGAAAAGTGACGCTAAATGAATAAAAGAAGACGAAAGAGATTGAATTATGTACCTTTTGTTAATAAAGCCTTTAACGCCAATGAAATGAAGACACAGACTGTCTTTATTTTATATATAAGATAGGGAGTCCACTTCATTAGGGGCCCACTTGCCACTGGGAAGCTGATACTGGTCCGTGGAATTTGGAGACTGCTGACCCTCTGAACCGCGAGAAGTGGAGAATGAGTTTGCGTAATATCAGAAAAGGTTTGACCTCTTAACAAGGGAAAAGTGACATTAAATGAATAAAAGAAAAAGAAATACATTAAATGCAACAATCTAAAAAATCTGAAGTATTTTTTCGTTTTCCATTTCTTGAGCCTCATTTTCATTTTGTGTTGTTACTCTTTGGTTGCGGCAATAACGAGTTTCCGGATTTTATCGAGCTAATATTGTCCGGCATGAAACATGATCAATAAAAGCACTAAAACTGAACTTAAGAGCAAAAAAAAATTATTTTGAATTTCATGAAAATAATTTTTAGATGTTGTTTTTCTTTTTTTTTCTGAATAAAAATGCGGATTTGGTTTTTGAGTGTAAAACTTATAAACTAAACAGTTATGTGAAGATATGAGTCAAGCCAGGATAGGTTTATCGGAAGGAGACAAAACACACATGCACATTGAAATGAAGTCCAAATCACTTGAGAAGATAAACTCATAAAAAAATAAACATTTTCTTGGATATTTAAAAAAAATATATTTTTACAAAAAAAAAAATAAGTTTTCATTTTTTTTGCAAATTTAAAATAAATATATTTTTACAAAAAAAAAAAAAAAAATTTCTTTTTAGCAAATTTAAAAAAAATAAATATTGCTTTGACTAAATCAAAAAAGTTGCTTCTTTCTTTTACCAATTAGGTTGTTCGGAAAATAATGACCGATTTAAGCAACAAACATTTATTCATTAAGCTCATCATACGACATCCATTTATCGAGCTTTTACACCTTGTAAATTTGCTGTGGATTATTGAACACCGTTCAGATGCTGACATCATTTAATTTGACGCACTACATAAAAAAAACGTAAAACAAATGTAGGAAACATATTTATAAAACTAATAAACAAACACAAAATATATTTAACATAAACACATTAAAACTTAGCTACAGGTGCACAGAAAATATTCTACAAATAATAAAAATAACACAAAATGTATAACACAGTGAAAGACTCTTATATATGATCTTCCATCATTAAATCAATTTGCTTCATATGGTCAAACACTTGAACTACTGACATCAAGTTCCTTAGACATTTATCTCTCATTTTCTTTAAATAATTAAAACGGATATGTCTTCTTTATTTAGCAATTTCATTTTTTTTTAAACAATAAATATTCTCTATTGTCAGCTAAATATTCTTCAAATCAATAAAATGAATGTCAGTTTTTGAAATGTATTTAGTTAACGGGACGATATAATTTGATTTTGGAACAATTCATTTTAAAATGGGTAAAGTCAGAATTTTTTTACCTTAGCGACATCACATTAATCACTAAGCGCCATCTTTGCTGATCTGACGATCTCATTTTTTTAATGTGTGTGAAAGGTGATAACATACATACCAACATAAAATGCTTTGGCGTATTATTATATAGATGGGCATCAATTATTATATAGATGCCCATCAATTATTATATAGATGGGCATCAATTATTATATAGATGCCCATCAATTATTATATAGATGGGCATCAATTATTATATAGATGGGCATCAATTATTATATAGATGGGCATCAATTATTATATAGATTGGCATCAATTATTATATAGATGGCCATCAATTATTATATAGATGGCCATCAATTATTATATAGATGCCCATCAATTATTATATAGATGGCCATCAATTATTATATAGATAGGCATCAATTATTATATAGATGCCCATCAATTATTATATAGATGGCCATCAATTATTATATAGATGCCCATCAATTGTTATATAGATGCCCATCAATTATTATATAGATGGCCATCAATTATTATATAGATGCCCATCAATTATTATATAGATTGGCATCAATTATTATATAGATAGGCATCAATTATTATATAGATGCCCATCAATTATTATATAGATGGGCATCAATTATTAAGCATGTAAAATTTTGTATAAAACACGGCAAAAATAGGAACTTAAATAGACATTTAAAAAATTAGATAAAAAAAATAAAATCATCCAATGTTTTTCGAACAACCAAATAGTTTGTTTCTTGGCATTCATGCAGTGTAGTTAACAGGCGAGAAATCGAAAACAAACAAAATATACAACAAATAACTTTTACCTAATGCAAGAAAATCTAATTTTCTACTGACCTGAATAATTTTAAGGTATGGAAACTGACTGTAAGATTTATTATCTCTGAATGTGTTATCGTCA
>OY744544.1:58738324-58963324 GCA_963556195.1 Sepiola atlantica | reverse complement strand
TTTCATAGATACTGTCACTCTTCTCTGACGTTATTTTGTGTGCACAACACCTTTTGTGGCGTCATTCCAGTATGAGCGAGACCCACAGAGTTTTATAAGTACATAGATGAGTACACATTTGGTGTAAAACTTACTCCTATAATATTTTTTTATTATGGAAATCGCTCCAGACAAGGCATGAAGCCACTTGATGTAAGGAGCTAAAAAAAAAAAAATACTACTTCAAGGTCAAAAACTAGCAAACGATAAGTGTTAGATGGATAAATTTCGACCCAGAAAACAGCAATTCTTCCCCTTTTGTCAGAAACATCACTAATGGAATGTGAAGACTAAAAGGGAAGCGAGAGTTACGAGGCTGGCAAAAGTAAACCAAAATTCCATACATGCAAATACATAAATGTAGACACATACATAATTTTATGAAGATTTTAGATAAAATTTATTCACATTCAAACAATTAATTATTTGCATCACCCGTTTCGTCTAGGATATTGATTCGTGAAATTTTATTTTTGCATGTGTGAAGAGAAAAAAAAAATCTAGTGCCTTGTACAGGAATTGAACTGATACTCTTCAGATTATGAGATTTTGTGATTAATAACCCCCCCCCCCCCCCCGCCTTACCACTTCTCATCTCAATAAATACTTACTTTGGTGCAATGCGTTCCGTCACAGCTGATATCGAACAGACAAAAGATGAGAGTTGAATGACGATCGTGGACAAACGTTCGCATTCTTGTTTCAGTCGATTAACATCATTTAATTGGGCTGAAAGGAATAAGAACAAAAAATAAATTTTGGAGATAAAATAAAATGTTCATATTTATAAATATGTAACAAAGTTTGACACAAGGTAAAGTAATGGGAGGAAAAATAATAAGAATATTATTTTGAAGGTGCGACTATTCAATCTTCGCTTTCAGCAATGAAACTGCTATTTTTAAAACTTAAACAAGACAGACCAAAGAAAATGCTATTTCAAATTTAAACAAGACAGACCAAAGAAAATGCTATTTACAAATTTAAACAAGACAGACCAAAGAAAATGCTATTTACAAATTTAAACAAGACAGACCAAAGAAAATGCTATTTCAAACTTAAACAAAACAGACCAAAGAAAATGCTATTACAAACTTAAACAAGACAGACCAAAGAAAATGCTATTTACAAATTTAAACAAGACAGACCAAAGAAAATGCTATTTACAAATTTAAACAAGACAGACCAAAGAAAATGCTATTTCAAATTTAAACAAGACAGACCAAAGAAAATGCTATTTACAAATTTAAACAAGACAGACCAAAGAAAATGCTATTTACAAATTTAAACAAGACAGACCAAAGAAAATGCTATTTACAAATTTAAACAAGACAGACCAAAGAAAATGCTATTTACAAATTTAAACAAGACAGACCAAAGAAAATGCTATTTACAAATTTAAACAAGACAGACCAAAGAAAATGCTATTTACAAATTTAAACAAGACAGACCAAAGAAAATGCTATTTACAAATTTAAACAAGACAGACCAAAGAAAATGCTATTTACAAATTTAAACAAGACAGACCAAAGAAAATGCTATTTACAAATTTAAACAAAACAGACCAAAGAAAATGCTATTTCAAACTTAAACAAGACAGACCAAAGAAAATGCTATTTCAAACTTAAACAAGACAGACCAAAGAAAATGCTATTTCAAACTTAAACAAGACAGACCAAAGAAAATGCTATTTCAAACTTAAACATGACAGGCCAAAGAAAATTATATTTCAAACTTAAACATGACAGACCAAAGAGCTATTACAAACTTAAGCATGACAGATAAAAGACAAGAACATAAGTCAGGCGTGAGACTACATACCTCTGCCTGACAATGTAAGGATGAACCAAAGTCTTATTTGGGTCTTACTTCTCCATATTGTATGAACTATTCTAAAAGTTATGCCATGGAAATGTTGATAACTCAAAAATTATTTATCTGATCAGGCTGAAATGTTGCATGGTGGTTATTGTGATCAAAGAGCATCAAATCCATGCATCAAGGTTAAAATTCCGTCAAATTTTGACCGTTATAGAACTTTTCAAAGTCAAGGTTCTATAAGATGTGGAACTTCATTGTTTACAATATGGGCCAATAACGAGTCCAGGATGAACAAAACTGAAGTTATAGAAACATAAAACATAGAAACATAGATGAATTCTGGTAGAAGGACATGAGTCGTCCTATGGCACCAGCTCCTTGTCTTCATCGTTGTATGCGTCCAGTGATGACAGCAGCCTTATAATTGAATTTGATTTCTTGGTCAATCCAGAACTTATCCAACCGCTTCTCAAATATCTTTACAGTTTCGGCTTCAATTACACTTGATGGCAATCTATTCCACAAATCTACACAGCGATGGCTGAATGAATATTTTTTCAGGTTCAAACGTGCCTGTTTCTTGTAAAGCATCTGACTGTGTCCCCTGTTGCCCACTCTTGTATTTTTTCTAGTCAACAATTTATCAGCATTGAAATCATATTTTCCAGAGAGCAATTTATAGCACTCAATCATGTCCCCACGTATTCTTCTATATGCCAAACTTGGCAATTTCAGAGCTTTCAACCTTTCTTCATAAAAGTGGGACATTCACATTTTCTGTGACCTTGACACTTGACCTAGATATACCAAAATTAAATCGTTTTGAAGTTAGACCATGGCCAATATTTCGACCAAGTTTGGTGACGATTAGTCAAGCGATGTGGACGCTAAGCTCTACACAAACAAACAGTGACAAATTTGACCGAATACATAACCTCCTTAGCAAAGGTAAAAATGCTATTTCAAAGTTAAGCATGACAGACTAAAGAAAATGCTAGTGTAAAATTTAATGTAAAGAAAGAAAGAAATCTACAAATGTCCAGAGCAATAAATGTGTGGTGTTGTTTTTAATTACATTTATTTCTGTTGCTGCTACCATCAACACACAACTGCTACTATTAAAGAAAGGGAAAGACGGATGTACAAGCGTCACTTCTGCTAAAGAAAGTGAGAGACAGACAACTCTACAGTCACTACTTCTATGGAGAAGAGCACAACACGTGCACAGCCATTATTTATTTACAAAGCGAAGATTCACTATTGTAATGCTACAAAGTTGTTCATGATAAACCGACAAATATGATTATATATATATATGGAAAATGAAAAAGGAAAAAGCAAAATTACTTATATATTCATCAACGTTTCATCTTTTTATCAAGACTTTCTCAAGATGACTGATTTGAAGAAATAACATATGAGTACAATATTTGAAAATATGTGGTGCGTTTGTGACGTGAAAATAATGTTTTCTTTTGGAATTTTTCCCAACAAAACCTAGTCGTTAAAATTCAAAGAAATGTTGTGTGATTATTACGTTAAAAAGAATGTTTTTGTTCTTTTTTCAAACGCACCATAGCCGTTAGAATTCAAAATGTTTGGTGCTTTATGAAATGGAATGAATGTTTTTTTTTTAAATATCGATGTCATGTACAAAGTTTTGTTGAAAATGTGGTGTAAAACAGCTAGCCTGGATCTAAGTTCAACGTCATAATCACACAACATTCTTTCAAAATTCTAACGTTTCAGTGGAACCCCCCCCCCCCAAAATAAAACAGTCATCAAATCATTCATCTTGAAGGTCTTGAAATAAAGACGAAACGTTGATAATATATATAAATAATTTTGTTTTTTCCTTTTTCATCAAGTTGGAATGTTATTTCTGTGATTATTATATATATATATATATATATATATATATATATATATATATATATATATATATGATTATACTTACATTTGATAGACCAAAGAAATTGCTATTTCAAACAGAAGCATGCCAGAACAATGAAAATGATAGAAAAAAAAAAAAAATGAAACAAACTGTTAAAACTCAAATAAATAAAAAATATGTCATTAAAAAAAAATATAAGCAGATTTTTTTATGACTTCTGGTACCATATAATATATTTACACAAAGGAATTAGGAGAACACATGTAGTGTTCATGTGTGACTTTTATTAGTTGTGTTTTACACATCTGAATGGTATATTGTTCGTAATATGAAAGAGGGAAAAGACTCCTTTTTATAACTAGTGTGACATCATTGAAGAGTAGTAAAAAGAAGATAACTTATAACTGATTATTACAAGGGAGATGACTACAAACTGACTAGTGCAAAGAGGATGACAATAATGAACTTAGTGTAAGGGAGATAACTTATAACGTTACAAAAATCAATTTCAACAAGACAAGAGAAACTAAAATGAATAAAAAGATCCAAATTACCTTGATATAATTCTTGTTCGTTTGCAATCCGTTGGACAGAATCTTCCCAGTGCTAACCAGTAAAAACATAAAAAAGAATGATTCTTAAAAAGAAAACATTAGGACATCAAAAAGAAATAAAAATTGTATGAGATTTACATTTGCACAGTTTTAACAAAAAATATTGCTATTAGGTCATCCCGGATTTAAATTCTCTGAAATTGGATAGTATGTGGAAATGTACAATGGAACTAAATAATATTTATATATCATATATATATATATATATATATATATATATATATATATATATATACATATATATATATATGCAAGTAAATTTTGCGTACAACAAAATCGTAGAATAAATTTCAGAGGAAACATTTTTTTTAATCAATGAAACGGGCGGGTGGAAAAAAAACGAAAATTGCTAAAATATTACTTAAGGCCTTATCGTCTGAAACTCTAAGAGGAAACGTCAGAATGATAAATTAAAACTATAAAATTCGAATGCGATATGAGGGGAAAAATTGTTTAAGTTGGAGAAAACGATTGAGAAAAAATAAAAAGTAAATCTCTCAACGTTATGGTGGATTTGAATCATTAAAGATCTCCAACTGATGCTTCAAAATCTTTTGTCTACACAGGCTAGGTCGAGAATTGTTAATAACTAACGCCTCAATAATATTGAGATAGTAGTTCGACCTGGCACTGTGTAAAACAGAAAACCACCCATCGGAATACTTGTCAGAACAACTATTTGTACTAACGAGGTGATTACCGATGGCTGATTCCTGTGCCTGAAAGTTCCCGGATGATCTCGAAACCTTGTGTAGGCGAATATCACGTGGTATGTGTTGGGATATTCTAATTTCTAATCTTTGGGATGTCTTGCCAACGTAGTCAGCTCCACACTGACACAGGAATTTATAAATAACAGAATTCTTTTGAATGGCTTGCAAAACATCCTTATGAAAAGAAGAGAAAAAGGTTTGAGTCGTGTAAACTACTCTCAACATGGTTGCTGGAAAACAACGTTGAGTAGAAGAAGAAATCTTTTTAACAATGTCAAGGCCGTCAGAATCTAACCATTGAAGTTTCAAATAAATAGGGCAATGTGACGGGCCAATAAATTTACCACCATTAAATATAGCAACTTTTTTGCGTATATTTTTTTAATAATTATATCATTTTTTAATCCCCTCCTCCCCCCGGGCAACGTCAAGACACGAGTCCTGCTAGTTTAAAATATTTTACAATGATTTAAGAGTAGCAATATCATATTTCTCACTACTAACCTTTTCTAAAATCTTCTGCTTGTGTTCTAGGTTGCCATAATGGTAGTGCAGCTGCTCTCCCAAAATACTGACAATATTCCTGAGATCGGAAACCACTGTCTTCTTCGCAAGGCATCTTCGCAACGTCATGTCTCTGTGTAATTCTTGCGCTTCTGTCTTTAACTTCTCCAGCTTCTGAAGCAAATCCTGTTTGGGTAAAACAAAACAGAAATGGGTCATTTGTTTTATTCAGATTACTATTCTCATCTTGGTTGTTATTTTCACAACGTTTCAGCCGATGTAACCGCCAGCCTTTCTCAGGTTCATCTTTTCGAACTCTGAAGCATAAAAATGGGACAGGAACAAAAGGTGGGCTTGTGATCAGCTTAATGGATATGTTTGTGGCCCATGAGATAATATTACAAATGAATAAGGAAATATAATTAACAGGGGAAAGAAAAAGAAAGAGAAAAAAAGACAAAACAGAGGAGAGAGATGAAGACGATACGAGCCGTGTTAAATTGATGACTGATGATACACAATTTTGCATGTTGTATCCAGGTTTACTTATCATTGAATGGCAATATATATATATAAATATTGATTCTGTTATTTATCATGCATTCTTGATAAAGCCATTCTGGGTGAAATATAGAATAAATAAGTAAGGAGTCGTAATGTGGGCCATATTTAGTTTAATTTAGTTTAGTTTTAAACAAATGGGTAAAAAATGGGAGGAATCCTTTGTGAAAATTCAGATGCCTCTGATTTTTGTAAAATTTTAACAATAGGTATTAGACACCAATTAATAAATATTCCCAAAATTTCAGTGAATTTGGAATATTTTAAAAGAGTTTTTAGGGGGCATAATATGGGCACAATCTCCCGTTTTAAAATTCAAATATTTTAGATTTGATCTATAGTCATTAGATACCAATTAAGCAAGATTCCCTGAATTTAAATTTCTTCTTTAGACCCCTTAAGCTTAAGCCTTAAATTTTAGAAGATTTTACGAATCTTTAACAATAACTATATTTTACTGTTTAATTTAGATTTAGACCCATTAAACATAAGCCTTAATTTTTAGACATTTTCTGGAATCAAAATCATGTAATTGATTGAAACTGGAATAAGGATTCTAGACATAAGTTTTAGTATCATTATACCTTGATTTTAATCTTCGTAAGGGACATAAAAGTGGTGCAAAACTGTTCTCTTCAGGGAATTAATTTGACTCTTTCTGAAACGGGTATTCTTCTTGTTTAGTATAGCAATAAATGGTTCAATTATGTTTTTGTACATTTATCACTCCCCCCCCCCCCCCACACACACACACCCACCCCTCTTCTATGAACAACCAGAGTTTTCCGAAAAAATCTGGTTCAGTCAATTTTCTACGTTCATGGTCATAACTTTATGCCAAACTGCATGAAAAATGAATGAATCAATTTTGAGAAAATCAGACGACGAATGGAATGACGGAGAGTGAAAAAGAACGCAAACATTTTCTGATTAACATCGTGGATTAAAAAATAAGAAAAGGGGAACTAACTCTGTGAATAATGTCAAAATCTGTGCAATGATCGGCAAATGGACCCTTGGCATCAATAAACTTAATGATGCTGTTACTGTGAGTATTGGAACGGCGTTGGTTGCTGAAATTCAGGTTGTATATTAACGAGGCCGGGTTTGGATAGCTGCCATTTGACGGAGCTTTGTTCATTTCCAATCTGAAATAAAGAAAAAAAATATCAAATACAAAATATTTTTTGTTTGGTTTGTTTAACAGCATATCAATCATCTATGGGTTATTTAATGCCGAATAAAGGTGTCAAATATAATTCTATAGGTAGGGTAATTATTTTATATTCCTAGAATACATTGCTCTTAGAATACATTGCTCTTAGAATACATTGCTCTCAGAAGGAAATTTCACAGTGAGAGTGGGAACATTAATCTTAGAAAACATTACTCCCAGGAAACATTACTCTTAGAAGAAAATTTCACAGTGAGAGTGGGAACATTAATCTTAGAAAACATTACTCCCAGGAAACATTACTCTTAGAAGGAAATTTTAGAGAGGGTAGGGGCAATACTCTCAGAAAACACTACTCCAAGAAAAAATTACTCTTTGAATTCTTTAAAAAAAATGACTCCTTGGCATTGGTAATCTTCTTAGTTCTCAACACGATTGACCTTCAGTCACCGCCTTCTATTATCTATTTGGGAATAAAATAAAAAGGAGAAATAAGTTTTGATTGTTTTAAGAATCAGATTGAATAATACGGTTGCGGATGAACTTATAGATACTAGGGCATGATGTGACCAGCCAATTGATCGGACTGGCCCTCTCCGATCTTCCGTCTAGCCAAAGTAAGGCCTGAAGTGGAAGTAAATCGCTCAGCCACCAGGATCCTTTCCTAAGATATCATAGGTCACCACCCACAACCTACAGGGGGGGGGGGGGGAGAGGAATTATTTCTAATTACAATATTAAGAAGTTTGTTTAGTTTTACTTTTATTTTTTTTTTCTGTAATCTACATAATTTATAGAAATTAAGTCCCCGGGCGACGCTGGATAGCCCGACTATATTTTTTATAAACAGCTCAGAAAACAATAGTTTGTGTCCAAGCGAATAGTTGTCTTTCCGAGTGTGAAGTGGAGGGCCTCAAGGATCTGTTACTCCTGCATATTAATGATCTCCCAGATGAATTGACTGAAAATGCACTATTCTTTGCGGACGATGTTAAACTGGGATCAGCTAAATGCAACTATAATCAACTAAGAGATAATCTGAACAAAGTCTGGTCTTGGTGATACCAGATCAGGCTGCCCTGTGGCTCCCTGAGACGAAATTCACCTACATTGACGTTTTTTTTTTTTTTTTTTTTTTTTTTTTTTTGTAAAACTTAATTATGTTCTACAAAACCAAAAACAAAAACAACAGCCCCTCTCCCTTTCTCCCTCCCCTTTTTTATTTTTATTTTTATTTTTCCTACCCTACTCCCGGTCCTGGATATGACCTTAAACTACATCCGATGGTGAGATCCGGCTTACGGACTTTGGGGAATGTGGAGCCTCCTCTTAATTACCATTGCTCCCAGGTCCACCCTGACCCGGAGTGGTAGTACCTGTTAGGGTCCCAACTATGGGTTAAATAGAAACAGATATTAAAAGGGGAAAGAAACAAAAAAGAGAAGAAAACAAGACCAGATTCGGCATTAAATAACCCAAAAAGGGTTGATATGCCGTAAAACAAAACTACCAAACCATACCAAACCGAACAAAGCTGGGATTTACCTATAAAATGCAGTCATCTTCTTATCAGCTCTCCGCCTACTGTTCCCCTGATTATCGGTTTTCCACCTCAACCAGCTAATACAAAGGACCTTGGTACGATTGTGGACAACTCCTTCAAACTGCATATGGATGTAAATATCTTCCACCTGTCTCTTTACATGGCTTGTTGCACCTTGCCATTTTCTGCCAAATGAATTTCATTTGATTCGCGTAAAAAAACTGGATACTGCTCAGTTCACATTTCATTGGGTGTCGAACAGCCATTACTGTATTAAGTGGCTGTGTTGCATGCAGAGAAATGATATGGTGTGAGTCTTAAAGACACGATGAGCTCAGAGGAAGATTAAATGTGGACAGTATAGAGAGATGTGTGAAGAACAGGAGACTTTGATGGTTTGGCCACTTTGAAAGAATGGATGAGAGTTCTTGGGCTAATAGCTGTAGAAAAGTTGAGGTAGCAAGATAAGTTCACAGGGGAAGGCCAAGGAAAACATGGGAGGAAGTGATAAATAAAGACCTGGCCAGAGATAGGTTAGTTTACACATCAATTTCTCAAAGTCTTCAAACACATGCCATCATCATGTAAAATAGACGTTGAACCGAATATCAATCACACAAGCACCTGCTCCTCCCAGTGCTTCAATAGTATCACCTCGGTAACAAAATTTCTGAACAACCTTAATAACTTTGTTATCTAAATATATTTTCTCTACATCTGAGTTTGCATCCGTTTCCATTGATGTAACAAAATGGACCCAACAAAATGTTTAAAATTAACTTTTTAGTGGTGTCACACCCCATAGACCGGTATTGTCTTGGCCTTCGGGTCTTGATTTACGCCGATCTATCGGTCTGTCCTGTGCAGTTCTAGGAGGTGCACCCTCCCAGGCTTTTCCTTCTCACCCTTTGAGAAGGGGTTAGTTTATTGCTAATCGCCTGAGGCGCCCCTACTGGGGAATGCCGACAGGGCCGCCCAGTCAATTATTAATGGCCAGAGTGCTCAAATTCTCGGGCGCTGGTTTTTGAAATCCCACTTTCCCAACCTTGTGTCACATCTTATCTTGTGGGAGGAAGATAAATAAAACTTGTGAGTTTGTAACAGATAAAATCTAGGAGGATGTTAGGGTTCGGGTTCGGGTTAAGGGTTAAGGGTTCGGGTTCGGGTTAAGGGTTAAGGGTTAGGTTCAGGGTTAGGGTTAGGGTTAGAAATGAGGGTTAAGGTTAGGGTTAGGGGGTAGGGTTAGAAATGAGGGACGGAAAAGAACAATTACCTGGTATTGGGTGTGGAACAACCATTACCATTTGAAGACGTGGAAAACTCTCGTTGTAAATTTGGAAACAGTATAGGCTCAAGACATCTACCAAAAGATAAAGAGGGAAAATACATAACCATTAATAACCATTAAAAAATAAATAAACATAAAATTCCATATATAAGTCATTAAAAGAAACCTTAACATTAACACTTTATAACCATTAAAAAATAGACATAAAATTCCATACATAAACCATTAAAAACATGTTTTACGCTGTCCTTGTCTATGAACTTAATTCACTAAATTCTATAACTTTAAACGATGAGAAGGCTTTGATCAATTACAAAAAAGGTTTGGATCAATTACACTTGAGGCACCCGAGAATCATAAACGACTAAAAGGACACATGTTGGCTCGACATCGGTTTCTTTTACTTCTGGTTAAATTATTAAAAAAATACACGCAGATGTTTTTTTTACAAAAGTTTGTTTTGCAAACTTTAGAAATTTATAAAAAGAATAAATTGAAAAAAAAAATTACAAACTATTTTAACAAAACGAAACAAATTTAAACAAAAAACATTTAAATTTCCCTACGTTAAAAATCGACCTTGTGTCTAACTCTGCCCTCGTCAGGAGACAAGTAAATAGGGATACCATCTCTGCAATGTTTTTTTTTTGAATATATTTGTTTGCTTCGTTTGTTTATTATAAAAAAGTTTTCTAAATAAAATTCTGTATTTTAAATTTTTTATTTCGTTTGTTTAATTAAAAGTTTTTTTTATGACTCTCTAAAGTTTACAAAACAAAACGTTTTGTAAAAAAATGTGTGAAAGCAAGTGTGTTGTTTATAATTCACTTAGAAGTAAAAGAAAAAGAAACCGGTGGTGGTCGTTTATGATTCTGGAGTGCCTCAAATATAATTGATCCAAGGATTTTATGTTTCAGGTTCTTGATATTTTCAAATATTTAATAGATTGCATTTTTTATACAGATCATTTGCAGATGCATTTCTTTAGCCTTTTTATTTTTTGAACATAGTTCACCCCAAACAAGGCAGAACCCCACTGTAGACTTAAGGAGCTACTGACAAAAACGAAAAGTGCAGAAGGTTTTTTTTGGGGGGGGGGGGGGGGGTCAACCTAAATTGGGATCTGCGCAGCAAGATGTCTGTTTACATTAGTTTTAAATTTCTGCATGTCAGTACTGTCGGGGAAACAGGTGGCAGGGAGGGAGTTCCAGAGGCCAGCAGTACGAGGAAAGAAACTATTTGAGTAGAAGGCTCTCCAGCATCTGGGGACCTCCACAGTGAATGAATGGGATTTAGTTGACTGTCGAGTTGGTCTCGTGAATTTACGTCGAGGGAGCACCAGAGTAGCCAATTCATCGGAGCATAATCCATTGAAGTATTTGTAAAATAAGCACAAGGATGCTACATTGGGACAGGGATTGGAGCTTGGTTGACAGTGAGAGACCTATTAGATTGGCGACTCTTTTTTGGACCTTGTCAAGGAGGGAGAGACTAGTAGATGATGCATCAACCCAGATGTGGCAACAATACTCCATGCATGGGCAGATAGTAGCTTTGTAGAGATACATGATAATGTCAGGTGTGAGGAGTTTACTAGCACGGTAGAAGGAGCCAACCTTCTTTGCGGCAGCCTTGGCAATGTCTTCAATGTATTTGTTCCAATTCATGTTACCTGTGAAGGTTAGGCCGAGGAGTTTGAATGATGAACTCTCAGATAGGGTATTATTTGCCATGACAATCGGTGGTTGGAGAGGTTTCTTGTAGTTATTGAAGGAAAGGAGCTTTGTCTTTGCGGCATTAAAAGTTACCAACCATTTATAACCCCAATCCACTACAACCTGGAGGTCATTTTCTAAGGATTCAGCCATTGCCTCGGATATGATCGCGTCTGTTTTGCCAACATGGCGAGAGTAAAGCGTGGTGTCGTCAGCAAATAAACCAATCTCTGACTCTATATCATCAGGGAGATCGTTTATATAGATCAGGAACAACAAAGGTGCAAGGATAGATCCCTGGGGTACACCAGCATTTATGTCATGTTGCTTAGATGAACGGCCATCGACAACAACCTGGATTTTTCTTTTGTTCTTTTGCCTACCATTGGTATTAGCACCACTTTTTAATTCATAGGAGGATGCACGGGAGGTGGTCGTGGTGAAGTGGATAACGACGTGGACTGACGACTTTTAACTTTTGTACAATAACAACCATAAACACACATCACATAATTGGAGAAACTTGTATGAGTTAAAAACCAATACAATTGCCAATACCATTGTTGGCAAAGTACATTCAGAGTTATTTCCCTTGAATCATTTTCAAATTACCACCCCTGAATTATACTGTGTAATATGAGAATGAACTCTTTAATTATAAAGTACAAAAAAAAGACATGCACTACACATATGTGGTATGGAAATTGAGGCTTGCCCTTTTTCTGCCGTTAGAGTTGATGTTGGCATAGTTTTAATGATTCTGACATGTTTATGGTCAGAAACCATGGTCCTTGTAGCCATCTTTTCTACTGGTCGCAATATTCGTTACCAAAATAGTTCCCAGATAATACAAAGTCTTATTTAATTTAAATAGCTCAGGTGTAATGAGACAAGATATCTATCTATCTTTCTCTTTCTCGCATGCACGCAAGTAACCCGTCATTTTAAAACAGTCAGTGTGTATAGATATGTGCGCCAGAGGATGGAGCTTGTACGTGAGTTTTGAAGTGTTCCCTTCTTCTCGCCTTCGCCCGGGTGGAGGGTGGAGGTGGCGGTTGAGCATAAGTTTTTGGTCTTTTTGATGTGCGTCGGGTTGGATCTCTGGAGAACTCTATTTCACTGTCTCTTGTAGGAGTTTCTCAGTTCGCATAAGCTTGTTAATTTGACATGGGCTTATTAGATTTTGAGTTTAAAATGATTTTCATTGGTTGAGAAATACTGAGTTAACACGTTCCTGTGAAAACTAACTTTCTTTTTGAAAGTGAAGAGGAGAGTGTATCGAAACAAACTGGCAAAAGAAAGAGGTTGACTATTCAAGCCATTCGCTTTTCGGCATTCATTCGAATCACATCTCGATCCACCACATGTTATTTAATTAATAAATAAGAAAAGCAACTAAAACACCTTAAGTCTAAACTACCAGAGCTCGCTCACAACCTTACCGCTAAGAGTGAGGCATAAGCGAGAAAGGGAAGGGGAGGGAGAGTGTGGCTGTATCGCTTGCTCTCTCTGCCCCTTTCTCTCACCCTCTTTTTGCAGTTTTTACGTTTTCTGTGAAAAATAAATAAATAACTTTTTTTATTAAAGTTTAACAACAAACTTATTGTTTAATGTTTACAAAAACCTTTTCACTATTCTCATTGACAATTAATATTGTTTAATGTTTGCAAAGACCTTTTCACTATTCTCATTGACAATTAATATTGTTTAATGTTTACAAAGACCTTTTCACTATTCTCATTGACAATTAATATTGTTTAATGTTTGCAAAGACCTTTTCACTATTCTCATTGACAATTAATATTGTTTAATGTTTACAAAGACCTTTTCACTATTCTCATTGACAAATGAAAACAAAAGTTTAGTAACACTGTGATCTGTCCAAATTACAAAAAAAAAAATAGATTCGTATTTTGGTATGATTATAGATTAAGATCCTTCGCTAAATTTACCCCCCCCCCAAAAAAAATGATTCTACCTACTTTAGGTGATCATGTGTGGACACCCTGAAAAACTTGAAAGAAAAGAAATGTGATTATATACGCAGATGATCAAGAACCGACGACGCCAACAATAATGGGTGTGTATAATGGTTTATACACACCATGGACAACCGAAACTGGTACACGATAAAAATGATAAAATATCAATTATTCTAATTTTATACAACATTGAACCCGATTCTGAAGATGAGAATAAAACTACACACTTTGCATATTCGTTTTTGTGGTCCGTGTTTATTTGACTGCCTTGTGTTGGACGGAGAGGGTGTTGTTTTTGAGCAATTGAGTGAAGACGTTCCATCAATACCTACAATAAAGATAAATAAAATTAAAAACAAAATTTATTTTTTTATTTTTCGTAATTTTTTTATTAAATTTGTAATTATACTGTAAATTTTTTCAAACACAATATTAAATTATGTTTTTAATAGGATTTAGAAAGTTGAAGTCAATTATTATGGTATTGTTCGAGCAGTTGCTATTAACGGATTTATCACAAATTAGTTTGGAGTAACTGTAGGAGTATGTGAAAGCTGTCTCTTATCTCCTGTCCTTTTCAACGTTTTCTTGGAATTTGTAATGAAAGAACTGGAAAGTCTGCAATCAAAACTGGTGCTTAGCAATGAGCTCTCTACTAATATGCGTTACGCTGATGACACACTGATCGTTGCCACTGTCTTCGGCGATAAGTTGAAGCCTCTTGTGAGAAATGGGGGATGAAAGTGAACCTAGACAAATGCAAACTATTTTTATCTTCTGGAGATATCTCGATAGATAACAAAACGGTTGAAAAAAACCCCCAAAGATTTTGTGTTTCTTGACTCAGTAGTTCCAGGATCCTCATCTGACATTAGCAGAAGAATAGGAATACCAATTTCTGCATCTGGATGTCTAAAAGAAAAGATTTGGAGCAGGAAAGATAGATGAACGTCTCTGAAGTTAATACTTTACAATGAATTGCTAGTCTGTTGTCTATGCAAGTGAAACATGGACTTTACTGGCAGAGCATGAGGGGGAAGCACAATCTCTTTGAACTGAAATGTTTAAGAACTGCTCTTGGAGTAACTTTGCGGGACAGACTAAAAAATGCAGATATCAGAAAGAGGCTTAATATTAACAGATCCATGAACACCATTATTCGAAACAAGAGATTAATATGGTTTGGACATGTTTCTCAGCTACCAGTCTCCAGCTATGTAAAGAAATCATATAAAGAAGATTTAATTTGAGAAAGATTAAGAGGACGACCACCAAAGAGATGGGCCGACCAGGTAACGGTTGAAACTCGCATGTTGCTCCTAATATGCGTTACGCTGATGACACCATGCTCGTTGCCGCTGTCATCGCGATAAGTTGAAGCTCTCTTGTGAGAAATAGGGGATCAAAGTGAACCTAGAGTTGATTTGGTGCATGTTGCTCCTGGCCGATTAAAAACTGTCCCAAGACCGTGATAAATGACATAATTGTGATATCAAGGTGTGTTATGGAGTTAATGCTCGACATGGCTGAACCACCTGAAGCGCCTAGCACGTAAGGCATCCCTAATCTCACCAATATCAAGTTTCTGATGAAGCATGGTTGAAGATATCCTTTCCCCCAGTTTGGAGTTACACATCCACGTGATCAAGATTTCATTCGAGAAAGATTAAAAGGACAACCACCAAAAAGATGGGCCGACCAGATAACGGTTGAGACTCAGATGTTGCTCCTAATATGTGTTACGCTGATGTGACACCATGCTCGTTGCCGCTGTCTTCAATAAGTCAAAGCTCTCGACATCTGAACTTGAAGCCTCTTGTGAGAAATGGGGGATCAAAGTTAACTGAGGCAAATGCAAAATCTTTTCTTCTCGTGGAGATCCCGTCTCAATAGACAACAAAACGATTGACCCCCCCCCCCCCCTCAAAGATTATGTGCTTCTCAGTTCAGTTGATCCAAGATCCTCATCTGACATTCTCAAAGGAATAGAAATAGCAACTTCTGCATTTGGACGTCTAAAAGAAAAGATATGAAACAGGAAGAACATATCACCGCCCATGAAGTTAAGATTCTATAATATAGACGATATAGATAGATCGAGATGTACAGAGAGAGTAAAAAAAAGAGGCAGACAGACAGACAGAGAGGCGTTACGTACTAAGTATTCCAAAATTATTCGTTTACAGTTTATTAATTTTAAAAAAGAAAAATATATTCTTCGATTTCAACTTCGATTTTATTTTTGTTAATCCGGTTACGAATCGACACTGCTCACTCGATGTTTTCAATCTGCTACTTTCTCAACTGAGCAATTCGACATTTAGATGAATTCAATATTCTCAGAGCAAGCCTATATCCTGTTTCTTTGTTGTGTCAACATAATGGGTGAACTTATTTTAATACGTGGTTCCTTGTATTTCTAATTTAGGTTTTAGTTTTTAAATTGTTAAGTTTTTGTTTAGTTTAGTGTTTTTACTTATGTGTTCATTTATTTATTGTTAGCCTAAGGTAAATTTCACTTAGTGTTTTCAATCTGCTACTTTATCAACTGAGCAATTCGACATTTATTAAAATAAAACTCATAAGTAGATTCATATTTTACGTGCAAAATGTTAGAAACCATCGTAGTTTTCTTTAAAAGATACCTAGAGAGTGTTTCCATTATCTTCTTAGAAAAAACGTGCATAAAAATTTATATTTTAGGCACAACCTTTAGTCTGTCTTTCTATAACATGTAGTTCCTATTGCTGTATGTGCAAGTGAAACATGGACTATACTGCCAGAGCAGAAGGAAGTTCAGTGTCTTTGAAATGAAATGTGAACGAGTCAATGCAAAGCTTTCACAAAAATAAATGCGGCACTTTCTTTTACTTCTTCTTCTTCTTTCATTCGCGCTCACCTCCCAACGAATCTCTCCCAAATAACGTTTTTTTTGTGCTTCTTGTAGTAATGACAACTCGCATATGCAAATGAGCACGCCAAAGCCGCCCACCGCCATTTCCTCTTTAAAACAAAATTAAATTCAACTTTTCGTGAATGGGCGTTTCCGGGTTCGCGCCCGCAGCTCTCCTCCGCACAAGCAGCAAACCAAGCGTCTTCTCTTCGACCACCGCGGACAAGCGTCTTGGTCCACAGTAGGCGGCTGCCTCTCCTTCTCTGCACTACAGAAGTATTCTTGGAGAAACTTTGTGAGATAGACTAAAAAATGCAGATATCAGAAAGAAGGCTTGATATTAACAGATCCATCGAATATGTTATTCGGAAAAAAGAGATTAATATGGTTTGAATATGTGTTCCGGCTGCCAGACTCCAGCTATGTAAAGAAATCATATAAAGAAGATTCAATTCAAGAAAAATCAAGAGGATGACCACCAAAGAGACGGGCTGACCAGGTAAGTGTCCAAATTCTTAGAAAATCCAACTGACTTAATTTTATATATTAGATAGATAGATGGAGAAGGAGTGATTTGGCTTGAAATGATTACTTACAAAGGACAGGTTTAAGAATTCAAATTTGTTAGCTGAACTTGAAAAGGCACTGCAGGTGACTAGATTTACGTGAAGAGTTGGAAGCAGCGTGTTTAGATTATGGAGTTGAGCTTGAAATAATTTCTCTTTGGCTTCATATTGTCTGAAAGAAGAAAACAAGAAATGTTAGATATTGGGCAGTTCAGCCGGGGGTCAACTTGGTGATCCCAAGGTTAAAATTGATAGGCTGTGGGAATAGAAACGGATATGCTGTCACATGGCTGCTCAAAGAGAGGATGTGATAGAGAACAGCAGAGTCCGTTTGGGAGCATGCAGCACATTGATGTGTAAAATGATATGAGCTGACAAAATATAATTAATTAATGATTTTGATTGCTCTGTGTCTCCCTTCCACCAGTCAGTGATTTGGAACAGATTATACACCTACCATGTCTCAAAACTATCGCTAGAAACTTAAACAAGCATTCTGTGTTGTTGGAAATGGATCGGTGTTTGCAGTTAACACCATCGCTGCAATTTGAATTTGTGTGTGAAGCCATAACTAGGGTTAAATTAAAGATAAAATAAATAAAAAAGAAGTTCAACGTAAACAAATAAATTGATGGCGCGCTACACATGCAACCATCTGTTGGCCGCAGGATTATCTTGTGATTTTGTCCGAATTAAAAATCATGCCAGACCATCAGGGTTGTACCTATATATCGATTTAATTTATTAAAGCATTATAAACACAACTATAAGACGACGTATATCTGCCACATGGAGAGTTGTCAACAAGTTTACAAAACGCAGGGATTCCATCATATGCGAGAGTGGCAGCATACAACACACATGTCCGACTGTACTCTTGTATGGCTGCGAAACATGGTTAACCACAAACGTCAGAACGACACGATACTGGCTGCAGTGCATCGGATGGAGAAAATTGCCGGTCTCACTCTACAGGTCTCCACGAAGAGGCATGTTGCACAACAACGTCTCAACTGGTATGGCCACGTCACCCGCCGTCAGTCATCTGACATGCTCCAAAGTGTGTACAACATTGACGTTGATAACCGAAAGCCATCTGGTAGGCTGATTAAAACATGGAGGGTATCAATTGATGACGACCTGATCCTGGTGGGCAGCACATGCGAAATGGCAACAGACAGGACCGTTGGAAGTCATTCACGAAATGTGTAACCTCAAGCATGAGACAAGAAGAAGAAAAATGAAAATAATAATAATAATAAAATTAAAATGAACACTCTTATTAAATGAGTCTTTTAATAATGATTAAATTACCGAACGCGATATCATTTTCGTGTTTTGTTTACTACTGTTTATATTAGGAAAACAGAATAAACGAGAAAACAAGACATCAAGAATAGAATAGCATATATTGATAAAATTTATATTTAAATTGAAATTTAATATAAATATATACTTTTATTTATATCAATAAATGGAAAAAAACATAACTGAACTGGAAATATGTTTCTTTTGTTATCTTTTTATAATAACAACAGACAGTAAAATTGTTTTTTATTCGTCCTGCCCCTGTTTAAAATTCAGCACTCCGAGTAATAAAACAACAATTTTGTCTCTCTTCATGCATCTCCATTTCTGTCGATCAAGTAGATTAGTCTATGTGACCAGTATAAAAAACACACATTTCCAACACTCGAGTACATCGGAGGCTTGGCCCCAACACTCATCATCAAGTGACATGATGATCCACGATGATGAAAAGCAAAAGTAGCCATCCAACGACTATCCACAATGACTATGACAAGCAACAGCTTCCAATCCTGCCTGCAACATTCTACTCATCATCATTATCGACTGTAGCAGCCCATTCCTGTCTACAGCATCAACACTGACTCAGCGACAACAATGACAGTACAGTCAACTCCCTTAGTGATTCCAGATAACAGGCAACATACCAACACTGCGAGGAGAAATCATCATCATCATCTACCGCTGCTGCTGCAGCCCTACTCCATCTAATCATGGATCTGTCATTCCGCTGCAGTCGGACAAGAGAAGCCTGGGTGAGGGTCCAGCATTTACTGCTATACAATATGACACTCCTGACACAGTTTGGATTTTACTTGCTATGCACGACATATATATATACTATGGTATGCATGACATATATATATATATATACAAGCAGGAATGTTCATTTGTAGCGATAGCTGTAGTACTGATGCGCATAACATCGCCAGGACTACACTTATCCTAACATCTTTTAGAACTTGACGTCTCTTTCTGCTCATATCGTGATTCGACCCCTCGGGGTTAATACCATCAAAATGAGGAGGAAGAAAAGAAGAAAAAAAAACTATAAGACAGTCTCGCCTTACAAAGTTGTTCTACAACGAAAGCTTGCAAGAAAAAAAAAAATTAAATAAATGAATTTTTCATTTAAATTGCACGATTGTTGATTTTCAAAATATTTCACTTAAATACATTCTCATGCGTGCTTTACAGATGTTGTCAATTTCCTTTATATATATATATATATATATATATATATATATATATAGTAAGTTATGGAAATATAGCTACACAGAGGCTTCCGCGTTTCACCCCACTTAGAGAATCGTCAGGCTAAAATGCATGGAGATTGTGTTGCCGGGTGTTTAGATATATATACACATGGTGTTTAGTCTCGCTAATTAACCAATCAGATTCTTTGTTATTACCTTGCTGTACTCACGTATTGAGCACTGTTGAAGTAAATACTGAAAATTGATACATGAAAGATTATATTCTCTTATAACATTTTATGTTGATACATGAAATAATAATTATATATATATATATATTGCTTAATTCTTGTGATGCACATGCATATAATAATTTTAACATTTTGCAACAATGACATTTTTTTTAAAGTTTAACATAAATAAAAAAAAATATTTTTGAATGAATAAATTAAGAAATAAGCCAAAAAAAAGAAAAAAAAAAGAAAAGAAAAAATAGGCCATAAAAATATTTCCAGAAACCTTTCGACTTCTTCAAGAAGTTCCCGTTTTTTCTCTGCGATTCGTTGCTGCATAGAATCATATAAAAGAATAATGGCTTCTTTCTCAGTCTCTGTGTTATGTCGAATTTCGAGCAACAACGACCGAAGAACTTGGATTCCTTCTTTCACAGAGTTCTGCAAATCTTGGATTGACTTCAAGAAAAGAAAAAAAAAATTTTAATTTAGTTTTAAGAATTTGGTTTAAATTAAATATTTAAATTATATTACATTCAATAGTTTTATACGATAAGGTGTTTTGAAATAATGCATTTTTTAGTATTCTCTCGTCATTTGAGCAAAACGGACATGCACATATCCAAAGCAATGGCTGAATCTGTAGAAAGTGACCTCCAGTCTCTAGTGGAATGGGGTCATAAATGAATGGTAACATTTAATGCTGCTAAAACAAAGCTCCTTTCCTTCAACAACTACAAGAAACCTCTTTAACCACAGCTTGCAATGGAAAATAACATCCTACCTGAGAGTCCAACGTTCAAACTCCTCGACCTAACATTCACAGATAGCATAAATTGGAACAAATACATAAAAGACATTGTCAAGGCTGCTACAAAGAAGGTAGGTTCCCTCTACCATGCTAGAAAACTTTTCACACCTAAAAGTATCCTATATCTCTACAAAGCCACCATCCGCCCATGCATGGAGTATTGTTGCCACATCTGGGTTGGTGCACTATCTACTAGTCTCTCCCTCTTAGACAAGGTCCAAAAAACAAGTTGCTAATTTAATAGGTCCCTCACTATCCACCAAGCTCCAGCCTCTGCCCCATCGCCGCAATGTTGTATTCTTGTGCTTGTTTTACAAGTACTTTAATAAAATGTGCTCCAATGAACTTGCTGCTCTGGTGCCCTCTCAACGTAAATACACTTGACAAACCCAACAATCAGCTAAATCCCATCCATTCACTGTTGAGATCCCCAGATGCCGGAGAGTCTTCTACTCCAATAGCTTCTTTCTTCATGCTGCCGGCCTTTGGAACTCCCTCCCTGCTCCTTGTTTCCTGACTGTACTGACATTTAAAACTAATGTGAACAAGCATTTCACTGCACAACTCCCAATTTAGGATGACCCCGAAAACTTTCACCCTAATTCTCAGTAGCCCCTTACGTCTACAGTGGCAGTTTGCCTTGTTTAGGGTGAACTATATTAAAAAAAAATTCCTTAAAGTTAATACAGGGTGTTGCAGCAAAATCCGACACTTGAGAAAAAGTAAAAGAAATACCAGGAGTGTGATGAAGCCCTGGATGGACTAGATTGCCGGCAGCCACCCCTACGTCTCCAGCAGGACTCCGCTCCTGCACTAGACAAGCCAGGTGTGACTGCTCAATAATGTTCATCACCACTAGTCATCGGAATTGTAGCCGCCCTCCTCATCCGACTGCAAGCCCTTTGACTATTTCTTCTGTGGCGTGATCGAGGCCAAGCCCAACAAGCACGGCAACAATACGGTCGACTCTCTGAAGGCTGCCATCATAGAGATGTTCGCTATTATAGACAAGGACATGGTCGCCAAAGCATGTGACTCATTTTGTGGCCGTCTTGAGATGGTCGTCTCTGCTGGCGGAGTTTACATTGAAAAATAATGTAGTATGCAACTCTAACTGTTTCTAAATAAACTGTCGGGTCTCTGCATATACAACTTTTGTTTTTATTGTCTATTTCGTTTTGTTTTTGTCAAGTGTCGGATTGTGCTGCAACATTCGGTATTAATCATAGTTATAATTTGATAGATATAAAAAGAGTCACCTGTACTGCTTGATCCAGTTTATTGCAGCCCTGCTTATAAGCCGTTTCTAAATCTACACAGTGTGCTCGGCTTTCTCTGAAAAAAAAAATTAAAAAATGAAAATTTAAATTAAAAAAAAAAAAATATATATTTTACAAGTTATTTTTTCTCTAAACAAATTAACTGTTTAAAAAAAATTGTCGTACTAGAAAACTCAGCCGACTTTAAAGTTTTGTGTTGTGTTTCTTCGGAATGAATAAATTCATATTTTTATAAAATGCTTATTTCAGTCCTCATTACAAGCGTTCAATTTCAGCTGATGGTCCCAGCCAGATACATACTTAATTCTCTCCAGAGAATTAAGTATGTATCCCAGCCAGATACATACTTAATACTCTCCAGAGAATTAAGTATGTATCCCAGCCAGATACATACTTAATTCTCTCCAGAGAATTAAGTATGTATCCCAGCCAGATACATACTTAATACTCTCCAGAGAATTAAGTATGTATCCCAGCCAGATACATACTTAATTCTCTCCAGAGAATTAAGTATGTATCCCAGACAGATACATACTTAATTCTCTGTTGAGGATTAATGACGCCCTGTAACCCGACCAAAATACCCAACTGGGTATGACTCGTATCATTTAAAGGGATGTGACTATCGTTTCTCTGGGAGCAGATGTGGTACCATGCCAGGACGTAATAGCCCTTCCAGAGACGTCTCCACCATGCACACACGCACCAAGTTACTCTCCCCGGCAAACGAGCATGTTACATGTATGCTACATTATACATATCTTCGTAAAGTAACATAAAAATGGTGACAAACTATTCCATTCAGTGAATTAATTTTATCATTAACTAGTGGGGTACCTGGTGTCCTGGGACACAGGGTACTTCTGTTAGTGTAGTCATAAAAGGTTGTTAAAGCTAAAATAAGTTAATATACAATCATCAGCATCATCATCTTCTTCTTTGGTTTAACGCCCATTATACATGCTGCCATGCATTGGATGGCTTCAAGAAATTAACTTCCAAAGTAATCTATGTCTGGCCAAGCCTTTACTTATCCCTCTTTCCCTCAGATCCATTTTTATCACTTCCTCCCATATTTTCCTGTGAACTCAAACTGCTATCTCAACTGTTCTACAAGAACTCTCATCCATTCTTTCAACGTGGCAATACCAAGAAAGTCTACTCTTCTGCACACATCTCTCTATAAGGTCCAGATTTAATCTTCCTCTGAGGTCATCAGAATTAAACCTGTCATTACACATCTATAATATCATTCCTCTCCATGCAACGCATATCCTCAACCCTCACTGTCCAGGTTTCACTCCCATACATCATCACACTGTGTACACATACCTGATGGATTCTTCCCTTGGTCGACAGTGGTAACGCTCTACTGATTAGCAATGCCAGAATTCCCTGAACTTACTCCACCCAAATCTAATTAGTGTAATCACACAAGCACCTATGCCACCCTGTGCTTCAATGGTATCACCAAGGTAACAAAACTTTGACAAATACTTACATTTTCATATCACGGAAACAATTTATACATAACATGACTTTCTTCTCTGTTGAAAACATAATATATTGCTCTCCATGGAGTGCTGGAAAAAAAAAAAAAATTATAAATTAAAAACAAATAAAATATTGACATAACTTTGGGATTACATTCTATATGTGAAAATAATGAAAAAAAAAGTTCCCATAACCATAAGTCTGGAAGCGTTTTGGTTTCTGAGGCCATTCAAACAAATATTGATCAATATTCTTTATTGTAAACATTTAACACAGACAATTACAATGTATGTGATAATGCACTGTTATTTCTACATATGCGATAGTTAAACACGATCTCTGTGACAGGATCACAGGTCAAATAAGTCTGGTCCTGGTGTTGTCACGCACACAACAAAACCATGAAAAAATGTCACCAAACAAATATAAAAGTTGTAGGGCTTAGAAGAAAGATCTGAGTATCGACACGAGGGATCTGGTTGACATCATGCAAATGTTGGTCTATCTTATTATAAGAAATGGACAACAAAGGAAATTAGACGAGCAAACGCATGCTATTACAAAAGCAATGCTCACACAAAGAGGCTCCTTTGCACATATAGAACATAATCTCAAAGTTATGCCATTGATTTCTCAAACAACCTATATATATATATATATATATATATATATATATAAGTGTGTTTCTCAGCTAAAAATGATTTCACATTGAATACTGTGGATTTTCTCAATTGTAGTTCGACGCCATCTTTTTTTAAAAACAGAGTTATGAAAAATACATATAAAATTACCTAAGTGACCTATCAAAGTAGCTAATAATAAATAAACTATTTATTTTAGGTTCTTAATTTTCAGCGTAAACACCATAGTCATAAACTGTTCTTTTTTCTTTTGTTTTACTTTTCAAAAGCATTTTTTTTTCTTCAGTAAAAGTATCTACCCGATGTTAATGGCTCGAGATTAAAAGTTTGTATGTGAGGTTTGCATGTTGACTGTTCTATTAGAAATTTAAATATAATCCCTCTTTTTTGAAACATCATAAATTTGAAATTATTTTGAATTTAGAAACCAAATGATGATGTGTTTTTTTTTTTAAATAAATAAAATATTTATTTTAGGTTCTTAATTTTCAGCATAAACGCCTTAGTCATATAATTTTTTTTTTTTTCACTTTTTATTTATTTACTTTTATTTTATTGTTTATTATTTGTTGACTAATTGGTTTTTGTTTCTTTATATCTAATATTGATTGTAATAATTTGGGTAATTTTATTAAATTGTTTCTTTATATCTAATATTGATTGTTAATAATTTTATTAAATTCTACCTTTAACTTTTTGTTATTACTTAATCAGGGCTTAAATGGCAAAGTAAGTATTTGTTTTTATGTCTCCATTTAGGTATAAATTCTTTTTCTGTTTACTGAATGTTTTTGAAGTTTATGATTTTATATTTTCCCTCTAAGCATGATTGATAATTTCTACTATTTATATTGCAAGGTCAGGGTTAGGGTTAGGGGTTAGGGTTAGGAGTTAGGGGTTAGGGGTCAAGGTTAGGATTAGGGGTTAGGGTAAGGATTAGGGGTTAGGGTTAGTTTTAAGATTTCTTAATTGATATTAGAATTAATATTTTTATTTTTTACTCCTATATATATTTTTTAAATTTATTTTTAAAGTCGCTTCAGACAAAGCATGAAGCCACTTGAGGTAAGGATTTAAAAAGAATGAAAGATGATTAACGCAAAGATAGTAGATGCCTATTGACCTTAGTTTTGAAAAGACTAAAGATATAGGTAGAAGGAAAACAGTCAGCAGGAAGAGAGTTCCACAAGTCGGCAGTTCTTGAAAAGAAGCTACTAGAATAGGAAGATGTATTATAATGAGGTATTGAAACATCAAATCGATGAAGACCACTAGACCAACGAGTTAAACAGCTGGAACAAAGGAAGCAGCGAATAAATTAGACAATTCTTAGACATTTATAAAGTGTGGTGCTATTTTTGTATTTTTCACACCTGAATGTTATCATGTGATTATTATATCTTCACTTGAAACTAATTTCGGTGGCTCCTATGAAAGAAAACCTAAGGATTTCAAAATGTTATCAAAGCAACCAAGCTGTTCCTTCTAGGAATCTTTCTTCTTCCCTCCCTTGTTTTCAGCCGTGAACCAAATGTTTTTGAGTCGATCAGCGCAAGCACTCACCACATCTTTTGTGCAGTTCTTTCGTCTTTTTGGATAATAAAATAATCTCATGTCGTGCAAACATCTTTGCTTTGTGGGTTTCTTCTCGACACAAATCGCACAGCGGTTGAGAGCAGGTGTTGCAGAAGAACATGTGGCCTTTGTTCTGCAGAAACAAAGACAAAAGAAAAGAACGAATACAAGAAGATCAAAAAACATAGCAAAAGAAATTTTCGAAAACAAATTTCTGGCACATCAATTTCTTATTTTGGATTCGTTTTTGTCTATTATTATATATTTGTATATTTCATATATTCAGGCCGTGTGTACTGAAAGGTTATTTGATAGAAATAGGTGCACTTAGCATCGACACGCACTTGGATGGAAGAAAACAACATAACATGATTGTCAAAAATAAAATAATTGTTGGATGTATTGAAAGGTAAGTTTACAGAAATAGGTGCACTTGGCATTGACACACACCTGGCTGGAAGATAAAAACATAATATGATGGATTGTCAAAAATAAAACCACCTGCAACAAGTTAACAGCAGAATTTCACACTCGTCACAGAATAAAACACCCTGGTGGTGGTGGTGTGCATGGCTACATTGACAGCGCCATCCCACATGGGCGTTGCGGGGTGTCACAAATTGTTCTATAATAACAACCCGAAATTGACCCTAACCCTTCCTCACTAACCCGCACTTTATCGTCACTGACAACAAAGATATATCATTATATTTTCATATATCAATGTGTCATCATTCTTTTAAGAACAGCAGTGATTTTTTTATGTTGCAGGATATTACAATTTTAAGTGTCGTGTATACTCCCAAACAAAAAGATTTAACAAAATCAATTTCTAAAAATATTTTTTTTTTAAACTTACAGCGTCACAATTTGCACATTCAGCCCGTTCTTCTTCGGATGAAGATTCAACCAGGAATTTGAGGAGTTGGTCCGACGACGGAACACAGGCACCTTCTTTTAAGACGGTGACAGCACTACAGGCAGACAAAACAAGAACAGATATTTAAAAAGAGGCATCCATTTAAAACCCGTCTATTTCAAACTTAAGTGCGACAGTTTTGAAACATACGCAGATACAAAGAAGTGATAAACAACAAATACGAGGATAGCATTTCAAGGAACAATTTAATTTAAATATAGAAATTAAAGTTTAAAAAAGAAAGTTACAATATGTGTGTGTGTGTGTGTGTGTATGCTTCAGTTAATTTAAATATAGAAATTAAAGTTTTAAAAAAAAGTTTCAAAAAAAAAGTTCAAATGTGTGTGCACGTGTATGCTTCAATTAATTTAAATATAGAAATTAAAGTTAAAAAAAAAAAGTTCAAATGTGTGCGTGCATGTAAAGCTTCAATTAATTTAAATATAGAAATTAAAGTTTTTGTGCGCGTGTGTGTATGCTTGAATTATAGTCAAGGATTGAAATTAGCTTTGTCAATTTTAAGCTGAAACAAAATAATAAAAAAAAATAAGCTGGTAATGCTTCTTTTGTATTTCTTTTTTACGGGGAAAGAAGCTATTAGAGTAGGGGGTATAAGTGTCGTAAGTTCATCAGAGCACATTCCGTAGAAGTACTTGTAAAAGGTTAGAAATTATTTTCTGCACTCTGTCTAATAGGTAGAGGCTACAGGTTAGTGTACTAGCCCAAATGTGGCAACAATACTTCATGCATGATGTTGCTTTGTACAGATATAGGATACTAGCAGGTGTGAGAAGTTTTCGAGGCCAGTAGAGTGTGCTTTTTTTGTTTTGTTTTTTGTCTCTCCTTCTCTTTTTTTCCTATGATATTAAATTTTAAATTATTTTTTTTTTATTCTCTATTTGAAATCTCTCTTAAGTACTTTTTGACAAAGACATTTTTAAAACAGTTAATTTTTTTTTTAAAACATGCATGAAGTTCAGGGAATTTCTACCATTACTAATTAGCAGAGCGTTATCACTGTCAACCGAGGGAAGAGTCTATCAGGCATGTGTAAGCAGTGTAATGATGTATGGAAGTGAAACCTGGCTTGTGAGGGTTGAGGATATGCGTTGCATGAAGTAAAACGATATGAGAATGATATTATAGATGTGTAATGTAAGTTTAAAAAAACAGACTTAGATCTGATGACCTCAGAAGAAGATTAAATCTGAACAGTATAAGGAGATGTGTTGGTTAGGTCACATTGAAAGAATAGATAAAAGTACTTGGGTTAGGTTAGAAAAGTTGAGGTAGCAGATGTTGGACTTTTCTACCAGCAATTATGTAACCCCCTATATATTCTGTATTATATATTTTGTATCTTATTTTATATTTACATATTTTGTACCCTGTATCATATTTTGATATTCTGTGTTATATTTATATATTTTGTATCTTATTTTATATTTACATATTTTGTACCCTGTATCATATTTTGATATTCTGTGTTATATTTATATATTTTGTATCTTATTTTATATTTACATATTTTGTACCCTGTATCATATTTTGATATTCTGTATTATATTTATATATTTTGTATCTTATTTTATATTTACATATTTTGTACCCTGTATCATATTTTGATATTCTGTGTTATATTTATATATTTTGTATCTTATTTTATATTTACATATTTTGTACCCTGTATCATATTTTGATATTCTGTATTATATTTATATATTTTGTATCTTATTTTATATTTACATATTTTTTACCCTGTATCATATTTTGATGTTCTGTGTTATATTTATATATTTTGTATCTTATTTTATATTTACATATTTTGTACCCTGTATCATATTTTGATATTCTGTGTTATATTTATATATTTTGTATCTTATTTTATATTTACATATTTTGTACCCTGTATCATATTTTGATATTCTGTGTTATATTTATATATTTTGTATCCTATATATTTACATATTTTGTACCCTGTATCATATTTTGATACTCTCTATTGATTTGCTTTCGTACTTTTGATTTTGTACGAAACTCTATGTAATTTACATAAAGTTTAAGGCCAGCTCTGTGAGACTAACGTCAGGGATTCTGGTGCCAAATTCTTCCTTTTGGAATTCAGCCAGCTTTGGGAGTGGACATGGTTCTCCAACACATTGATCGAGTGAATTTCATAAGCGCTTTCTTTCTTCAAGAACACTGAGACTGACTGTGAGATTCAACACAGGAGTTTGTTGCCACTCTGAGCGTTCAATCAAAATTCAACGCATTTGAGAATTTTGCAGCTTTCAACCTTTTTTGAAGAAAGATGAAGAAGTTGTCGGCTTTGACAAGATTTTTCACACAGCGTTTGCATTGGAAGGCGAAGTTGTCGAGTTTGACACGTTTTATTCACGCAGCGTTGGTGTTGGAAGAACATTTATTCAAAGAGTATTAAAGCCTTTAAACTGGCAAAGGCCGTTTGTGTCTTTTTAGAATTGTAAGTACTCCGTTATATTCATTATTTGTTTAAACCTTAGAAATACTTACTCTCCTCATATTTGTATAATATCATTCGTCGTTGGTTGAAATAACAAAGCAGTTTATTTTGGTTCATAGTAGGCAGTTTTATGAATGCCTGCAAGGGAAATATTTGCAAGTTTTTGACTCCCCTCAAGCACTTTTTTGTAAAATAAAATCTTTTCTTTTGATTTAAAACAAGACCACGTTAAATCTTATTTCTTTCCTCACGCTCCCTTTTATTTTATCCTTTTGTTTTTCGCGGGTTATTTCTACCAAGTCGTATTTGTCTGAAAACGGATAAATTTGCGACACAGGATCAGTTGGCAGGGAAAGGCTAAGGTAAGCATAGGAAGAAGTTAAAAGGATGCACTTGAGAGAAAGAAGGATAAAAAAAGACCTGGCCAGAAATATTTACACTAAATATGAGTTAATCAACATTTGTTTCTTTAAAGCTTTTTCTGATATACTTTAATAACACAAAATGCATGCTAAACTATACCTTAGTTCTGGGATTGAGCTATGCTTGAAAAAAATGTTGTTTTAATTGTTCTAATTAGCCGTCATTTATAATTAACTGTACAAGTCTTACACTTTTATTCTCTGAGTGGGGACAGGCGATTTTTTTGACATGCTTTTAGTCATAGTCAATGTTAACATGGCTGAATATCGAATAACACTTGAATTGAATCTTAAAAAATATTTTTTACTTTTTACCATCGGAATTCTGCTATTTCACGATATTGAAGTCAGTAGAAATTTATATATATATTCGCAATATTTTATTAGTCTAAAAAGTATAAATAACATTCTCAAATATTTAAGAAATTTGTCACAAAAATCATAAATAACGAATATCTTTTATTATAAAAATAATTTGTATTTTCTTCATAATGTGGGTTTTAAAAAAGTTTACTTTGTAATAATGAATATCGGTCTAACTGTAGATTTTGCTTGATTTTCACCTAAATGTTGGATAAAATAGATCTTTGGTTTAAACGACACTTTTTGTCCGAACATTATTTTATAACGTATATAAAATTGAACTTGTATGTCAAATTCTCAGAAATCTTCTTAAAGAAAATGACAGCATTTTTGTTATTAAAGAAATATGAAGCTATATTTTAACTTTTTTTTTTTTTTTTTGTAAAAAGAATGTCCAAAGATCATTTTGTATGTCAAAAAGTTTGTTTTTGTGTGTAATAAAATTTTAAAACATTCAAAATATTTTTGGTCCAAGAGATAAAGAACACTTTAAAAAGTAAATTAGAATTTTATGTCAGCGTTTAAAAAAAGAATGTTTTTTGCTGACTGTTCTTCGTAAGAAACAAAAAAACAAAAAAAAAACAGAATGTAATTTTTTTAAACTGATATAATAATAATAATAATAATAATAATAATAATAATAATAATAATAATAATAATAATAATAAAAAATGTAATTTTATTAACATACTGTTATTTATTATCACAAAATTAATGTCAGAATTTAAATCCAGTAAACTTTATTTAAACATTTTAAAAGTGTTCTTTAAACATTTACACAATTTTACAAGTGTTCTTATACACTTCAAACATTTAGTTATCTGCCCTTGAAATCTTCTTAAAAAACAAGATGGAGGCTTACTGAACGAGTCGCTGTTATGATACGCAGAATGGAAAAATACTTGTAATTAAAGTTCTAGTGGATATTTTTTTCTACTTTTTCGTACAGTGAGTATGGGAATATAATGCTTAATAAGTATATATTATTGTTTTTATATAAAAATAATTTTTTATATGGCCGCTAATCAGCATAAGCACCAAATTTAATTAGTGATTTAATTTAATTCTATATTTTAGTAATATGTCTGGATAAATAGTGAGTGTGAACACTGGCGAAGCATACTTTTTTCTCGTTCCTTTTGACAGAGGATGTACACTAATTTAAAATAGTGTTACTTACTTACAGAGGGGACACGCGATTTTACCTTCGACTGCTCGTCCCCGGAGACAATAGGTGCAGAAACTGTGGTAGTAGTTGAACATACACGGGTTCTCCTGCTGTGTTACTTGAATGCAAATAATACGGATTCATAATTTTAATTGAACCGTAGACTATTTTTGCCTCACCGAACAGAGAATACGATAGTGGCTATGCTATCAAAACATCAACTGAAGAATCAGTTATATTTATGGGTTGACTTTCCAGTGTTTTCACAAAACTGAAGGTATCGATGGAAGATCAAAGTGATGTATAGTATCAATTGAAATAATATAAGAGATTATAACAATATAAATTCAATTTATATAGATCAGATTGATTCACGGAAGAGAGATTGAATTTCAATTACAAAAGACAAGCTCAATATTTAATATTAAATAGAGCTGATATATATACGATTATTTCAAGATTTATTATATTATTTTATAATAATTTATACCTAAAGCAAGTCATCTAATTTACAATTGTGAATACGATAACTTGCTTTGGGTATAAATTATTATAAAATAATATAATAATAAATCTTGAAATATATATATACATTATATATATATTATATACAGGGTGTCTCAAAAAAATGTACTCACTCTTAGAATGACGAGAGAATTTGCGAATCCCTTGGTGCGCGTTATCAGCTTTGTTTGAACAATAATGGTCATCAGTTTGAACATTTGCGAACATGATTCTTCAATTACATCTGTCTCATGTATTCGATGCTATTTCATTTCACTCTATGTTCATAAATAAAAGTTTTCTCGTCATTCTACGAGTGAGTACATTTTTTTGAGACACCCTGTATATAATGTTACAAACATTCAGATCAACATGATACCTAAGGTTTAAAGTTGGGAAAGCAAAACCCAAGCAAAAAAAATCTGGGTTTTCTTGAGTTTCAGTTATAAACTGCTCTCTAGCTTTCGTCAGCCATATTTTGATCTGCGGGGTTACTTGATGGTAGCACGTCACAGATCAAAATATGACTAACGAAAGCCAGAGAGTGGTTTATAATTAAAACTCAAGAAAACCCAGAATTTTTTTTGCCTGAGTCTGCTCCCCCAGCTTGAAACTTAAAGTACCATGTTGATTTGAACGTCTGTAACATTATAAATAAATATTACACTCTTATTAAATAATCGAATACTCTATTGGATTTCTTTCTACCCAACGGAACCAAGAATTATATATAGAGAGATTAGTTTGGCATTCCACTTATGCTTCTAGAGATATATTTTGATAACGATCAGTGGGTGGTGATTGAAGCATAAAACGATGTCGTTTTTTTTTAATTCTCTATTGTTATAATTCAATATTTCAAACGCCCTGCGTTCTTTGTTGAATGACTAGAATGATGGGGAAAAAAAAAACAGAAATGAGGTCGCACATGTGCGTAGTATTAATATGCTAAAATTGGATGTCATATGTTTGTTATTTTTATTTTTTTTTTTTGGGGGGGGGGGGTCAGCTAAGTGTTTTTTAAATGTGTTCAGAGGCTGTTATTTTTTAATTAAAAAAAAGAGTGTGGTTACTTGATTATGTATAATAGTCGGGTATGAGGTATCTGCGAGATTAATTAGTGGCCACTACCACTGTAGTCATCTCAGGTTTACCTTTATTTTGTAAAAAAAAATACAATGACAATATTATTTTGTATTTGACATCTTGTGTTCTGTTAAGTCAGAGTAATTCTGTATTTTAATTAATATATTTTTGAGAAAGTAAAACCTTTTCCTGAGATTGGTTTTATATATATATATATATATATATATATATGGGAAATGAAAAAGGAAAAACCAAGAGATATATTTTATATATTCATTCATCAACGTTTCGTCTTTATTGTAAGACTTCCTCAGGATGATAATTTTAAGAAAAATGTCATGCAAGTACATCGAAATATTGGGTTGACATGATAGGTTGATGAGAAAAAGTAGTAGCCGTAGCTACTAAGAGCGCAGGACCAGGCTGAGAGAAGTTTTTTTATTTTTTTTTACTCTCTGCTACTGACTGACTTCTCTCAGCCCGAAAAAAATGATTCATTCTTTGACCCTAAACTGGCACAGATTTCATCAGGGGGTGTTAGTTTTTCAGCCATTTAATGTACTAAAGGGAAGTAACTCTTATTTTTATCTAGGAATTACTTATGCCGACTCATTCCTCAAGGAATCTATATAAAGGAAAGTTGTGTGTGTGTGTGTGTGTCCAGAGAGAAGAATGAGCTGGGCGGAGGAGAAGGAGAGGGGATGGGGGGGGGAGAGAAAGAGAGACGGAATAAAGATAGTTAAAGAGATAGAAGTCTTAATAGAAGTATGTTACACTTTTTCGCTTGGGCAACGCCGGGTAGCCCTGCTAGCGTGTGTGTATGTATCTATATGTATCTATATATATATATATATATATATAGAGAGAGAGAGAGAGAGAGATATAATGATTTTCCAATCTATTATTAGTAATTCTTTGTTCCTATATTATATTTAATTCTATACTAAATCTACTTAGGAGGGAATTGTTGTCTAACATATGCGCTGATTCTTTGAGGTTATATCGACCAAAATATTGTGAATATAACAACCGAGATGAGAACAGTAGTCCAAATAATCCGAATCATCAATCATTATCTCAAAAATTCCGATACAAAATGAGTAGTTAGAATTTTTTTTACTTTAGTTAATTTTCAATTTCTTTTTGTGTTTGTATTTCATCTGTGGTGATCGGATGATTTGATTTTTTTTCAAAATGAGTGTGGAAAGTCATAACGTATGTACAAACACGAATAAGCGTATTATTATACGTATGTAATAGGGATACAAAGTATTGCTAAATATTGTACAATCAATTAATTATGAGAGATTTTTTAAAGATTTGGATACACATCTAAAATAGTATTACTTACTTGCAGAGGGGACAGGCCATTTTACCTTCGACTGCTCGTCCCCGGAGACAATGGGCACAGAAACTGTGGTAGCAGTTGAACATGCACGGGTCCTCATACTGTTCACGACAAAGCAGGCACAAAAGGGGATTCAATTTAGTGAAATCTGCCTCATTACATGGATCCATCGGCTGGAATATTTCCCCAGACATCCTGATTACGGTCATGCTAAACTACATTAGAAAGTTGACGAAACGAAACGGAACCAATCACTTCTATCCGTCCTTGGCCTGTAAAGAAAAAAGAAAAGAAAACAAATCAAGACTGAAAGAAATTACAAGCCGGATCCGCTGTGCAAGATTGGATGTGTATGTGTAAAAATAATGTTAAAAACGGTATTTTCCATCTCGGGTTAGTGTAAGGGGAAAAGTGGAAACTTCCATTAAAAGTTAAGGGCTACGTAATGGTAACTAAGGAAGCAAGGTAAGATGTAAATATGTAAAAATAATGTTAAAAACGGCATTTTTCATCTCGGGTTAGTGTAAGGGGAAAAGTGGAAACTTCCATTAGAAGTTAAGGGCTACGTAATGGTAACTAAGGAAGCAAAGTTAGATGTAAATATGTAAAAATAATGTTAAAAACGGCATTTTTCATCTCGGGTTAGTGTAAGGGTAGAAGTGGAAACTTCCATTAGAAGTCAAGGGCTACGTAATGGTAACTAAGGAAGCAAGGTTAGATGTAAATATGTAAAAATAATGTTAAAAACGGCATTTTTCATCTCGGGTTAGTGTAAGGGGAAAAGTGGAAACTTCCATTAGAAGTTAAGGGCTACGTAATGTTTACTAAGGAAGCAAGGTTAGATGTATATATGTAAAAATAATGTTCAAAACGGTATTTTCCACATGGGATTAAATTTAGCAGAAAAGTGGAAACTTCCATTAAAAGTTAAACAATTAGTAAGAACTATGTGTCAGGATATGACGTCACGGACAGAAAGTTTTAAATAAGATGTGTCAAAAAAAAAATGGGGAAAGATCTTTCTCTTTGGACGGTGAACTGAGAGGATTCGGGTCATCATTTTTCAGAATTCTGTCTACGTCTGTCCCTCCAGGGAGCTGACAATGGAAATATGTAACCAAATAATTACAAGTAGAATTAGATGTGGGTTTGTAAAAATAATGGGTAAATGATGAGTTTGAAAGGTTAAACAGTTTCTTAAAAAATTCGAATAAAATTAGTGTATAGGCGATAATATATAATTTCAAAGATTATGACATTGGGAACGTTTTGGAGTTAAAATCAATTTAGTGTTACGTAGTAATAAGGAAGAAAAAAAGATGTTTCAATACTTTTTTTTATCTTGAGCGATACAAAAAAGAACATGACGGCATGAGCAATACAAACCACTTTTGGTCCCGTAAGACTCCATTTTGTTAAAATCTCGATTATTCTAGCATATTTACACATTCTAAACATGTTTTTCCTCAGATTACATGCGTAATACTAAATAGATTGTGACTCAAAATAATTCATCATTTAATAATATTTAAAAAAACAACGACATAAAACCATTTTTATCGCCTATACACAATTTTTTTTATCGCATTCCGTTTACCCCTTTGAACTCATAATTTGCCAAAAGGTGTTGGTTTCTATTATTTAAATTAACTTATCAAAAGTTTATTATCTTATGAACCCCCCCCCCCCTCCCACACACAAAATTAATTTTTAAAACAACATAGCGGCATCCCGTAAGACTCCATTTTGTGAAAATCCTGCTTCTTGTAGCATATTTACACATTTCAAACGTGTTTTTCTTCAGATTACATGCGTTGTACTAAATAGATTTTAAGTTGAAATGATTCTTCATTAAATATTATTTAAAAACAAAAAACATTAAAACAATTTTTATTGGCTATACACAATTTTTTATCGCATTATGTTTACCCTTTCGAACTCATCATTTATCAAATAATGTTTAAAACGGTATTTTCTACATAAGGCTAGATTAAGCAGAAAAGTGGAAAATTCCGTTAGAAATTAAAAACTAGAGTTAGGGCTACGTGTGAGGATATGACGTCACAAACTTGAAGTCGAGTGACACGTAATGGATAAGCTGATACAATCTTTCTCAACATCTCGGCTTTCTAATTATCTTCAATTGTAGTCAGATTAGATGTGTGTGTGTAAAAATTATATTCAAAACGGTATTTTTCACATTAAGCTAGAGTAAGCAGAAAAGTGGAAAATTCCATTAGAAGTTAAACACTAGAGTTAAAGCTTTGTGTCAGGAACAGGAAGTCCGAAATGAGATATGGTAACAAAGAGAGAAAGATCTTTGGCAAGTAAACTGGGAGGATTCGGTTGCTTTTGTTCGTCCCTCCGAGGAGTGGACGATGGGGATATGTAATCTTACAGCACTTTAAGAAGAGGAAAAAATATTTTTATGTTTAAAGGAGATAACTCTTTTTGTACCTTGAAATTATCTCCCTGGTCGGTCGCCAAGCAGATGCGGCAACTGATAGATGGCAACCTTCGTCATCCGTCATGATGGCTCTCGCCCAAGTCAGAAGTTGTTTTATACTCACCATGTCCATCCTGGACGAGGTTCTGAGAAGCTGCCTGACATGTTATGGCAACCCTGACACGAATGCACACACCATCCATCGATCAGGCAGCGGTTCTCCAAACCAACTGAATCATGCGATGCATTTAAGCCAGAAATTCGTCAACCGTTTCCTCTGGGAAAGACGCCTCACCATGAATTGATTAAATATGTTAAACTTATCCGTTGCATATGCAGTTATAAAGTAGCTGGGTTGTCTATTTGAGGTTCCGGTGTGCTTATGTTCTGTCAGGGAAGCGTACGAAGAAGAACTCGCACGGTGGCAGCACAACGAATGGCTATTACCATATCCTGAGAAAGAACTTTGCCCTCCCAAGGAGCATATTCTCTTGTGGTGGTTGTGCAAGAGCACAAGCAGAAAGTCCGACCAGTACTTGACTCTCGGGAATTGAACGGCTCTGTAGATACGTTTACTGCTAACGCAGAGGTGTGCACGCAAAGACTTGGAGTGACGGCGACAAGGAGGAGATGTGTCGCTTTTGGATTTAAAAAATCTATATCTACAAATTCATTTTGACAAAGCGTTGTGGCCTTTTCAAACGGTGATTATCAAAAGCAAGTCGGGGGCCACCTCAACCGCTCGATCCATGGTTCAGGATCATCACGTCTGCCAGAGACATTGAATGAGGATTATCTATATTTGACACGAGACACTGAAGCAGGGTTTTCTGCCCTTACTACAGACAGGAAATTATGGGATGCAATTCAAGATAGACACTTCTTCTTCTTTGCGTGTCTTTGAAGTGTCATGTGGTCATACGACAGTTTCACACTTTTTTACAGTCCTTTGCATTATTGTTATACTCTGCAAGATCTTTCAAGCTGCACCGGTTGGACAGGAGAGAACAGACAAGGCAGTGTTGCATCATATGGTTCTTCTCTCCATGCAACACATGTCCTCAACCCTCATTGGTTAGTTTCCATTTCCATACATCATCACACTGCGTACACATGCCTGATAGACTCTTCCCTTGGTCGACAGTGGTAATGCTCTGCTGGTTAGTAATGGCAGAAGTTCCTGAATTTACTTCAAGTTGTTTAAAGTATGATAGCACATTGAAAGTTAAAAATTAGAATGAGTGTCAGGATATGACGTCACGGACAGAAAGTCTGAAATGTGATGTGGCGAAAGAGAAAACGGTCTTTCTCTTTGGCCAGTGAACTAAGAGGATTCGATCGCGATTTATCGGAGTTCTGTCTTCGTTTGTCCTTCAACGATAGAAATATATAACTAAGAAATTACAAGACAGATCCACTATTAGCAAGATTAGATGTGGGTGTGTAAAAATAATGTTCAAAACGGTATTTTCAACATAAGAGTACACAGAAAAGTGGAAAATGCTATTAGAAGTTAAAAACTAGAGTTAGGGATACGTGTCAGGATATGACGTCACAAACTGGAAGTTGGGTGACACGTAATGGATAAGCTGATACAATCTTTCTCCACATCTCTGCTTTTTAATTGTCTCCAATTGTAGCAAGATTACATGTTGGTGGTTAAAAATAATGTTAAAAACGGTACTTTCCACATAGGGTTAGTGTAAGGAGAAAAGTGGAAAATTCCATTAGAAGTTAAAAATTAGAATTAGAGCTACGTGTCAGGAAGTTGGATGACACATAATGGATAAGCTGATACAATCTTTCTCCACATCTCTGCTTTCTAATTGTCTCCAATTGTAGCAAGATTACATGTTGGTGGTTAAAAATAATGTTAAAAACGGTATTTTCTACATAAGGCTAGATTAAGTAAAGGAATGGAAAATCCTATTAGAAGTTACAAATTAGAGTTAGGGCTTCATGTCATGGACATGAAGCCCGAAATGAGACATGGCGACAAAGAGAAAAAGATCTACCTCTTTGGCCAGTGAATTGAGATGGATAAGAACTCGAATGTGGACAAATTATATCTGGATGGTGAAGCTATTGAAGTTGTCGAGAGGTTTTGTTACCTTGATGATACCATTCGAGTACATCTTCAATAAATCTATAAACACCAAAGATAATATCTTATTTTATTTCTTTTTATTTATAAACTAGCCAAAGTACCCATTAATGCTGTGTTTCTCAACATTTCCTGAATTTTGGAGCCAAGATTAGAAGTTTAGAACATCTATTAAATATTTTTAATCCAATTTTTGATTAAAAAAAATATTCTTCTTGTTGTTGATGATGATGTTGATGATGATGATGATGATGATGATGATGATGATGATGATGATGATGATGATGATGATGATGATGATGATGATGATGATGATGATGATGATGATGATATCAGCTAGGAAATAACTGGAACGCTATAGCAAAAAAAAATACAAACAATTGTCTAGTGTGAGATTCGAACCCACGATGGCATAAAATATTGGAACTGAAGGTGAACGGTTTATCTACACGACCACCGGTCAAACGAAAATATCTTGTCTTTTTAACCTACTTAAACGATATTATGTTTCTGAATTTTTGGGATGAGGATTAATAATTTGAATAATTTCGATTATTACTGTTACTCAAGATGAGAACGGTAGTTCAAATAATCAAAATTATACTACTTAAATGAGTTTGACATAAGATATTTTTTACCTATATGTATGGATAGTTCAATTGTCTAAAATAAATAAACATAACATTTTAAAAAGTAAACTTGCTGGAAATGACATAGCTGGATGTACATCCACACACGTTAAACTTACACAACAATAAACATTAAAAAAAAGATATGAATAGTTATCACAAACCAGCCTAGTTTAGAGTGCAAAAACAGGTAAATATAGTTAAATTTACTTCAATTTCAACTTGTGATATCTCATTTATTTTTTGGGTTGTTTTGATAAAATTTAACCATTTCTCTTTATAAATGTACAATTCTGTCTCTTGTGTGATCAATATTTTTTTCCAGACTACTTCAAGTTAGGTTGTGACAATGTTGAACGGACCTACGGAAGATGAAAACTAAAATACACCGCTAGTATGAATTAAAAGTGAGCCTACGAAGGTCGACGACCAAGGTACCGCGCTAGTATGAATTAACAGGGAAAGACATTGATATTTTCATTAAACAAAACCCAATAAGAGCAGCTTGTCTGCCTGTTTGTTTTTCTGTGTCCCAACAGATGAAAGTGCCGGCCGGTCTGGATTGGAACCGTTGATTGTCACTGTTGTATCGAAATAACGGACGATGCGATAAACCAGGTGTAGCCGGAAAAATAAGATTTGATGTACGAAAAGCGAATAAGTTGTTTTTTTTGAAAACGGACAAAAGGGTTGTGGGCACAGGCATCACCATGTCTGGCTTTGTTAGAAAAAATGTCACTTATCCGCACCAAGTCACGGCCTGTACACGAGACAGGTGTGATCTGAGCCGATAACAACAACCCAGATATTTCGCCGACAGGTTGGTCTCGGCGGACGTAAGTTAAGAGGACTTATGCCCATTAGTGAAATTACATTTTCTGTGTTTCTGTGAATGTATCGAGGAGGAGGACCTCCCGTCCTCCTTTCACCAGGGAACGGTGGGAGGATGGAAGCAAATGAAGAAGAAGCAAAGAGGGGCGGAGTGACAATATGATTACCCGTTCTGAATTAGAAATGTGGATTGAAGATCCCAAATTTGGCAGAGAAAATGATAATGAGGAATCATTCTTTTCTTTTGAGAATTGTTGATTAAATTCTATTGGAAGAGGGGCAGGGTCATACCCATCTAATTCTCAATATAAGGCGAAGTGTAACAAGTGTCAGAGACTCCATTTTGCTTGCCCACCAAATTCACGTCGCTCTGAGAGCCCAGGAGGGGGGGGGGCTGGACTTGGGCGCAATCTTGCCAAAAACCTAAAAAATCACCCAAAGATATTAAGAGCGTCGGTTCAAAAGCATAGAGTTAGGAGTTAGAAATTTTAGAACTACCTAGCCTTGTAATTTGTATTTTCTTTACCAAATAATTATTCTTCTAAAAAGAAACAAAAAACAATAGAACGAATTGTTGAAGATTTTTCTTTTTTCTTTTAATTGTTCTGCTTGAAATGACTTTTCGCTTCGCAGTTGTACCAAGTTGCTGGCCCAATTCGGATAATTACCCACTGATCTATCAAACACAGCGTGGAGGTGCGGTAATTGCTGGACCAAGCCTTTCGACATCTGCGGCCTTCATCGGAGCGGCAACTTTTCCCGAGCAGTACCAGGTGACCAACCGAACTCAGAAACGGCCAGATTGGTGACGTCACCGACCCAGCAAAGTAGGGTACAGGTCACTATTTTGGGAAATGAGTGATTTATTTTTTAAGTGAAAAAAATGTTGGTGTGTACGATATTGTGTCTCTATGCATATAAAAACAGTTCCATCTTAAAGAAAAAAATGCCACTCGTCAATATGCTTGGTTTAATATAAGGTTTTGGGGCACATGTTCGTCTTTTACCATAGTCCGTTTTTCACAATTTTTTACTGACCATTTTTTTTTCTTTTTTCAGTGTACACTTACCTATCAGGCTGCTAGAGAATTCCGGGGTTTTGGGAAATTTTTTTCAAATATTTTACATTTTAGGAGGGGGGATCAGTTTCCAATGTAAATTCAATGTAGACTGATCCCCCTCTTTTTGACCATATCAAATTTAAAAAAATTCTTTTTAAAAACCCCGGAATTCTCTCGCGACATGATAGGTTATTGTAAGCAGAAGAAGAATTTTTAAAATTTGAGATGGTCAAAAAGAGGGGGATCAGTCTATGTTGAATTTACATTGAAAACTGATCCCCGTCTTAAAATCTCAATTTTTAAAAATTTCTTTCCAAAAACACCGGAATCCTCTATTGACATGATAGGTAATTGTACACCGAAAAAAAAAAAAAATGGTCAGTAAAAAGTTGTGAAAAACGGACTATGGTAAAAGACGAACATGTGCCGGTTTGGGAATTTTGAACATAATACAGGGTGGGCCAAAATAAGGGTCCTATCTTTAAATTTGAATAACTTGAATTTGAATAACTTCCACAAAATAAAAGTTAAACTCACCAAACTTTATGTGTGTGTAGACTGACCCTTCCGAGATTTTTTGAAATAAACAAAACAAATTTTAGCCGAAAAACACTTCTTAAAACTTACAAAAACTAAAGTATTGTTTTTCACACTGTTTTGAGTTTTTTAAGCAAAAATAATGTTTTCTAAATGAGGGTACGTTCCTTAGGGCTAATACGGCTCATGCTTGCTTCGGAAGGGGTCCTTTACTTATTCTAAAAAAAAAAAAAAAAAATCAATAAATAAAAAAGTTATGAATTTTTAAAAATAGGACCCTTATTTTTGCCCACCCTGTACTATAAACTAGTTAAACACAATACAATACACTAGTTGAACACAATACAATACACTAGTTGAAAGCAAGTGATAATAATAATCGAGAACACAAAGAGTACCAGCTCTCATTCTGTTGGCTTTTTTTTTGGTGCCGGATTATTTTTTTCTTCACCAGCAAAAGTTGTTATCTTGTAGCAGCAGCAGTATTCGTTCAAATTCAATTAAGTTGTAGTGTCAGCCCTCAGACAAATAGAGCGGCAACCCAAAACAAATGTCGAAACTTTGAAACCACAAAAGAATGCTTGACTAATGTTACCGACGACAATCCAAACACACGTGAACGACATTTGCTGCGTGACGTCCAAAAAACGATCTCTGTCGAGCAAAAAGATGTCACTCCCTTTATTGAGCTCTTTTGGACTGTCAAAAGCGCCTACTTTGCATAATCATACGCATTTGAGGTTCGTTTTGAAATCAGGCAGTTTCAGGTTCACTCCCGCGAACAGCCACTGTTTCTTTGCAGCGGGTGCATGCCAGTCATGGCTGCTTATCTCTCGGTCTCTCCGCACCGTCACCACACTCGTAAAAAAGTATTCTTTTATATTTTGAAAATAATAACGAAAACACACTACAATTGCTAAAATGAATTAGTGACTTGTATTTAGAAATAAACATAAGAAAAAACAGAGCGGGACGCATCACACTGAATAAGGAACTAAAAGTGCTCGAGACTCATAGAAAACGGCAAATTATTGGCAAATGAATCGTCTCTGGCTAATAAATTTAATTACAGCGATACAACGCAAATACTCCCATGAATACTTGGGATAATTAGGGAAGAGGTTAAACTAGCGAGTTCAGCTTCCCCTCCAAAAAGGGGCAACTTTGGGCGGGTCAAAAAATAGCTGTAAACAAACCCGTCAGCATTGCCTGATGAAGACGCCTCAGGGAATTAGGGAGAAACCAATCCTCCTTCTTAAAATAGGAGACAATAGGGGTAACTCCATAGCCACCTTCAAAGGAGGAGATACTGCCTGGGAAAATAACCCCCTGAGGCCGAGCAAGTAATAGCTACCCTAAACCCAACACAAAGGCATGACTGTAGGCAACTGAAGTTAACAGTCGTTAATTTCCCTTGTCGGAAGCGTTCGGCTATCCTACGCAAACGCCCGAGAGATGACGAGCCGATTTGTACCAGATGATAATTTTGATACGGTGCTGCGTCCTATGATTTTAACTTATATTTTCAAGAAATTTTCTAAAAGAAAAAACAAAAAAAAACAAAAGCAAAACACAGCGAAGTTACTGTTATCAAATAAATATTTTTGTTATTTTGATACGTTGCTGCGTCCTATAATTTTTAGTTATAGTTGCAAGAAATTTTTTAAACAACAAAACAAATAAAACAAGCAAAACAGCGAAATTACTGTTATCAAATAAATATTTTTAATCCTAACCCTAAGTCCTAACCCTAACGACAAAAAAAAACAAAACAAGCAAAACATTATTATCATAGGACACAGCACCGTATCAAAATTGTCGTCTGGTACAACTCGGCTCGTCATCTCTCGGGCGTTTGTATAGGATAGCCGAACGCTTCCGACAAGAAACTCGCGAAAACTGGGTCAAGATCGATATAAGTACCTTTCCCTCAAAGCTAGCAAGTTCCGTGAGATTTTGTTAGTTCTGGTTCTTTTTATAGAAAAACAAACGATTCCATTCTCGGTATTTTGGGATTATATGGCACGAAGATAAGAAAGAAAGTACAGTAAAACCTATTTTGTAAGACTCTTTTAAGATCTAATGAGATTATGTATGTGTGTATATATGTAGATAAAAGAAGGATTATCTGAAAGGATTAGTACAAGATAATCCCTTTACAAATCCTTCTTAACCTTCTATTTTGTTGGTCTGTAACATCTCTGGGGAATATTTAGGATTATGAAGTACTAGCTGAAATACTCATCAACGCTGGGTTTCTCAAACCTTTTTCTTCCGCATGTCAGTTCAAATGAAAAAAAAAATGTTTGTTTTTTCATTTGAATTTCACTAAAATAATTATCGGCTAGGAAATAACTGGAATGTTATAGCAAAAAAAATAAAAAACGATTGTCTAATGTGTTTTATTTACCTCCTCGCCAGGAGGTTAGGCACAAGGCCAGTTTTATCTTACTCCCACAAGGTAAGATGTGACCCAAGGTTTGGTCGGGAAAGTGGGGCTTGAAAAGCCAGCGCCTGAGAAGGTGAGCACTCTGGCCATTAAAAATTGCCTGGGCAGACCCGTCGGCATTCCCCGGTAGGGGTGCCTCAGGCAGTAAGCAATAAACTTACTCCTTCCCAAAGAGTGGAGGCAAAGCTTGGGAGGGTGGACCTCCTAGAACTAATTATAATTTTTAGTTATCGTTGCAAGAAATTTTTTAAACAAAACAAATAAAACAAGCAAAACAGAGCAAAATTACTGTTATCAAATAAATATTTTTAACCCTAACAACAACAAAAAAAAAAACAAGCAAAACATTATTATCATAGGACGCAGCACCGTATCAAAATTGTCGTCTGGTACAAATCGGCTCGTCAACTCTCGGGCGTTTGCGTAGGACAGCCGAACGCTTCCGAGTCGAACCTCACGAAAACTGGGTCAGGATCAATATCAGTACCGAACTTTTAAATTTCGCTTGCTTAAAAAAACAAACAATTTCTTCAGGAATATTCTGTATTGGATACGTTATTACTCTGATGTTTAATATATTTAAATTCTGTTACATTTCTATTTATAAAAAAACTATTAGACGATTTAAAAAATAAAATATTTTAAAAATATTTTCATGGCGGTGAGATATGGCAGTGAGACATGGGTCCCCAGACGCTTCTCACGGTTGCAGCGTAATGACCATGCCATTGATCAGATGGACGTGCGGCAGCAAACTAGAGGAGAGAATTCCTTCAGCCGTGTTTTTTTTTCTTTTTCTTAACATAGTTCACCCCAAACAAGGCAGGCCGCCACTGTAGACGTAAGGGGCTACTGAGGAAAAAGAAAATGGGGAGAAGGTTGGGGGGGAGGTAAACCTAAATTGGGATCTGCGCAGGGATGTTCTATCAGAAGCTTGGTATTGATGGGATTTTGGATGTCTTATGCGTTTGGTGTGTCAGGTGGTTTGGCCATGTACATTGTGCCACATCCTGCATCAACTCAATGGTTTGGTTTGGTTTGGTTCATTTTACGGCCTATGAACCATCTATGAGTTATTTAATGTAGAATAAAGTTGTCAAATATAATTTTATAGGTAGGATTTTTATAGAGTCGATACTTAAGGCTCAACTGTACGACCAGTTGAGCAGCAAGATAAGTCAGACTGTTGAGCACATCAAAATGCCTGTTTATAACAAGACTAGAATGTTCCATTATGCTCAGAAGGGAAAGTCCATTCTCTGTGTTCTGATTGGCTGAGATTCACAAGTGGCCATTTTAGTGTATACATGTTCATTCATTCGAACAAGCACTCCTCCATGAGATGGATGCCAGTTGAGACCCTTATGCCGGTAAGTGTTAGTTTAATTCTATAATTTTGGCCAAGATCAAAGTGTAGTATCTGTTCCGATGCATACTGCACCCCATAGACTGGTATTGTCTTGGCCTTCGGGGCTTGATTCCGCCGGTCTATGGGTTTGTCCTGTGCAGTTCTAGGAGGTTCACCCTCCCAGGCTTCGCCTCCCCTCTTTGGGGAGGAGTAAGTTTATTGCTTACTGCCTGAGGCGCCCCTACCGGGAAATGCCGACGGGTCTGCCCAGGTAATTTTTAATAGCCAGAGTGCTCACCTTCTCGGGCGCTGGCTTTTCAAGTCCCACTTTCCCGACCCGACCTTGGGTCACATCTTGTGGGAGTAAGATAAAACTGGCCTTGTGCCTAACCTCCTGGAGAGGAGGTAAATAAATACTCTTCTGCACACATCTTCCTATACTGTCCAGATTTAATCTTCCTCTGAGATCATCAGATATGAGTCTATCTTTAAGACTCACATTACACGTCCATCATATAATTCTCATATCATTTCTCTGCATTCAACGCATGTCCTCAACCCTCACTGGCCAGGTTTCACTTCCATACATCATCACACTACATACACATGCCTTACGTTGGTTGGCAGTGGAAACGCTGCGTCTTTTTCAAATTCTGTAAAATCATCTCTGCAATCATTTTATTTACCTATTTAAATAATTTTTAGTCACAAAACTTCTTGAATAAAATATTATTACATTAAAATTTTCGTTTGTTTAATCATTTTTGAGTTCAAAATCGACAAAAAAAACTGGTGGTGGATAACCGGTCAAAGTTGATGACGTCACCAAATGATGACGTCACCCATCAAATAAGAGAAAGGAAGGAGGGGGAAAGAGATCCTTTATCCTTCTCTTTCTTTCTCTCTCCCTTTCTTGAAATATTCTTCTTTGTTTCCATATAATTTCAGTTCCTCCTCCTCCTCCTCCTCCTCCTCTTAACCAAATTCCATTTGCTCTTGTTCATCTCTTAATGTCAACTATAAAATAATTTAGAAATAATTTCAAATCTTTTTAGACAAAGGAATTAAATCTTCGAAATCATAAGTTGAAAGCAGTTATTTTCTAAATATCTTTAGAAAAAAATCTTAAATTTTAAATATTTAAATATTTGGTGCTTCTCCAGATTAGGACCCAAGCTAACTTTGACCCCGTCGTTAGGATTAGTGTTAGGGTTAGTGTTGGGGCCAAAGTTAGCTCGGGTCCGAATCTGAAGAAGTACCAAATATTTTAGTATACTAAAGATGAATTGATAAACGTTTGTTTCTCTAAGACTTTTTTACTATGCATTTTAATCAAACAAAATACATGTTAAAATATTCGTCAGTTTTGGAATTAAACTTCCATTTTAATTGTTCTAATTAGCGGTAACTTTCAAATAACTTATGTTAATATGACTCATATCTTTCTAACTTTTTATCTATCACTTTCATTCTTTCTCACTCTATGTTCTTTAGCCCACCAACTATTATTCTATACATCGTCTATGACTCTCGCTTCTGTCACTCTTTCTGTTTATTAACTGTCGAAATGAATAAACTAAGGAAATAATAAATAGACGAACCTAACCTGAAGGGTTACGGATCGTCTTCTAAACGAACGTCTAGACTTCCGGAATATACGACTAAAACTCTGTGGATCTTGCTTGTTTATTATCTTGTTTGTCCCCATGCACACTGGATGACGTCATCCTTTTGTGCTATCATCTATTAAAACAGAGATGGGGATAACTGTGCAAAGTGGATTACATCACTAAAGGATTTTATTTATCTCCCTCCCACAGCAAGAAGATTAGACACAAGGTCGGAAAAATGGGATTTGAAAAGCCAGCGCCCTAGAGGAAGAGCATTCTGGCTGACCAAAAATGCGGTAGAGGCGCCTTAGGTGATTAGCAATAAACTCACCCCTTCTGGAAGGGTGAGAAGGCAAAGCTTGGGAGAGTGGACTTCGTAGAACTGCACAAGACCATACCTCAGCTCGACAGAGAACAAAGCCACACCAACATTCCTAAGACTTTGTTGGTCTGATTTTGGTATGAAATAGCTACTCTGGAGGGCAGCTTGTCGTCGTCATTAAAACAAAGTGATAGGAATAATGTGTACAATGGATGACATCATCGATCAAACAAAACAGATGCTTTATGACACTTAATCTAGATCAGGGGCGGGCAACCTTTTCAGAGTGAGGGCCAGATGAGACTTTTGGAAGGAGATCATGGGCCGGAGTGAAAAACGAAATCTTAAAATTATTATATTTTGTTTACACGAATAAATTGTACAAAAATTGCATTGAACACTCTACAAATCTGATATTTTTTTTCTCAAGAGACTTCTGTATGTGATGTTATAAAAGGTGCCAGCGAAGAGCCATTTTGGAATCATAAAAAATAATGACGGAGGAAGTAGCAAGTTGATCCAGCATTCGTTTTATGTTTCATGCCCTTGCCTCGTCTCTCATTTCCTCTTTTCCTCTCTCTTTCTCTTTTTTCTATTTTTATCTCAGGCCAAGGATTTGAAATTAATAGTTAAAGAAAAATGAAATATACATGCATCATCGCTTTCTGATATTTATACATTTTTATCCCACTGTAAATCTTAATTGAAACCTACTTTTACATCTATGTCACAAAATGATATGAGTTTTACTGGGAGGTCCGCGGGCCGGACGCTAAGCCTTCGCGGGCCGGAGGTTGCCCGCCCCTGATCTAGATGAACCATGACCCGTCAGGTCACAAGTCGTATACTAGATGAACGTCTAGATTTCTACAAGTCTAGTATACTACTAAAATTCTGCAGATGTTTTTTTGTTCATTACTTTTATCCACCCCCAAACAATGCATATTGCCACTGAGACGTAAGGGGCTACTGTAATTAGGGGTCAGATTTAAAGGGAGCACCTTAAGTGGGGAGTTGTTCAGTAGGATGTCTATTCACATTGCATTTAAATTTCTGCGTGTTGGTACAGTCGGGGGAAACAGGGAGCAAGCAAAGTGCGAGGAAAGAAGTTTTTAGAGTAGAAAGTTTTCCAGCATCTGTTGACCTCAACAATGAAGTGGTGGGATTTTGCTGCTAGTCGAGTTGGTGCGGGGGATGGGGTGTGGGGTGTGGGGTGGGGTGTATTTACGTTGAGGAGGTACAAGTACAGTAAGTTTGTCAGAGCAAATTCCATGGAAGTACTTGTAAAACAAGCACAGGGATACAACACTGCGGCAATGGGACAGGGGTTGGAGCTTGGCAGATAGTGTAGGACATATTAGGTTAGAACTATCTATGGCAACACTTTGAAGAGCGTTAATGATCAAGATCTTTCTGATTCTTTATCTCCCGACCTGGAGCAAGTAGTGCAATGGGGAAACAAGTGGCTGGTTGCTTTTAATGCGTCTAAAGCCAAGCTGCTCTCTTTTCACCACCAACGCTCTGATCCTCACTTTGCCCCAATTGAAACAAATGTTTCTTCCCTTGAGGAAGCGCCCTGCTTTTATAAGCTTCTGGGACTGAACTTCAATTCAGACTTTAAGACTTACATCAAATCCATTGCTAAGGTCGCTGCAAAAATGGTTGGATCATTCTATCGCTCCATCTAGGGAGATGCCAAGCAGAGCACTCTTTCCTGCCTTGACAGAGTACAAAAATGACTTCGGAATCTAGTGGAGGATGTCCACTTCTCTTCCCTACAGCCACTTTATAACAGAAGAGATGTTGCTAGTCTCTCTCTGCTCTATCGTTATTTTCATGGTAGGTGCTCGACTGAGCTCCAATCTATGGTTTCCCCCTGTAAAAAATTCACAACAAAAACTTGTCTTGCTACAACCACTGTCAATAATTTCCATTTTTCCCTCTGTGTACCTTAAACTAAACGGAGCTTCCATGAGCAGAGTTTCTTTCCTAGAACTACCTGTCTGTGGAGCACAATACCGCAGAGTTGCTTCCCAGCTGACTACAACATAATCATTTTTAAGTCTAATGTAAACAAATGCTCGTTGAGCCGTCCTCTTAAATAATCAAATACTGCCCAATTTCAACAATCGTTACGAATTATCACAATGTTGTCTCATTGTCGACCTTACAAATTCATTAACCCTTATCCTCGAGTGGCCTTTTGCACCCTGTCCATGAGGGAGAGACTAGTGGTTGGTGCACCAGCCTCCATGCATGGGCGAATGGTGACTTTATAGAAATATAGGATACTGTCAAGTATGAGAAGTTTTCTAGCCTAGTAGAGGGAGCTCACCTTCTTTGCAGCAGACTTGACAGTATCTTCTATGTATTTGTTCCAATTGTTTGTATCTTGTCACCGTGCACACTTGAGAGTTCATTGGTCAGATCAGTTGCCATTACCGAATGTCACAGATCCATGTGCTCCCCCTCTCATCCCACATTAAACTCGACCTTGTGTCACATCCGGCCTTTGTGGGGAGGCAGGTAAATAATATTCGGAAGAGGGGCAAAGAGAGAGTGGACGAAGGAAGAGGTGAAAAAAGAGAGAGAAGGAAGGAAGAAAGAGAGAGAAGAGAATAGTAGTGGAAAGGAAGAGAGAAGGGAAAAGAGGGAAAGAAAAAAAGGAGAGAGAAGAGAGAAAGAAAGAAAAAAGGAGAGAGAGGAGAGAAAAGGAGAGAGAGAAAGAAAGAGAAAAGGGGTGGGAAGGAGATATTCAATAACTAATAATTATAACAAACACTGACTCAACGGGTCACGGGTTGTGTAGTTAAATTTAAAGATAAAAAACAAACATTTTAATTTCCATTTAGCTTGTTTATAATTATCCTCGTCATTATAAAGTTTTAAGACAAAACTTATTTTATTGTTTATTTTCATATTGACAGCAGTTTATAGAATATGATTCACATTTTAAAAATCATAAAAATTAATAAAATATTATCGAAAATTATTTTAAATGTTGAGGTTTTTTCCCTCTGTTTAAGAAAATAAAAATAACTGGAAAAATCAGACTAAAAAAAAAAAAAATAAATAAAGAGAGAGAAACAGAATACCGGTGTTAGTTTCATCTTTTATATAAAAGAAAACGAATTATTTTAAATTAAATAATAATTTTAAAAACATCTGAAAATATTTTAAGATAAATAAATCACAATGTAAGCTTTTATTTGCATTATTTCAAAGCGAAAACAAAACTCGAAAAATGTTTATAGCAACTTAAAAAAAAAGAAGTCTATAACAAAATAAACAAAAAAAAGCCTTGCTCATCGCTTCGTATACAATAAAATAAAACGCTAAAACTCGTACAAAATGGCCTAAAAAATTTTAAAACATAATACCTAATATATATTTTGATTTAAAGTGTGAATATGTAAGTATAAACAAACCTGTCACTTTTGTATAAAACTTCGTAAAACAACACCGATAATAGTTATTCCTTTTATGAGGAGGCCGCCATGTTTGATTGCCTAACAAGGGAAAGTCTTCAACTTTAACCTCTGACCTGTGACCTCGAACATCCTTTGACCTGACCTTGTGCGGGTTTTAACCTTTTTTTTGTTGTAAAATATTAACTTTTATTTTCCGTGCGATAACACGTCAACATCTTGGAAATAGACAAATATAAATAAATAAAAATGTAAGACTTAAGATTGGGGGATTCACTTTACTATAAATATAACGTAAAATGATCATCCACTTCCTGACCAAAGAGCGTTATTGATTACCCAGTTCTTGACTACGTAGCGTACATGTAACATATGGCCGCAATTACAATTTTTTTTCTACTCGTATATATTTGTTTTTATCAAATTTATTCAACAGAAATTAAAATATATTACAAATTAAAAGATTAATATAAAAGGAAAAAAATGTCCAACGTCAATAACATTTCAGGAATGTAACAACAAATAATAGTTAACTAATAAAATGTTCTTTTTCGAAACCAATATGCAAGTATCAGGCAGTTTCATTGGATGTCCTGCTGGCTTGGCAGGCTGAGAGCAGGCTCAAGGTGTTTCCATGAATATTGGGGATAAAAAGGTGGTCATAAAGCCAAGTCAATTCACGATGGTCCCCAGTGGTGTGCGTTAGACCAAGGCTGTTGAGTAAGTTGTGCATCACTATCACTATACGGCAGGGGCGGGCAACCTTTTCAGAGTGAGGGACAGATGAGCCTTTTGGAAGGAGATCACGGGCCGGAATGAAAAACGAAATCTCAGAATTACTATATTTTGTTTACATGAATAAATTGTACAAAAATTGCATTGAACACTCTACAAATCTGATATTTTTTCTCAAGAGACTTCTGTATGTGATGTTATAAAAGACGCCGACGAAGAAACATTTTGGAATCATAAAAAATAATGACGGGGGAAGTAGCAAGTTGATCCAGCATTCGTTTTGACACACTTCACATAAGTTCTCTGTTTCATGCCCTTTCCTCGTCTCTCGTTTCCTCTTTGCCTTTCTCTTTCTCTTTTTCTCTTTTTATCTCAGGCCAGAGATTTGAAATTAATAGTTAAATAAAAATGAAATATACATGCATCATCGCTCGCTGATATTTATACATTTTTACCCTACTGTAAATCTTTATTGAAACCTACTTTTACGTCTATGTCACAACATGATATGAGTTTTACTGCGATGTCTGCGGCCCGAATGGCAATAATAAAGCATAATAGGGTGACGGGCCGGACGCTAAGCCTTCGCGGGCCGGATGTGGCCTGTGGGCCGGAGGTTGCCCGCCCCTGCTCTACGGCGATCGGCTGGAACACAAATCTGTCATGAAGACCGGCATACTTTGATTGTGGTTTTCTGCTGCTGCTGCATGTCTACGGTTTTTTGCCGATTCTGTCACTGACGGGGCACAAAAGTGTGGACACAAGTCGCATCCCATATAAGTGACTTGCCGTTTGAATAATTTTTGTTGTTTTTTAATTTCTCGTATTATAGCTCAACTTTTTTATTTTTCGTATTGCCACCCTGGTCTGCTGAAAAGAAAAATACGAGCAACCAAGAAATCGCTGTGTCCACTACCTCCTGTATTTTTTATTTTTATTTAATTTTTAATTTTTTTAATTTTTTAAATTTATTTTTTTAAATTTTATTTTATTTTATTTATTTTTTTATTTTTATTTTATTTATTTATTTATTTATTTATTTTTTAATTTTATTTTAAAAATTTATTTTTTTGTTTATTTTTATTTTTTAAATTTTAATTTTTTAAATTTTATTTTATTTATTTATTTAAAAAAAATTTTTTTAATTTTTTAATTTTTTTTCTTGTATTGTCACCATGGTCTGCTGAAAAGAAAAATACGAGCAACCAAGAAATCGTTGTGTCCACTACCTCCTGTATTTTTTATTTTTTTAATTTAATTTTTTTTATTTTATTTTATTTTTTTTTTTTTATTTATTTTTTTAATTATTTTTTTATTTTTTAATTTTTTAATTGTTTTAATTTTATTTTATATTTTAAATGTTATTTTTTTATTTATTTTTTGTTTATTTTTATTTTTTTTAATTTTTATTTTTTAAATTTTTATTTATTTATTTATTTATTTATTTATTTATTTATTTTTTATTTTATTTTTCGTATTTCCACCCTGGTCTGATGAAATGAAAAATACGAGCAACCAAGAAATCGTTGTGTCCACTACCTCCTGTATTTTTTCAGCGTTAAAAATGAATGACTCTTAAAAAAACACACACACACACACACATCATTTATTAACCAAAACAGTAACTTAAGTCAGGATTGGCAATATGAGAAATAAAAAAATATAAAATATACTCGAAAAAGAAAATCGATTTTTTTAAATGGTGGCCATTTTGGAAATAGGCAAAAATGGTTACTCATTCTGTGGTCAAGAACTAGGTAATCAATTTACATTATAATCATTTTTTTATCTCCCATATTCTTGGCCCTGTGTCACATCTGTAGCAGTTTGCTACGGGCCGGGACACAGCTGCCATATTGTTTGAATAGTGATGACTTCTTAGCTGCCCGCTGATTGGTTTAAGCAAACTACTTCCTCCTTGGCTTGACCAATCAGTGGCCTTCTCTTAGGTGAATCTCGGATGGCTAGCATAACTATATAAACACTTGAGCGCAATTTGCCCTTTCTCTTTTTCTTCTGCCGCACGGAATGCCTCTTCTTTCTCTTTCCTTCTTTGGCACTGCCAAACACATGTCCCCCTCTCTCGGGACGCAACAGACAAGAAGACAAGAAGCCAAAATGGCTACTGCCGCATGCACGTGGAATTAATATCCACTCCCTCTCTCTTTTTCTTGCCTCTCTCGACATGTAGACGACTACTACACCGGGCTACCTAGCTCTGGCCACTTCGACACAAAGTACCGATAAGCCAAAATGGCTACTGCCTCATACACGTGGACTTAATATAACACACACACATAACTGCTTACATGTGAACTAACTTTCACTCTGGTGTACAGACACACATACTTACATACACACATGGCCACGTCCTGACACTGTAGCCGATGTACAAACATTCAATATTATGAACAATTCTATCTTCTCCACTAGGGAATTATAATCACGGGAAATGCCTTTACTTTTGTCTTCGTCCATACTTATGGACATGCTAACCTCTTTCCTTTTTGTTCACGTACTAACGAGGAAGACTCAATAAAGTTGTTTTATGTCTTAGAAATGGACTTTGTCTTATTTTCTATACATCTTCCTGCAGTGGGATGGAAGTAAATTACTTATCAATGTGTAATACAATTCCTCCAAGATGCCCACTCTTTGCTGTTACTTTGACCATGGCCTCCCCAATTGTTTCTTATCTTAGAAAGACACCATCCACTCCGAAACCTTTCCAACCACCGATTCTCATGATCGATAGCACCCTTCCCGAGAGTCCAATATTTAAACTCCTTGGCCTGACATTCTCAAGCAACATGAAATGGAATAGCTACATAGAAGATGCTACTAAGTTTTTTGCAAAGAAGGTAGGCTCTCTTTACCGGGCTAGAAAACTTCTCACATCTACCAGTATCCTATATCTCTATAAAGCCACTATTTGCCGATGCATGGAGTATTGTTGCCACATCTGGGCTGGTGCACCTCCCTCTAGAACAGGGTGCAAAAAAGAATTTCTAATCTAATAGGTTCCATACTGTCTGCCATGCTCCATCCCTGTCGCATCGCTGCAGTGTTGTATCGCTGCGTTTGTTTTACAAGTACGTCCATGGAATCTATTCTGATGGATTTACTGCACTTGTACACTCTCAAGCCACCAGACTAGCAGCAAAATTACACCCCTTCACTTTAGAGGTTCCTAGATGTCGGAAGATTTCCTACTCTAATAGCTTCGTTCCTTGGGCCACTTGCCTTTGGAATTCCCTCCTTGCTCAATGTTTCCCTAACCGTACCAACATGAACAAATTTAAATGTAATGTGAACAAAGTTTCTGTCGTCCAACTCCCAACCCCTCTATAAATCTGACCCCTATCACAGTAGTCTCTTATGCATATTGTCAACTCCACCCTTATTTCATTTCCTCATACTTAAGTCCCACTCCCATTTAGAAATCGAATCGCTTAATTTTGGTTCTAAAAAAATAACAGAAACTAACGAGTGGTCTATTTTTAGAAAGGGTTGAGAGGATCTTAATAATCTTCTTTTTTTTTTGTCTCCTCATTTTATTCTAATTAAATTGTGGGTATTATACAAACAACATTAACTTCACACGATTGTGACTAATTTAAGTAGGGTAGCTGATAGAGTAAATGTGGTATTGTGGTTACTGATGAAGTGAAAGTGATGGACAAATGGTGAAAAAATGAAAGGAACAGTGCTTCCACGAAAGGCTGAAAATGCATCTAGTTAAAAGATGACTTTTGATGGCCTTGTACCTGATTTGTTAAAATTGTATCACTATTCGTTTAACAAATTAATAATTCAAAGTTTAGTAGCTGTTCTGTTCTCAGTCAGAGAAGGAGAAATCCTCTGAAATTGAGACAATTTTTATATTTCTGTCCCACTAGTGGCCTTATCTGTCATATCAAATAATTAATGAAACTAATAATCGTTCTCTTCAAAAATAAAAATAAATAGCAAATAAAACTAAAATAAATGGACATGATAAAACTAAAATAAATAATAAATATAACTAAAATAAAAATAAAATAAAAATACAATGTGTGAATAAAATTATAATTTTGAAAATAAATAAATAAATGGAATAAATATAAATGAATATAAAATAAAATAAACGAAAAAGGAAAAGAAAGTAAGAAAAAAAAACCGACTAACATAGAATAAATGAATACAAATAAAAATAAATAAAACAAACGAATTAAAAATTAATAAAAATAAAATAAATGAATACAAATAAAAAATAAATAAACAAACGAATTAAAAATCAATAAAAATAAAATTAATGTATAAAAATAAAAATAAATAAAACAAACGAATTAAAAATCAATAAAAATAAAATAAATGAATGCAAATAAAAAATAATAAAACAAACGAATTAAAAATCAATAAAAAATAAAATAAATGAATAAAAATAAAAATAAATAATACAAACGAATTAAAAATCAATAAAATAAAATAAATGAATAAAAATGAAAAATAAATAAAACAAACGTATAAAAAACCAATAAAAATAAAATAAATGCTATTCATTTATTTTATTATAAACATAAAATGAACAAATAAAATAATAAAAATGAATGAAAACAAAATTAATTAATAAATCTCTTTATTCTTATCCTATCAATGCTGGTGTTCCTCAGGGCTCTATTCTAGGCACAACACTGTTTCTTCTCTATATAAATGATCTTCCAGAGAATGTTGTTCAGAAAATTAAATATATGCTGATGATACCACTCTCTATTCTGGTGTTGCTTCTCGCCCATCTCCCTCGGATCAGTCGAAATATGTAGCTGACTTAGAAGTTGACCTGGGTTCAGTTGTGTACGAAATGGTTCGTTTCATTTAATCCACTTAAGACTCAGCCCGTGTCTTTCAATCGTAGGTGAGCCCCTTTTCTTTTTGAGATTCTCATGGAGGAGAAATCGACTCTGAAACTTCTTGGTCTTTCTTTCTCATAAAATATTTCTTGGAGTTCATATATCAGATCCATTGCTCTTTCTGCTTCTCGTAGTCCATTCTCTCTATCACTTCAAACACTTTCTCACACCTGAGGCTATTCTCTATCTCTAAAAACTTACAATCAGACCATGTATGGAGTACTGTTGTCATATTTGGGCTGGTAAATCTCTGTCCCATTTGAGGGTTCTTGATAAGGTGCAGAAACGTATCTGTAATTTGATTAGCCCTACCCTTTCTTCTTCTTTGCACCCTCTCTCTCACAGACGTGATGTTGCTAGTCTCAGTCTTTTCTATAAATATATTCATGGTATGTGTTCTTCAGAATTATGTGATCTATTCCCTGCTTCTCTTGTTCCAGCTCATTTCACTCGTTGGTCTAGTGGTCTCCATCAATTTTCTGTTTTGATACCTCATTGTAATACAGTTTCATATTCCAGTAGCATCTTTCCAAGAATTGCATGCTTGTGGAATTTTCTTCCTGCTGACTGTTTTCCTTCTACCTATAACCTTGGTCTTTTAAAAACTAAGGTCAATAGGTATCTCCTGTCTTTACGATAATTATATTTGTTCTGGAGCGATTTCCATAAAAAACTAAAAAATAAATAAAAATAATTTAAATGCAGACAAAAAATTACAAAAATGCAAAGAAAATAAACGAAAAAAATGAATAAAATAAACAAATAAAATAAATAAATAAAAAAACAATAAAATGAATTTATAAAATAAAAATACAATGAATAAAAAAATGAGAAAATAATAAATAGAAAATAAAATAAATATATTATAAAAATAAAATAAATAAAAATAAATGTACAAAGATAAAATTAGTAAATAAAAATAAAACAAAAGACTAACTATAAATAAAAATAAAACAAATAAATAGAAATAAATTAATTAATAAAATATAAAATCAATTAATAAAAGTGAAATAAAGTAATAAATAATAAATTATTAAAGATAAATCAATTAAAAGTAAATAAATTAATTTATTTATTTACTTTTAATTGATTTTATCTTTAATAATTTATTATTTATTAATTTATAAGTATAAAATAAATGAAATAAAATAAAATAAATTAATAACAAATAAAATAAAGAAATAAGAAAATAATATATACACTGAACAAATATTAAATAAATGAATAAAATAAAATAAATTAATAAAAAATCAATAAATTTTTAAATATTGTATACAATCAAAATAAATAAATAAAAAGTAGACAAAAATGATATAAAAGAGAATGAAAATAAATCTAAACTAAATGAATAAAACAAAATAAAGAAAAGATAAATGAATAAAAATTCAATAAATGAATAAAAAATGAATTAATAAAATAAAATAAATAAATAAAAGTAAAATAAGGTATGAAAATTAAATGAAAATAAATAAAAAATAAAATAAAGATTAAAAATAAGTTACATAATTAAGGTCATTAATAACAATAAATTGATACAAATAAAAAAATAAAAACATAAATGAATAAAAATAACGTAAATAACTAAATGGCATACAAAGAAAAGGAAATGGGAGTAGTAGTAGCAGCAGCAATGTAACATAAGGAAGGTAAGAGGATGACATAAGTAAATGACGTAAATAAAGAAGAAAGTGAAGTAGTAGTAGCAGCAGTATAATAGAAGAGTAAGAGGTTGATGTAAAAGTAAAGTAAAGTAGTCGACCATAGTTGAGGGCGATCTTAAGGCTCCTTTTTCATCAGCTACTACACTGGGATGCAAGGGAGGGTGGCACTCATTTCCCAGGATTACTCCAATTATCCTTGATCCTTAGCTCATAATGCTTCTTAGTTTGTTGATGAATTGTTAATCTGTGATTAGTTGTTAGTCATTGGCAGTATATGCAAGACACCATATAGAAGGAAAACATGTACAATTATTTTTAAGTCATAGTAAAAGAGGCCAATTACCCACACAAAAATAGAAGTAGGAGATATAATAGCGAATAAGAGGAAGTCAAATACTTTGATAACGATATATTTATTCGATCAAGGAATTAATATACATACTGACACACTGTCTGACAGCTAATTTATAAGAAAGATGCAACCCTTCTTTTGTACAGTTCATTGAAGGATTGTCTTTGCGATACCTGATGAACGTATGACATGGCTGTACTACTTCGTTTTTCTCCTTTTAACAGTGGTCAGTAGATCCGGTGCACTACAGCTCAACAAAAGTGCATGTATAATTACATGTCTTTAAAAAGAAAAGGTCGAAGATTGTCAGAAAGGAAGATTTTTGCAATGTCAACGTGCATAGTTGAAATCTTTCATGGAGACAATAAGGCTGGGGTTGCTGTCTGAGCTGATATGATGCGAAACCCGAAATCGGCAATGAAGGCAATGCATCACTGAAAACCATCTTTGATGCATCTAAAAAATGTATTTTACGACATAGGATAATATACCATTGTCAGGGAAATAAACAGTGTATGAGTCATGATATACATGTGTGCATGTCTATGGAAAGGGGGGTATCAGGTGTAGTTTTGGCAAATTTCGGGAAGCATGAGAATTTTAAAGGGTGCAGTATCTCGTCAGCTAACAACTGATGCAGGCAATTTGTTCTGTTTCACCAATTCTATTTCCGAAAATCATGGGATTTGTGTTGTTTTCTGATTTTGTAGGCATGATAACATGTGTTAGACACATGTAGATCAAAAAAGTGTTCAAGTTGTTGTTGGCAAGATGGTTAATAATTTTGTCAGTTGATAGATGCCGGAGCTTCAATGAATCCAAGCTGGGGAAGCACGGCGTTTAGAGCATGGCAATTGTCTGATGAAGGTTATTGACTTGGTTGCACATTTCTAAACAGTTTCAAGGTGATCACTGTTCTGAGAGTTCCAGACTGATGATGAAAATTCTAAGTTTACCATTGTCCATTGACTTATGTCATAACCCAAGTCCTGATACAAATTGCATTTTCAAAATTTCGAAACAAACTGTGTTTTAATAATTCTTTCGACTTTTTATTTTTTATGGTTTTCGAGTCTTTGTCTGTATACTACATTTGCCATTTACTATCTCACTGTGTTACAAGTTGACATGAAGAGGCTGTAAAGAACTCACATTGGATTTAAAGGAGCCATAACCAGAATACGGTTGAGAAACACTGAGTGTGAAGAGTAATTTAGGTGCTTGTATATTAAAAGTACGAAAAAAAGTTTTTTGTCTTTTACTGTATGAGAGGTAAATAAGGGGAGGTAACTCTTACTTTGAATTTTAAGCAAGATTTTCCCTGCTTTTATGTAAGCAAAATCAGCTTTTCCCCGCGCTCATAAATAAATAAATTTTAATATTTTCCGAATAGGTAATTTTGATTTGTCAAATATAATTTTTATGTCTAATCGAAGTTGTACTTGCACTTGCACAGAAACGCCAATTGAAGCCATCAGTTTTTACTAGTGATGGCACAAGTCGCATCTCATGGCCACAGTTGCATGTTTCTGCACCAGAAATAAGTCTGTTTACTTTGTTGTTCATTTATTAGTAATTAAATTTCTGTAAATTACATTATATGGAAAAAAAATAGTTGGTAAGAGTTACCTCCCCTTATTTACCTCTCAAACAGTAAAAGACAAAAAAAACTTTTTTTCGTACTTTTAATATACAAGCACCGTCATTTATTGGAGCCAGATCAAATTTCTATTTATGTTACATTCTCCATCTATTTGTTTCATTGTTTAGCAATTTTCTAAAACCTTATTTGACCAACATTGAAAACAGTCTTTGCTTACCTATAAAATTGACCATTGTCCATTGACTTATGTTATAACCCAAGTCCTCATACAAAATTGCTACATTATGCCACATTATGTACAGAAAATCTATAGCCAAAGACATGTATTAACCATTGTACCTGACATTATAAACAAAATCCTAGCACGAAGTTCCATTGCCAATGTTTCTGAAGAAAGTATGTTTTAATGATTTTTTTTACTTTTTATTTTTCATGGTTTTGAGTGTTCGTCAGTATTTTATGTGACATTCTCTGTTTACTATCTCATTCTGCTACAAGTTGGCATGAAAGGGCTGTAAAGAACTCACATGGAATTTAAGGGGGCCACGATCAGGAAAAGGTTGAAAAACACTTGCCTCGAGTTTGAAAAGTAATTTATTGAAGTCAGATCAAATTTATATTGCACCAAATTTTGAGTGTTTATTGCCTCAATTTCGCTTGGTAAAAACAATATAAAATAATAAGATCCCATGTTAGTAATTTTGCAGGTAATAAAAATGATTTGACCTCTGCTCAACTCATAACTTGTTTTTATAGCTACATAATGTTTTTTCACAATCAATTATGTGAGCGTTTAGAAGTGTAAATTTTAGGAAAAGTGTAAATTTTAGGAAAAGTGTAATTTTTTTAGGAAAAGTCACTGAATTAAATAGAAAACTGGCTGATATCAAGGTGTAGTATCTGTAGTCAAAGGAGAAATTTTTTTTGACTGGAGTAGTTTTTATTATTGTCCCATCCAGAGTGCCCTCTTTTTGGGGAGCTGAATATCCCTGAAAATGTTATATAAGGAAGGCAGTGTTTGGATGGAGAGGTTTGAGTGACACCTTAAAACTTAGAGGTGACTTCAATGCAGAAATCGATGAAACCATGTGACTTCCGGTCAGAGTTTTTCTGTCTCTTTTTGGCTGGCAAATTAAGCAAACTGACATGAAACGTTGTTGTTCCCTAAGGAGCTCCAGTGGGTCTGGTCGCATAACAATGTAGCGAGGTTTAATGAGACAAGCAATCTATCTTTTTATCTATCTGTCTGTCTGCTGCTCTTTCTCTCACTCTCTCTCTCTCTCTCTCTCTCTCTCTCTGACACAGTCGTTGTAAAGTCTTTGTATCACCCCCATTCTGGATGTAGGAATGGTCCAAGTTATCTACATTAACAAACCAAAAATAAAAAGCTAAGTTCTTAATTTCTTATTTCTGAACTGTCTCTGTCTTAAATAATCGATGCATTAACATTGCGATGACTACTTCTTAGTTAAACAATATTTTTTCCAGATAGTTCGATCTGTAGCGCAACTACTAAATTGCCTTTTATACTGTAACGTCATAGCTAAGCGCCCCTTCGTCGGACCTACACAAAAGTCGATTACACCCTCCCACACACAATAATGGCTGGTGAAATGTTCCCACAATAAATTTTGCTTATGCTAGAGTGAGAGGGGAACCTATCTTTAGTCCTTCATTATCTCTAGAAGGCGGTGGCTAGACTTATTATATATATATATATATATATATATATATATATATATATATATATATATATGAGTTTTTAAATTTTAATTTTAATTCTATTTTTTATCATACCTGTGGGGGCACAGAAATACCCGACTAGTACACAGGCGCAGGCTATCCAACTAAGAGAAGGAAAACTCTGATAATAAAACCTTGCTACTAACCACTTACATCTTGGCAGAAAACCGTTGGGGAGGAAGGCCTCATTAGTTCTGATCGACAACCTTCCTAGAGCTGGAATGTCCAATAAAATATCCGGTTTGCAAACCTAAAATTGTTTAAGGAGTAGATGGGCTCTGCCTATCGCCCGACCTTTGCACTCCTTCTCTGTCTATTAGCCAGGCGCAGTGGTACCAGCACTGAAATGCCTCAAAGGCACCCAGTGCCGAGCCTTGTTTCTTGACTAGGACAATGAATGCTGTTTCTCTTTCTCTCTATCTGGACAACTTAGGGAAAGTTTTTTCGTCACTAAGTCTTACATGACCGGTCTGGGTCGCTCTTGTTCCGACAGGTTGAGGGTACAAGTTAGACAGCTTGTCTGGCTGCTGTTTCCAACTGACAGGACAGAAGCCCAAACTCTTAGGTAGTGCTAAGAACTGCTGCTCCATCATCAGTTGTATAATACCGTGGGTAGCTGTACGTGCCATGTCGCGCATGGAAAGGGACCCTACAGTTATCCCCAGGCCACAACGCCCATGGACCAGGTCACGACTAATGGACTGGTTGTGTGAGCTTATTGGCACCTAACATGAACCCACTTTGTCCACCCCACTCTATCAAAAACAAACATGACTTTGCAAAATAAAAAAAATCAAACCTAAACCAGACACCCAACACAAAATATCTTCGCCTCTGCCCTTGAGGCTCACATTCACTAATATCCAGGGACTTAGAACAAACATCAACGATGTAGAAACTTTTCTCCTGACGAACACCCCGGATATCCTAGCACTAAGTGAAACGAACCTTCAATCCTCAACCTCCTCTCACACTTTTACATGACTGCATACCTCTCTCTCTACCGTAAAAACTCTGACAAACATATGCACGAGCTAGGAGTTTATGTTCGGAACACCCTCCCCCTGACTAGAGAACATAGGTTAGAATCAGATGACCAAGCCTACATGTGCTTTAGATTGACTTTACATCACAGCATTAGTTACTTATATTTCTTATACCGTTCACCTTCAACCTAGGACTGTACTCTGCTAAACTTTGTTTCTGAAAGCATAGATAGAGCACTCTCACTCGACTCGAATGCCCAATTACATGTATTTGGGGATTTTAATCCACACAACCGTGACTGGTTGGGATTCTCCAGCCTTACTGACGCAGCTGGTAACTCTACATATAATTTCTCCTTAGCTCACTCCCTCTCACAAAGTGTCGCTTTCCTGACCCGCTTCCCTGATTGAGTAGACCAGCAAGCCTCACTTCTCGACCTGTTCCTGACCTCACTGCCCGAGGCTTGTGTGACTGAAGCCCATAGCCCGCTCGGGAATGCTGATCACGTTGTGGTTATGATTGTTATCACCCTAAAAACTTGTTCAAAAGCTGATGAGCTATTGCTTAAAACGAGATACTACGAGCAGGCTGATTTTGAGTCCATCAGAGATACCCCATGGACTGAAACCTTCTCACTCCCTGCTGATCAGTGTGCAAATGAGTTAACCGAATGGGTCAAAGCAGGCATTGAAGCCTATGCCCCCATGCGAAAATTCTTCAACAAACCCCACTTCCCTCAATGGTTCACCTCGAAATATGCAGCTGCCATTGCTGACAGGCAGCAAGCATTCCGAAAGTTTGTTCGCCATAAGTCAACTGTGAATAGACAGAAATCTATAGAATCAAGAAATAATTGTAAGGCAGTGATAGGTGAAGCAAAGAGGAGGTATACAGAGATAACCAAAAAACGCATACAGTCACAGAAACTAGGCACTCGCGATTTCTGGAAAATCTATAATAGTGTGGTGAACAATGGACAATCAACGATTCCCCCGCTATCAAACCACAATGATGTCGTTTGCACGGCAACTGATAAAGCTGAACTACTTGCTCAGCATTTCGCCTTAAACTCCACATTGGACTCAGCAAACCACCATCTCCCTAAATTCTGATTGCGAACTGAAGCCACACTTGAACACCTGGTCATCACCCCATCTCAGGTCAGGGTCATCATAAAAAAACTTGACACCTCCAAAGCTTGTGGGCCTGATCTTATACCGGTAATAGTAATAAAGAAATGCTCTGCTGAACTGACCCCTGTCCTCTCCAAACTCTACAACAAATGCCTTACTGAATCTTGCTTCCCTGATAGCTGGAAAATTGCCTCTGTGGTACCAGTCTTCAAGAATTCTGGGGATAGAACAGATCTTCATAACTATTGCCCAATCAGCCTACTGCTGATCTTTACTAAAATCTTTGAATCCATAATCAATCTAGCGATAGTCCGGCACCTAGTTAATGCTAAACTTTTTTCTGACCGCCAGTATGGATTTAGACAAGCACGATCTACTGCGAATATCTTAATGGTCATCTCTGAACACATATATCATACACTGGACAAGGCAGGTGGAGCTAGGGCAGTAGCGCTAGATATATCCAAGGTCTTTGACAAGGTATGGCATAAAGGGCTTCTCCTGAAAATACGCTCACACGGTATTATTGGGCAACTACTTAATATAATTAGATCCTTCCTAGACAAAAGAAAAATCCAGGTTGTCCTCGATGGCCGTTCATTTAAGCAACATGACATAAATACAGGTGTACTCCAGGGATCCATCCTCGGACCTTTATTGTTCCTGATTTTCATAAACGACCTCCCTGATGACATCGAGTCTGAGATAGGTATATTTGCTGACGAAACTACGCTTTACTCTCGTCATGTGGGCAAAACAGACACGTACATATCCGAGGCAATGGCTGAATCCTTAGAAAGTGACCTCCAGGCTGTAGTGGATTGGGGACAGAAATGGTTGGTAACTTTTAATGCTGCAAAGACAAAGCTCTTTTCCTTCAACAACTACAAGGAACCTCTTCAGTCACAGATTGCCATGGCAAATAACACCCTATCTGAGAGTTCAACATTCAAACTATGAGATTTTGTCTTTCTATTCTACAAATTATGTTTGAAAGAAATTTACATTTTAATGGTTCTAATTAGCCTTAATTTGCAATTAACTCACCCAGTATCCCATCTCTTACTAAGTTTCTGTCTATCACTCTCACCCCCTCTCATTGCATGTTGTTTGGATCCCCCCCCCTCTTATTTTAGACGATATAAATATCATACACTGGACAAGGCAGGTGGAGCTAGGGCAGTAGCGCTAGATATATGCAAGGTCTTGCTCCGTCATTTCCTCTCTCTTTTTATTAACAGTCAAAGGTAATAAAGAAAGGAAATAATAAAAAGATTAAAATAGTCCATTACAAACAGTAGCAAAACTATTTACCTCGTAGCGGATAGGGAAAAAGTACAAGAGAGAGAGAGAGAGAGAGAGAGAGAGAAAGAGAGAAGGAGAGAGGGAGAGAGACTATTTAAAAAAAATTTAATTTCTTAATTTGTTTATATTTAACAGGCTTTGCAAGGTCATATTTTCCCGATTCAAACGCTAACTCGAGCTCAATGGGTGACCCAACGGCACACAATTTTTACTAGTAGTCAATGTTTTTGACTAGCTAAATTGTTTTAAGATAGCTATGAGCAGTCTTTCTCCATTCCCTCTTTTATTTTAGCTTCGTACCACATTTTGCAAACAAATATTCGGACGATTATTTCGCGGTGTCACATTTCCCGTTTACACCGTTTCGATTTTAGAATTCCAGGTAAACATGGCTGCAATTGGTGCGATCGCTCGTGTCAGGCCAATTTCGAAGGCGATTTGGCCCATTTTTCAGGTAAATAATTTATTTTCTTGAAGGAAATCAAGGAATAATTAATTTATTCAATTTCGTTTGTTTAATTCGTTGATTTTAAAAGGATTCATTTTTATTTAACTTTTATGTAAGCATCTTTCAATTTGACCTTGTTTGTTTTTCAATGTTTTTTTTTTTTAATGTAGTAAAAAAGTGAGAATATGGTTTATTATTCATAATTTTCAACTTAAATATTTAGTTTAGGCATTTATTTTATATATCTAAATATATTTTTATATTTTGTAAAAATATGTTTATTTGGTAAGAAAAATAAAAGCAAGCCAAAAAAACTTGTTTTTCAATGACTTTTTTTTCAAACCTAAAATTGCGCAACTTCAATATTTTCTAAAAGAATTGTTGAATTCATTAAAAAATAATTTTATTAAAAGTTATTGAATTTTTCTCAATTTGATTTTATATTTGAGCAACATTGATAGGTAATCGTTTTCTTTTTCTGAAGTTCTTACGTAACAACTTCGAAGTTTTACGTAACAAAAAGGTTATCCTTGTAATGAAAGTAACATTATTTTTGTTTACGTAATGTTTTATTCAGGATTTGGAATTCAAATATCCTAACCTCTCTCCCGCGCCCGTATTTTTTTTTCTAACAGGACCATAAAAAAAAACAACTTACCCTTCATAAATCTCAACACTAACCCTAATTCCGGGATGGCAGTACAAAAAAAGTAAATAAAATGGTTACTCGTTCTGTCCAGCGTTATGTGGTTAAGTACTGGGTGATCATCAGCGTTTTCTGATCAAGAAGTAACAATTTTACGTTAAATTTATATAGTAAAGTGAACCCGTCCATTATGAAGTCTAAAATATTTCATTTATTTATTTATTTAAAAAAATCCAGAGTGTTGACGTCTAAAAGCACGATAATTTTCCGTTGACAAGGGTTAAATTTTAACGTTTTTTCTCCCTAGTTTTGTTGTTTATTATTGTGAGTTTGAACTAATCTATTACTTTTCAAGCTCGTCTGAAATTACTGTAATTATAAAAAAATAAATATCTTGGTTTAATTTTTAAGTGTATGTGAGTGTGTAGGGGGGTCACTTTGCTCTTTAAATATAACATAGAATGATCACCCGCTTCCAGTCCAGCAAGTCTTCTCTCCACATAGATTCAGTATTATTTTAATATTGCGCAGAAGTTGAAGCAAACCTTCAGGCTAAGATCGAAGTCTAGTATCTGATCAAAGTCTAGTATCTGTCCTAAGTTAGGAGGAGAAGAAATTCTAAGGCAATCTTAATTTTTGTCCCAATGCAGAGTGCTCCATATTTTGGAGGTAGATTTCCTCCATATCAAAACCCAACCGTATGTTAACAATGCCCTCGTAGGGATTCAAGTAAGTAAAATCTCTCATATTTATTTACTTGAAACAGCATTCACTCAGAGTGGGTTGAGCTGCCTCCATTCATTCTTGCCACTGCGTCTCTCACGAAGGCCGACCAAGTCTGACAATTTGAAGTCAACAATTGGGTAATCTCTAGCCATTCATTGTTCCAAAGGCAAACTCCGTAGATAGGGGAGCTCAGGTTGGGTTTCAGGTCAGCTTTAACCATCATCAGCCAGGATTTTCTTTGTCCACCATATCGATTTTTTAATTTTTTTTCCAACCCTGTAGGGGAGCTGGGGCAATTGCTTCATAGATGAACTCTTCTGGTTGACAGCGAAGGGCATGCATGATTCAGTCAGCGTAGACATCTCATGAGGATGACTTGTCGGAGGGAGTTAATTTTGCAGCGGAAAAATACTGTGCTGTTTGAGTGGAAGTGCTGCCATCTGCAGGCAGTGATGATCGAAAGATTCTAATCGCTGGACGAACTCGCTGCCATAAACGAGGATCATTTGCACCAGCGCTTGCTAGATCCTTATTTTGGTGCTGCACCGTATCTCAGATCTTGACCAGGGCCGGGCATTGAGCCGGCAGAAGACATGACATACAATGTCAAATCGCGCATTAATGTCAGCTCCACCTTGACCCGTGGCTGTGTTATTAAAAATAAGCGAACCCAGACATATGTCGGAAATAATAGTCCTCTAACTATAGGCGACATGGAATACAGGTTGTTTCATTTAGGTTAGTGTCTTGTGAAAACAGAATTTGTTTTTGCGACCTCCAACTCTAATCAGAGGTCAAGTAACACTTTGCAGGTACATAATTCTGGCAATACTCTGGCTCAATGAACTACTTTAAACAAGCAAAAGGTCTGTTTTACAAGTACTTCAATGGACTGTGCTCTGGTGAACTTGCTGCTCTGGTGCCCCCACAATGCAAATTCACTAGACCAACCCGACAATCTGCCAAATGCCATCCGTTCACTGTGGAGGTCCCCAGATGTCGAAGAGCTTTTTACTCCAGCAGCTTCTTTCCTTGTGGACTCTGGAACTCCCTTCCTGTTTTCCTGACGGTACTGACATGCAGAAATTTAAAACTAATGTAAACAGACATGTCGCTGCACAGCTCCCAATTTACGTTGACTCCCCCTTTAAAAAAACCCTAAAAACTCTCACCCTTTTTCTCAGTAGCCCCTTATGTCTACAGTGGCGTACTGCCTTGTTTGGAGTGAACTATGTTAAAAAAAAGTTAATAGTAAAATGACACCATATGTCATAAGAGCAATTAAAATAAAATGACACCATATGTCATAAGAGCAATTAAAATAAAATGACACCATATGCCATAAGTGCAATTAAAATAAAATGACACCATATGCCATAAGTGCAATTAAAATAAAATGACACCATATGTCATAAGAGCAATTAAAATAAAATGACACCATATGTCATAAGAACAATTAAAATAAAATGACACCATATGCCATAAGTGCAATTAAAATAAAATGACACCATATGCCATAAGAGCAATTAAAATAAAATGACACCATATGTCATAAGAGCAATTAAAATAAAATGACACCATATGTCATAAGTGCAATTAAAATAAAATGACACCATATGTCATAAGTGCAATTAAAATAAAATGACACCATATGTCATAAGAGCAATTAAAATAAAATGACACCATATGCCATAAGTGCAATTAAAATAAAATGACACCATATGTCATAAGAACAATTAAAATAAAATGACACCATATGTCATAAGAGCAATTAAAATAAAATGACACCATATGTCATAAGAGCAATTAAAATAAAATGACACCATATGTCATAAGAGCAATTAAAATAAAATGACACCATATGCCATAAGTGCAATTAAAATAAAATGACACCATATGTCATAAGAGCAATTAAAATAAAAGGACACCATATGCCATAAGTGCAATTAAAATAAAATGACACCATATGCCATAAGTGCAATTAAAATAAAATGACACCATATGCCATAAGTGCAATTAAAATAAAATGACACCATATGTCATAAGAGCAATTAAAATAAAATGACACCATATGTCATAAGAGCAATTAAAATAAAATGACACCATATGTCATAAGAGCAATTAAAATAAAATGACACCATATGTCATAAGAGCAATTAAAATAAAATGACACCATATGTCATAAGAGCAATTAAAATAAAATGACACCATATGCCATAAGTGCAATTAAAATAAAATGACACCATATGTCATAAGAGCAATTAAAATAAAATGACACCATATGTCATAAGAGCAATTAAAATAAAATGACACCATATGCCATAAGTGCAATTAAAATAAAATGACACCATATGCCATAAGTGCAATTAAAATAAAATGACACCATATGTCATAAGAGCAATTAAATTAAAATAATAACATTCTCATAAAACCAATTAAAATATGAAGGCGCAATATAACTAAATTTATTTCTTCCTCTAAGGTCCATCTGTCTTGACAAATTAACAGAACAGTCAATTTTTATTTCGGTGATGCTATTCCCTGTTATCCGAACAATGTAACATAGTGACTGCAGACTTATAAATAATCCAAAATATAGAAAAGCTTATAAACCTGTTTTAACTTTTCCACGTGAAAAAAAAAGAAGATTGTATGAAACTAATTGCATATACAAGTTTTCATCATGAATAAATATTTTGGCAAAGCATCATTTACGAAATAAAATAGGGATTCTCATTCAGTGAAAAAATTAACTGATCTTATATATATGTACCAACTGGCTTTCCCAGCTCACTATTGTTTCGCAAAGTTCACTATTTGAAATGCTTGAAACCAGATGTTTAAATAATAAACATTTCATTCATAAGTTTCTTGTAAACACAGGACTAAAACTTTTGCATTTTTTTGTATAAATAGATAAACATTAGCATCTTGGTAATTTTGATGCAAATTTATTTATCTTTTAAATTAGACCGTAATGGAAAAAAAAAAGAAGAAATCAATTCGCCTGATGGCAACTTGTTGAAAATAGAGTCGGGCTGCAAATGAATATTTAAACACAAATGTGAAATGTTTTGGCTATGTGTTCGAAACAATCATTAAATTTAAAAAACATAGAAAAAAAAATAGGTGTCGCTAACAAGAGAAAGAGAGAGAGAAAGCGAGCAATGTTAGAAAAGTTTTTCGTAATTTATCCGTTTTTTTTTTACTAAATCACTTTAATTAATGAACATTGACAAAACTACTGCATATATATAGTAAAAATAGGAGAATAAAATTACAAATTAATAACACCAAACATTAAGTTATTATGAACTTTTGAAAAAATACTTATGCAAATTAGGCATACAAATGGCTGTGTTTGGGACTTTCCTCTTTACTATATATACAATATTTCAAAATATTATGTTGTATTATTGATTTAAATAACAGTGAGCCGTTTTGATGGTAATATAGAAGTGATAAATGAAAACAATTTTCGCATTTATTCATTTAGATAATGTGGTTTAATCTTGCCGCCGCAAGATTTACTGACTCCAGACCAGATTGTTGACTCTTGAACCTGATTCTTTATCAATTTTAGGAGACCTCTGAAGATGGCCTGAGAAAATTGTGGTTTATATGTGACAAGAAAACTCAAAATAAGGACGCGATTCTGATTATAATAAATGAGAATTTTATTGCTTGATCGGAAACTAAAATCTATTTTTTCTTCTTAGTTCCAGCAGGTTCGATGTGTTCAGGCAGCTGCCGCTCCCAAGGCTCAGCAGCGGACAAAGAAATTCACCATCTACAGATGGGTAAGTAAATAAATTATGGTGAAAACTTACAGTACCGTCTATAAACAGAACCCCGAGTTGCGTGTGTGGGTTGGAAATGGAAGAATTTGATAACCTCTGACAACAAGGATGCTAGTCTGTTATTTAAAAAAGATTTGTATAGAAATCGCTCCAGACAAGACATGAAGCCACTTGATCTAAAGAATTAACAAGAACGAAAGATGATTATAGCAAAAAACAGGAGATGTCTATTGCTCTTAGTCTTGAAAAGACCAAGACTATAGGTAGGAGGAAAACAGTCAGCAGGAAGAGAGTTCCACAAACCTTCAGTTCTTGGAAAGAAGCTATTAGAATAGGAAGCTGTATTACAATGAGGCATCAAAACAACGAATTGATGGAGACCACTAGACCAACAAGTCAAAGGAGCAGGGAATAGATCACATCATTCTGAAGAACACATGCCATAATAATATTTATAGAAAAGACTGAGACTAGCAACATCACGTCTGTGGGAGAGAGGGTGTAGAGAAGAAAAAAGGGTGAAGCCAACTAAATTACAGATACGCTTCTGCACCTTATCAAGAACCCTCAAATGGGACAGAGATTCACCAGCCCAAATACATGGTCTGATAGATTTGTAGAGATAGAGAATAGCCTGAGGTATGAGAAAATGTTTTGAGCGATAGAGAGAACCGACTTTACGAGAAGCAGAAAGAGCAATGGATCTAATGTATGAACTCCAAGAAAGATTAAATGAGAAAGAAAGACCATGAAGTTTCAGAGTCGATTTCTCCTCAAGAGCAGAGCCATCTATGAGAATCTTGGGAATAAAAGGGACGCACTTACGATTGAAAAACAGAATTAGTAATATATACATGTGTAACACTTATTTTCCGACACCCTTGGTTCCAGAGGTTTGCCGGATTAACCATTTTGCAAGACTATCTTAATAATAATTTATCAACACACCTCTAACCCACTAATCCTAACCTCTAATCCACTAATCCTAACCTCTAATCCACTAATCCTAACCTCTAATCCACTAATCCTAACCTCTAATCCACTAATCCTAACCTCTAATCCACTAATCCTAACCTCTAACCCACTAATCCTAACCTCTAATCCACTAATCCTAACCTCTAATCCACTAATCCTAACCTCTAATCCACTAATCCTAACCTCTAATCCACTAATCCTAACCTCTAATCCACTAATCCTAACCTCTAATCCACTAATCCTAACCTCTAATCCACTAATCCTAACCTCTAACCCACTAATCCTAACCTCTAATCCACTAATCCTAACCTCTAATCCACTAATCCTAACCTCTAACCCACTAATCCTAACCTCTAATCCACTAATCCTAACCTCTAACCCACTAATGCTAACCTCTAACCCACTAATCCTAATCCACTAATTATTCATCTATCATGTCTCTAAACCACCAGGGATTGCTAGAAACATAATTTTGTTTTCTTTGATGGAAATAGACTCGAATTTACATTTAACACCATGGCTGTCTAGTTGAATTTGTCTCTGAAGCCATAATTAGGGTTAAATTTAAGCAAAATAAGGTCTAACCTCAAAATAAAGGGAGATTACCAACAGCAGGTGCAGTGTAAACATCTTAATGGTGCATTATACACAGAGCCATCTGCTGGTCGCCCAGTAAACTAGTCTGGTGGCAACGGGATTATCAAGTTCCCTCTCGTGATTTTGTCCAGATTAAAAGATCAATCAATAAAGCCATCAATTTTAGGGGCCAAAAAATAGCAAAGTGCTGAAACCTGGATATGATAGGCATCATCACGACCTCCTCTGGCAGGTTGTTCCAGAGAGCAGAAACACGGACAAATAATGCTGCCGTTCTTCTGTTGTGACGATGATACATCGTTTACAGGTGATCTCTGAGACCGCAATACGGTGTTGGGGTGAAAAACTCCTCTAAAGGTAAATTAACATTCCCGTTGATGATGCTGTATGCCAGAATCAGGTCCCCTCACATCCTTCTCAAGAGGTCTCAAAATATACCGATCCATGAGTGTAGATAAAATAAAGAAATAGTATCGGAACAGTTAAACAGAGGTGTCGCCAAGATCAAGTCCAAATGAATGTTAATATCTCTCTCCAGTGTAAAAAAACAAAAAAAAAACGTTGTTCAGTCCAACATAAAAAAAAATCCAGCACTATTCTCTCCTTTCGTTCGCTTTACGATCCCATGTTCAGAACGATCTCCACGTCTGTCACTGAATGTTCATTTTCCTTCTCTTATTAAAAAAAAAATGCGACGCATGCAAACCAACTTAATTTGCATAAATCTCTCTCTCTCGACGCCGCTGCCCGGATCTTCAAATAAAAACCTTATTTGACTTTCTGACGCCTTTCTCCTCCCACTCCTTTCTTTTTTGTCGTCGGCGAACGTTTTTCGGGTTCGCCCCACACACACACAGCATACCAGACGCTGCCTCTTTGAACTGCGCCGACAAGTGTCTGCATTTACATCAGTCGGCCGCTCTCCGATACCCCCTCCCTCCGATCTCATGATCACACATGTGGCAACCCGGTGCTTTATATTCCATACACATGCATTTTAATATTTTTGGAATAATTAACTTAATGGTTTGTATGTAACTTTTTATTCATTGTTCAAAATTTTAATAACTTTAAAGAAAAAAATGTGGTGCTTCTTACGCAAGTAAAATATGGCAGTTCAAAATAAAATAACAGGAAAACTATTTGATACATTTACGTATCAGGCGAAACTATTTGTGTACATCAAAAATTACGGAAAATTATCAAGTAGAATTTGAATAAAATATAAAATTATTTTACTATTCATAGTCAACAAACTCCAAAGGCCAAGACCGAATGGCGTCTTCATATTAGAAGAAGGGAGATAATATTCTACTATGTCCTGGCTTAAATACACATAATAGAAATATGAGCAAGAAATTGATTTTATTTATTACTAAAGTTCTACTCGATAATTTTCCGTAATTTTTGTGTAGATATTTATTTTAGCTTGATACGTAAGTATATACAATAGTTTTCCTGTTAATTTATTTTGAAATGCCATATTTCACTTGTGTATGTTTTTCAAGAAGCACATAAAATTTTTATTTTTTTTTTAGAAATAAGATTTGTTTTTGTTTTTAAGTTGAGATTTCTATTGCAAAAATTATCTTATCAAATGTGTGTAACTTCGAATAAGAGTGATTTGTAAATAAAAATCGATTAATTAATCAATCAATAAATTAAAAATAATTAAAGAGAAAAATATAATGAATAAATTTAAGTTTCAAAATCCTATTAAAAAAAAGCCCAAATCATGCATGCACCTTCTTAGCTTCTTATTTATAAATTGAAGAATTAGAAAAAAAATGCTTGAAAGTATTGATATGATTTAAATTTCAACATTTTGTAAGACACCCAATTGATGTAAAATCGATTTTATCGCAAAACCGATTTTTAAAAACTAACATATTCCTTCACTGAATTATCGTTCCAATGATGTAAATATTTTCTAATAAGATATTAAGAAAAAATACAAAATAGGGAAGTGGGGGGAGCAATAAGTAAAACAAAAAAATGTAGATAGACTCCTGGGCAAGGTCAGGTAAGTGCAGCTAGTAGAAATTGAAGATAACGTGAAACAGTTTTGAAAAAAAAAAATTCAACAAATTAATTTTTTTTTTTACTAATTGGTAAATAAAAAGATATAAAAATTTATTATATTAAATTTTTGTATTTTTTTGAAGATTATAAAAATTTGTGTTTTTGAATTTTTGTGATAAGAATTGCTAATTTGGATTATGCGAACTACTATTCTCATCTTGTGGAATAAAGTCCAAATTATAGACAGAAGAAGAATGGTGGATTTCTCAAAGACAATGTTTTTTTAAATTTTTTTATTTTTTTAATTTATCCCAAAATAAGGCATATTGTCATTGAGATCTAAGGGCTACTGTGAATTAAGAGCCAGATTTATAGGGGCCATCCTCAGTGGGGAGTTGTGCAGCGAGATGTTTGTTCACATTACATTTAAATTTCTGCATGTTGATACAGACGGAGAAACAGGGAGCAGGGAGAGAATGGTGTGCGACAACTAGACCTAGTATAGAATTGAATATAATATGGGAACCAATAATTATAAATTGTAGATTAGAACACCATTTAAATAAATATGTATATATAATAATAATAATCCAGGTAAAACATCCACAGGGTAGTAATCCAAAGAATTTCAACCGGGTTTATAAAAAGTGCTCAATATCAAATAGAGCTTTTATATATGATTATTTTTATTTACACAGACATGTACAAAATCTGCGACATTGGCATGTCGATGTTATCGATCAACAGCTATTATAAACTCTGCCTGATGAGATCTCAGTTTATAATAGCTGTTGATCGATAACATCAACATGCCAGTGTTGCAGATTTTGTACATGTCTGTGTAAATAAAAATAATCATATATATATATATATATAATGTGATTGAGTGATATATTATTGTCTTCTGGAGGTTGAAGGTTCCATCCTTACGACAGGCGGTAATAAATCAAAATAACATAATAATTAACTCTTTTATCCGGTCATGGCTGACGGAATGAAAGCGGTCTATCCCCATTGATAAAATAAAGAATTCAGTTTGAAATTCCATATAAGTTCCAGACTTCAACATTCCTAAGTTTGAAAAAATGCACCTGAAGAATGCTGGAGGTTACATTGGCCAAGACATTGTGAAAATAACAACCAAAATGAGAATAGGAGTCGGAATAATACAGAAAACATTTGTCTTTAAAGCTTAATATTCTCTTAATTTCTGAAAAATTTGACTTTCTTAATAAACATAGTCATGAGCCGCAACATCTACTGAATATCGTAAACAGCTTTCTTTGAACTACGTTGCTGAATATATTGCAATACTAACAGGAACACCTGACATTCAATTTTTGGAGTGGGGCCCAAGGATCTACTTGATTGGGTGGAAGGAGATGTAAGTAAAGTGACATTAAAATAAATTTTGGTAAATGTATAGTCTTTATACCCCCTCCCCCCTCTCCTTCTCAAGGTACATCTAGCGTTTCTCCAGGAATAAATGGGGACCTATTTGTAATCTTGCTTCAAGCCCTGAACCCCTTATTAACATTTCTTTTTGTATTTTTTAAATAATTTTTATGTTCAAAATAAAACACAGTAAAATAAACTTCCTTATGGATATCAAGCGCAAATTAAATTTGCTGGTTGAACGTTGGTCGCCGTCGCAAGAGGATTGGAAATAGTGGGTGGAATGGCCAGAAGATTACTTAAGAAGTCTTAGTTTTCTGAGAAGACAGCTCGACAAGTATTTGTTTACATTAGACTTGAAGACGACCATGCTGTAGTCGGTTGGAAAGCAGACTTGTGGTATCTTGTTCTACAGATGGGATATTCTAGGAAAGACACTTTATTCGTGAAGGTCTGTTCAGCTTTTGGAACAGAGAGAGAGAGAGAGAGAGAGAGAGAGAGAGAGGTAGGTTCCTTACTGTGAATGTTTTACAGGGGGAGGGGCAGAGATTGGAGCTCAGTCGAGTACCCATCATGAATGTAATGATACAGTAGAGAGAGAGAGAGAGAGGCTAGTAACATTTCTTCTGTGTGAAAGAGGTTGCATTGACGGGAAAAGATCATCCCTCCACTAGATTGCGAAGTCGATTTTGTACTCTGTCACCTCCCCAGATATGACAGCAGTAATCCATCTTAGGATGGACATGGCTCTTATACAGGTAGAGGATTGCATCAGGTACTTTCTAGAGCGGTAGAATAATCCAACCATTTTTCCAGCAACCTTCGCAACAGATTGTTGCCACATCTGGGCTGGTGCATCATCCACTAGTCTCTCCCTCCTTGACAAGGTCCAAAAAAGAGTCGCCAACCTAATAGGTCCCTCACTGTCAACCAAGCTCCAGTCCCTGTCCATCGCCGCAATGTAGCATCCTTGTGCTTGTTTTACAAATACTTCAATGGATTATGCTCCGATGAACTGGCTACTTTGGTGCCCCTTCGACGTAAATTCACTAGACTAACTCGACAATCAGCTAAATCCCATCCATTCACTGTGGAGGTCCCCAGATGCCGGAGAGCTTTCTACTCCAATAGCTTCATACCTCGTGCTGCTGGCCTCTGGAACTCCCTCCCTGTTCCCTGTTTTCCCGACGGTACTGACATGCAGAAATTTAAAACTAATGTAAACAGACATCTCGCTGCGCAGCTCCCAATTTAGGTTGATCCCCCAAACCTTCTACCTTTTTTTCAGTAGCCCCTTACGTCTACAGTGGCGTCCTGCCTTGTTTGGGGTGAACTATGTTAAAAAAAAAGAAAAAAAGTCTTCCATTTCAGGTCTGGGGTGAAAGTAAGTCTTAGGAGTTTATCAAAGCAGGGGCTTCCTCGAGGAGAGTGCTATTCGTTTCGACTGGGGAGAAGTGAAGATCCAAGCGTTGGTGGTGAAAAGAGAGACGCTTGCTTTCAGAGGTATTAAAAGTAACAAGCCACTTCTTCCCTCGTTGAACCACATGCAACAAGTCGGAGGAGAGAGAGAGTCGGAAAGATCTTGATCATCAATGCTCAATGATAGTTGTACCCCCTTTTGATCAAAATGAAATATACTTACCCAAGTACCTTAGGTAATATGGTTGGGGTTTCGTGTCTATCTTTAAAACTACAGAAATACAACTTTTAAGGGAATTATTACTTGCCATTTTAGCATTGCTCCTAATAAAAAGAATTGAGCTCTCTAGACAATTGGTAATATGAATGTAAAACATATAGCATTGTAATTTCTTTTGCTTCATAGCTACTGATCAACTAGTCGAGTTTTAAATTTCATTGTGCAACACTTGCAACATCTAGTCACACTGAAGGGTCCTAATACAGCGAAACACCTATTTGTGGATGAAATGCCTTGGTTATTTCCCTTTAATAGATCATCAGAGTTACTTCCCTTTATTATCCTTTTTATATCCTTACAAAAAAGTTTATTAAGACATCTATCAAATCTTGGTAGAACTGTGTCATAACTTCATACGTTCTGTGAGTAAAATCCATAAATGAAGACTTGGAAAATATTGAATGTCCTTGTACCTTACTTGACTGACTCGGATGATTATAGTAAATTAAGTGGAGATATGCGTTCAGCAGGTGGCGGCTGCAACCTTGCAACCACAACGCGTGTGAAGACTGCTTGGAAGAAGTTCAGGGAGCTGCTACCAGTTCTCACATCACGCCATCTGTTGTACAGAACCCGTGATCAAGAGTATAGCACTTGTGTGCGGAACGCTATGCTCCATGCCAGTGAAACTTGGGCACTGACAAAGCCAGACCTCAAACATCTGCAGCACAATGGTTAGACGGATTTGTAACACCAAGCCAAAAGATACTTCCACCATGCCGACAAGTGAGTTGCTGGGGAAACTTGGTCTTGCAGACCTCGATCTCATCTTGAGGGAGAGGAGACTCTGCTGGTATGGCCACATGGACAGATCCAGCAGTGCAATCAACTGTGTACTAAACCTAGAAGTCTCTTGTAGGCGCGGAATTGGCCGGCTAAAGTTGTCTTGGAGAGAGCTGACAGAGAGAAACCACAGAGACTGAAGGCTCTTAAACGCTGACCCTCAAGATTGACAGAAGTGGAGATCTGCGGTGAGGACTGTCATGCGTGTAGCTAGCCAGCTGTTTGGAGGGGGCTCAACTAGTGTGGACATTGCCCTCAGTTCTGCATGATAATCATTTGACTGATGATGTGTGTATGGGGAGAAATAGAATGGAAGTAATCATGAAAATGGCGCTGGGTTGGTTCAGGTGGTGTCGACTTCGTTACAGTACCAATTGAGGCCCTACGATTGAAAGTGGAGGTGTTGTGAATGAGAGCTGTCATTATTTAAGACCTCACCCTTAGCGGATCCCTTGTCAACTGTTCTTTTCTGCGTTGCAATTGTTGTGGAAGTAGAAAATAAACGTAAATCAGAATTTCCTAATATATATAAAATCTAAGTTATTCTAATGACGTCGCAGCCATTACTGACTCCCAGGGTGGCTTATAAGTATTTCTTGTTATTAATTGCATATTTACTGACTTCAACGATGCATATAATGTTTTCTTCTTCATCCTATTTATAACATTTACTTACGAAATCCACAAATGTACATTTTGGTTTATTTGAAAACAAGTTCACCATTTCAGTAAATATACATAGGTATGTTTGTGTTCTTACCAATCAGGGAAAACGTTCTTGACATCAGTCCGACTTTGTTGCTGTCGGTGTGAGGTATAGTTCTGTTCAGTCTCAGAGGTCCACCCTCCCAGGCTTTACCTTTTTTTTTGAAAAGGAGTTAGCTTATTGCTAATCGCCTTAGGTGCCCCTACTGAGGATAGCCGAGGGGCTGCTCGGGCATTTTTTGTAGGCCAGAGCGCGCTAATCCTAGTGCACTGGCTTTTCAAAACCACACGTGACCTTGTGTCTCACCTCCCCTGGAGAGGAGGTAGATAAAAGACATGTCTGAATGTGAAGTATTGTTTCATTTTCATTATAAAACAATTTCTTATTTTGATATCTTACAACACCGGTCCGTTTTCATTCCACTCCCTAAAAAAACTTTAAACACAAAATAATTCCTCACCCATATATGCATGTTACTGTGATAAAATAATATGTACGTTTCAATGCTCATTATTATGCATAAATTTAATAATTAAAGAATAAAATAATTAATACTTATGGGGTTCAGGGGTGGGAGCAGGATATTTTTGCATTCTTCAATTTCCCTGTGCGACGCTGGTGCATCGGTTCCGCTTGTATATCATATAAAGATATTTTGTATCATATTCTTCTATATATAAAGATTATTTAATACGTTCTTAAAACTTTTTCTTTCAGGATCCAGACACGCCTGGTGATAAACCCCGCATGGTAACTTATGATGTTGATTTGAATGCGTAAGTAATTTTTTTTATTAAGTACGCCTCTGAGATGAAATCTTTCAGATCAACAATTGAATTTAACATTGTTTTGCCATATGTATATATATATATATATATATATAGAATTAAATAACGATAATTGAATTATTGTTTAATAATAATAATCTATCGTGATAATATAAAGCTCAATATATTGAATAGAGCAATCAATTTTAAAGGTGAAAGATGAGCATAAAGAATTGTAAAGATACAGTATTTATTAGAACATCAAAAATTCAGAGCAAGGACTTCATATCCTTAATCCATGGATTTTCAAAGATAAACTCTTCTCATCAGAGGATAGGGAAAAGCCGACAATGAAATTGTAAATATTATCGGCAACATTTAACTTTGAAAATTTTACATAAAATAAAACAAAATAAAAACCAAATAAGGGTAAAGAGTCTTATGTTGATGAGAGTGTAAAGTCAGGGTGGATGATGTCCCAAAAACACGTCAAAACAAAAATAAAAACAGCTGTTATTTTGGAAATGAATGTTTGAAAAAGAACAATACTCAAATTGTTTAGGAATCCAAATATTTTTGTAAGAGGCTGGTATTCCGACGGCAATTGGTAACGTCCATTTTATCCTGTCTGTGAATTAGTTAGGTGCTGGAATTATCCATTTCGTAGGGTTCAGATTGATTTTTGTCTGTTAGAGTTCGGTATATATCAAAGTGAGCATTTCGTTTTGGACTTTTAACTGGACACATACACACAGTCTTTTATATAATAGATGACAGAGCATACTGTCATTTAACGTCAATTTTGGATCAGAAACGATCTTACACATGTTTCTGGAGAAAATTCACAGCGTACTTGAAAAACAAACAAGTTATCATATGAACACCTCTTGTCTGCATAGATAATTGGCAGATGTGATGATCCTGAACCTGGATCGAATGATGAGAGTGGCCCCGACTTGGCTCATCCCTGGCATAATTTAAATCATAGGTTGCGGGGGAGGAGTCGAACATTGGGCCATTGATGACAAATACTAGCGTTAGCAGAGACAACTGTGTATCTTTATTTTAACATCCGGAGTCAATAAAAGAATGAACATAATTCACAGTTTGAGTCATGAATTCATTTTCTGAACTTGATGTTATGAAGAGAAGGAGAACAAAGAGAACTGAGAGTAAACATCCGATGAGCTGTGAGCCGCATTATTGTAGACTGAGGCAACATGTTGGGTATTCTCATTTAATTCAGTGAAAGTTATCTTAAACAGTCCCATTGAAGTCAGAGTGAAAATGCTTCCCTAATAGATTTCCAACCCCCTTTTTAACCAGTGGAAAAGTCCATAACATCCAGGTAAAAATACATAAAATAGATGGCGGTGGGGTGTTCATATGAAAACCGTGTTTTTGTTCAGTTATACTGTGAATTTTCTTCAGAAATGTGTAAGATTGTTTTCGTTTCCAAATATATATATACACACATATATATACGTACATATATATATATATATACACACATATACGTACATATATATATATATATACACACATATATATACGTACATATATATATATATATATATACACACATATATATATATATACACACATATATATACGTACATATATATATATATATATACACACATATATATACGTACATATATATATATATACACACACATATATATATATATACACACATATATATATATATACACATATATATACGTACATATATATATATACACACATATATATACGTACATATATATATATACACACATATATATACGTACATATATATATATACACACATATATATACGTACACATATATATACGTACATATATATATACGTACACATATATATACGTACATATATATATATACATACATATATATACATGTACACACACACATATATATACACACATATATATACATGTACACACATATATATACGTACATATATATATATACACACATATATATACATGTACACACACACATATATATATACACACACATATATATATATATACACACATATATACATGTACACCCATATATATATACACACACACACATATATACATGTACACCCATATATATATATATATATACACACACACACACATATATACATGTACACACACATATATATATATACACACACACATATATACATGTACACACACATATATATATACACACACACATATATACATGTACACACACATATATATATATACACACATATATATACATATATACACACATATACACACACACACATATATATACACACATATATATACACACACATATATATATATATACACACACATATATATATACACACATATATATATATACACACATATATATATATATATATATATATACACACACATATATATTTATATATATATATATATACACACACACATATATGTATGTATATATACATGCATATATATATGTATATACATATATTTATACATATACACATATGTATATGTACATATTTTCCCCACATACTTTCTTTCACCACGAATCTAAACCACTTAACCACAAATAACAGCCTCACCATTGAACACAATCTAGACATCCTCACAAATATTTAGATATTTTAACCCGTTTTGCCCTCAACTTAATTTCAAACCATCAACACTGCCTGCACAAAACTACATTTCACTTATTTCTCACCAAAATTAATATCACTTTTCTCCTTCTCTTTCTTTTTCTTTTTTCTTTTTCCTCACTGTCATATTCACAGCACATTTCAACACTTTCCTTCTAACTTACTTATATTCACACATTCCTGACATAGCTAGCTGGTCAATACTCCTACCCTCCAAGAATTTCACTCTTAACCACAACAAAATCTCCCCTCTCCCCCTCACCCATCTCACCCTTTCCACTACTTCTTTTACACTCTTACCCACCCACCCTGCCCACTTTCAAATCATCTTCATTTCTTCAAATCTTTTTCCAAAACTATGATACTAGCTACACACCAAAGACACAGAGCTTCACCCCTTCCCTCCTCTTTCCCCAGCCCCTCAAAATCCATGCTACACCTCACCACGACAAACACCTCAGCATCACCCCTCCCCTCTCTCCTACCCTAAGACAAATTCACTAACACTCCCACCCCTCCCCCTTTTCACTCACAGCCATTCACATTCATTTCACTCTCTGCCACCGACTTCTCTAAGCACGGACCTTGATCCTGCGCCCCCTGTAGTGGCTACTACTTCTTATCAACCTATCATGTCAACCCAATATTTCTATGTACTTGCATGATATTTTTCTTAAAATTATCATCCTGAAGAAGTCTTACAAATAAAGACGAAACGTTGATGGATACATAAAAAAAACATCTTTTGGTTTTTCCTTTTTCATTTCCCATATAGATGTATGTATATATATATGTATGTATGTATATATATGTGGGCCTTTTGCCCAAGATCAAAGTGTAGTATCTGTTCCGATGGATACTGCACCCCATAGACTGGTATTGTCTTGGCCTTCGGGGCTTGATTTATGCCGGTCGATGGGTCTGTCCTGTGCAGTTCTAGGAGGTCCACCCTCCCAGGCTTTGCCTCCCCTCTTTGGGGAGGAGTAAGTTTATCGCTTACTGTCTGAGGCGCCCCTACCGGGGAATGCCGACGGGGCTGCCCAGGCAATTTTTAATAGCCAGAGGGCTTACCTTCTCGGGCACTGGTTTATCAAATCCCACTTTCCCGACCTTGTGTCATGTCTTACCGCTGTGGGAGGTAGATAAATAACATATGTGTGTATATGTATAATTATGTATATATATATATATGTGTGTGTATATGTATATATATATATATGTGTGTGTATATGTATATATATATATATGTGTGTGTATATGTATATATATATATATATATATGTGTGTATATATATATATATGTGTGTATATATATATATATGTATATGTATATATATATGTGTGTGTATATGTATATATGTGTGTGTATATGTATATATGTGTGTGTATATGTATATATGTGTGTGTGTATATGTATATATATATGTGTGTGTGTATATGTATATATATATGTGTGTGTGTATATGTATATATATATATGTGTGTGTGTATATGTATATATATATATGTGTGTGTGTATATGTATATATATATATGTGTGTGTGTATATGTATATATATATGTGTGTATATGTATATATATATGTGTGTATATGTATATATATATATGTGTGTATATGTATATATATATATGTGTGTATATGTATATATATATATGTGTGTATATGTATATATATATATGTGTGTATATGTATATATATATATATGTGTATATATCTATATAGTTCAGTGAAAATAAACAAATGTAAAGTTATATACTTTACAAGTTTAATAATTTAAGATAGTACTACAAAGTATAATATAAAATATAGAAACGTCCTTAGAACCAAGAAACAAATCCTGTCAGCTGAAAGAGAAATCAATGTATCATACTTTTAGAAACTAAAGGAGGATACAAATTTGTGTGGTGCATCTAAATTAAAATCGAAAAGTGCTGGTGTCGCATTGGCTTTAACTCGTTGACTCACCCTGCTATATATAGATTTTATTTTTTTAAAAAATGTAATCTTTTTATATTTTTCTAATCCAGGTGTGGACCAATGGTCCTGGATGCTTTGATCAAGATCAAGAATGAGATGGATCCGACCCTCACCTTCAGACGTTCGTGCCGTGAAGGAATTTGTGGATCCTGCGCTATGAACATTGGGGGTGTCAACACGTTGGCCTGCATTTGGTAAGATTTTCTCTTAAAGTATTCAACTCACTTGGACAGGAATCGTTCAATAGTTTAATAGATGCAAGTACGACGAATTGTAACGTTATGCGATGTAAACATGCACAGTGCAGCATGTTTAGTGGGCTGCATAGATGCATGCTACAAACGGCAGGCCTGCGATGGGAGAAATATTTAGCTAAAAATAAAGAGACACCCCAAGAAATCGGCTGACTCTTTAATATAATAATGTATTCTTGAATATAAGGTCCCATGCTGTGATTCTGAGCCACTTCAGACTTTCTAAAAGGTATGATCATCGCAGATGGTTGGCTCGTCCTGGTCAGTAAGTTTTTATGTCCAGTGATTAAACAACCCATAATTTTTCAAGTAAGTGGCTGTGTTATCTACCACAAGGACACTAATATCTATATATATTCCATCAGGATGAACAGAGGCGCTCAGTTGGGTTTCTGTTAATCTTAGAGACAGATGGGCCTTTAGCTGATGGACAGTTCGTGTTCAGTTGGAAGATAGGATTTTCCTGATTTGCAAGTCTGTTTGATGGAGAAGCTGGGTGTCATTGTGACCTCCGAATAAAACGTTTCTTCTTTTAAACTTGAGTTGTTATTTTGTTTTGAAGAACAGGTCTTTTGTTGCAGCAGTGACCGAGGCAATGATTTACACTAGAGCCCTTTAACTAGGAGCAAAGTGTAGTATCTGTTCTGGTACTACACTTGATCTTTTCTGTCCTCTGTCAGTGAAATAGAAATTCTTCTAGACTTGGACAATTTTTATTTTTGTCCCAATCCAGAATGCCCCTTTTTGGAGAGCTAGGTTTTCCCCACATTAAAAATTGACTTTGTGTCTAACTCTGCCCTTGTGAGGAGGAAAGTAAATGGAGACACTACGGCTAGCTTCAAAATCAAGCACTGAATTTGGGTGAACACAAAGAGCAAACGCTGGTTCACATTGGCACTAATAAGCCGTTTATAATGTTCGATGGGGAAATCCTTTTAACCCCACCAGATGGCCTGTAATATTTTCTGTGACAGAAAACAGCTATTCTTCTCGTTGACACATTGTAAGTAGTTAGCTTAATCGGTAGTTGTACCTAGTTGAAAAGGTGCTCGTAGAAGCAGAATTCTCTGGCTTCTTTATTTATGAAAATCAGAATTTTGTAATTACTAAAAGTCCTAATGTAATCGAAAATGCGCACCCCCCCACAAAATCAAGAGTCCGACTCGAATTTTATTAACAAAACACAAATCTCGTCAATTGAGTAACAGACATAAACAACCCCAACTCTCAACGTAGTCCGAACTCATCATGTAAATTTCACCGTCTCTCTTGGAGGGAAGTTTCTACTCTTTTTATTTTAACGCGAAACAATGCTCATTGCATAAGTGACTCTTGTTGTTGTACAAAAATAACAAGATTCTATCTTGTAAGTGGAACACTCTGGGTTCAATTCCCGATGAAAGACGCACGGTGCGACCCTCACTCTTTTACTTTGTGGATCCGCATGATGGCTGCTATACTTAATAACCTATAATATTGTTAGATCACCAAAGTTAAGTGACGTAGAGCCTGGTCAGTACCAGATTGGTGACCATTTGGGAATACCAGGTTCTGTATGTAAGAAGACGATGCCACCTCCCTGCAAGAATAGCAAAAACTCAACGACGTCATCTCCCCTGGACTGGATATACATGCGACTTCTGAGTGTTTGTGAAATTAGTATTTCCCAGAAACTTCCTCATTTGGAAGAAGCCAGTTCAACCCCCTTAGGATGCATACCTCTTTGTTTCTTTTTTGTTTCTCCTGAACATTAGCCCACTTTAAAAATACTCAACAAGCAGGTTTTAACGTTACGTGACACCAATAACATTAGATGGAAAATCCTTTCAACCTCTAACGATGTGCCTATAATTGTAATCGTCTTCTTATTTCTGTTTTTTTTCTGGTTTTGTCATAAGGTAACAAATAAAAAAGACCAACAATGTAAATGCTATTTGAAACTTGAGCGCCTTATAGAAATGATTGTACATTTAGATTCAGCTGTTTATTCAACACCTACCCACAATAGGAGTATGTGACACAAGGTCTGAAAGTGGGATTTAAAAAGCCAACACCCGAGAAGGTGAGCACTCTAGCCATTAAAAATTGCCTGGGCAGCCCCGTCGGCATTCCCCGGTAGGGGCGCCTCAGGTAGTAAGCGATAAACTTACTCCTCCCCAAAGAGGAGAGGCAAAACCTGGACGGGTAGACCTCCTAGAACTGCACAGGACAGACCCATAGAACGGCATCATCAAGCCCCGAAGGCCAAGATGATACCGGTCTATAGGGTGTAGTATCCATTGGAACAGATACTACACTTTGATCTTGACCAAAAGGTGTTTAGATTCAGCTGCATTCATTCAATCTTCACCTCTAAAATATAAAGGAGAATAAAATGTTTCAAGGGAGATAACTTGGATCTGGCCCAAGGGAGATTACTCTCTGATAATTATATAATTAAAGTGTGGTTTAAAATATAACGGACGATTACATGTTGCCTACCGTAAAAATGGAGAAGATGTTGGCCACTCGTTTTTCAGTGGAAAAAAGAACTTGTGTTCGTAGTTAGATTTTTTATAGATGGCATTCATTTTCATATGAGGAGAACAACTACTTTAAGAAGGACGAATTGGAGAAGACGACAGGCAGTTGAATGTTCGACAGCTGAGAGGGAAGATTGGAGTTGAGATTTGTCGTTGTTTGTTGCGGTGTTGCAGAAGAGGAGTTCTTTTAATTTCATGATAGGATTACAATTCGATTTAACATTCATTTTACATGCTGGCATGCATTGGACACACCTGTAGTATAGTGTGGCGATGTTCTTCGATCCCCATTGGAAAGATAGGTGAGCAGATGTTCTTCTTCGATCCCCATTGGAAAGATAGGTGAACTGATGTTCTTCGATCCCCATTGGAAAGATAGGTGAGCTGATGTTCTTTGATCCCCATTGAAAAGATAGGTGAGCTGATGTTCTTTGATCCCCATTGGAAAGATAGGTGAGCTGATGTTCTTTGATCCCCATTGAAAAGATAGGTGAGCTGATATTCTTTGATCCCCATTGAAAAGATAGGTGAGCTGATGTTCTTTGATCCCCATTGGAAAGATAGGTGAACTGATGTTCTTTGATCCCCATTGAAAAGATAGGTGAGCTGATGTTCTTTGATCCCCATTGAAAAGATAGGTGAGCTGATGTTCAAAGGGGGCAACAATATCCCCGAGAGATGATAGGAGAAATGAGTGGACGGCAGTTGTTCTCTATCTGCAGCAAATTGTCGGAGCACAATCGTGTTACTGCGTGGCTGCGACTGGCATGGAGTTATGCGAAAAGACGAGCAAAGAAAGTAGATTGGGATGGCAGGGTTGGTGGCCAAACTGTGAAAGTAATACAGGAGATTCTAGCTGATGTTGATGTTACTGGAACTTGGCACATACCTGAAACCAAAATAGGAGTGGAGTGGTGCGATGCCGACAGTATTGCAACATGCGTAGTCATGGAGATTGGTGATTTTGTGGCCGAAGATGCAGCATGGCTTAGAAAAAAGAATGACTATAATCACATTAACGTGGCTGAATTCGATCCTGTTCTGAAAGGTATCAATTTAGCTATAAAATAGGGATTCAGTAAGATCGAAATAAGGACTGATTCAGCCACGATGGGGGAACTCTACAGTGGACGAGAGCGGAAGAATTTGGACAAAGGGTGCTGGAGAAATAATTGTAAAGCAGAGATAAGGAATTTTTATTTACCTCCTTTCCAGAAGGTTAGACACAAGGTCAGGTGTGGGTTCTGACGAAAGTGTTTCTGTGGAACGAACTGGATTCGAACCTGGCACATCCAGATCCTGTGTCCGCGTCGTTAACCACTTGGCCACCGCGAGAGAAACAAAGAAAACAATGATTAATTGAGAAGGAGAGGCCACAGTATGCTGTCTAGGAACCGGAAAACTAGAAGAGCTGCATGGCATGCACCAAATGGGAGGGATAGAACTTTATATTTGGTGTGAAAAGTTGATCCACTTATAAAATAAGAGGAAGTTCAAAAGGTGGTCAAGAATTGTGTTTAATGTCAATCAATTGATCCTGCCCCGAATATACTTAATCCCGTTGAAATTGGAACTACGAACAATTGGACAAGGTTAGATTGACTGTGAACCTAGGAGACTAGCAATATGGAGGGAGTTACATGCAAAATCAGCAGCTGCGGTTACAAAGAAATTGGTGTAGATGATGCTTGAACGAGGTTCAGTAATGGAGTTGATAATGCACAATGGCACCGTTTTTTGCTCAGAACTTCTTCAGACAATGCTAAAAAAATGGAAGATAAGATATTACAAAGCAGCTAATAGGCCAGTTGGAAATGGAATAGTGGAGCGACCTTATCGGATAGTGAAAACAAAAGTCGAGAGAGGATGGATATCACCTGAAGAGGCTACATTCTCGTACAACATGGAAAACAATGTCGGACAGAGAGAGGAGACAGTGCCGCATAAATCAATTTTAATTTGTAATTATGAATGGAGGCACCCATTTGGTTAAGATCTAAGTGTAGTATCTGTTCCGATGGATACTGCACCCCATACTGGTATTGTCTTGTCCTTCGGGACTTGATTTATGCCGGTCAATGGGTCTATCCTGTGCAGTTCTAGGAGGTCCACCCTCCCAGGCTTTGCCTCTCCTCTTTGGGGAGGAGTAAGTTTATTGCTTACTGTCTGAGGCGCCCCTACCGGGGAATGCCGACGGGGCTGTCCAGGCAATTTTTAATAGTCAGAGTGCTCACTTTCTTGGCCGCTGGCTTTTCAAACCCCACTTTCCCGACCCGATCTTGGGTCACATCTTACTTGTGGGAGTAAGATAAAACTGGCCTTGTGCCTAACTCCTGAAGAGAGGAGTAAATAAAACCCAAGAGATACATCCCCAGAAATCGATGAGCAAGGGCCATCCAGAATCTAGAATAGAAGAGGTTTGTTGAAGCCACCGACGGCTTTTAGGCGCAAGGGGAATAACTCTAGCCTATAAAATAATTACATTTCGAAGGGAGATAACTTTGATTGTTTCCGATATAGATTTAACTTTTTGTAAAATTAAATTGTTTTAAGTAAATGTTATTTTACGTATATTATTCTTAAAACTATTGCTGTATATTCTAAAGTAAATTAGAGTTTAATTCGTTTGTGTGAACACTAGCGTACATGTTGAAACCTGTGTTTTGGTTTTTGTATGTTTTTTGAGACTTTAAAGTTGCTTTCCTGTTCATAATTTTTATTTTCTAAGATTAATAAATTTATGCAATAATTTTTTTTTGAATGGATTTTAATTAATTCTTTTTTTCTTTCTAGCAAAATTGATGATAATATCTCGAAACAAACAAAAATCTATCCACTACCTCACATGTATGTTATTAAAGATTTGGTGCCGGTAAGTAGCGTTAATTTTAATTAATGATGAACAACTGTTCACAAAAGTTTAATTAGTTTTCAAAAATGTTTTAATAAGATAAATATATTTTCTTATATTGTTAATGATACAGTTTTTATTAGTTCTTGTATATAAACTAGTTGACATGCATGTCTATGTCGGGTAAGAGGTCATAATCTTAATAATTTTAAATGGTGGAATCCGAGCCAGGGTAAATTTGTTGCTTGTGGAATCTGGGTGAGAGTAAATTTGTTGCTTGAGGAGTCTGGACTGGTGTAAATTTGAGTCATACCTTTTCAAATTTTAGTTTGAGCCTGAGGTTTGGGATATCTGCTGTTAAATACAGTAATTGAGGAGGTAGGATGTGTTTCTGCCCTTACCATAAAAAAAGTCAGGAAGGATGACATCAGACCCAGATGAGAGTAAAGTTGACTTCCGTTTTCTGTCATCCTCTCTCTCTCTCTTTCTTTCCAAGTTCTAATGAATTCAGACGTATTTGCCCACAACTAGTGTCTCAGTCGTCGGGGAAGGGGGTGCCCCCCCCCTCACCCCTGGGATACTTCAAACAACCACAGTTCACTACTTTCGTTTTCTGGAGAATAATAAACAATGAACTGTAACAAATGTTGTTGATTATTTGAGAGCAGTTATTTATGTCAACTGGCACGTTTCGAATTCAAGTTTGCCGACTGCAGTTTAGTATTTGATCAGTGATTAAAATGTTCTGCTGCGTTTTCCGATTTTAGCAGATGGCAGATATAATCAAAGGCTTCAAATCGAAAGAGAAAAGAAGCTGAAAGAAAAAGTCAAAAATGTGTGTAGTGTGAAGTAAAGTCGCATCTTTTCCGAAAGGTAATTTAATAAACAGATTTTAAAATATTTTATTTTTAATCTTTTTGAAGTTATTTTATAGTTTCAACTAGTGTTGGGACGATTAATCAGAATCGGGAATCTGAATTTTTGGGGGGTACCAGAATCGGGAAAAATTTCAAAAACGATTCTTTAAAATTTTTGGTGCTTGTATAATAAAAAGCCGAAAAAAAGTTTTTTTGTCTTTTAGTGTTGGAGAGGTAAATAAGGGGTAGGTAACTCTTCACAACAGCTCTAGCTTTCGAACAATATTTTTCTAACCCCTTACCCTTTTATGTCTAATCGACGTTCTCCTTGCACAGTAGCCACATGTGCAACGCCAATTAAAGCCATCAGTTTTGATTACTGGAAAATCTTGCTTAAAATTCGTGGTAAGAGTTACCTGCCCCTTATTTACTTCTCAAACACTAAAAGACAAAACTTTTTTTCGGCTTTTTATTATACAACCACCAAATTTTTTTCTTGATAATAAAAAATGAAACAAACACAAGTTATTTATTTATTAGAAGATTGTTTATTTACAACATAAGATTAAGGGCCACAGGACCGCAGGTTAGGAATCCCATTCCCAGATTTAGCATTGACTCTTTGAGTCTAATTTAATTTTTTTTTGTTGGTAAATTATGGTAAGCAAAATAAATATTCTACAGCCTATTCCTTTATCAAACCTTTTGAAATGTTCAAATTTCTTTTCTACCTATTTTCTAAATGTCTATATGACACCTCTCAGAGAGTTCACAATTAAGTATTAAAAGATTTAAAATGCTTGGAACAAGTTTTTTTTATTTTGATGGCGCCACTCTGACCCTGGTCGTTGTCTGGTCAGCACGTATATATTCTGAAATAATTAATGTTTTCTTGTATTTTTTTCGGTTTTGGCACAAGTGAAAAATATAGATGGAAATCTTAAAACGAGTTTATCAAAATCTTGAATACAATACATAAAGGGAAAAACATTTAGAAGTTTGTCAAACTAAAAAAGAAATTATATCTACATTTAAAAGTACCCCCCTCCCTAAAAACAAATGAGATTCTACTTTTTTTAGGTGATTATGTGTGAACAAACTAAAAAAACAAAACAATTATTTTAGAATTTAGAGTGGGTGGGTAAGTTGCGCATATAAATTTAACATAAAATGATCCTTCATTTCCAGGCCATTCTAACTTTTTAAGGCAGCTAACTAAATTTTTTACTGGCAAAGTCATAAAAGAACACATAATCACTTTATTTTTAGTATTACCACCCGGATTTAGTTTTAGTAGTTGGAAGAAGGTGTGTTTTTTATGACTTTTAACAATGACATATTTTATACTAAAGTTTGATCAGGAACATTAACATGGCCAAGATTTAAAACAAACAAAATTGGTTACATGTCCTTAAACACTGTCTCATCCGAAAAGGGTGATAATTTTACGGTAAATTTATATACGAAACTGATTTTTTGTTGTTTTATTTTATTTTTAACACTGAGTATTATTATTATTATTATTATTTACTCACTAGAAGTTCTCACATAGGTAATCAGTGATTGCTCACCGACGACCGGTGGTATTCCCTGGAGTCTGAGTGACAACAAGTCTCCCCAGATTTCCAGTATTCTCCACCTCTTTTTGATAGCCACCGCAAATAAACTTGCAGTATCACAACAGCTGTTTATCATTGATTTCTCGCTGGTAAGGACCATTGGTCTTCTCTGGGATTTGGGTGGCAATAAGCCTCCCCAAGGTCCCAGCAGTCTCCGCACTTCCAGTGGGGGTCTGGTTTATGCTGTCCCTCCTTGGTCTTCTCATCCTCCTTGACCCTATGAAAATATTTTGTGTGGTGTCAACCTAGGCTGGTATCATTTTTATTTTGTTTTAATTTTTAAAAATTTTTTTTTATTATTATTATTATTAGTATTATTATTAGTATTAGTATTATTATTATTATTATTATTATTATTATTAGTAGTATTATTATTATTATTATTATTATTATTATTATTATTATTAGTATTAGTATTATTATTAGTATTAGTATTATTATTAGTATTAGTAGTATTATTATTAGTATTATTATTAGTATTAGTAGTATTATTATTATTAGTATTATTATTAGTATTAGTAGTATTATTATTATTAGTATTATTATTATTATTAGTATTAGTATTATTATTAGTAGTATTATTATTAGTATTATTATTATTATTATTATTAGTATTATTATTATTATTATTAGTATTATTATTATTAGTATTATTATTATTAGTATTATTATTAGTATTAGTAGTAGTAGTATCTTGTTTTTCTTTTTACAGTAAAACAAATCAATCTAATAACTGACCAAATCTTTATAAATAGGATAAAAAAAATATGAACATTCTTTGATAGAGGGAAGGCACAGAATAGTTAACAAAGCCCCCCCCCCTTCTCCATACTAAGAATGATTTTCTAAATAGTAACATCATTATCTAAAAAGCTGTAAGCTTAACATGATTAACCAACTATGATGTGATTAGCGATGCATGACTCAATAAATCTATTAATTTCAAGCAAACAAAATGTTTATTTACAGAGATTTAAAAACTAACTGTCCAACACATGTAAAACGGATGTTAAACTGAATATGATGATAAATGTGTTTGTTTTCCAAATCTTTGTAGGACATGAATAACTTTTATGCCCAGTATGCGTCCATTGAACCATATCTGAAAAAGAAGAACACAAGTGAAGAAGACATCGGCAAAGAACAGTACCTGCAGTCGATGGATGATCGTGCAAAATTGGTGAGTCGAATTAATGATGATTGTTGCCACTTAGATGGAGTTGCATGAAAATAAACCAAATTTATAAATATACGAACGGAATTTCCCGTGTGGAGATATATTGCTAGTCAAAAGGTTTCTTTGGGAAAAAATAATTTCAAATAGTCAATTTTACAATTTTTATCTTGAAACAAAATTTAAAAATAACATTTGCAATATGAGATCAAGTAATAAAAAAAAACGGTAGTATTTTGAAGAAAAGTAATTTTATAAATAACAAATAGTTTATTTTTGTTTAAGATTTTTAATCTTTTTTTTTATCTGTCTAAGGGACGATGTTGATCACTATTTTGTCAACTTTTTGAAATTGTAATCTGAAAGAGTAGGCGAAAATTAAAAGATCTAAAAAAAACTACTTGTGTATGAAGTTGCTGTAAAACTCAAATCGCTTTAACGTATTTGTTTTTATTTAATTATTTGTAATCTTAAAAAAAGAATATTATTTAAATGTTTAAATTTCTTTTTTAAAATACATTCTTCACTGGGATATTCTTTGTTTAATTATATTTTTGTTTTAATCAAATGAAGAAAATCTATGTAAATAAAATTAAGTTTGTTTCTTTATTTTCTAATTATATATATGTATAGTATTGGAAGTTTCTCAACCATTAAAACTATATTAAAAAAACAAAAAAACAAAAAAACCTTAAGTCCCAAGTCGTTCAGTGGAAAATCACTCATGTAAGTCAATTTAACTTTTTCAGTTATTATATTAGTTTGCTTCTAACATTATTTAAGGGATCATCAGTTGTTTACCATGAAAAACTGTTTCGGGAATTTAAAAACAAGACAGTATTTAATTTCATGGCTTCCCAGCCATATATATATACATATATATATATATGATACTTAGAAGGCAATACAATGCAGAGGTGTGACGGATAGACACAAGTTGGAGCAAATAAGACATATAATGGTGGAACAAGTTAAATAGTTTGACCCTTAATACAATGTATACATACACACACATACATATATATATATATATATATATATATTTATTTATTTATTTTTTCACAAACACACATATATCTGTTTATCTACACAATGTTATGTAATACATGTAACACATGGTCTGGTGGAAACTCCGGATGATATAATATTTCGAGAACTCTTCACTTTTTCAGAACCGTGCTAACTCAAGTTCAAGCATGCATTATATGTCTTATTTGCTTCAACTTGTGTCTATCCGTCACACCTTTGCATTGTATTGCCTTCTAAGTATCACATTTCTATATACAAGTAAACAATGCTTCAAGCAAACTACATAAACCTCTTATATATATGTATATGTATATATATATATATATATATATATATATGAAAAATTTAACCCTTATTAAAACTTGAATATTTTGTTAACAAATCGATTTCTATAGCACACAAAGAAATAACCATTGACTTTTTTTTTTTCTCTCTCTCTCTCTCTCTCTCTCTCTCTCTCTCTCTCTCTCTCTCTCTCTATATATATATATATATATATATATATATATATATATATATATATATATATATATATATATATAAACTAGAAGACAGATAAAATGAATTCTCTAAACATAAGTTTTGCACCAATTTTATGTCCCCTAATGAAAATTAAAATAAAGATTTAATGCTATTAAACCATATGTCTAGAATTCTTATTCCAATTATAATAAAAATCCATTATATGATTTTGATTCTAGAAAATTTCTAAAATTTAAGGCTTAAGGCGTCTTCAGAAGAAATTGAAATTCAGGGAATCTTGCTCCATTGGTGTCTAATGACTATGGACTAAATTCAGTGCAAATCTGATATATTTAAATTTTCAAAGGTTGTATACAAAAAAACTTTTAAAAATACTCCAAAGAAACTGAAATTTTGGGAATATTAATTAATTGATATCAAAATCGTTAAAGTTTCACAAATATCAGAGGTGTCTAAATTTTCACAAAGAGCTTCCATCCCTTCTGCTCCTTTTGCATAAAACTAAATCAAACTAAATATAGCCTACATTACCCACCTTTTTGCTTTGCATCAGTGTTCCAAAATTCATAATGATAGGGTAATTAGTTTAGAAGTGATCCTGTACATACAAATATATACACACGTACCCAACTTTATATAGAGATATCAATACATGTCTGTATTCCTTATAGAAAGAAAGGTTAGAGAATCTACATAAAATCTAAAAGTGCATTCTCGTGTAAAATTCGCCGAGGAAGACAATGGAAGTGGCCCCATATCTCTAAGTGCTCGCCTAAGGGGGCTGAACCTCCTTTAAAACTTCAAATATATTCTATTTTGATCAAATTTATATCATATGTATAAAATTCTCCAGACAATGCAAGTGGTCCCCGAATCTCTACATGTAGCACCCATCATGCAGGTCTACAGGGAAAACGAGTTAGGGTTGCATCGTGTATTGTCCAACAGTCTAACACGCATGTCAACGACGCAGCGTTCACAACCAAACTGGTAGTCAAAAAATGAATTCTTTTCTTTTTCCCTTTCTTTTTATCTCTCTCTCTCAGCACTCGACGTGGTCACAACGTCAACCCTTCTCTTCCACTCCCCGGAGCAAAATGTATACGCTTTTTATGATGAAAATTAGCCCATGTAAAACAAGGCTCATTTGCATACATGAACTTTTGTCGCGTAACAAAAGTTACAAGTTTCCATTTTGTAACCAGAACACTCTGGGTTTGAGCCTTGTTTTACATGGGCTAATTTTCATCATAAAAAGCGTATACATTTTGCTCCGGGGAGTGGAAGAGAAGGGTTGACATTGTGACCACGTCGAGTGCTGAGAGAGAGAGAGAGATAAAAAGAAAGGGAAAAAGAAAAGAATTCAATTTTTGACTACCAGTTTGGTTGTGAACGCTGCGTCGTTCACATGCGTGTTGGACTGTTGTTGGTGAAAAGAACAGAAAGAATAATTCGGCATCCCGTTTGAACTCAGTGGTAGGGCACTCTTTCAACTCTGAGTAGTGAACCAAATAGATTTAGTTTCAGTTTATTAACTCTTCGTTACACTATGTTCCCTTCGATGTGCCAAATCTCTGTTACTCATGGAGACAAATACGATTTTTATGAAATTTAAACAATATGTATAAAACAAATTCGATTTTTATGAAATTTAAACAATATGTATAAAACAAATTCGATTTTTATGAAATTTAAACAATATGTATAAAACAAATTCGATTTTTATGAAATTTAAACCATATGTATAAAACACTAATTCAGATAGTTTTCCAAAATTTCAGCTTTTAACAAATATATTTTTCCAAATATATTAGGTGCGAAACGGGATAGGAGAGGAGAGTAAAAACAATAAGAAAGTAATATAATGTTTTGAGTAACAAAGGACATCGTGGTCCTTATTCCATCCCCAGCAATGTTAGATCTACCTGCTATATATATATATATATATATATATATTCTATTGATAATTTCAAATTTAAAACAATGTTTCCAAGTGCAAAAGTTTTATTTTATAACCCATTCTACATAACCACATGTAGGACAAGAGACTTTTAAACCATCACACATAATATCTCGGCGGACAGTACCCAATAGGGATTTATCTCTAATGAGAAAGATGCAAAAAGAAGAAGAAAAAAAATGTCTCAACTTGAAAATGACTTTTTAAAAGTCGAAATCTTGTTAAATCTTTGAGGTAAATAAATTTATTTTAGAGAAAAAAAACACATTGTTATTTGGTTTTCTATATTTCTAATGATAATTTCAAATTTAAAACGATGTTTTTAAGTGCAAAAGTTTTATTCCATATAATATATATATATATATATTAAATAAAAATTTGAATGATGAATTCTGAAATCATAAAATAATCATTATCATATTTGGTTATACGTCAATTTTACATACTGGCTTTGCTTTTAGAAAACTAATCTATCTCTGGCCAGATCTTTATTTATCCTTCTGTCTCTCAAGTTCATACTTATAACTTCCTCCCATGTTTTCCCTTGCCTTCCCCTGCAAACTGACCCTATTACTTCAATTGTTCTACATCTAATAACTTAAAAACTCTCATCGATTTTTTTTAACGTGGCTATACCATCGAACCCTCCTGTTTCTGCACACATCTACCTATACTGTCCAGATTTAATCTTCCTCTGAAGTCATCAGAACTAAGCCTGTCTAAGACTCACATTATGCATACATCGTATCACTCTCATATCATTTCTCCCCATGCAACACATGTCCTCAACCCTCACTGGCCAGGTTACACTTCCATACATCATCACACTATGTACACATGCCTTATAGACTTTTACTTGGTCGACAGTGGTAACGCTCTGCTGGTTAGTAATGGTAAAAGTTCCCTGAACTTACTCCATCCACTCCTAATTCTTGCAATCACACAAGCACCTACTCCACCCTATGCTCCAATGGTATCACCAAGGTAACAGAACTGCTTGACAACCTCAATAGCTTAACCATCCAGATATGCTTTGTCTACATCTGTGTTCTCATCCATCTCCATTGTCTTACACTTCTTGCACGTAAACTGGTTATCCTCTCTCAACCTATCAGTAATTCCAGTGCATTTCTTTTGTACCCAATGCTTACAAGTACAACAAAAAATTGAATTGGACCCGACGCCCTTTCCATAGCAGGAGAACTTTCCTCTTTTTTGGGGGAGCTTTCCAACACTACAACCACTGATCATCACTTTAATCTTGGAAACATTCACTCTCAAACCTTTTCATAGCATTCCTCCAAGTTTTTAACTTAACAGGTTGGTCTTCCATTGTTTCACAGATAAGTACTAAATTATCAGCATACGGCATCTCTTCTGGACAACCCATATGAAACTCTTCAGACGATGCTTGTAAGGCACAAATGAAAAGCAACGGACCCAGTACAGAACCCTGATATTAAAGCTGTTACTAAATGTGCTGTTAATTCTAACACAACTTTCAGCATTTCTGTAGAACCTTCACCAACCACTCATTTGCTCGTAGTTTACGCAATGCCACCACAAAGCATCTCTTGGCACTCTGTCAAAAGTTTTCTCCAGATGAAACCATTAAAAATAAAAAAAAAGTAAAAATCAGTTAAAAAGTACTCGATGCATAAGTGCAGAACTTCAATTAGCGTTTTTCAATATTAATGACACGTAACGTAATGTGTCTCTATGCTCTTCTGTTTGTTTATCTTTCCATCTGATCACTACCAAACATAATGTAACAGGTGATAATGAAGGGAGAGTGAGTGAGTGAGGGATGTATAAAGCACGCAAGTTGTATGACCCAAATGCTCCGAGTTAAATCCCTGTACATTTTAATTTTCGGTTCAATCACACCTCAAAATAAATATCACTGAAAAATATCCAAGTAAATATAGTTAGCTCGCTTGATCCGAAGAGAAACTGGTGATGTAAATAGTCCAATATTAACCATCATCATCATCATCATCATCATCATCATCGATTTTACGTCCGTTTTATATGCTGACTTTTAGAAATTGACTTCTAAGCTAATATATCTCTGGCCAGATCTTTATTTATCCCTCTTTCTCTCAAGTCCATCTTTATTACTTCCTCCCATGTTTTCCTTGGCCCTGTTACCTCAACTGTTCTACATCTACTAAGCCAAGCATTCTAATCCTTTCATTCATCATCATATTTGGTTTAACATCCGTTTTACATGCTGTCATGCGTTGGATAACTTTTAGAAATTGACTTCTAAGCTAACTTATCTTTGCCCAGGTCTTTATTTATCCCTCTTTCTTTCTAGTACATTCTTATCACTTCCTCCTATGTTTTCTTTGGCCTTCACCTGTGAATTGAACCTGCTACCTCAACTGCTCTATATCTAATAACCCAGGAATTCTCATCTATTCTTTCAATGTGCAATTATTTTTAAAAAATCCCCCCCCCTCCAAAATGTAATTTTGCTGAAAAGTATTTGCGCTTTTGTTTTGCAGGACGGCTTGTATGAATGCATATTATGCGCTTGCTGTAGTACGGCTTGTCCGAGCTACTGGTGGAACTCGGACAAATATCTTGGTCCTGCAGTTTTGATGCAAGCCTACAGGTAAGTACAATTTATATTTCTACTTGTATCCCTCTCCACAGAACTGTCTGAGGGGGTGACCCAAGGTATATATCCTTCCTAAAAGTAGCGCCTCTATATGGAAAATATTTCAAAGGATTTAACAAATGAAACAAATACAAACCTTATCATCAAATTATATAAATACGATATTTTAAGATTACTGCATTAAATGAATTACAGAATTTATTTATCTACCTCCCACAGCGGTAAGATGTGACACAAGGTCGGGAAAGTGGGACTAGATAAGCCAGCGCTCGAGAGGTGAGCAATCTGGACATTTAAAAATTGCCTGAGCAGCCCCGTCGGCATTCCCCGGTAGGGGCACCTCAGGCACTAAGAAATAAACTTACTCCTCCCCAAAGAAGGGAGGCAAAGCCTGGACCTCCTAGAACTGCACAGGACAGACCCATAGACCGGCGTAAATCAAGCCCTGAAGGCCAAAACAATACGAGTCTATGGGGTGCAGTATACATCGGAACAGATACTACACTTTGATCTTGCCCATAAGTACACAGTGAATAAATAGAACGGATTCCCCAAAAAAACATTTGAAAGTTTTGGAGTCCGTCTCTATCGCCATTCGTAAACCTTCTTTATTTCTTTGTGGAACTTTGACTTGTCCCCCAAATGTGTGTATATATATATATATATATATATATATATATATATATATATATTACTAGCAGAGCTTCCCGGTGTTGCCCAGGTTAGATTGTGGGATAGCATCATATATAACATCATGGTTGGGAGAGTTTACTTTAACAACAACCTTGATGTTGAATTAGGTATAAAGGAATTAGCGAATTTAAAGATTTTCACAGCTCTGTGCTAGAACACACTTTGGTGTCAGTTCTTTGAGTTTGAGTTTCCATGTCTGTGTGGTAGTAAAACAAAATTTCTAAAGATATAAAAGGTGGATTGGGGTTGAGATAGAAGGCAATGATGTCAAAGATTACTAATAAAATGATTCTTGGTTTATTAATATTGAAACCGTTTGGCAATTCAGTTGTTACATTTTCCTTCAATTGACAAGACACAAGTAAAATCCTTTGAGATTATGTGAAAGACACATATATATATATATATATATATATATATATATATGTACTAGCAGAGCTACCCGGTGTTCCCCAGGTTAGAGTGTGGGATAGCATCATATGCAACATCATGGTAGGGAGAGTTTACTTTAACAGCAATCTTGATGCTGTTAGCTAGATATCTTATTCACAGAGCTATTCAGATATATATTAATACTCTTAAACTAATGCTAATAAATAGATTAATTTCATTGTGTAACATGTTTGAAAATTGTCATTAGCTTCTTTAAGGGGCAGCCAGAGATGCAAAAATACTTCCATTATGTTAACATGCAAATTGTGCATGTGAATACAATTATATTGAAAGTACAATTCCTAGTATCTCTTCGTTTTTAGGGACAGACATGCACAGACATTATATATATATTTATATATATATATTTCATTTGAATCAAAAGGGGAAAAAGTTTTCAGTGGAGGGGTTGTGGCCCCGGGGACCATCTTAATATCATCAAAATTTGCTGAAATTTAGGGAATAGACATCATTTTTGGTCATTTACCTATGGTTAAAATTTCATTTGAATCAAAGGGAAAACAGTTTTCAGTGGGGAGGGAATAGGAACAGCTTGTGTTTAAGAAATTTTTTTTTGTTTTTTTGTTCAACTTTTTTTGTGATGTAACGTGATTTTAAAAAAAATTTCTTTTCAGATGGATGATTGATTCGCGAGACGATTTCACCACCGAAAGATTGAGCATGATGGAAGATAAGTTCTCAGTTTACAGATGTCACACGATTATGAACTGTACAAAAACATGTCCAAAGGTAAACGCAGTTGTTAAAGGTTGGCTTACATTGTAAAGGCTCTGTAAAATGCGAATATCTTATATCTGTATTTTTACGTTTTTAGCGACCGCGCGTTTAGGTTTCTTTCCAGAACATGTGAGCATCATGTTTTGTGTTCTTACACACACACACACACATGAAGGTCGGAACAAAGATGAACAAATAATAAATAAGAAGCAATTGTATCCACACACACACATATATTATATATATATATATATATATATTAGTGTGTATTTAGGCAGCATATCTTCATTTAGGCAAACATTATTAAATAACATTGAGTGTTTTTGCTTGATAAAACCATGTTTTATTTTTTCAATTTTCCAAATTGTCCATTTAGTGTTTCACTCAAATTGCTGTATGTAAGTTCCATGTGTTTCTTGTTCCATTTTCTTTCCTTTTTTGCGAGTACTTTCAATTTGATTCGTCAAATTATCTTCAGGCGATATTAGTTTTGGTTTCTTAAAAAATATGTCTTTACTGTTGAGGTTTTTTTTATTATAACGGCCAGTAATTTACAACTTAAAAGTTGTAAATTTTTAAATCGACCGAAATTTGACCGAAACACTAAATGGACCATTCGGAAAATTGAAAAAATAAAAAAAGTCTCATCAAGCAAAAACACTCCGCGTTATTTAATAATGTTCGCCTAAATATATATATATATATATATATATATATATTCTCATATAGACAGTTTATCGAAGACAAACATAAAAGGGATATAGGTAACTTGATACATAAGGGATGAAAACCAAAGACATAATTACTAAGTGAAATATACGCTAATTTCCCAAACAATTTATAAAGAACATTTATTGCCAGGGTCAACGAACAGTGAGAAATATACATTTTTTTTTTTACTATCGTGTCACTACTTATCAGGACCAACAGCCACTTAAGGATAAGTGTTAATGAGATGAAAGACCTCAGTTTGGTAACGAGACATCTCTTATCAAATGTGACTAACCAGGGTGTAGTACGACTGTCAGCAAGAGTCAAACGTGAGATGTGTGAGAAATTTGAAAATAAAGTAAAATATGTGTAAGCTGAAATTGTCTGCATTAGTTCTCAACAACTTGGAAGGTTCCTAAGCGTGGGAAAAGGATGGATCGTTAATTTTCTAGTGATCTCAACTTGCAATTTACGGTTTCCGTTAGACAAATTTATGAGGCACTCATTTTCCAAGTTTAGGAATCGTTCAAAGTCGTTGAAGATAACGAACAGTTGTATGGTTTGAGGAAAGCTTCATTATCAATTCTTCAACTGATACTGAAGGGGTTTCTTTAAGTCAAATCGCAACGAGCTCTTCATAAAAGTCAACTTGGTCCTACCCTTTCTTCGTCTCTGCACCCTCTCTCTCACAGACGTGATGTTGCTAGTCTCAGTCTTTTCTATGAATACTATTATGGCATGTGTTCTTCAGAAGTATGTGATCTATTCCCTGCTTCTTTTGTTCCAGTTCATTTGACTCGTTGGTCTAGTGGTCTCCATCAATTCGCTGTTTTGATACCTCATTGTAATACAGCTTTCTATTCCAGTAGTTTCTTTCCTAGAACTGCAGCCTTGTGGAACTCTCTTCCTGCTGACTGTTTTTTCCTCCTACCTATAGTATTGGTCTTTTCACGATTAAGGCCAATAAGCATCTCCTGTTTTTGCAATAATCATCTTTCGTTCTTGCTAGCTCTTTACATCAAGTGACTTCATGCCTTGTCTGGAACGATTTCCATACCCCCCCCCCCCCCCCCCCCAAAAAAAAAAAAATTGGACATCCAGATAGGTCTTTACTATCAAATGCAAAATTTCCATTTCTGAATGTTGTAAACCATCTTCTGCACGGTCTTTCATTCAGCCATTCTTTTTCATAAGCTGAGTGAATATTTTGAGTCGCTTTGGCTGCAGACAACCAACATTCCCAAATTAGATTCCATGACTGAATGCACTTAAAAGCATCTTATGCCGTCGCCTGTGAATTTCGGACTGAACCCTTTATTTAATACATTGGACGAATTTGGAGACTTACAAAGCTAGTATGATTTTTTTTCCCTTTACTCAAATTGCTCGATGCTTATATGGTAACTATTTAGTTTAATTATAAAAACAGTGTGAAACTTGAATTCATAAGAATATGTGAGTTCTACATTCTTTCACTAAGGCATTCTTATTCATAATTTGAGTGACTGCTGGGTTTTTTAACTCGTAAAGTATTATGTGTCTCAAATGATTCTTGCATATTATCATGTTGTAAGGAGTTAGGGTTATATTATGTTGTAAAGGGTTAGGGTTATACTATCATGTTGTAAGGGCTTAGGGTTATGCTATCATGTTGTAAGGGCTTAGGATTATGCTATCATGTTGTAAGGGCTTAGGGTTATGCTATCATGTTGTAAGGGCTTAGGGTTATGCTATCATGTTGTAAGGGTTTTCAACAGTGAATATTTTAATAAATTTTTTCCTGTAAAATAAAATTTTGCAATGTTAAATGTGTCTAAATACATATATGTGCTAACAGGTGAGCTATCGGTGGAAGTTGGAAGTTTCTGATATTGACTACCTCTGCTGTATTCTATGTTGCTGACAGGCTGACCATGTCCTGACTGCTGTTCTCCGCCGATGCCTCAACCTGAAGTCTCTGCCATCCGTACTATTACAGCAACGTCTTCGATGATTTCGGTATGCAGCAACTTGCCCAGAAGGGGTGGGGGGAATTAATCTGCGATGTAAATCTTTCCTAGTTCTGTCTGGGTAGCGCAAGTATATCAGTGGGCAGACGACGACGACATGGCTGACAACCACCTGGAGGAAGTTTGCTGAGCTCTCAGATCAACAGGTGATCAGTTTTGGATGCTGGAATCACAATTGGCTAACCATCTCTTGCGACCTTGTTCAGGATCACCATGCATGCGCTTCCATGGTTCAGGATCACCATGATGCATGTCAGGGAAGAAGTTAGCTCAACCTAACCAAGATGAACACAATTGCAACTATAAATACATATATATGATACGATGTATGACAAAAACAAAAGGAAAAACAAATTAAACACAGGAAAAAATCATCAGTTTTGACTTTGCAAACTGCACCCTCCTCAAGACAGAATCCTCTGTACCATGTCGCAAGTGCATCGAAAGTGCTGTAATCATTCTCTCATCTAACGTCAACCTCAGACTCAGATCTTATTTCTTAACAAAACATCTGGTAAAAATCGCACTCAAACAATACAATATACGTCGCCACTATATAACAAACTCTGATTCCCGTTAAACTAACACTTTTATATTTTACTGCATTTCATCCATGTTTCCATTTGTTTCTTTTCCTTTTTCTTCCTTTTCTTTTTCTTCCTCCCATCTTTTCTCATTTTAATGTCTTTGTCGCACGTGCTGCATATTTTTCCAATCAGTTGAGCACGTGCCCAAAACATCCTGTTGTGCGTTCTTCTTTTTTCTATGTTTTGCTGTTATTCAATAAATCTTCACTTTTTTTTGAAGACATTCGTTGGTCTGAACGAAATCGGTAAATTGATTTTTTCCTGTGTTTAATTTGTTTTTCCTTTTGTGTTTTTCATACATCTTGTCTCTACTGCATTTAATTTTATGATATATCGTGTATTTTATCCTCATATATGGATGATATATAAAGTTATTTACTTCCATTAAACATTCCTATTTACTATTAAATTCCGGACAGAAGCTTTGGGATGACCTGATAGTATTGTTTTGTAGATTTTAGCATTTGTGAATTGACTTCTGAAAATGTTTGACTTCTTTTTTCTTTTTTTTTTATCCAGCATCTTAATCCAGGTCTGGCAATCGGAGAAATAAAGAAGATGTTGGCTTTATACAAAAAGAACACATCAGCTCAAGCAGCACATGCCTAATGGATGAAAAACCGCCCAACAAAAATCGACACAACGTACTTGACTCTATTGAGAAATAATTTTTTTTTTTTGTAAACAGCAAAATGTATAATTAGAAATTCTAGGGTGACACACGCAACACATACAATTCGTTTGTCATCACTTTTTCAAGTGTGACCCATGGAAACTCAGGAGTTGGTTAGAAATGTTAACGATGGTTAGATTGTTTTACGATAGCGATTTAATTATATTTAATTGTAATAAAAAAATTTCTGTTTCAACTTTTTTGGGACGAGCTTGCATTTTTAAAAAAATTATTTTCCTCATGAATGTTGATGCAAAACTATCCACCAAATTATGAATGGTGGCATATCTTCTTTGTAGCTGATGATTCAAAAATTGCATGAAAACGGTAGTACAAAAATATATAGTTGTTATCATTTGGATTATTCGGACTACTGTTCTCATCTTGGATGTTATTCTCACAACGATTACGCCGATGTAACCTCCAACCTTCTTCAGGTGTGTCTTGTCAAATTCGGGAATCTTTATGGAATTTTGAACGGAACACTTTATTTAATCTATGGGGGTACCCATAACCAGGTAGAAGTCTTAAGTAATTCGTAATTGTATTCTTAGTATCGCCCACACTGAGGATTGAACCTTTAACCTCCGGAAGACTGTCAGTTAGAGATGATTATTACTTAGCACTTATATTCAATATTCCACAAATGATAGTAAGAATACAATTACAAATTAAGACTGCTAACCGGTCATGGCCGACAAAGCGAGAGCAAGCTACTCCCCTGGATTAAATAAAGGGTTCCGTTTAAAATTCTATAAAGATTCCTGAGTTTAGCCAAAAGATTCCCGAGTTTTAACAAGATGCATCTGAAGAAGGTTGGAAGTTGCATCCTGGCATCAGGAAGGGCATCCGGCCTCAAAGAAAATCTGTTGCATTTCAAGTTACCTTGCTCCAGACAAGGCATGAAGCCACTTAATGTAAGGAACTAAAAAAACTAAAAAAAAAATGTTACTTCAAGGTTATAAACTCGCCAACGATAAGTGTTAGATGGATACATTCTGACCCAGAAAACAGCAATTCTTCCCCTTTTTCCAGAAACATCACTTATGGAATGTAAGGACTAAAGGGTAAAATAAGGGAAGCGAGAGTTACGAGGCTGTCAAAAGTAAACCCAAGGTCTGCTTTCTACTCTCTCCTTGAATAATAACCTGCCCAGAGATAGGTTACTTTGTAAGTCAATTTCTAAAAGGCGTCAAACACATGCCAACATGTTAAACAGATGTTAAACGAAATAATGTGAGAACAGTAGTCCGAATAATCCAAATAATCCAAATTATCAATCCTCATCAGAAAAATTCTGAGACGAGATTTAAGTGCATAAAAGCATCTGTAGAGAATGACTACAAACATTTACATATACAAATATATTATTATTGTTCAGTCAGTGAGATGGTGCACTGAGATTGATCTCTCAAATTCCCTAGCCAGCTGCTTTCTTATGATCCCAATTCGAGATGGTTACTCACACATCCTCAACTGCCATGCTCATACCGGAACTTTTCTTGTGCACTCACTGTAGCTATGCCTCCTACGGGATGTGGCCTCCAGCTATGTATTATTTATTTAGAAGAAGATTTAATTGCATAAAAGCATTTATATATTGCTGCTGTGCTTAAGAGAATGACGACGAACGCTTGCGTATACAAATATAATGGTTGCGGCGAATGGGTACTGATACAGCTTTTGAACTGGACAAAAACCAAACTGTTTTTCTTTTACCCTAACATAACCCTAAGCTAGTCAGTTTTTGTCTAGTTCAAAAGCTGTACCAGTACCCGGTGAACGAGTAAAGTCAGTGAAAGTGTGGACGGAGGTTGATCTCTCAAATTTTCTAGCCAGCTGCTTTCTCCTGATCTCAATTCTGAGATGGTTAATATAACATTTTTGGGATACTCACAAATCCTCAACTGCCATGCTCACGCAGGTACTGTGCCTGTGCACTCAATGTAGCTACGCCTCCTACAGGATGTGACATCCAGCTACGTATTGTTGATCTAGAAAACAGATACATTTTTTGGGGTTCGTCTGCAGTCGTCATTAAAATATCTTTGTGTTAACCTTCCGGATGTTATTCTTCTTTTGTAGTTTGTAGTGAACGTGTAAACTTAGTGAGAGTTTAGAGGGGTAGAGAGTGCCTGGGAATTGAACTCTCGAATTTACTAACCAGACGCTTTCTCTCGATCCCAATTTGAACCAGTTAATATAACATTTTTGGATATCCACACATCCGCAACTGCAACACCCATTCTGGGACTTTGCCTATACACTCTATGTAACCCTCCTCCCCCATGGGATGTGATCTCAAGCTAAGTATTGTTTATTTAGCGAATGGATGCATTTTGTTCAGTTCGTCTACAGATGTCTTTGTCAATCAACCAAATTTTATTCTTCCAACCAGGTGTTGTTGTCTCCGGTATCCCCAGAGACAAATATTCAACAAAAGCACCTGTAAATTTAACCCTCTTTAAACTCTATAACCTCAAGTTGAATTTATTAAAAACTATTTATACAAAGTTTCAGCTGATGTGCTCTCCGGCCTTCTTCAGTTTATTTTCTAAAAGTGTTGTCTGTCTTGACAAGCTTTCACTCTCTACAAACAGTATAACATTGAATCTGATGGAACAATCTGTAAATTTAACCCGTTGTAAACATATTTGAGCTGTTTGACTTTTATTTAAAAGAAATGTTATTTTAAGCTTCATTTGTAGTAAAAGATTTTTTTTTGCTAATGAGTCACCATTTATCAAGGCTAAAAGCAACTCGAGGATAAGGGTTAGCTCTGAATATTATGTAATAAAAAGAAAGAAAGCCTTTTACTTCTGCAAAGGGGCAGGGGGTATTATTCTTACTTATTTTCACTTGTGATAAATGCATAACCAACTATGATAGTATGTGTTTTTTATCTGTTTCAATATATATATATATATATATATATATAGAGAGAGAGTTGAGACAAATTTATAACATTATTTATTTAAGTTTCAAGAATTCATTCAAGATCAACAATGATTAGGTGTACGATCGTTTCTAAGACGATTAGGAATTTTTTTATTTTCTTAGTTTTTAGCTTTTAATTGCAATATGTTCTTGTTCAGCACCTTTTACAAAAGATCATAAATAGAAGTGAAGCAAAAAAAAAACATCCACATTTTCTTCTCATTTAAAAAATTAAAAAAGACAAAGACATGCACATAAATATATAATGCTTGTACTAATAATAATGACAATAATAATAAAATGAAATAAATAATGAGAAATTATATAATGGATTAGACCCCCCCCCCCTACACACACACATATATATATATATATACATATATATTTTAATTAATTTTTACGTACATAAAAGTAATCCATGGACATGTGTTTCTGGCTATCAGGCTTCATCAACATGGCTAACTATTATGCATGTAAAAATTAATTAATAAATAAATATATATATAAAATAATTTAAAAAATGACACGTCCTATTAATATATATATATATATATATATATATATATATATATTTATATATATATATATTGAAACAAATACACATACTGAAAGTCTGACTATTAATAATAAATATATACATATACATTATAAGAAATAATGATAATATAAAACAAATTTAAAGTTAAATTCGTATAAGAAGAAATTGTTTAGGGTCAACTATACAAATCAATTCCAAATTGCTATATAAAAGCTCAATATGCAATCTATAGTAAATAGAGCTCAGTAATATATATTCAAGTTATAATAGTATTTAAATCAATATTCAGAATGAAAAGCCTTAAAAGAGCATGAATTTTATATACGTTTAAAAAATAGTCGGCATTACCTCAAGTTACAGACTACTAACAACACGATATGGAATCCTTAAACCTTGGATTATGAATATTGATTTTTTTTACTCCATGGTAGGTCATTTTTATAGAACCCTTGGGAATGACATACTGAATTTTAATTTTTCTGATGATGGGGGATTTTTCCTCTAACTTCATTTAATGCGGACTCATTCATGATTGCTATTGCATCCTCGTGAAACATACATAAAATTCATGTTCTTTTGGGGCTTTTCATTCCAAAATTTGATTTAAATGCTATTGTAAATCTTTGAATATATATAGTTCAATCTCTTTCTCTCTTTTCTCTCTAATATAACATTTTTTGTATTTATGATAGAAATAACCTGTAAAGAAGATTAGAAAGAAGTAATTTATATATTTATTAAGGTTTTATTGAAATTTTATTCAAGTTTCCATCATTAGCGATACAAAGAGTAATCCGAAAACATGTGCCAACTGATTTAGAGTAATGCCAGAAATCACATTAATTATTTTACCTTTCAAATCTTTTAATGAACTAGATTTGGTTGCATACACAATTGTTTTCACATGTCCCCATAAAAAAAAATCTAATGGAGTCAAATCTAGCGAACGAGGAGGCCAATAAAATGGTCCACCCCTTCTGATCCATCTGTTAGGAAATTCCTGATTTATATTTTTTTTACTTACCTAAAAATTGTTCCAAATTTTGTGGTGAAGAATTATTCAATTACTATATTTAAAAGTTAAAACTAGGTACATGAAACTGTATAATATTTTACAGATTATTTCTACCGCAACTACAAATAAAGTTATATATTTTTTTAAAGTGCACACTGACTTTATGAACACCTGTGTATGTGGATGTATATATATATATATATATATATATATATATGTTTAAAGGCATAAATATCCAAGAGAATGTGTTGGTATAGATAGGAATAAGGTTATAAGCAACAAAGTGTAGTATCTGTTCTGATGCTTCGGTTCATTTTTACTGTCTTCGGTCAGTCCGATGAGTTCTAGACGAAGACAATTTTAATTTTTGTTCTAATCCAGAATGCCTCTTTTTGGGAAGCTGGATTTTTCCACCTTAAAAACCGACCTTGTGTCTAAATCTGCCCTCGTGGGGAAGCAAATAAATAGGAACAATATAGAACAAGTGATAATTAAACCTGGAGTCATGCTTCGTTAGATTTAAAGTTTTGTTTCAGTTATGAAACTTTGTCAAGAATAGCATTTATTGAACAGTTGGAGGACATCAGGAAGTAGTAGCCGTGGGGTAGTGTGTGGAATGCAGGATGGTGAGAGGATATTCTCCACTGAGGTGTGTGATTAAAGATGATTCGTGGAACAGATTAAGTATGTAGTTGAAGAGGATTGTGTATAAGTTTGTGGGTAAAAAAAGGAAGTAAGGAGGGATGTTGTGGTGGGTGGTGGGGTAGTGTGTGGAATGCAGGATGGTGAGAGGATATTCTACACTGAGGTGTGTGATTAAAGATGATTGGTTGAAGAGGATTGTGTATAAGTTGGTGGGTGAAAAAAGGAAGTAAGGAGGGATGTGATGGGGTAGTCTGTGGAATGTATGATGGTGAGAGGATATTCTAGAACAGGCTGTAGGAAAGTTAAAAGTGCTGGAGTTATGAAAAGAAAGGAAAAGAATTAATAAAGAAGGCAAATATATATGTATAAATAGTTCGTAGCACTCAGCAAGGTAATTCAATATATAACATCAGGAGCAGCTGATTCAAAGTATTATGAAAAGTGAGAATTTTCGTCACTATATAGCAGTAAATGACCATTGCGATGAATCTAAGTTTGATGAGTATGATGTGGATAATTGATTGTTTTGTGAGAAATACATTTTTCCGATAATTCAATGCTCGTTCGAAAATTGAAACATTTCTCTTCGTCATCTTTGACAGAACCCATACTCTAGTCATTATGCAATGGTTAGTCCAACCATTATACAATGATTATGTACTTAAAAATATTCACTGTATAATGCTTTGACTATGTTAAATAAAGTTCTGCTTAGTTATGTTGATCCGATTATTAAATACTCACTGCACATAACTGGCGTTACCCCATAGTTTATTTACTTGCAATTTATTCAGCTTTTGTTTTTTTTAAACTATACTATTTTTTTTCAAAGATATTTTTTAAGATATTTTTTTTTTTCAAACTATTTTTTTCAAGCTATTTTTTCTTTCAAAATATATATTTTTCTTCTTTCAAATTATACTTTTTTCTTTCAAAATATACTTATTTTTCTTTCAAAATATTTTTTTTTTCTTTTAAAATATATATATTTTTTCTTTTAAAATATATTTGTTTTTCTTTAAAAATATACTTTTTTCTTTAAAAATATACTTTTTTTTCTTTTAAAATATACTTTTTTTCTTTTAAAATATACTTTTTTCTTTTAAAATATACTTTTTTCTTCTTTCAACTTATATTTATTTATTTTTCAAAATATATATTTTTTTCTTTCAAAATATATATTTTTTCTTTTAAAATATATATATTTTTTCTTTCAAAATATTTTTTGTTCCAATGAAATAGAAGTAACTTTGTATGGACGAATACAGAGTTACATCTCTATTTTTAAGATGGCGCTCATTTGAAAATAATTCCGACCCAAACAAAGTATTTTCTGTGAGGAATTAAATTGAATTACATTTTATTCTTCTTGAGAACATACTGCAATGATCGACAAAAAACTAACCAGAACCAAATATTGATTTTGAAGGAAGAAAGTTAAAAATGATAAATGAACGATAAAGCAACTGACTTTACTTTATATATTAGATGATTATTGTTGATTATTTGTATATGTAAGTGTTTCTTACGTATTTAAATTGATGAACTTGTAAATATAATCAACATGCATCATATTGAAATACAGAAATGAAATGTATGTAACTGAACAATAAATCTGAAGAAGGCCAGAGAGCGCATCTGCACAATGATAGTGTTTATTTCTGGGTGGGGATTTCTTTTTTGGGGGGGATCTTCATCTGATGATTCAGACACGCACGAAAACAGTTGAATAAAAAATATTTAAAAACTTTTATTATGTTTTACGAGCTTTACCTACCCGGCGTTGCGTGGTAATGTATTTACTTGCGATTTGGTTTGTCTTTTTTTTTTAACTAGGCAGTTTTTTTTCTCTTAAATTTTTTTTGTTTCAAGCAAAGGGAAGTAAGTCTGTTGGACGAATACAGAGTTATATCTTTTTGTCTCCAAAATATTATTTTTCTGTTTTAAACATGGAGTGTTGTGGCCACATCTGGGCTGGAGCACCAACGACTAGCCTCTGCCTCTTGGACAGGGTACAAAAAAGAATTTCTAACCTAATAGGTCCCACACGGTCTGCCAAGCTCTAGCCTGTGTCACATCACAGCAGAGTTGCATCTCTGTGCGTATTTTACAAGTACTTCTATGGAATGTGCTCTGACGAACTCGCTACATTTGTACGACCCCAACATAAATACTCTGACCTATCTTACTAGCAGCAAAATCCCACCTCTCCACTGTAGAGGATGAATAAAAGTAAAAATAAAAATTAACGGCTTTATGAAAATAATTTTTCGAAGGAATTGACTAATTACATTTTATTATTTTTAACAACATGCTGTAACGATTAAAAAAAACTATATTTAAAACATATTTATTTGCTAGAATCCAAGCTATGGACCGACTTTACTTTATTATTGTGGTTGAAGTGATGAGTCTTAACGTGGATCGAGTAGTGGAAGGGTTTGTCTTTGGCTGGCATGTAGTTTAAAAATTAAGGAAATGTTGAAATCATAGGTTACTAGTGAGGATCGAACTCACAACCTATGAGAAACAAAACGACTGGTTATTATTGTACTGCAATAAGCAAATCCACCTCAATAAGAAAAAGGTGAACCCACGAATTATCTGTATTCTCATTGGTTAAAAATAATTATCTGCATTCCCATTGGTTAAAAAGAATTGTCTGCATTCTCATTGGTTAAAAAGAATTATCTGCATTCTCATTGGTTAAAAAGAATTGTCTGCATTCTCATTGGTTAAAAAGAATTAACTAAGATTTTTTAATGTCTGAAATCTACTGACTTGGTGAAGAAGAAAATCACCTGTCTTATGCTTAGGATACAAGTCAAGGATCCATACTTGACAATTAGTCCGACAAGCCTCATCTTCTTGCTTTGGGGATGAGTTAGTTTATGGCTAACTGTTTAAGGCAGTGGTTCTTAACCTTTTTTCTCCAATTCCCCACTATTTAGTGAGCCAGCTCTCCATTCCCACCACAGTTACCACATGGAAATAAATACAAAAAGATTCGTTATGTTTTTTCTAAATATATTTGGCCTATAAAAAGCATACAAAACATGTAACACTAGCACTAGACGCATACAGGTTAATGAGACTTTTGCATCTTTGGGGTATGTATCTGTGACATAAAGAAAAAAATATATAATAATAAGGTACCTGAAGAGAAATAAAATGAAAAGAAAGTAGTGACAATCATACAAGAGAGAAACAAAAAACGAACAACAGAAGTGGCATGGAATCAAGAAAATGGTCAAAATTATCATGGTCAAAGTAAGTCAACATTTGGATGTAATGAATTAAATTTTGAAGCAGTGGTTCTTCTGTGCGACCGGTCATTCCCCACATAGCAACTCCGCCATTCCCCACTAGTGGGGAATTCCCCACAGGTTAAGAACCACTTGCTTTGGGGATGAGTTAGTTTATGGCTAACTGTTTAAGGTGTCCTAACTGGGGGATGCCGAAGTAGCTGCTCCGGCAATTTTTAAGAGTGCACTTATACGCTGGCTTATTCTCTATGTCTTCCTGCGGTGCGAAGTAAATACCAAGGCGAAGAAAGAAGAAAGTCAAGGCCACTTCAACTGCTCAATCCATGTTCAGTCTCATCACGTCTGCAACAATTATGTAGGAGAATAGTATATTAGCAGACAGTAGAAGATTTAAGCACTTCAAAGCACGCATAAATGTAACCCTTTTTAAACGCTATTTATATTTATAAAGACCTATTTGAATTGTTTAACTCCTATTCAACAAAACTCTCATTGTAAAGGTTATTTTGTACCAAATATTTAACTCTGAATATTATTTGGTGTTTGTCAAAATAAAGAAAATCTCAGCTTTTATGATGTAGTTGCTTTCTTTTGTAATGTTTCACGAAATATTTAAAATAACTGGAACGGCCAACATACAAATATAAAAGGGTTTATTACGGTAAGTGAACAATGCAATAGATAGTTACAAGTTGGGTAACTGGTTTGTAATGTATATGGGGAACGGCCAGCATACAAATATAAAAGGGTTTTATTATTGCAAGTGAACAATGCAATAAGTAGTTACAAGTTGGGTATTGATTTACTCCTCTCCAGGAGTTAGGCACAAGGCCAGTTTTTATCTTATTCCCACAAGTAAGATGTGACCCAAGGTCGGGTCGGGAAAGTGGGGTTTAAAAACGACGGCATTCTCCGGTAGGGGCGCCTCAGGCAGTAAGCAATAAACTTACTCCTTCTCAAAGAGAGGAGGCGAAGCCTGGGAGGGTGGATCTCCTAGAACTGCACAGGACAGACCCATAGACCGGCGTAAATCAAGCCCCGAAGGCCAAGACAATACCAGTCTATGGGGTGCAGTATCCATCGGAACAGCAGACATATAATATATATATATATATATATATATATATATATATATATATATATATTATATATATATTATATATATATATATATATATATATATATTATATATATATATATATATATATATATATATATATATATAAAGTAAGGAAATTGACAACATCTTTGAAGCACGCATTAGCATGTATTAAAGTGAAATATTTTGAAAATCAACAATCGTGCAATTTAAATGAAAAATTCATTTATTTAATTTTTTTTTTTTGTAAGCTTTCGTTGTAGAACAACTTTGTCAGGCGAGACTGTCTTATAGTTTTTTTTTCTTTTCTTCCTCCTCATTTTGCTGGTATTAACCCCGAGGGGTCGAATCACTATATGAGCAGAAAGAGACGTCAAGTTCTTAAAGACGTTAGGATAAGTGTAGTCGTGGCGATGTTATGTGCAGATTGGTGCTTTTTTTAAGTAATGAAATCGACAACATCTTTGAAGCACGCATTAGAATGTATTTAAGTGAAATATTTTGAAAATCAACAATCGTGCAATTTAAATGAAAAATTCATTTATTTAATTTTTTTTTGCAAGCTTTCGTTGTAGTGTACTTTTAGAATAAATGTGGCATTTTAAAGGATACTCACATGTTATTGATAATAATTATCTACAGGGATTTAACATAAAAAAATTCACACTGAAAAATGAGATTCTGACAATATTCAAACATTTGTCTAAGAATAGGGACTGCTTTAAAAACAACGCTTTCTCTAAAAATAGACCGTCGGATGTGAATTCCTCCATTAAATGACTACGAGTTTGGAACACAATGTTACTTATCTTACAGCCTGACTTTGGTTTGTTAGACTCATTTACGTTATAATAAAGACCAATGCGTATTTATTTGTATATCTATATAATAAAATAATGTTGATTTTTCCCCTTGCAACTACAGTAATTATAAGAAAAAAAGTAAAAAAACATGTCAGTATAAAAAGAAATAAAACGTTTAAATTTTAAAAGTTAAAAAAGAAGAGAAAAACGTATCAATCGGTAAAGTCAAAGAAGTGAAAAATGAAAGAAAGAAAACGTTTAAATTTTAAAAGTTAAAAAAGAAGAGAAAAACGTATCAATCGGTAAAGTCAAAGAAGTGAAAAATGAAAGAAAGAAAACGTTTAAATTTTAAAAGTTAAAAAAGAAGAGAAAAACGTATCAATCGGTAAAGTCAAAGAAGTGAAAAATGAAAGAAAGAAAACGTTTAAATTTTAAAAGTTAAAAAAGAAGAGAAAAACGTATCAATCGGTAAAGTCAAAGAAGTGAAAAATGAAAGAAAGAAAACGTTTAAATTTTAAAAGCTAAAAATGGAGAGAAAAACGTATCAATCGGTAAAGTCAAAGAAGTGAAAAATGAAAGAAATAAAACGTTTAAATTTTAAAAGTTAAAAAAGAAGAGAAAAACGTATCAATCGGTAAAGTCAAAGAAGTGAAAAATGAAAGAAAACGTTTAAATTTTAAAAGTTAAAAAAGAAGTAAATTTTAAAAGTTAAAAAGAAGAGAAAAAACGTATCAATCGGTAAAGACAAAGAAGTGAAAAATGAAAGAAAGAAAACGTTTACATTTTAAAAGCTAAAAATGGAGAGAAAAACGTATCAATCGGTAAAGTAAAAAAAGTGAAAAATGAAAGAAAGAAAACGTCTCATTATGTAAATGAACGTGAGCTGAGGCAGCAGTTCGAGTTAATTATCTTTTTATTCTGTTGACGAACATAAAAAACAAAGGACTTTTGTTTTTTTTTATGTTAAATTTCTATGCGGTAGTTGTAACTTTGCTTAAAACAAACTTTAAGCATGACAGGTGTTATCTGTGATTATGTGCAGATATGAAAGAAACTGTTTAAAGAAAAAGAAACTAGGATTATTGTTGTAATAATAGGAAAAATAGAAACCAAAATACGAAAAGTCCTGGGAATTAATTTTTTGTTGTTACATGACTCATGATTTGAAAAATGTGAAAGATAATTAAATAAAAAGAAACGAATAGTTAAAAGTACGAATAATGTAAGTGAATATTGTTGTATTGGCGTTCTAGACAGCTTCATGTTTTCGAAATTCCAAACTACTATTTGTTTATTCCGTCAATCGGGAATGGGAAATGAGGTATTCGGAATAGCCATTCAGAAAGCCCGGAAAAAAAGAAAGTGTAGCTGAATAGAGAGCCCGGTATTTAGATTGAAAATGTAGAGTAGGTAACGGACAATAACAAGAACGGAAAAATGAAATACTAACAGTGCTACGTTGAAATAGTAAACTTATGAAAAAGAATTCCCAGTGAAGAGGGTGGCAGTAGATCTGGGAATTAGAGTAAAAATACCTCCGACCTCCTGTATGGATGACAGTTCTAGGAAAGTTGTAGAGTCAAAAGGAATGTAGAAATTATTGAAACCAAACAACATGAATGCATATTTTCCGAAAACACATCAGAATTGACCTAAATGGCTTCTGAAGCAGATTTGCATATGCAGGTTTTGGTTAGAAAGCTTTAATGGTCAATGAAATTAGGAAAATTCACTTTACTTTATATATAAGATATGCCATATATATTTTATATAAGTAACTTCCGCAATACTTTAATTTTCTTTCTTTGAAATATGACTTTTATAATCTTGAAAAAAAAAACACAAACAAAAAAAAGCAATGATGGACTTATTTATAAATTCTTACTTCTCTCTAATGTTGTTTCTGAGTCCTCCGGATGGAGAAAAGAACATTCTTCTAGGATCAGTTTGTAGTATCTGTGCGCACTGTATAGAATTACTCTGTAGATAAGATCTTAGTATAATATTTGAACTGTTACACACGCATGCACATACAGAAATACATACATGTGTGTATGGCTTTTCGATTGAAATAGACTGGTTCTTATAAATGGTATCAGTTTAGTATCATGTTTATATTTGATTATCGAAGATTTGTGGAGATTGAATGTGTGGTTGACATCTAACACGTGTGAGACTAAAGCGTTTTTAGTTTTGTCTTCAAAAAGAATTTATAAACAAGTCCATAAAATTAGGCGACAATAAAACGCTTATTTTTCACGTTAATTTTCAATCATCAAATATCTCTTTCTCGATCTCTCTCTCTCTTATAATTATTTGTATTTCTACAATTGTTTGAAAGAAAAACATGATGTTGTAATTATATAAACTTAAGTTAATGAAAAAATTAAATAAAGGAAATGATTACTGTTTAAAACATCTAACGAACACATACATGTGTGTATGGCTTTTCGACTGAAATAGACTAGTTTTTATAAACGCGTGGTTGATATCTAACATATGTGAGACTATAGCGTTTCTAACATTGCCTTAAAAAAGAATTTATGAATAAATCCATAAAATTAGGCGACATCTAACGAAAACACACATACGTATATATAATAAATGTGGCTTATCTTCACAGTTTACTGCGGTTTCATGAAAATTAATTGAAAAAAAAGAAAAAAGAAAAAAATTGTCACGCATTGTAAAAGGGCTTTTTATCGTCATTTATATTACTTTTCAGTCAATGCTTATAAAAAAAAAGTACGAACAATATCTAAAATAATTAACCTCCCGGCATGCCCTGGCATTTCTGTTATTCTCAAAACCGCCTATTACAACCCAGCGGATAACGTCACACCAACCCCAAGGACGTCTTACATATAAACAAAAGTAAAAGTTTGTTTATTTTATAAAAAAAGAATTAAAATATATCTCTGATGATGGAGGATTCCTCCGAAATTAATTGGAAAAAAAGAAAAAAGAAATAAATTTGTCACGCATTGTAAAAGGGCTTTTTATCGTCATTTATATTACTTTTCAGTCAACGCTTATAAAAAAAGAACGAAAAATATCTTATATATATATATATATATATATATATATATATATATAGTATGAAGACTTAGAGACTGTTGCGGAGGATTCGAAGATATGTTGTGAGATTGCCAATAAAGCACTCAATGTCACCAGTAGAACGATTCATTTCATTAAGGAAGGAAATAGTTCAAAGTCTTTGTGTACAAATTGGCAGACATTGCCATTATTTGATGGCTGCACGGACTGGCACGTTGTATTCGACTTAGGCTCGTGTTTCCAACTGAAATAACGTTAACGGATCAGCATCAGGATATTGTTATTTGGTCCGTTAATGTGAACGAAAGTTTTCGTTATCAAATTAACGATTCAATTTGAGGAAATTTTTGACTGAGCACACAAGCGGATGTGGGAAAAATATGAAGATCGCTGAGAACAATGTGTCAAGAATGGCTGGAAAACCATTGTATTTTCTATCGAGCTCGGATTCCGAGGTTTATTGGCAACTCAAGCACCGCATTCTTGACAAATCTTGATCTTTCACGATATAACAAAAGGAAATACATAAAGAATATACAGCAATCCACCGGATGAAACGATAATCTAACAAAGTTTCGTAGTATCGTGAGATACTGATGGGGCGCTCTAAGCTAGTCGTAATGATGCTTTGGCCCCGAAACTATGCCTGCACCCAGACTCATCATCAGATGAAGACTTTGTTGGAAGCAATGCTGCTGTACAAGCAACAGCTATTATATATATATATATATATATATATATATATATATATATATATATATATATATATATATATATATTATGATGAGAGCATAAGCTTGAAACGACGTCGTATATAGGTAAAATAATTTTATATCTACTTATGAATATTGTTATATATATATATATATATATATATATATATATATATATATATATAATTATAAAGCTCCTATAAAGTTGATCCCTATTGAGATATAATAAATTGTTGATTTATAAATTAGTTACGTTGCAAGGTTCTCTCCCTTGGGAGATCGAAACTCTCTTTAGAATCACAGTCTTGTGTTTACATTGAAAGGATACAAGGTGTATTTCTCTCGCATTTCAAAGCGTGAGAGTAGCGCTGGTTGAATGATCACGATACCAGGGTTCAAAATACTTAGATCCGGGGTTCAAATTGTCCGACCGGCAATACCGTTACAGAATTCCATACTGACGAGCTTAAAAAAAAGCGCGAAACATATATATGTCTATATATATATATATATATATATATATATATATATATATATATATATATATATATATATATATATATATATATATATATATATCTATATATATATATATATATATTAATCCAGGTAGGGTAAACATCCACAGGGTAGAAATCCAAAGGGAATCAAACCGGGCTTATAAAAGAGTGCTCAATAAAAATATAGAGCTGTATTATGAATGATTTTTTATTCAAACATGTACAAAGTCTGCTACACTGGCATGTCGATGTTATCGATCTACAGCTATTAAGAGCTGAGGTCTTATCAAGCAGAATGTTTTTTTTGTGATCCAACCCGGTCGGTGGAATCCAGGAAGAACCTCTCTCTCTCTCTCTCTCTCTCTCTCTCTGTCTCTCTCTCTCTCTCTCTCTCTCTCTCTCTCTCTATATATATATATATATATATATATATATATATATATATATATAGAGAGAGAGAGAGAGAGAGAGTATTATAAAATAATATGTTTATAAATATATTTTCAATAGTTTCATGAAAAAGTTCTGATTACGATACAATTATGCTCACTGTCACGAATAGAGCATTATCATAGTCAAATTATAGCGAAAATAACTAAATATATAATTAGATACTTCACACCTTTATTATTATATTTTCTTAAAATGCAATAAAGTAGAAGATAAATACATAAGTCTCCTTTAAATCCAGACTTTTCAAAGAGAAAATATTCTTCTCATCAGAGATGAAAACTTTCGCTTCAATTATTTTTTGTAAAATGACATAAATTATTTGAGTTTGAGTTATTCTTGTTTGAAAAAAAACCTCACTTAAGGAAATATAACGATTATATTAAAAGTCTGATAAATATTTAACCTTATATTTTCAAGGAAAAGGAAATACTGCAAAAAGTATTATACAACATGGATAACATGTTATACTTTTGTTAAGCGTCTACTAGTCAACGGATATATTGCGATATTCAATTAATTAGTAAATCCTCTTCTCCCAATTGTAAAAAGTAAGTAAATAATTAATTCTTGACCATATATAAGTTTTCTCAGTCAAATTCTATCTCATATTTTTGTTTGTTAACTCACATTCACATATTTAAATTTACACCCACTCAGAAATAACCGATAGGGACACTTCAATAACAGTATTAAAATCTATAATACCAAAGTCATAAATGCCTTTGCGTCAGTTAATTAAGAACAATTAATAATCAATTAAAAACAATCCCTTAAAATAGTGTTAGAAACTAACTAATATAATAACTGTAAAAAATAAATTGACTTACATGAGTGATTTTCCACTGGAAGACTTGAGACTATAAGTTTTTTTTTTTTTTTTTTATATATATATTTTTTTATTTAGTTTTAATGGTTGAGAAACTTCCGAGACTATATATATATATATATATATATATATATATATATATATATATATATATACATATATAAATAGCTAAAATAGAGGAATAAGACATTTCAGTCTTATTCTTCTATTTTAGCCGTGTAACAATTATTGTATGTATATTTTCCTTCTCCAATGATTGCTGGAGAAGGTTGTACGAATTAGTGCTAAGTCTGAATTGAGGTTTAAAGATGGCAGACTGCCGTACATGATGTAGCAATGCCGAAAGACAAACGTGAGTTCACGATTGTTTTTTTTAACGTTTATCTTTCATGTCACACTACGGTGTATACTTTTTTTAAACAAAGAACATTTTTGTACTTTCTGATGAGCTCAAGGAGGACAGATCGAATATTGACATAATAGCGTTGGTGGGTCTACTTTTAGCGAAACGAATTCGTAAAACAATTGCACTAAAGTGTGTCTGTTTTGAAAACGTTTTCGTAAAATAAAAGCAAATCTTTACTTTTTGAATGTAATTGAAGTTTGCTTGCTTATATATGCTCTGTTGTTACTAGTTGACAATCATTGAGCTTGATTTGGAAGACGTTGGTAAATATAACATATTGAAAGTATCTGCTAAAACATATATTTTCACTTGCGCGCACACACACACACACACACATATATATATATATATATATATATATATATATATATATATGTATATATATATTGGACACCGTATCAACGGACAATTACAAACTGGACAAACCCCATATCTTTTTTACACGAACTCTTTTTCACTCTCCATTTCTTAATATTTTTTCAAATGTTGAATTTTGGCTTTTCCACTGCCAACTTATCTATCTATATAATTCCTCTGATGATAAGATTTCGATCTTTGAAAAGCCTTGGCGTAAGGAAAGAATAATAAACATAATTTAATTACAGAATATACCTTGCATTGAACAATTGAAGTTTGAAATAAATCTGGACATTCGTACATGTTTATCATTCTTCTTTCATCTCTCTCTCTCTCTCTCTCTCTCTCTCTCTCTCTCTCTATATATATATATATATATATATATATATATATATATATATATATATATATATATAGTAAGCTATGAAAATATATTCATGGCAATTAAGCTACACAGAGGCTCCCGCGTTTCATCCCGAATCTTCAGGCTAAAATGCATGGAGTTATTTTTGCTGGATGTTTTTATATACACGGTTAGCTAGTTAACCAATCAAATTCTTTGTTGTTCTCTCAGCCAATCGTTGGGCGTTCCGCGAACAAAGGGATTGTATGTGTGTTCATAGCTTACTACCTAGCTCTACTTACGTATCCAGCATTGTTGAAGTAAATACTGAAAATTGATACATAAAAATTATATCTCATTATAAAATTTTATGTGGAAATACTAATATATATATATATATATATATATATATATATATATATATATATATATATATATATATATATATATATGAGAAAGGAAGGATCAGGGTAATCCGACGTAATGGAAAATGAAAACGGAAAAACCAAAAGATGTTTTTTTTATGTATTCATCAACGTTTCGTCTTTATTTGTAAGACTTCCTCAGGATTATAATATTTCTATGTACTTGCATGACATTTTAAAAAAAATTATCATCCTGAGGAAGTCTTACAAATAAAGACGAAACGTTGATGAATACATAAAAAAAACATATTTTGGTTTTCCTTTTCCCATATATATATATATATATATATATATATATATATATATATATATATATATATATATATATATATATATATATATGAAAGAATAATAAACACTAGTTTATTACTGAATACACCTTGCATTGAACAATTGAAATTTGAAATAAATTTGGACAATCGTCGCATATTTATCACTCTTTTTTCTTCTATCTATATATATATATATATATATATATATATATATATATATATATATATATATATATATATATATATATATATATAATGATCTGACCAACTTTATACCACGTGCACTTTTAGTCTTTTATTCGTCATTTGGTCTCTTAATTATTCAACGTAACTAACTCCGTTGCCAACCAAGTGCAACAAGTCACGCCGTAAGGTCTGGGGTGGCGTAACAATAAGTCTCGGATTTAACAAATCAAAATGGCGCTTGCAGCCATGCCAAACACGTAGGCCTCCCTGGCTGCAATTTCCTGTCATTCTCGTCGGACAATAGCAACGATAATCTCTGTCGACTTGAGACGCTGAATAAGAAATCAGTCAGTGGCTCTCCGTCCATTCACACACGAGGAGCCGCCCGCAATTTATAATTAAGATTATGAATTGATTTCGTTTCGTAAACATCGCTTATTACGTAACGGACTACGCAGTGTGACCAAAGGGTAAACGCCTCTTATAGATGGAGCCGCCGACACCAACACCGACACCGACACCGAGTTTGAGTCCGCTTGCTCTTATGCATGTAATGGGCGCGTTACTCGAATATGATAACAATGGTAGAGATTGGGGACATGCAGAATTCACATCAGCGTAATAATTTAAAAGATTAGACAATTTTCGTTGTAAACTTTTACACAGGCACTTTTTTTCATTTTAGAGTGGTTTTTACTAATGAGTTACCACTTATCAAGGCCAAAGGTCATTCTCGCCCTGTCGGCAGGGGTCATGAATTCGCGTGCAGAGGGGTAAAAAAAAACCCGAACGAAAACGGGTCAACCTATAGTCCGTGAGTGGCGACCCGTGATGCCTTATGACGGTCCTTATTTTGGCAAGACGGAAGATCGGAGAGGCCCAATCCGATTAATCGGCTGGTCACATGATGTCCTAGTTTATATAAGTTCTTTCCCAACCATATTCTTCAATCTGATTCTTAAAAAAAAAAAAAGTAAAAACCTTACTTTTACTTTTTATTTTGTTCCCAAATAGATACTAGAAGGTGGTCAATCGTGATGAGAACAAAGAAGATTACCAATGCCAAGGAGTAATGTTTTACAAAAAGTAATGTTTTACAAAAAGTAATGTTTTACAAAAAGTAATGTTTTATAAAAAGTAATGTTTTACAAAAAGTAATGTTTTACAAAAAGTAATGTTTTACAAAAAGTAATGTTTTACAAAAAGTAATGTTTTATAAAAAGTAATGTTTTACAAAAAGTAATGTTTTACAAAAAGTAATGTTTTACAAAAAGTAATGTTTTATAAAAAGTAATGTTTTACAAAAAGTAATGTTTTACAAAATATAATGTTTTAAAGAGCAATGTATTCTGAAAGTAATATCACTGATAGTATGCTGCTTTGCGGTGCTCCGTTTTCCTTTTCTTGAGTAATGATGGAACCCTCTGTGAAATTTCCTTCTAAGAGTAATGATTTTAAAAGTAATTTTTTTCGAAAGTAGTGCAATGTTTTCCGAAGGCAATGTATTCTGAGAGCAATGTATTCTGAGAGCAATTTATTCTGAGAGCGATTTATTCCGAAAGCAATGTATTCTGAGAGCAATGTATTTTGAGAGCAATGTATTCTGTCAACAATATATTCTGAGAGCAATGTAGTATTGGAGCAATGTAGTCTTAGAGCAATGTATTCACAAATCAAAGTTTTTCTGAGAGCAATCTATTTTGAGAGCAATGTATTCTGAGAGCAATGTATTCTAAGAGAAATGTTTCTTGAGAGCAAATGTATTCTTAGAGAAATGTATTCTGCGAACAATGTATTTTTAGAGCAATGTATTCTGAGAGCAATGTATTCTGTAAGCAATGTATTCTGAGAGCAATGTATTCTGAGAGCAATGTATTCTAAGAGCAATGTATTCTGAGAGCAATGTATTCTGAGAGCAATGTATTCTGAGAGCAATGTATTCTAAGAGAAATGTTTCTTGAGAGCAAATGTATTTTTAGAGAAATGTATTCTGCGAACAATGTATTTTTAGAGCAATGTATTCTGAGAGCAATGTATTCTGTAAGCAATGTATTCTGAGAGCAATGTATTCTGAGAGCAATGTATTCTAAGAGCAATGTATTCTGAGAGCAATGTATTCTGAGAGCAATGTATTCTGAGAGCAATGTATTCTGAGAGCAATCTATTTTGTGAGCAATGTATTTTGAGAGCAATGTATTCTGAGAGCAAAGTATTCTGACAGCAATGTATTCTAGGAATATAAATAAGTATTCTACCTATAGAATCATATTTGAGAACTTTAATCGATAACTTATTATCAGCTGAAAGATATTTTTAATTTTATTCTTACTTTTATTTGCCCAAACAAGGCTCATTGCCACTGAGACGTCAGGGACTAATGTGGTTTAGCGGCCGTATCCATATGGCCATGCTAAATGTGGAGATATACAGGGAGATTTTTGTTCACATTGCATTTTCATTTCGGCATATTGGTACAGTCAGGGAAACAGGAAGCAGGAAGAGAATTCTAAAGGCTAGTAGTCCATTGAAAGAAGTTATTAGTAATGAACGCTTTCCTGAATCTGGTGAGCTTTACAGTAAAGGGATGGGATTTCGCTGTTTGTTTGGGTTTGTTGGACGTATTTACATCGAGAGGGCACCAGAGCAGCAAGTTCATCGGAGAACATTCCATTGAAGTACTAGTAAAACAAGCACAAGGATGCAACATTGCGGCGATGGGACAGGGACTGGAGCTGGGTGGATAGTGGGGGGGGGGGCTTATTATATTAGCGACTTTTGTCTAAGAGAGAGAGAGACTAGTGGTTGGTGCACTAGCCCAGATGTGACAAAAGTACTCCATGCATGGGCGAATGGTGTCTTTGCAGAGATATAGGATACTGGCAGGTGTGGGATGTTTTTTTTTTTAAATCGGTAGTGGGAGCCTACTTACCTTGCAGCAGCCTTGGCCGTATGACGAGGAAGAATCAATAGTTTTTGTTATTTAAAAGTGCTTTACATTCTCATTCTTTTGATTTTCTTTTCAGGAGTTTCACCTTCGCTTGCTTATTCTGCATATTCTTAATACCGTTTTGTTTGTCGCATTTGGGACAAACTCTATGACGTCACAGCATAACTTTTAAAAATAAAAGTAGGAATGGATAGACAAAGAAACGTTTTCGAGTTGGAAAAGGATACAGATATAAAACGAATAAGAAAAGGTAGAAGAAGAAAGAAAAGAATCGGAAGAAGAAAAAGAAGAAGAAGAATGAGAATGAGAAGAAGAATGAGAAGAAGAAGAAGAAAAAGAAGAAAAAGAAGAAGAATGAGAAGAAGAAGAAGAAGAATGGGAAGAAGAAGAAGAAGAAAGAAAAGAATCGGAAGAAGAAGAAGAAAAAAAGAATAAGAATAAGAAGAAGAATGAGAAGAAGAAGAAGAAGAAGAAAAGGAAGAAGAAGAAGAAGAAGAATGAGAAGAAGAAGAAGAAGAAGTTTGATTACTTATATGTCAGTTTATGACAAATATTTGACAACATTCGATTTATAATTAGGATTATGAATAGATTTCCTTTTGAAAATATCACTTAGTCCGTTACGTAAAGTAACGGACTAAGCAGAGTGACCAAAGGGTAAACGGCTCTTATGGATGGAGCCGCTGACACCCAGTTTGACTTCGCTTGCTCTTATACCACAGAAAAAAAAAACGGGCCCCCGTGTACACTTCATGTGATATCTCCTTTATTTATTCACCGATTGCCCTTATTTTACAGGACATGGCAGAATCAACGACCGTGAGTACACAAATACCTCAGTGGGAGCTGGGCAAAGAATACACTGTGTTAAATGTTACTATAAGACAGGTTCGTTTAAGAACACCCAGGACAGTTTCATGCATCAGTTCGGATGTGAAAAGGCTCCATCCAAAAGCAGAATTCAGAACTGGGTGGACCACTTCGAAAAGTATGGAACCGTGGAGAACATCAACGCTGCCAGTGTATATGTACTAGCTAGCTTTGCCAGCTCGCCATTGCTTCACAAAGGGTAACATCACGTGATAAACGTTTTCGTGTTTCCAGAAAGCTTGGCAATGAATAATGATAATCATAAAAAACAACATCTGAAATATCATGAATCTTTTGTGTTTTCATTTTTGTTTGCATGATGCTAAAGCACTCAGTCGAACGTGAAGCGAGACATTTTATTCATCCTTTGTAACTTTATTAAGTATTATTAAATAAATACGACCCCGAATGATGCGGTTCGGCACTAGAGCACATGGAAATTATTTGATTACTGTTGTATATTTTTGGTGGGATAATTGGATGAAGATGAAAGAGTAATTTCCAATAAGAGCCTGAAGTGTTGCCAACACACTAAGCCACTCGTCCGGAATCATCCATTAGCAGATTGGAAATAACTCTGTTACTGATGTTCGGCGGTTTCTCTTCAGCGGGCGAAAAAGATGAGATTAACCAATCCAAACGGTCGGAGAAGTGGATGCATGCTGCCATATTTGATTAGAAACCAAACAAAATGGCGATACGCTATCTAGCCAAAGATTAACAGTGAAAAGCTATAGATATTTTATAGTCGAGCGTTTATGTTTTAGGGACCACGTGTTCGGGTATATCTTTCCCGCACAGGTGGTCGTCGTTTTGGTTTTGTCTATTATCGTGTGTCGGGTACTGGTACAGCTTTTGAACCAGAAAAAAACGACTTTTCGTTCGGCTTTTTTCGACTGTTTACGTAAAACACCGGAAGATTCCGATGCGCTTATCCAATCAGAAGGCGAGGAAAACCGACGATAAATTAAATTGTAAATTGATTAAATCGTAAATTGACAATTGTAAAGAATTTCCAACAGAGAAAAAAAGGATGAAAAACAAAAACAAAACAAATAGTCAACAAATAATTGTTACCAAAGGCAATACAAGTCAGTTAGGGTTAGGTTAAGGTTAGTTTAGGGTTAGGTTAGAATTAGTTTAGGGTTAGGGTTAGGGTTAGAGTAAAAAAAAAAGGTTTGTTTTTTTGTCATGTTCAAAAAGTGGATCCGTAACGAAAAAAAAAAAAAATTAAATTGCATTATGAAAATTATTTTTTATAAAAGTTGTTTCATTCATTTTTTTTGTAAAAAAATAAATAATTTTCTATAGAAATAAACATACGGTGAGTGTTTTATTTGCTTTAAATGTTGTTTCATTATATTTTATTTCCTGTTTGAACGCCGCCTCGTTTTGATTTCGCCAGTTGTTTACGTAATTCTGCGTCGGCAAAAGTCGATTTTCTCTGATTCAAAAACTGTACCAGTCATTAGTAAAAAGTTACGGATATTTTATATTGGAGCTTTTATATTTTGCTTTGTGACCACGTGTTCGGGTATATTTTTTCGCACAGGCGGTCGCCGTTTTGTGTGTTGTTTTATCGTGTGTCGAAAGAAAGAGTAAAAAACAAAAGTGAAGAAACAGCTGGATTTTAATACATGATCGTTTATTCTTAGAGAATCAGTTTGCCGAAGATAAAGCTAAAAGGGGTTAGAGAAATATGTAACGTGGTACATTTACTTATTATATTCAGAGTAGTTGTCTGTTAGTGTGTGTGTCTATCTAAAAGTCATAAACTGCACAAGACACACCCACAAAGCTTCATTCATTCATTTCGTAGGGATCAGATGATTCTATTGTTGGCTTTGATTTTTCCGATATCTTTCTAGTCAGAATCCGGGAAGGACCACGTGAAGGTTGCAAACATCCTAAGTGAAAGTGTTTCTGTGAAACGAACTGGATTCGAACTTGGCACATTAAGGTTGTCAGTCCGTGCCGTTAACCACTTAGCCACCGTCACCTTCCACCCACAAAGCTGATATATTCTTTTTCTAACATTGCGTCGGACAGAATATGGACATATTTATTTGTAATATTAATTGATTCGCCAGAGAATGGTCGACATTTAAAGCGACTTTTCTATCGACCGTTGGTGTGAAATGGTACTTCTTATATATATATATATATATATATATATATATATATATATATATATATATATATATATATATGAAATGGTACTTCTGATATATATATATATATATATATATATATATATATATATTAAGAATTTAGAATACCAAATAATGCATGATTTTTTATATTTATTAAATGGATAAAATCATTTATGTAATACATATCTAGAAATTTTCGATGTAATACACCTTTTTCAAACAGTATCTTTTGCTGCGATTCTTAACCTTTCCGTGTTATTCCATTTAGTTTTTGTGTCTTCCGCATCTTCGAAACTTACCAGTCTTCTTCCCCCTTATTTCCTTTTTACGTAGAGTCGGTAATTTTCATAATTCGGGTGTAACGCATTGTGCATAGTAATTAGTTTCCTAGTCTTCTGGTCAAGATGTCTAAGTTTTTCTTTGGTCCAGCCTATGAATGGTCCAGAACATCATATTCGTGCTACTGCCCAGGTGTTTATTAATTGAATTAGATTTCTACTATATAATTTCGTTTCTAAAAGTTTTCTTATTCTTCTCAGGTATTCTTTTCCGATACTCTTTCATTTCCGTAGATTTGATGGTGTCTACTATCAGAACTTCCAAATATTTCTAGGTATAATGTTCGCCAAGCGCCCTGATTTCTTCTTAGTGGGGCACTTCCACGCCCTCCGTTGTCTCCAGTTTCCCCCTTTTCATCCCTAGCAGTGCACAATTTTCCATTCATAATTGGATTTAAATGTCCTAACTGAAAATTCGTGTTTATCAACATTTCTAGTTCCTTGTTGCTTTTTACAAATAACTTCAGGTTCATATATATGAGGTATTCTATTCTTTGTTATATTTTTTCTGTAAACTTGTATACGACATTACATTTTCTGAATATGTCGTCAAGTTGAATCATGGCTATGATAAACAGTAGTTATGATAGAGAGAGTCTCATGTAAAGATGCCTTTCTAATATTATTATTATTATTATTATTATTATTATTATTATTATTATTATTATTATTATTATTATTATTATTATTATTAGTTGTAATTTTAGTTGTAATTGTAGTAGTAGTAGTTTGACTGAGTAATGACATATATACATTTTCTAGGTTATTTGCAATACTTACTGGACAAAATGTTATAGCAGTAAAAGTAAAAGTAGTACACTTGGTAGAAGTAATAGTAAAAGTAGTGGTGGAAGTAGTAGTAATAGTAAAAACAGCAGTAGTAGCAAGAATAGAAATAGTACTACAAGTAGTAGTAGAATTAGTAGAAGTAGTAGTAAAAGTAGTACGATAATTATTATTATTAGTAGTGGTAGTAGTAGTAGTAGTAGCAGTAAAAATAGTAGTAAACTTAGTAGCAATAATAGTAGAAGTAGTAGTAGTAGAAGTTGTAGTAAAGTACTTGTAGATTTTTGTAGTAGAAGTAGTAATATTAAAAGGTTGACCTGAAAATAGTTTTCTGGTTCTTATAAAAATTGTTTTATGGATTGTTCATGTCTGATGTAGCCGTTCTTATCTGCCGGTGTAATTGATACAATCTTATTGCAATGATAACGAAACACCTGGAACGGAAAACGAAATGGTAAGCAGTAAGTATGGAGAGGAAGAAAAATGGAACTTTCTCAAGATATGTCCATTCATTCAGGGTGTTTCGCGACAAACATTTCAAACTTAAGCGTGGCAGGCCAACAAAATGTTATTCCAAACTTAAGCGTGACAGACCGACGAAAATTTTATTTCAAACTTAAGCGTGACAGACCGACAAAAATGTGATTTCATATTTAAGCGTGACGGACCGACGAAAATGTTATTTCAAACTGAAGAGTTACATTCAAACAAAAATGTGATTTTAAACTTAAGCGTGACAGACCAACAAAAATGTTATTTCAAATTTAAGCGTGACAGACAAACAAAATGTTATTTCTAACTTAAGCGTGACAGACAAACAAAATGTGATTTTAAACTTAAGCGTGACAGACAAACAAAAATGTGATTTTAAACTTAAGCGTGACAGACAAACAAAATGTGATTTTAAACTTAAGCGTGACAGACAAACAACAATGTGATTTTAAACTTAAGCGTTACAGACAAACAAAATGTGATTTTAAACTTAAGCGTGACAGACAAACAAAAATGTGATTTTAAACTTAAGCGTGACAGACAAACAAAAATTTTATTTAAAACTGAAAAGTTACATTCAAACAAAATGTGATTTTAAACTTAAGCGTGACGGACCGACGAAAATGTTATTTCAAATTTAAGCGTGACAGACAAACAAAATGTGATTTTAAACTTAAGCGTGACAGACAAACAAAATGTGATTTTAAACTTAAGCGTGACAGACAAACAAAAATGTGATTTTAAACTTAAGCGTGACAGACCAACAAAAATTTTATTTAAAACTGAAAAGTTACATTCAAACAAAATGTGATTTTAAACTTAAGCGTGACGGACCGACGAAAATGTTATTAAAAACTGAAGAGTTATTTTATCAAATGTTTTTTTATTTTTTTCGTGTTAAATTTTTCCATCGGGATTTTAGTTCGCACTAGAAGTTTGTTCAAGCTAGCTTAGTTGGGTTCAGTTATAAGTGACGGGTTGAAGAGTCGTTTAAAATTTCGGGAGCAAGGTTTTTTAGGGGCTGGTTCCTGTCATTTTTGTCACCATTTTTCATGTGAGTTTTTTTCCATGTATTTTGGCTTGCCGTTATTTTTGTAAAGATTTCTTCTTAAACTTTTCCCATCTCCCTTCCGCTTACTATTAAAAAAACACTTCTGCTCTGATGATCAGCAATGTTAAACTGAAGACTTTATGTTTCTCCTAACTTTGCGGTGAAACGCGCGTAAGATTTAGAAAAACTATTTGGAAAAATGTGTTTGTTTGTTCGAAGAAGAAATACTGGTATTCGCCGAATTATGAAAATAAACAGATTGAAAGAACAAATGAAAATTATGGTTTTGGATTGATATTTCCTAAAGTCATTGGAATGCAACGATATATATATATATATATATATATATATATATATATATATATATATATATATATATATATATATGCAAACATTGTTAAAAATAACAGAATTCGTCTGTTAAATCATACCTTTTTTATTTTTACAATTTATCTGATTATCGTTTTTGTATTAAAATCAAAAAAATATATAGATATATCGTGCGACCGTCTGAGATTATCATTCCTGCACTGATGAGAGCGAAATCTTGAAACGCTGGCGTATGTAAGTAAAAATAATTTAATATAATTTATTTAAAATTAATATTGTTATTTTCAGCATAAGCATATATATATATATATATATATATATATATATATATATATATATATATAGAGAGAGAGAGAGAGAGAGATAGAGATAGAGAGAGATATCAAATATGGACACATCACCTTCCTTATGCTTCATCTTGTTCTCGTCCTCTCCCCCTCCCGCCAACACCGTCCTATTATTCGACCTTGATGTGTAACCCTCCCGCTATTCTGCCTCGATGGTAACTTTAATTTTTTTTAATAAACATGATTCGTGTATCCTCCTCTTTCATGGTTTAAATAACTCCGACCGCGATCAATGTTTACCTCCACACCTTCCACACTTATTCTAATATCTACCACCATCTTGATAAGCCCAGGTCTTAAGCGAACTCGCTCGGCTTACATAACACAAGATCACTCCCCTCCCTAATGATGATATAACTCCAACTGCCACCATTTGTCCTCACACTTTTTAGTGTAAACTAAATTTTCCACTTCCACCATCTATTTGTATCTCATAATTTATTATTTTCATAAGCGGCCTTTTAAGATTAACTCTTCCTACTACCATAGTTTCAAATTTTGTACTTGTGTGTTTTTTTTCTCTCCAGATAATCATCCTGAAATGAAGACGAAACGTTACTGAATACATAAATAATATTTTTTTTGTGTTTCTTTTTTGTTTTCAATTACGTCGGAACACTATATATATATATATATATATATATATATATATATATATATATATATATATATATATATATATATATATATATATTATAATATAACATGAAGTAATAAAATAAGGTGTCAATCAAATTTTATTAGAATTCAAAGTTCATGCAGAGTATCCTTAAGTCCTTAGCTCATGAGTTTTCAAAGATAATTCTTCTCTTCAGAGGACCATTACCGCAGTTATACTACTACAGGTAATAAAATTACGCTAATGCTCTATCCAGTATATTGAGCTTCAGTGTTTATCCGGATGTTTCACTAATTATAAGATATTAGTTGACGCTTATATCTTTTGTTGGATTGCTTCATATATATATATATATATATATATATATATATATATATATATATATATATATATATATATATATATATATATATATATATATATATATATATATATATATATATATATATATACGTATGTATGTATGTAGTTAAAAATAATTTAGTATTATTTATTTAAAATTAATATTGTTATAAGCTCCTTTAATAACATTACAGTTGAGCCATGTTCGGGGAAGTTAAAAATAGGTAGCTATAAAGCATATTCCGACAACGTTCGTAGAATCTTTATTCAGTCTTTCTAGATATGCCGCGCTTCGCATAAATAGAAATTGAATTCGCTCCTTGAATGTGATAATGTATCGTGGCCTAATGGATACAGCGGTTGCTTACGAAGTCTAGGGTGATTCTGTGGCCCCCTGAAAGCGAAAGCTTGAAACGCTAGGGTATGCAGGTAAATATAACTTATATACATACGTACACTGGCCTAAATTCTAATATATATTAAATAGTTTTTAACGCCAGTACTTCGTTAAAGCAAAATTAATTGTTTTGGACTATTAAAGGAATTTCGGACGCTATTAATAATGTTTAACTATTCATTTATTTTTTTATTATAGCTTATGCTTAACTTCATGTTTTGAAACATGACATAAATCATGAATCTATGACGTCACGTCAAAGCTATTATTATTTTGTCATGGTAATGTTTTAAGATCTATTTATGAGGAAATCTCACTAGCTCAGTTCGTAGAACATCGGACTGAGGATCTCAAGGTTTCGGTTTCGATTTCACGTCATGGAGTCTTTTTACTTTCATTTTTGTTTGGCTGTTTATTTTAACTATACTTTTTTTCTTCTAAAAATAGGATTTTGAAAGTTAAATTTAAATATCACGGCATCAATGGGCCGTTCAATTATTAATTCAACGAAATTGCTATAACACGTATTATTGCAAAGATAATGTTTTTATATAATGATTTGATGCAAAACGTTTCAAAAACTTCTAATCTTTCAATGCATAAAGATTTGCTAGACATTTTAGATCCAGAGATTATTTTTTATTCGGCAGTTTAAAAACTTCTAAATTACTTTCCAATTTCGAAGAGTCACCAAGTAATTACTTCTTTTTTTGCAACCATTAACAAGAGATTAAAACGACTGACACATTTACGAAGAAACCGAAATGGATTCTGGTGGATTTTTATAGAAATTAGATTATTTTTTTAAAATATTATTTTTTAAGTACCTTTTATTAATTTACTGTATTGCATTTTTTGATTTCAATAAATAATCGATTAATAGGAAAATAATAATGTGCAAGTTACGTAAAGGTGATAAACACACATACACATACACACATGAAATAGTTACACAATTTTATTGATATAGGCACATAGTATTTATTTGCAATGTTTCTGGTTGAATTGTTTACATGTATGGTATGGTATGATCAATTATTGTATAAATAAAACAAATGCATCAACCGTAGTTGAGGGCGACGTGAAGACTCCCTTTTCATTGGTTACTACACCGAGAAATAGGAGAGGGCGCAACTTCTTGCTCCACTTACCCTTGATACTCACCTTATAATGTTAAGTGTTTAGCAAAGACACATTAAGTATCCAATTTTTAAGTCTTTGATATGACTCAATCGAGAATTGAACCCCGATCTGCAGGCCCATTAGTTAACACTGACCATTATGCCATATAGGTCGGTATTGTACTTAATTATATTAAAATGGAGTGAATGCACCACAATTGATTGATAGTAAATAGAGAAATAATAATGTCTTGCCTCAATTTATTTCTCACACGTCGAGGATACTTTCTTGACACTCAGTCCGACAGTGACTATGTTGCTGTCGGGCTGAAATGTGATCCTGTTCAGTCTCAAGAGGTCCATCCTCCCAGGGTTTACCTTCTCTTTCAGAAAGGGGTTAGTTTGATCGCTAATCGCCTGAGGTGCCTCTTACCAGGGAATGTCGACGGGGCAACTCGGACATTTTTTGAGGGTCATAGTTCGCTAAACCATAATCAACTGGTTGTTCAACGTAACACCTGACCTTGTGTCTAACCTTCTAAAGAGGTAATTAATATGAATAATGATGTGTAAGTCACGTAGAGGCGAGAAACACACACATACACCAACACACATGAAGTGGTCACACAATTTTATTGAAATAGATACATAATGTTTATTTTCCGTTTTTTATAGTTGAATTGTTCACATGTATGGTATTGTATGATCAATTATTGTACTTGATTATATTGGAGTGAAGTCGAATTTGGGACAGGTGGCATCGATTCCCTGAGGAGATGGAACTGTTTCGCACTGCGTCCCCTACATCAGCTACCACATCTTCACATGGACATTAATGAGATCATGTATATCTGTATTCCTCCTTTCCTGACTACTCGCTTGACTTGTGCTACACTTCCGCGAGATCTTGAAATGATCACAAATTGTTTATACATGCATACACACATAGGTAATAGATATACCACCTCCGGCTGCGAAAGCCAACTGTCCATGCGTCACTTCACTATTGGACGGTTTTTCTTTGGGGACTTCAGCTGCTGCTGATATGTTACGCGAAAAGAAGAGCGTTATCTTCCGGCCATACATTTCAAGAATTATGCAAATCAGTCGTGATGTTCATGGATTCTTCCAAAGTACATTGCATTTATGAATCCTAAGCGAGGTTGTGTTAGCGATGAGTGACGAATAAGCACACCGTTACTACAAAAGTATATCGCAGACCCTGTTAAATTGAGGACAAACAGAAATAGAATTAAATGCAATGATCAAACAACGAATACATTCCAATAAAGCAGCGGTTGTAAACTTAACAATATTTTATTTAGAGAACGATGTTTTAGCTGTGGTGTGTGCGTGTTGTGTTGCATTAGTATGAGAGTTTGTGTGAAACACTGTGCAATTGACTCCACCCTTTCTTCTTCTCTGCACCCCCTCTCTCTCACAGACGTGATGTTGCTAGCTTCAGTCTTTTCTATAAATACTATTATGGCAGGTTTTTTTTCTCTCAGAATTATGTGATCTATTCCCAGCCTCTTTTGTTCCAGCTCGTTGTACTCGTTGGTCCAGTGGTCTCCATCAATTCGCTGTTTTGATACTTCATTGTAATACACCTTCCTATTCCAGTACCTTCCTTCCAAGAAGTGCAGGCTTGTGGAACTCTCTTTCTGTTGACTGTTTTCCTCCTACCTATAACCTTGGTCTTTTCAAGACTAAGGCCAATAAGCATCCCCTGTCTTTGCGATAATCAGATTTGATTTTGTTAGCTCCTTACATCAAGTGGCTTCATGCCTTGTCTGAAGCGATTTCCATAAAAAAGAATTATCTACGTGCGTCCGTTTCGCCATCTATACGGCTCCTCAATTTCGAAACCGCGACTACAGTAACTGCAGTTCGGCACTCTTACGCTTAGGCTACGGAACCTCGCCAGAATTACTGCGACATTTTATTGCTCATAAATGTATACACATTATTTTTTGGTTCCACACACACACACACACACACACACACACACACACATATATAGTCATCTACAAACAGACTGTTTCGCTGTATCACAGCTCTTCAGTGTGGCTAGACAGACCCTGTTTCAAGTCGAGATTGAACCTACGACCATCTAGTTGACAGTCGGCGATTCTAACTATTAGTAATATGTTTGAAGACGCATTTTCTTTCAGCAGAAATGACTAGTCGAAACAAGAAAAGTTATTCATAACATACAATTTATTGTGGTGGAATGCCGACATTCTCAGGGCACACTCAGCTGGAGGGAGCAGAGGGCGGAACGTCCGTCACCTCGACTGCAAGTCTTATTGTCTCGTTTTCTCAAATTCTCTCGAATTGATCTGTGGCGTAATTCTGAAAACTGTTTTTCTTTAGTCATTATTCAATCAATATACCTGAAAAAAAAAAGAAACAATAAAATATTTTCATTTCGTTTTAATCTTGCAATTATCATAACAATCACAGTCGCATTCCAAACGCGACGTCTACCCACACCCGTCACCTACATCTCCTTACAATCTAGATTATAATTCTTAGTTATTATCCTATTTTAACGATCACCACGGAGTAATATCGTTACATGGTTAGCACCAGGGCAAAAAGTGCTGTTGCGTAACCTGTAAATTATGTAAGCATTAATTTGGCAGCCTATTGTTACTTCTCTTAAAGGCCCCATCCTGCATTAAGGAGGCTATAAACAATATTATGATAAATATTTTTGATTCTATCCACATACACATGTATTTCATTTTTTTTTGTGGAGGGTGGTCAAACGATTCGAACTCTTGACCCAAGTCATCTTTTAACTTTCAAGTGTGAACCTTTCTATTGATTCAGTCAACCCAACCTAGCAGTCGTAGGGAAAGAAGAGAATAAAAGTCTATTTATGTCTTCACAAGCGGCCATATCTAGAAAACTGTCACAACAGTGTTCAACAATCTAATTGGACAGAACTTCGCATTAAGCATGAGTTTGGCAGCCTATTTTTACTTTTCTTAAAATGCCCATTCCCGCTATCTTCTTCTTATATTAAATTATTGATACCTACAGACGCTAGCGTTTCAAGCTTATTGCTCTCATCAGTACAGGAAAGCAACAATTTCAGACTATTGGGAGGCGCGAATATATATATATATATATATATATATATATATATATATATAAATTATAACTAAAAGTTAAATTTTTAGAGAGTTGGACCTATTGTGAAATAAGGAAAGCTCAATATACTTGATACTTCAATATACATTGACGTACTATATATACATTGACGTACTATATATATATATATATATATATATATATATATATATATATATATATATATATATATATATATATATCGAATTGAAGGAAAACATTAAATAACAAATTTAGTGTATTTGATGCGAAAAGTTGCATTTCTCACTAGTTTTGTCAAGTGAAATTTTTACTTTTTAATGAAATCATTTATATCTAAAGTTACATTTCTCAGTATCCGTTTCAATTTGTCATTTTGAACACAATACAGAAATTAATAGTGGAAAAAATATTCTTTTATAGTTTGAAAATAGTAACTAAAACAAACCACAATTGCTAAAATAAACAGTGACTTGTATTTAGAAATAAACAGTGACTTGTATTTAGAAATAAACAGTGACTTGTATTTAGAAATAAACAGTGACTTGTATTTAGAAATAAACAGTGACTTGTATTTAGAAATAAACAGTGACTTGTATTTAGAAATAAACAGTGACTTGTATTTAGAAATAAACAGTGACTTGTATTTAGAAATAAACAGTGACTTGTATTTAGAAATAAACAGTGACTTGTATTTAGAAATAAACAGTGACTTGTATTTAGAAATAAACAGTGACTTGTATTTAGAAATAAACAGTGACTTGTATTTAGAAATAAACAGTGACTTGTATTTAGAAATAAACAGTGACTTGTATTTAGAAATAAACAGTGACTTGTATTTAGAAATAAACAGTGACTTGTATTTAGAAATAAACAGTGACTTGTATTTAGAAATAAACAGTGACTTGTATTTAGAAATAAACAGTGACTTGTATTTAGAAATAAACAGTGACTTGTATTTAGAAATAAACAGTGACTTGTATTTAGAAATAAACAGTGACTTGTATTTAGAAATAAACAGTGACTTGTATTTAGAAATAAACAGTGACTTGTATTTAGAAATAAACAGTGACTTGTATTTAGAAATAAACAGTGACTTGTATTTAGAAATAAACAGTGACTTGTATTTAGAAATAAACAGTGACTTGTATTTAGAAATAAACAGTGACTTGTATTTAGAAATAAACAGTGACTTGTATTTAGAAATAAACAGTGACTTGTATTTAGAAATAAACAGTGACTTGTATTTAGAAATAAACAGTGACTTGTATTTAGAAATAAACAGTGATTTGTATTTAGAAATAAACAGTGACTTGTATTTAGAAATAAACAGTGATTTGTATTTAGAAATAAACAGTGACTTGTATTTAGAAATAAACAGTGACTTGTATTTAGAAATAAACAGTGACTTGTATTTAGAAATAAACAGTGACTTGTATTTAGAAATAAACAGTGACTTGTATTTAGAAATAAACAGTGATTTGTATTTAGAAATAAACAGTGACTTGTATTTAGAAATAAACAGTGACTTGTATTTAGAAATAAACAGTGACTTGTATTTAGAAATAAACAGTGACTTGTATTTAGAAATAAACAGTGACTTGTATTTAGAAATAAACAGTGACTTGTATTTAGAAATAAACAGTGACTTGTATTTAGAAATAAACAGTGACTTGTATTTAGAAATAAACAGTGACTTGTATTTAGAAATAAACAGTGACTTGTATTTAGAAATAAACAGTGACTTGTATTTAGAAATAAACAGTGACTTGTATTTAGAAATAAACAGTGACTTGTATTTAGAAATAAACAGTGACTTGTATTTAGAAATAAACAGTGACTTGTATTTAGAAATAAACAGTGACTTGTATTTAGAAATAAACAGTGACTTGTATTTAGAAATAAACAGTGACTTGTATTTAGAAATAAACAGTGACTTGTATTTAGAAATAAACAGTGACTTGTATTTAGAAATAAACAGTGACTTGTATTTAGAAATAAACAGTGACTTGTATTTAGAAATAAACAGTGACTTGTATTTAGAAATAAACAGTGACTTGTATTTAGAAATAAACAGTGACTTGTATTTAGAAATAAACAGTGATTTGTATTTAGAAATAAACAGTGACTTGTATTTAGAAATAAACAGTGACTTGTATTTAGAAATAAACAGTGACTTGTATTTAGAAATAAACAGTGATTTGTATTTAGAAATAAACAGTGACTTGTATTTAGAAATAAACAGTGATTTGTATTTAGAAATAAACAGTGACTTGTATTTAGAAATAAACAGTGACTTGTATTTAGAAATAAACAGTGACTTGTATTTAGAAATAAACAGTGACTTGTATTTAGAAATAAACAGTGACTTGTATTTAGAAATAAACAGTGACTTGTATTTAGAAATAAACAGTGATTTGTATTTAGAAATAAACAGTGACTTGTATTTAGAAATAAACAGTGACTTGTATTTAGAAATAAACAGTGACTTGTATTTAGAAATAAACAGTGACTTGTATTTAGAAATAAACAGTGACTTGTATTTAGAAATAAACAGTGACTTGTATTTAGAAATAAACAGTGATTTGTATTTAGAAATAAACAGTGACTTGTATTTAGAAATAAACAGTGACTTGTATTTAGAAATAAACAGTGACTTGTATTTAGAAATAAACAGTGACTTGTATTTAGAAATAAACAGTGACTTGTATTTAGAAATAAACAGTGACTTGTATTTAGAAATAAACAGTGACTTGTATTTAGAAATAAACAGTGACTTGTATTTAGAAATAAACAGTGACTTGTATTTAGAAATAAACAGTGACTTGTATTTAGAAATAAACAGTGACTTGTATTTAGAAATAAACAGTGACTTGTATTTAGAAATAAACAGTGACTTGTATTTAGAAATAAACAGTGACTTGTATTTAGAAATAAACAGTGACTTGTATTTAGAAATAAACAGTGACTTGTATTTAGAAATAAACAGTGACTTGTATTTAGAAATAAACAGTGACTTGTATTTAGAAATAAACAGTGACTTGTATTTAGAAATAAACAGTGACTTGTATTTAGAAATAAACAGTGACTTGTATTTAGAAATAAACAGTGACTTGTATTTAGAAATAAACAGTGACTTGTATTTAGAAATAAACAGTGACTTGTATTTAGAAATAAACAGTGACTTGTATTTAGAAATAAACAGTGACTTGTATTTAGAAATAAACAGTGACTTGTATTTAGAAATAAACAGTGACTTGTATTTAGAAATAAACAGTGACTTGTATTTAGAAATAAACAGTGACTTGTATTTAGAAATAAACAGTGACTTGTATTTAGAAATAAACAGTGACTTGTATTTAGAAATAAACAGTGACTTGTATTTAGAAATAAACAGTGACTTGTATTTAGAAATAAACAGTGACTTGTATTTAGAAATAAACAGTGACTTGTATTTAGAAATAAACAGTGACTTGTATTTAGAAATAAACAGTGACTTGTATTTAGAAATAAACAGTGACTTGTATTTAGAAATAAACAGTGATTTGTATTTAGAAATAAACAGTGACTTGTATTTAGAAATAAACAGTGACTTGTATTTAGAAATAAACAGTGACTTGTATTTAGAAATAAACAGTGATTTGTATTTAGAAATAAACAGTGACTTGTATTTAGAAATAAACAGTGATTTGTATTTAGAAATAAACAGTGACTTGTATTTAGAAATAAACAGTGACTTGTATTTAGAAATAAACAGTGACTTGTATTTAGAAATAAACAGTGACTTGTATTTAGAAATAAACAGTGACTTGTATTTAGAAATAAACAGTGACTTGTATTTAGAAATAAACAGTGATTTGTATTTAGAAATAAACAGTGACTTGTATTTAGAAATAAACAGTGACTTGTATTTAGAAATAAACAGTGACTTGTATTTAGAAATAAACAGTGACTTGTATTTAGAAATAAACAGTGACTTGTATTTAGAAATAAACAGTGACTTGTATTTAGAAATAAACAGTGATTTGTATTTAGAAATAAACAGTGACTTGTATTTAGAAATAAACAGTGACTTGTATTTAGAAATAAACAGTGACTTGTATTTAGAAATAAACAGTGACTTGTATTTAGAAATAAACAGTGACTTGTATTTAGAAATAAACAGTGACTTGTATTTAGAAATAAACAGTGACTTGTATTTAGAAATAAACAGTGACTTGTATTTAGAAATAAACAGTGACTTGTATTTAGAAATAAACAGTGACTTGTATTTAGAAATAAACAGTGACTTGTATTTAGAAATAAACAGTGACTTGTATTTAGAAATAAACAGTGACTTGTATTTAGAAATAAACAGTGACTTGTATTTAGAAATAAACAGTGACTTGTATTTAGAAATAAACAGTGACTTGTATTTAGAAATAAACAGTGATTTGTATTTAGAAATAAACAGTGACTTGTATTTAGAAATAAACAGTGACTTGTATTTAGAAATAAACAGTGACTTGTATTTAGAAATAAACAGTGATTTGTATTTAGAAATAAACAGTGACTTGTATTTAGAAATAAACAGTGACTTGTATTTAGAAATAAACAGTGACTTGTATTTAGAAATAAACAGTGACTTGTATTTAGAAATAAACAGTGACTTGTATTTAGAAATAAACAGTGATTTGTATTTAGAAATAAACAGTGACTTGTATTTAGAAATAAACAGTGACTTGTATTTAGAAATAAACAGTGACTTGTATTTAGAAATAAACAGTGACTTGTATTTAGAAATAAACAGTGACTTGTATTTAGAAATAAACAGTGACTTGTATTTAGAAATAAACAGTGACTTGTATTTAGAAATAAACAGTGACTTGTATTTAGAAATAAACAGTGACTTGTATTTAGAAATAAACAGTGATTTGTATTTAGAAATAAACAGTGACTTGTATTTAGAAATAAACAGTGATTTGTATTTAGAAATAAACAGTGACTTGTATTTAGAAATAAACAGTGACTTGTATTTAGAAATAAACAGTGACTTGTATTTAGAAATAAACAGTGACTTGTATTTAGAAATAAACAGTGACTTGTATTTAGAAATAAACAGTGACTTGTATTTAGAAATAAACAGTGATTTGTATTTAGAAATAAACAGTGACTTGTATTTAGAAATAAACAGTGACTTGTATTTAGAAATAAACAGTGATTTGTATTTAGAAATAAACAGTGACTTGTATTTAGAAATAAACAGTGACTTGTATTTAGAAATAAACAGTGACTTGTATTTAGAAATAAACAGTGACTTGTATTTAGAAATAAACAGTGACTTGTATTTAGAAATAAACAGTGATTTGTATTTAGAAATAAACAGTGACTTGTATTTAGAAATAAACAGTGACTTGTATTTAGAAATAAACAGTGACTTGTATTTAGAAATAAACAGTGACTTGTATTTAGAAATAAACAGTGACTTGTATTTAGAAATAAACAGTGACTTGTATTTAGAAATAAACAGTGACTTGTATTTAGAAATAAACAGTGACTTGTATTTAGAAATAAACAGTGACTTGTATTTAGAAATAAACAGTGATTTGTATTTAGAAATAAACAGTGACTTGTATTTAGAAATAAACAGTGACTTGTATTTAGAAATAAACAGTGACTTGTATTTAGAAATGGCCATAGGAAAAATAGAGCGAAACTTATCAAACTGCACAAATAACTAAAAGGTCTCGAGACGCGAGATTATAAAAAAAACATTCAGAATGCACATTCCGTAAATATTCGGAATAATCAGAGGAATGAATGATAACAGATGCTAAAGTCAATATTCAAATTACTTATTTTTATAACATTTATGTTTTTCACTTTTTTATTTTCTTTTTTTGTTTCATGTTTTTTCTTTATTAAAATGTTTTTCTTTGATTTCAAAACAAAAAAAAAAATGTTTTTCGTATTTTTATTTTACGTTTCTCTTCGCATCATCTCGCGCTTCCTTTGTATATCTCGATTTGTTTACAGAGCGAGATATGTTGGAAGATGCAGCGGCAGTAAAGTATATTGTTATTTACGTGTCGACTCTTGATTGGACGAAATCTCCAACCAGCTGTTTTTTTTCAGCCAATCAGAGAAATCCAGCGCGCACTATAAAAAGCCTAATACGCGTTTTCCATCCTTTTTTCTTTTTTGTTTCAGAGACAACAGACGTGCATACGACATAATATTCCCTAGCCACTTTAAGGAGCAAAGGGCCTCGACAAACGCAACGAGAGGTACACAAGAACGACTCCCGACAAGCAGCAATACATAACGAGAGACTCTCATGGACTACTAAACCCAACACCTGGTGAAGCACATACACGTTTCCCAACGAACGTACATGTACACAAATTCATAAAGACATACACTATCACACTTAGTACGCCTGCTCAACGAACGGGTGCACCACATATAAGTCCATACAAAACAAGGCACGCTAATACACACATACATCTTCATGCCTATTTATTTACACGCCACCCACCTGCCTTAACAAATATGTTAACTCAATTTTTCTTTAAATACACCTGGTTCTACTAGACCAGGCTGTCTGAAGATATTAGCTTCCTGATCTTAAATGCACCAAACATTGATGTTATTCTTTTTTTCCTTTCTCTTTATAAAACTCAGTAGCTTCTTTCCAAGAATTGCAGTCTTGTGGAACTCTCTTCCTGCTGACTGTTTTCCTCCTACATATAGTCTTATGTTTTTTTCAAGACTAAGCCGAATAGGCATCTCCTCTCTTTCCGATAATCATATTTCATTCTTGTTAGCTCTTTACATCAAGTGGTTCCATGCCTTGTCTGGAGCGATTTCCATAAAAAAAACTCAACGCAATCATGTTCTGTAAAGCCCAAAACAAAAAACAACAACAATAATCCACTACAAAACAACAAGTAAAACACAATGATTAAAAATATTTGAAGATATAAAGAACTTTATTCGGCATAAAATAAAACGGGTTGATATGCCGTAAAACTAAACGACCAAACCAAACACTATGAATAAATACTTGAAGATATAAAGAACTTGAAGCATGAAGAACTTTTACCAAAATGACTAGATTCGTTATTAAATAACCCGAAAAGGGTTGATATGCCGTAAAACAAAACAACCAACAACCAACAACCAATCAACCTTTACATACAAACACACATGACGACAGCCGAAATGAACACTTGTACTCAAATCCTTAGCATACAAGGCGTCAGAAAAAACAGTCATAATGCACATGTATACTTAATTTCTTTTTACACGAAAAACAATTCTTCCATTCTAATAATAATTTGGGGGTTTCGTTAGGAACAAAGTGTAGTATCTGTCCTCAGTAAGTGAAGAGAAGTCCTTTTAGACTGAGGCAATTAAAATTTTTGTTCCCATCAAGAGTACCCCTTTTCGGGAGGTGGATTTCCGCACATTAAAAAATGACCTTGTGTGTTACTCTGCCCTCGTGGAGAGGCAAGTAAATAGGGAACCTTTCACTCAGAAATGGTTCTCGGGACTCTCTGCATATTCGTATTCTAAGAACTCTTTACTTAGACACTCTTTTGCTCCAATATTTTCGTCCCTACCCGACATACTGGCCAAAGGTCATCGACAGACGCAACGGGAGATTTGCATTCTCTACTAAATACAACGCCAACATAGTACTTACACTTTCTCACTTACAAAACAGGCACGCTAATATAGGTATACATCTTTCTGCCTATCGCATTTACGCGCGTAAATACACGCGACGACAGCCGAAACAAACATGTGTACTCAATTTCTCCTTACACGAAAATAACTATTTCCCACAGAAACGTTCTTTAGACACTTTGAACTCTTATTCTTAACCAACTTTACTTTTCATTGTCTTAACAAGTTGTTGAATAAAAGTAATTAACTTTGTATAGATAGATTTTGTCATGTCTTTCATTCAATAATCTCCAGGTGTTCGTAGTTTATAAGGAAAGTCGTAACACTATTTTCATTTTTGACGACTAATTTTGAAATTGCGTTTTCATCGCTAATCGCGCCGACTGAATGGACGTATCTTAAGATATATTGATTCTCAGTTTTTAATCGTTTCTCGTTTCTATGTTTAAAGGCGATTCATTTCAAAGTGAATATGTGCCAAAAAGTAAAATAGATTTACCTTCATTCAAATTTCCTTCTTTATCTCTCCCTCCTACTCTCTCATTCTCTCTTCCCCCCTCTCTCATTTTCCTTTCATCCCTCTCTCTCTCTCTCTATTTTTCTTCCCCCCCTCTCCATCTCTCCCTCTCTACCTCTCTCTCACTCACTCCCCCTCGCGTTCTCTCAGACTGTCTGGGAACGCTGGGAGATAAATATAGTCGTTTATAAGTTGCTACGAGCGTTCTTTCTCTATTCGAAAATTAGGGTTCCAGGTTAGCATGATCATAACTGGTAAGGAAATAATAATAATAATAATAATAATAATAATAATAATAATAATAATAATAATAATAATGATAATAATAATAATAATAATAATGATAATAATGATAATAATAATAATAATAATAATGATAATAATGATAATAATAATAATAATAATAATAATAATGATAATAATAATAATAATAATAATGATAATAATAATAATAATAATAATAATAATGATAATAATGATAATAATAATAATAATAATAATAATAATAATGATAATAATAATAATAATAATAATAATAATGATAATAATAATAATAATAATAATAATGATAATAATAATAATAATAATGATAATAATGATAATAATAATAATAATAATAATAATGATAATAATGATAATAATAATAATAATAATAATAATGATAATAATAATAATGATAATAATGATAATAATAATAATAATAATAATAATAATGATAATAATAATGATAATAATAATAATGATGATAATAATAATAATAATAATAATAATAATAATGATACTACTAATGATGATGATGATGATGATGATGATGATGATGATGATGATCATCATCATCATCAGTATATTCGCGGAAGATACATTTTTTTTTGCAGAAGAGCAACCTACTACGCAAGTTGTGGTGTCATTTTGATGAACCAGACGACATTTTTTCAGTTAGATTGAATGGCCGTTTTTGATCGGACAAGCTGAGTTGAGAGGTTTCGAGACGGCTCAAGGAATAATAACATAAAGTCCGTCTGAAGCCTTCTGAAACATTGGTGTATATTCCTACGCCTCCTCCTACCAAATTTCGACACGCGAAAGCCGGAAGAACTCGAAAAAAAAAACCCAACCTTATGAATATCATTTACTCTCCTTTCTTGGTATTTTTGATTGAGTAAAATAAAAAAAAATAGCTATCTTTAAGATGTTAGCTTTCAAAGGTTAGTTTTGTCTATTTTTTGTAGCAGTGACAAGTCAACACTAAATGTGGCGCGTAGAAAGCGGCTAGAGCGTACGCATACCAGAATGTTACGAGCAGCTTATAAGATCTTTTAGAAAAGAAATCTCACTAACAAGTCCCTGTACGGATCCTTGTCCGTGTGTCGGCGGTTGTGAGGAGGAGGAGGAGGAGGAGGAGGAGGAGGAGACGACTAGCGCTTGCAGGACATGTCACTCGTCACGATGAGCCTGCAGGAAAACTCTTGCTCTCGCCCTAGGATGCAAAGAGAATAACTGGTCGTCCGTATAGCACACCGAAAGCGATTATCGAGGAGGTAACTGGTCTATCAAGAAGTGATTTGCTTTCGGCAACGGCAGATCGAGACTTTTGGAGCTTGGAATTTGTCAACGTTTCACCTACGCCCTCTGGCGTTGGATGACTGAAGAAGAGAAGAATATAAGTCCAATTAGTCCACCATGCAAATTATTTTTGTGTGATCCTTTGATATGCATTTTTCGGGACCCATGATAATTAATAAATCTCTAAAAATGAAAAGCGGCCATCCTTCGGTTTATTACGTTTTCAAGAAGAATTTTTTAATTTTCTTTCTGACTTTTGCGGATTTCTTTTAAAAAATTTTATTTTGCAAATATTCCGAATCATGATTAAAGATTAGTGTTTTTAAGCAACTTAAAAACACCATATCTTTACCCTACCACTAACCCAAAGTCCGCATAGTAACGACTCTCCAAAGATACCCGATAAGCTACTCTTTTTCTTTCTCAGTTCGTGCGGAGGATTTTCTGGTGGACATTGCGACCCAGACTTAGGGTTAGTGGTAAGGTTAAGGGAGAGTATGCTTTTTGTTCTGAAAACAAAAACTTAAATACGTAGCATTTATTGTTTTACAAGTTTCAGAAGCGGTGGTGGGATTATCTTGATTTGTAATTTAGTCAGAAACAAATAATAAACTTAAACAGTTTTTATTAAAAATAAAACTGAAAAATAAATTTGCACGATGGACTAATTTGACTTGTCACCGCTATGAAAAGAAAACAGACAAAAACTAGTGGTGAAAAAAAATGACTACCTATTTGAGAGCTAACATCTTCAAGATAACAAAAAATGTTATTGTGTCATACATTAATAAATTATTTTCATATTATATTCGGTGGGGGTGGGTGGGAAGGATCCGATACACAACAAGTTATGATCAATAAAAGTCAAAATCATACCTGCTTTTTTTTTAAGGTCTTGCGATCGCTCCGCGTCTCGCGGTGATCTTCCTGACGAGAGACGTTCTCGTTCTGGAATCAAACTTTGGCACAACCAACATAAACGAAATTAACTCAAAAACACGTTTTTTTATTAATATCTTTTTTATTTAGCTGCAATCGTGTTTGCTTGTAACAACAGTCGGTGACAAGGAGAAAGGATTCGGAAGGAGGCATTTGTTAGAAGTGCAGAGCTTCGTTCAAAGTGGTTTCAAGATCTCGTTTACATCTGTTAGACGTGATATCCCTGTCAGGATCCTGCTTGTCACGCCTTCCCCATCCGTCGTATGAGACCACTTTCTTGGCTATAGTTCCCATGCCAGGATGTTGATCCAAAAGTTACCCGCCTGAACCGTGCCGACTCTCATATTCTGTTCACGCGAAAACATCCCTGCTAACTATTCAATATAAATAGATGTGCGTGCAACTGGAAGTGGTGTTAATCATCGCTTGAGTATAGTGTAAACTGGATTATTAAGTTGTGTGACCGCCTAGTCAGGACGCTTGAGTATTTTCTAGTTATGTTACGCCGGATTAAAAAATTATAATATTTGATAGACTACTTCATCAAGTTCAGCAACGCGTGGGTTGAGAAACTAAATTTATTCTTGACGCACGTAGGGTTGCTAAGATTATACGTGTACGTGTGTCGTTATTGTTCGAGCAATAAATGTGTTGGTTTGAAAGTAAAAAGACGATTATGTCGCCGTGGTGGACAAAGACAGTTTATTTATTAATAGTTTGTCTACGATAAACTATTAAGGCAGGAATGAGGTATGTCAAACATACATAATAAGCATTACAGAATACAACAGGGATAGTTTGAATTACCTACTGGAGAGTTTGAATTACCTACTAGACAACATCCTCTAGTATCTTCGATCTCTCTATACAAGGGTTTGTCAAGACAACCTGATATGAGGATACTTTTTTATATATATTTATTTTTTATTTTTACTGAAGTTCACCCCAAACAAAGCACAATACCACTGAGATGTAGGGGCTACTGTGAATTAAGGGAATATTTTATGGGGAGTTTAGCAGCGAGATGCTTGTTCACATTAGCTTTAAATGTATGTATGTTAGTACGGTCAGTGAAACAGGAAGCATGAAGGTTAGAAGTACGAGCAAAGAAGCTATTAGAGGAGAAAACTCTCCGGCATTTAGGGACCTCAACAGTGAAAGGGTGGGATCTTGCTGACTGACGGGTTGATCGGGGGTATTTAGGTAGAAGGGTTCCAATACAGCACATTCGTTGGAGCACATTTCATTAAAGTACTTGTAAAACAAGCACGGGGATGCAACATTGCGGCGATGGGACAGAGGCTGGAGTATGCTTGATAGTGAGGGGCATATTAGATTAAACACTTTTTTTAGTCCAAGAGGGAGAGGTTAGCGTTTTGAGCACTGCCCAGATGTGACAACAATACTTCATGCATGGGCGAATGGTGGCTTTGTAGAGATATAGGATACTGGCATCCTACACGTAAACTCGTACCAAATATTCGAAATAACATAGTATTCGAAGCCCAAAATAAGATCTTCTCGACAGGAATGGTACCCCTATTGTTACCTCAAGTAACAGCACTAAGCTGGATACTCCACCAGACAAGATGAATTCTGGTTCTGGAATCCGGTAAGACCAAAAGACCATAAGAAAGATATATTATAATATAGTTAACTGGTACATTGAAGAGAGGAAAAATAATGTTCGTAATTTCTTTACAAACTCAACGTTTGAGAGGTAAGGGAGAACTTTAATTGGACACTCGTATATCTATGGATCTCATATATAGATCAAGTGTTAGCCCCAGGAAAGGGGCCCTTGATTTATGAGACTTTACTCTGAAGTAAAATGAAAAAGAAAAAAACAACAGAAGAATGTACGAGCTATTCCGTTGAAGAGGTAAAAAGAAAGGGGACGTACGATGCACGGAGCAAAGATTTGCATTTTCCTGTGCATCCCTTTTCGTGAGTCGACGTGCCTAAGCTCGAACCGCTTGGTGGGACGTCCAAAGGGCTAATGAGGACGGTATCCGGTCTTAATTCTTGACCACGTGGTCGTGTGAAAGTTCCTAACGAAATAATATCGTGTTTATCATACGATTTTTAGTATAATTCTTTTTTTTGTTGTTGATAAAACGGACAACTGTGGCCAGGTAACTAGTTTCTCTCCAACAAAGATAATTCTGGCCCCGGTATCAATATTGTTTTCGTTGATTTTGATCTTTTTTTGTTCTTGAGAAAAACAGATATCAGAAACCCCAAAAGTAAATTGACCAGAAAGGACCGAATAGATTTGTTTCATCGAAAATGCTAAGTCTTTATCCACGAAAAAATGTTATTTTTTAAGGAGGGGATTTGTTTTTAATTTACAATATAACAAAATAATGAAATACCTGACTAGTGCACGAATCAACCGAAATGCATTATGGTGGAATTTAATTTCCTAATGAAATTATTATGTTGCTACACACTGAATTGTTTGATTTGGCGCAGTGTATGTGTTTTGTTTTGAGGCGGCTTTGTCGAAGCGGATCGCAACGCTCATAATTAATTGATCTGAAAAGAGTGGGAAAATCGCTTTTTACCAAAAATGCTAATTTTCTATTTAAGATTATGAAAAAAGCGTAAACAGAACTCTGTGTAATAATAAAATGAAAACAGTCATTTAATTAGAAAACGTTAATAACTAATAGTGAATTACTGAGATGTCATTTTGCAAATCAATATGTAAATTAGTTAGCTCGAATACGTCGATCGCGTAGTCATGTTTAGTATATTAAGAAGTTGGGCTTCGATTTTTGGGATCAAATGTATTTGAGGCACCCCAGATTAAGCAATAATCAAAAAATCACATTTTGCCTTGGCACCGATTCTTTTTATTTACTTCCTGTTCAATTATGAAAACAATAATATGGCATAATTAAAATTACGAAATGTTTTATTAAAAGCCTAAAAAATACCAAGTTTCATTTACAAGCACATTCTATTATACGCAGATTATACATTAAATAAACAGTTTTTATTTACAAAACATTTTCTTAACTTTGGAGATTTATAAAAAAAGTAAAAAATGCATAGTTTTATTTGGCAAACTTTTTATTTCAGCAAAAAGTATAAACAAACGAAACAGACAAATATTAAAAAACAACAACAAATTGTTGTGATCTTGAAGGGTGATACTAATTTAGACAACACAGTATTATATTTACAAGAGTGTATTTACAGAAATACACACTTGTATGTTACAGAAAGTCTGCGTACGATACTGTGGCTATGACTGCCACCAATGAGGGTATTTACTGCCTTCAACCACAGGAGTGATGTGGAGAGAATCAAGCCAGCGATCATAAAGAAGGGGCACTCTGGCTTCATAAAAATTGCTTGAACAGCTCCGTCGGTATTTCTCAGTCGGAGCGCCTCAGACAGCTGCAATATACTTACTATACCTCAAAGAGGAGAGATAAGGCCTGAGAGATTGCACCTCCTTGGACTACACAGGACAATGCCTCAGTACGACAAGTACGACAGATAAAAGGCCACCGAAATGGCCTAGTTTCTACCGGACTGATTCTCGAGATAACACCCTCGACTGGTATGTATACCGCCAACAACGGAGAATGACTGCCGCCACGACTGCCACGACACTTAGTTGTAACTCTATTCAGTGTCTGGAAGAGTCCATTTACCCCTGAAATAGGGTGGATAAACATCACATCATAACAAAAATAAAACAATATTTTAATAAAAAATGTTGTACAGAGATGGTGTCACACGATTTTAAATGGTATTTAAAAATATTGTATTGTATTAAAACATATTTTAATATTATATTATTTGCTATAAAAATCTTTCATTTATCTTTTCCAGGGCAACGCCGCGACACGGGTCAGCTAGTAAGCAATAAAACCGGAAATCAAAAGTAAAAATAGACGGTGTTAAGGCAAAATACGTCCTTTTGGTTGTTACCTAGTCTGAGGTGCCTCAAATCTATTTGATCCGACATTTTTTCTCAACCTTACTGGACAAAAACTTTATTGTTTTGCTACCCTGTACACCAGGAAATTAATTTGTTTTTAAAAATTTGAATTCACCATATACAAGGCACATTGCTACTGAGGCGTTAGGGGATACTATGGATTAGGCGCCAAAAATTAATGGGGGCATCCTAAGATATTTGTTCACATTACGCTTAAATTTTTGCATGTCGGCAGAATCAGTGGAGCAGGAGACAGGGAGGGAGTTCCAAAGGCTGGCAACCTGAGGTGAGAAGCTATTAGTGTAGGAATCCATCCAGCATCTGATCACCTCCACAGTTAATGGATGGGATTTAACGAGTTGGTCGGGTGTATTTACGTCAAAGGGGCACCAGAGCAGCCAATGTAATCGGAGCACATTACATTGAAGTACTTGTAAAACAAGCACAGGGATGCAACATTGCGGCGATGAGACAGTGGATGAAGCTTGGTGGGTAGCGAAGAACCTATTAGATTAGATACTCTTATTTGGACCCTGTCTAAGGGGGAGAAACTAGTGGATTGTGCACCAGCCTAGATGTGGCAACAATACTCCATGCACTAAGCACATTTTGTCACTGAACCAAATTCATTATAATTCTACATTGCATTACGGAGAAAGATATTTTTATCAACCTTTAACTCGACAGAAAACATTTGTTTTCCTGCTTTTCGACAAATACAATATTTTATAAAACGTTTTCATTATGCCACTATCTTGCATTCGGCAGAGATCTATTTACCCGAACAACGTTTGGTTATCTGAATAAAGAACGTTCACTCTTTCGGTAAAACTGTAGTATAGTTAACAACCGAGAAATCGAAAATAAATAAAATCTGCAAGAAATAATAAAAAAGAAAAATATTTATCTCCCTCCCACGGCGGGAAAATGTGACACAAGGTCTAAAAGTGAGGATTAAAACGCCAGCACCTAAGAGGTTGAGTACTATTGCCTACAAAAATGCCTGAGCAGCCCCGTCGGTATTCACCGGTAGGGTCTCACCAGACGATTAGCAATAAACTAATCATCAAAGCGTAAGTAGATAAAGCCTGAGAAGGCGGACCCCCTAGAACTGCACAGAATTATACCTCAGCCTGAAATTAAATTTTCTATCGACCTGCATAGTTTTTAACTTTTGAAACTGTTTGTAAGTTATTATTTAAAAATTTGTTTCCATACCTATTTTGATTCGTCAATCAAAATGTCTGTCGATTGTTTTGGAAGTGGTCGCTAATTTCAGGCTTACAAGATTAAAAAACGCTTACTCTAATCTAACTGGAAACAACCCCAGGACTTAGGGTTAGTGCTACTGTAACCCTTTGTTTTAACTATCTTAACCCTCACCCTAGGACGTATTTGACTCTTATACAGGCAGAGGATTGCGTCAGGAGTGCGATACTTTTCGGAGCGGTAGATTGATCCAACAATTTTTCTAGCGACTTTAGCAACATATTTGATGTAAATATTCCATTTTGAGTCTGGAGTGATAGTCAGTCCCAGTAGCTTATCAAAGAAGGGGGCTTCCTCAAGGGGAGCGCCATTAATTTCAATCGGGCAAAGTGAGGGCTCGAGCGTTGGTGGTGAAAGGAGAGAAGCTTGGTTTTAGACGTATTAAAAGTAACCATCCGCCTTTTACCCATTGCACGACGTGCCCCAAGCCGGAAATAGGAAAGGTCTTGATCATTAATGCTCTTCTAGGTGTTGCCATAGATGGTTATGCCACCTGCATAAATGTCAACAAATGATCTTAGAATGTTTTAGTGATTGTAAACAGATTATGGACACTTAGCTTTTAATTCTCAAAAAGTATTTTTTATATTATCTTTCATGTTTCTCTCTAGAATTTTTTTTATTATTTAAAACTTTTATTCACCCCAAAACAATGTCTATTGTTACTAAGATGTAAGAGGCTACTGTGAATTAGGGGCTAGATTTATGGGGGTCATTATTTGGGGGTTTGTTGCTTGTTGGGTGCTTCGGAAGTATTTACGTTGAGTGTAGTAAGTTTGTTGGAGCACATTCCGTGGAAGTACTTGTAAACCAAGTGGTTAGTGCACCAACCCAGATGTGGCAACAGTGCTCCATGCACGAGCTAATGGTGGCTTTATCTAGATATAGAATATTGGCAGATGTGAACATCTTTCTAGCCCGGTAAAGGGAGACTACCCTCTTTGCAGCAGACTTGGCAGTATCTTCTATGTATTTCTTTCAATTCATGTTGCCGGAGAATGTCAGACCCAAAAGTTTAGATGGTGGACTTTCAGGAAGGGTGATATCGGTTGTGATAATCGGTGGTTGGATAGAAGGGAAGGATGCGGCAGAACTTTAGTTATTTTTACACGACGTAAAACTTTTCCCCCAAACTTAGTTGTTCGCTGGTGATGGATTCGCCTGTCGAGAAGCCCATGTGAATTCCTGCTTCTCAGACGACCTTCTCAGACGAACTTTTGCCTGAAGTGTTTCGGATCGCGTCTTTCAGATAACGTATGTCCAAAATACACGCAACAAGACGATATATCAAAGCGTCTATTAATAAAATACTTATATAAACGAATTTGAAGCATTTTATTGTCTACAGATCGACTTATCTTTTATTATTATATCTAGTATGTTCATAGTACCTAGTATTTGTTTCCGAGTCATTTTTGGGAGCCCTCTTTTCTAACTATCTATTCGATTGAACCCCTAATTATTAAAAATAAAATTGCACAGACATTAGAATATTTGATATTATATTTTTATTGTGTTTCGGAATTTTTTGAGATAAGGATTGATAATTTGTATCATTTCGATTATTCGGATTACTGTTCTCATCTTTCGGCCGATCTAACCTCTGACCTTCTTCAAGTGAATCTTGTTAAACTCGAGAATCTTTATGTAAAACTCGGGAATCTGTACTGAATTTCGAACGGAACCCTTTATTTAATCCACAAATGGGTAGCTTGCTCTCGTTTTCTCAACTGTGGCCGGGTAGAAGTCTTAAGAAATTTGTAATTGTATTCTTAGTATCGCCCGCGCCGAGGATTGAACCTTCAACTTCCAAAAGACTGGCATAAATAAAGGGTTCCTTTATAACTTAGTATCACTCGTACCGAGGATTAAATAAACGGTTCCGTTCGAAATTCCTTACATTCTGTACAGATTCCCGAGTTCGACAGAAATATTCCCGAATTCGACAAGACGCACCTGAAATAGGTCGAAGGGTACACCGGCCAAAACGTTGTGAGTATAACATCTAAAATGAGAACAGTAATCCAGATGATCGGAATCGTACAAATTATATTCCTATATTTCTGTAGCGACCACGTGTTTGTATTCTTTTCAAAACAGGCGGTCGTAATTTTGTATATTGTGGATAACACATGGTGGTCGGAAGAAAGATAAAAAGAGGTTAGTAATAAAGAAATAGCATACATATATATATATATATATATATATATATATATATATATATCCTTCTCTCTATTTCTCTTTTTCTCACACGTGCAAACAAATTGTCTCTCCCATGTTTTCTGTCTTTAAATAAAAAAGAAAACGTTTATAAACTAAACAAGTGTCAACGTGAGTTTCATCAACAGAGGAAAAATCAGCCTGGGTTCACAACGATGATGGCGACGACAACAGCTACGACGACGAGAAGGACAACACGCGTGCGTAAAAGATTTATGCACCCTTTGGCAAGGCGTAATGTAACAATGTGACAAATTGAAGTCTGACAGACCAAAGAAATACTATTTCAAATTGAAGCCTGACAGACTAAAGAAATGTCATTTCAAATTGAAGACTAACAGACCGACGAAAATGCTATTTTAAATTTAAGCGTGACATGCCAACAAAATTTTATTTCAAACTTAAACGTGGTATACTTTTGTATATTATGCTAATTTAAAATTAAGCATGACGGACGTTGTAGTCATATGTAGCGAAGTATGGACTAAATAGGATGGATGTAACAGAACTTTCACACTATCCAATTATTTTTACACGGCATACACACTTTTTTCATCAATTATTAGTTGTTAGTGTGGCATTTTTTTTCATAATATGATTTAGCATGACATCCATTTATTATCTTAAAAGGAATATTATTATTAGCAGTAAATTATACCAATTCACAGACAGATAGATGGAAAGAACAAGGAACACAGAGCGAGAGATGGATAGACGAACGAATTTACAAAGAGAAGAACCTACACAACAACTGTAGTTCGCTTGTAACGGTATACGCGCGCACACACACTCACCCCCCACACTTACACACACGATCTAACCACAGGCTGTAACTAACTATATTGGCAGATGTGAGAAATTTTCTAGCCCAGTAGAGGGAGTCTACCTTCTTCGCAGCAGATTTGGCAGTTATTTTTTTACACGACGTGCAAACTTTTCCCCTAAATTTAGTTGTTAGCATGGCTGATGATTGATCCACCTGTCGAGAAGGCTATGTGAATTCCTGCTTATCAGACGACCTTCTCAGATGAACTTTTTCGGATCGCGTCTTTCGTCTGCCCAAAACACACACAACAAGAACAATATCAAAAATAGTTTATTAATGAAATACTCATATAAACGAATATGCAATATTAATCGGAAGAGTCTGCTATAAACACCCCCATGTCTATATAGGATCAGTTAATAATTAATGAAGTGTATTAAGAAAATTGTTTTTTAAATATATAAATCAATTATACAATTATCGTTAAGTTAAAATGAGAAATTAAGTTATTTCAAACACAGAGATACGAAAGTTAGGAACCTAACTAAAGATTTTAAGCCATCGATTGATTTATATATTTAAGTACAATTTTCTTAATACACTTAATTAATTATAAACTGATCCGAAATGTCTTGTAAGGAATTTTATACGTACTTTTAAGTCTGTATTATAAAAACAAAATAGCCGCCTGGCAACGAAGAAAGAATTATTGCTTTCTCAAAGGAACAGGGTTCAATGTAAGTTGCTTGTTTAGTGTTTTTGTTATGTGTTTTGATGCAGTGTTTCTTCTGGAAATGACCTATGGACTTCTGATGAGCTGCATACATGCAATATCTTGAAAATACATGAATATTCCTGGTTGTTTATATATGCGTGAAACAGTAAATTCGCTGCACTTTAAGTGCAGCGAAGTTTTTGGATTTGGGAAAGAAAAAAAACTGAATAAAGACTTAATCACTGGAATTTAGCGTACTATTGTTTAATATATATATATATATATATATATATATATATATATATATATATATATATATATATATATATATATATATATATCAGGACCGACGGGACAGTTATAAAGTGGGTGGAGGGCTCTCCTAAAAAGTGGGTAGGCCCAGTTAAACACATGCATATACAACTTCATTATTGATGACCGTAAAGTGGGGGGGGGCAAGTCAAAAAGTGAGGGGCTTGAGCCCCCCCCCCCCTGCCCCCGGTACCGCCGTCCATGTATATATATATATATATATATATATATATATATATATATATATATATATATATATATATATATATATATATTATACTAAGCCCCTTTAAGAAATTAAAGTTAAAATAGACTGTCAAAAAGCTCTAATGCAAACTTCCGAATACGTTCGTCAAACACTCTCGACTAGTCTTCTATCTGTGCCCGCTTCTAGGTACATATAGATCTTAATTTCCCTTAATTACGTGACAGTTTCCGTTGGCCGAGTGGATATGGCTGACTCTGTGAACCGGGTTCGCGCCTTCCGACCGTCTGAAATTGTTACTTTCCTGTACTGATGAGAGCAATAAGCTTGAAACAATAGCGTCTGTAGGTATTAATAATTTAATATTTATTTATAAATATTATATATATATATATATATATATATATATATATATATATATATATATATATATATATATATATATATATATATATATATATATATAACGGAAACGGATTATTATGAATTTTGGAATATATTCTATGCAACACAGTGAGTAACATGGGCACATCATTTTTTTATAAATTTTTATATATAGCAGGTGCAGATATATAAAGATAGGTTATTGTATATTTTTTTATATATATTTAGTTGTACAGGATGAACTAAACTAATGAACTAATTATTATGAATTTTGGAATATATATTCTCGGCAACACGGTGAGTAACATAGGAACATTATTTTTATTGTAAACTTTACCATTTAGGGGGTGCAGCACCCGAACTCGCACCTTCACCCCAAATACTTATTAAATAAGTTAGATAAAAGAATTGCTCTGCATCAAATTTTGACTTATATTAAGTAATATATTTTTAAAAGGACCGATGCGCCCATGAGCGTCAATAATATGTACGTGCTTGGTAAAATTCAAGAATATTTGAATTATGGAATATATATTCTAGGTAAGAGGGTGAGTAACGTGAGCGAATTATTTATATTTTGTAAACTTTATTAACATACCCTTCCCCAATGAAAGAAAAAAAAACCTTAAAATTTTAAACTAATTCTATATTTATTACTTATACAAGTATCTTTCAAAAGTAAGGGTTGTTTAGATGTTTTTATATTTGTATGTATAGGATTCACTTCTGAACTAATAAACTGATCTTTATATCTTTTGGGACACATCTGCTTCGAGTAAGGGCCCATCATGTTGGCTATATCTAGTTTAATTGTGTTTTATGAAAAGTGGTATAAATCATATTTACATTGAATTTGATACGCAATCATGATACACCGATGAAGCAAGATTCCGTGAATTTCAGGAAGCTTAAGCCTTAAATTGAGACATTTTCTAGAATAAAAAACATGTTATGGATTTTGATCAAAATTAAAATTAGGATTCTAAACAATAGGTTTAGTATCATTATATCTTGATTTTTTAAGGGGACATAAAAGTGGTGCAAAACTGTTATGTTTGAGGAATTAATTTTACCAGTCCATGGACACGTACTCTTCTAGTATATATATATATATATATATATATATATATATATATATATATATATATATATATATATATATATCACAGCCATGCCGAAAATCGAAGGTTTTTTAGGCAAATCAAAATTAATGTGTGAACTTTTTGCATTTTTCTTCATCCTGAGGAAGTCTACAATGAAAACGAAACGTTGATGAATACATGAATAATATAGTTTTGGCTTTCCGTTTTCATTTTCCATATATAATTTATTTCTGAGGATGGGGGGTTTCTTTCGAAAAATTTAAAAAAGAAGACCCACCACCATAACATCACGGTTCGAACTTAACACAGTGGTAAATATAATAACATTATTTGAAAATTATTGATTTCTCAATATTGTCATTGTTGTTTACCATTTCACGTACCGCCGGGGTCACATAACCAACGCATTGTCATTGCCTTCTAACAATACTTATATATATATATATATATATATATATATATATATATATATATATATATATATATATATATATATATATATATATATATATATATATATATATAATTAACTTGTTACAAATATCCAGGGGGAATAAATCCGAAGGAAGTTGAAACCGGGGTTATGAGAGTGCTCAATGAAAATTCAGAGCAAAATATATTTTTTTGTTGGTGATTTTATTATTCCATTAATTGCGAAAAAATATATGCTGTTTCATTAGCGCCCGCAATGAGCGCCAACTCTTCAAGCGACAATGGAATCAAATGGCAAAGATTTTAAATTCAACCTCAACCGGAAATTGAAGATGCATTATAGGGAGGGGGACGGAGATGGAGCTCTGTCTATAACGGGGACATGAGAAGGGAGGGGGGAGAGGGGGGAGACCCCAACAAGTCATGTTTCAAAAAGTTGAGTGGGGTGATCTCTCGTGTCTGGGCCATCGTGACCTCAATTCCAGCCAGGGCGGGGGGAGGGTTAAATTTAATAATGGGAATAGGATTATAATTATAAAGTTATAACTGTCATTTTTGTTCTAATAGGTAATTATCGTGTAGATAAAAATGTTTGATAATTTTAATTTAAGGTATTAATTGCTACTTTTGCATTCTATTTTAATATAGTTATTTATGGCTTGCTCAGTAAGTGTAGTAAATTTTGTTGTGATAATATTTTTAATTGTGATTATATTATACTAAAATCAATACTAGTGGAATCATTATATAAAAGAAGTTTAATGATGTTACCATTTTTAGTATTCATAAAATCAATTACAATAACAATAATAATAACAATGCCAATCATACCTACGATAGTCGCAGTGACAATAGCATTAATAAAAATAAAAATAAAAATAACAAGATAATAATAACAATAACAACAACAACAATAATAATAATAATAATAATAATAATAATAATAATAATAATAATAAAAATAATAATAATAATAATATTACCATCCTGCTACTTGCGAAGTCATTGGGCGAAATAAGTCTACAAGTGATGGTACTACTACCAATGATAAGGACTAAGCACCAGTCAATAATTAAGTGTTCAATATAGTAATCGAAGGATTAAGTAATTGAGATTAGATTAGTCTAAGTAATATTAGAGTTAATAGCTATTCCAGTTATGGGTTTAGGTGGGAGATGATTTTGGTAGAATTGGCAGTATGACTGAGAGGCTATTGAGGCTGAGAATTATCGGTAATACTTAGAGATTTGATGTTATTGATAGTTTAGTGGGGTGGTTATATATTTATAGATTCATCGGGACTTGTTGGGGTGGGGTTGGGTGCTAAATTTGGGTGGGTGGGTAGGGGGTTATAGTGTGTTTTGAGGTAGTGTATAATTATTATTACCTTGTTATTTTTATTTTTATTTTTATTAATGCTATTGTCACTGCGACTATCGTAGGTATGATTGGCATTGTTATTATTATTGTTATTGTAATTGATTTTATTAATACTAAAAATGGTAACACCATTAAACTTCTTTTATATAATGATTCCACTAGTATTGATTTTAGTATAATATAATCACAATTAAAAATATTATCACAACAAAATTTACTACACTTACTGAGCAAGCCATAAATAACTATATTAAAATAGAATGCAAAAGTAGCAATTAATACCTTAAATTAAAATTATCAAACATTTTTATCTACACGATAATTACCTATTACAACAAAAATGACAGTTATAACTTTATAATTATAATCCTATTCCCATTATTAAATTTAACCCTCCCCCCGCCCTGGCTGGAATTGAGGTCACGATGGCCCAGACACGAGAGATCACCCCACTCAACTTTTTGAAACATGACTTGTTGGGGTCTCCCCCTCTCCCCCCTCCCTTCTCATGTCCCCGTTATAGGCAGAGCTCCATCTCCGTCCCTCTCCCTCTAATGCATCTTCAATTTCCGGTTGAGGTTGAATTTAAAATCTTTGCCATTTGATTCCATTGTCGCGTTAAGAGTTGGCGCTCATTGCGGGCGCTAATGAAACAGCATATATTTTTTCGCAATTAATGGAATAATAAAATCACCAACAATATATATATATATATATATATATATATATATATATATATATATATATATATATATATATATATATAAATGAAAGAAGAGAGATAAATATGTACGAATGACGAATCTATTTCAACTTCGATTGTTTAATGCAAGGTGTACTCGGTAAAAACATGTTTATTTGTCTTTCCTTAAGCCAAGGCTTTTCAAAGATTAAAATCTTATCATCAGAGGAATTACATAGACAGATAAGTTGGCAGTGGAAAAGCCAAAATTCAAAATTTGAAAAAATATAAAGTAATGGAGAATAAGAGTGTGCGTGTAAAAATATGGAGTCTGTCCAGTTGGTGAATGTCCGTAGATAAAGTGTCCGGTGAATGGAGATTTAAAGATGGGAAAAAGGGTTTTGTGAGGGCAGCGTTAAAAATGTTCAAAAATGAAGTAAATTCAATAGAAAGATGTTTAGTTCAATAGTAGATGGAGCGCACTTATTCGGATGTAATTTTGAGAATTAGGGCAATTTTGAAATACTTCCGTGGACCGAGAATGAAAGTAGTTTTTCAGAGGTTGAGAATGAGCTGTGTATATTAAACGCAAGTCGGGAATTTAAGTAGTGACTTCGATCGAGTCTAAGAAATGCGGGAGCTCTAGTTGGAGAGAAAGCCAAGTGAATGAGTGGGGGAAAGAGATAAAGATAATAGATAAAGAAGGTGGGTGATAGGGTTAGTTAAATCAACTATGACTGATGCTGTTGAAATAGATTCGTCATTCGTCCATATTTATCTCCCTTCTTTCATTTATCTTTATAATTACTCTATCTCGTATATTGAGCTTAAACTATTTCACTATAGGTTATAACCTCTAAAAGTATACTTTTAGTTTCATATTTTATAATATATATATATATATATATATATATATATATATATATATATATATATATATATATATATATATTAAAATTACCCGACCAAAGACTGGTAAAATTGATTTCCTTAAACAGAACACTGAGGAGGGGGATCAGCAACTAGACCCCACTGGAAAAGTGCAGCGAGTACTGGGACTTTTAGGAGGCTTATTGCCACACAAATTCCAGAGATAATCAATGGTTGTTGCCAGCTAGAAATCAATGGTAAACGGCTGTTGCGATAATGCAAAATTATTTGCTACGGTTATCAGAAGAGGCGGGAAGTATTGGAAATATGAGGAGATTTGCAAAAGTTAAACATATTTTTACTTCACCATTCTTTAGAGTTAAACATTTTAATAACATTCCCGAAATTCGACCGCTAGGATTGAATAATAGATATCAATCTTACCCCAGAAAAGTCATTTTAATCTTGTTGCAGGGCCTTGTTATAAATCAAATTAATGGAAGTAAGACATCGTCTTAGTTTTTGTACTATTTGGATTACTCGAACTACTATCCTCATCTTGGTTGTTATTTTCACAACGTTACGACGATTTTTAGATCAATCTTTTCGAACATTAAATTCTATTAGACTAATGCTTTTATTTATATACTACTACTACATTTCAATGCTCAATTAGAGGGGGACGTAGTGTAGTACCTGTTCTTTTGTTATGATAGCATCATTCTAGGCATTACCTCCTCCTTTGGAAGTAGTGTAGTATATGTTCGTCATTAAGGAGACTATCCTCTTGGGCATTACCTTCTCTTTGGGGGCGGGGCGTTAGTGTAGTATCTGTTCTTCCAGGCATTACCTTCTTTTTAGGGGATAGTGTAGTATCTGTTCTATTGTCATAAGACCATCTTCCCATGCATTACTTCTTCCTTTGGGGAGGTAGTTTAGTATATATTCGTTCCTCATGACACAATCCTCTTGGTATTACTTTTTTCTTGTGGGCATGTGTAGCATATGTTTGTTCAACATGATACCATCCTCCCATGTATTGCCCCCTCCTTTAGGAGAACATTGTAGTATATGTTCATTCGCCATGATATCATCCGCATAGGTTTTCAAAAAATGTACCACCGCGAGGAGTATATATTTGCTAAGAATAATAATTATCATTCAAAGTATTTTGAAACAATTATCGTCTTTACTGTTTATGGATGTCCGGTGCAAATGCAGCACCCACGATATTATTTTGAAACCTTCGAATACAAAATTAATACAACCATTGGGTTCCTTATAAGATTTTCTCAAAAAAGTTGCGTTTGATCTCTGGATAGGGCCTTATTTAAATTGGTTTTGTGACTTGTGTGTATTTTATTGCTATTCCATATTTTATGTTCTTTCGAAAAACTAAATTGAAAACTCTGCTGCAACATAGGTGTGAAGGAGTACATCTCGGATAATCTTCAGAGCTGCAGACACAATTGGAATGGTAAAATACATTAATGTGAAAATAGCGTGCAACGTGTATGTATATTCATCATTGTCATTTGTGCTAAAAGTATGATTGATTATGATCACAAAATATATGTATTTGGAGGAAATGTAATTATCTGGCTGCAAATCAAATGATTTCTATGGGAAGCTCAGGGAAAAAAGTGGCATAGATGTTTGTTGGGTTTGTTTATGCACTATTTGATTAGTGGCGATGGCCAGCTGGTTACCAAGGCGGACTGGGTACTTGGCACGTAGAGATTCAGCAACTATTGTTATAAATCAAATCAAATTTATTCGGCAAAAAAAAGGAAAGTGCAACAAGCCATGTAAAGAAACAGTTAAAATATATTTACGCCCAGATACAGTCTGAATGTTTGTCCACTGCAACTGTAAACCTGGATATGGTAGTCATCTTCTGGACCTCCTCTGGTAGACTGTTTCACGGAGCAGAAATGCCGACAGTTAATGTCGCCTTTCTTCTATTGAGACAAAAACGACATTGGTAAATCTTTTGTGGATGATCACATAGACAGATATGGTGCTGGAGCGAAATATTGCCCGAAAAGTGGATGATGTTGTACGGAAGTATGAAGTCTCTTCGGATCCTCCGCTACCCAGGTGAAAACAGAACATGCTCCAGATCTATGATATCTTTTTGTGGATGTGATATAATGAAATTACTCATTCGGGCCGAGAGAATGAGCGATATAGCTGGTGGAACGATTGACGGATCCATGGTCAAATAGATGACCTCAACAGTTAAACGGAAGTTAACAATCTGACGTCGTTTTTGAAAAAAAGTGAATTCTGGTCTCTCTTTACTTCCAGTCCTTCAAGTGAGACCCACGAAAAACTGTGCTCGTCCCACAACTCTAATCGGGTGGGGCGGGCAAACAATGTGAGCTTAGAATAAATGGCGACCAAAGCCCCCTCTCTCTCTTCGCACAGTGAACACCTTTTAATACGTATCGCTCTCCATCGGATTTCTGTAATCCTATTGTTACCATGTCCTCAAGCTTATAAATCTTCCATGTAAAAGAAGCCTTATGTGTACATGTGAATTAATCGAGACAATAACACGCGAGGTACGGGCAACTGTGTGTATAATGTATTTTTACATAAGCAAAAATAATAAGTATCTTTACTTCGGTCATATAATGAAAGTCCTCAGTTCGGATGAATGGAATGGACGATGGAGCTGTTGGAAGGATCGGGGGTCAAGAGTGGGTAAGCGGAAGTTAAGGATTTGACGTAATATCTGAGAAAGTGAATTTTGCCTCCGTTCCTACCAGTCCTGCGAATGAGTGGTCACAGCAAACTAGCTCGTCCAAAAACACCAATTCGGTGGGGTGCCCAAACAATGTGAGCCTAGCATGAATGACGGCCATTTTCGTCTTTCTTTCTTTTCCTCTGAACACAGTGAAAATACTCTTAATGTAACGCTCTCTGATCTCTGTAATTGTGTTGTTACCATAAAATCAAGCTAATAAATCCTCCATTTAAAAGAAGCCTTATAGGTTTTGTGAATTAATCTGAGACGACGATGATGACGTGCGAGGTACCAGTAACGGTGTATATAATGAGTTATACACGCTTCAGACAACACGAAAATCCAACACTATCATTATGGGATGTTATATTACAGAATTTTTAAGATGAGGATTGGCAATTTCTATTATTTAGATTATTCGGATTACTGCTCTCATCTGGAATGTTATTCTCACAACATTTCGGCCGATGTAACCTCCGACCTTCTTCAGGCGCATTTGATCGAACTCGAGAATGTCTATGTCGAACTCGTGAATCTGTACGGAATTTTGAACTCAACCCATTATTTAATCAATAGGGAAGATTTTTCTCGTTTTGTCAGTTCATTAGTTTGAAGGTTGAAGGTTGAAGGTTCAATCGTCAATACAGACGATACTAAGAATATAATTAAGAATTACTGAAGACTTCTACCCTGTCATAGCTGACGGAACGAAGACAATCTACCGGTGGATTAAATAAAAATTTAAGTTCGAAATTCTGTAGAGATTCCCGAGTTCGACTTATAGATTCACGAGTCCGACAAGACAAAATGAGCTGTAAAACTATTCTTGTCATATATATATATATATATATATATATATATATATATACTTATTTTTTATGAAAAAATCTTTAGAGTAATGTGGAGTTCGAGGTGAGTGTTGGTGGTCTGTCTATACTCTTGTTCGGGGACACATACGTGACGTTAGATTTATACATGCGTGACGTTAGATAAAGTAAAACAAAAAAGGTGGTTATTAAAGAAATTTAAATGCACTTAGAACATATTTTTAATGAAAAGAAAAATGAAACTTTGATAAATGTTATGGTGCTGTACCTACCTACAGAGAACTAATGGACTCGTCCACCTTATAAATACGGGAAGCACGTGACACTTGTCCTCTTCTTCCCAGGCAAACCGGCAATGGCGGTTGAGAGCAACATCTCCTTGTAATATCTTTCTTTCTATTATATAATATATACCTTTGTTCATTTAAACCATGTGTTCCTGTGTCATTTATTCAGCTTTACCCAGGTCCACAACAATAAACCTAGCGAATAATACAACCTATAGAAGTCATTATAAGATGGTGGCAATCTATTATATAAAGATGTATGTGTGTGTGTGTGTATATGTGTGTGCATGTTTAGCTGCATGTCAAAAACTACAAAACAAAGACTCACAAAGTTTCTTTGATCAGCGTTGCCTGGAATTAATAATATCTAAAATTAATAAAAAATCTATTCATTTTTTGCAGTCAACTGACCAAGTTTTAGTTAGTGGGGGGGGGGGGGCTATTTTTTCCAGTCATTTTATTCAGCCATTTTATTTACTAAAGGGAAGTAACTCTGATTTTTTTTATCAAGGAGTTGATTCTCTTATGCCGACGCATTATTTGAGGAATGTAGATAAGTAAGAGTTGTCTGTGTGTATGTTTATGTCCAGCTAGAGGAATAGGCTGAGCGGAGGAAAAAGAGGGGGTAGGAGAGATAGAGGGGAAAACGGAGGAGGGGGAAAGAAAGAAAGAAAGATAGAGAGGCGGCTAAAGAGAAGTATAAGTTTTAATAGAAGTATGTTACACTTTTGCCCCGGGCAACGCCGGATAGCCTTGCTAATAATATATAAAGTTAAATAAATTTTAATCTCCTCATCTTGCAATTGTAATATTTAATCGGAAACACATAATCAACAGACAGTTTCACTGTAATGTATATTTAAAAAACTCTGAAATATGAAAACAGTAAACTTATTTGCCATATTTGTATATAGGGACCTATGATCGTCCGTGATGACAGTAATGAAAAAATAAAACACAGACACCCGTAATTATATAGAATACGACTTATTCGTTGTATACAGGTCTGCTTATGATTGGACGATGATAAAACACATACTGTTGGACATTCATGAGTGAAAATTGGTGGACAAGTCAGACGTAGACAGAAGTTTATTTATACAATATATGGCTGGATTACAGATTCTTTTCCTCCCAAGTTTTTCACAGCTACATGACATGACGACGCTATGGCTGTTAGGGTTAGTGTTAGGGTTAGGATTAGTGTTAGGGCTAGGGTTAGTGTTAGGGTTAGGGTTAGAGTTAGTGTTAGGGTCAGGGTTAGGGTTAGGGCTTACATTAAATTACTGATTAACGCGAAACCTATATATTTACTTTCTTTTTTTCTAATGATTCACAATCTATCAAGGCCAGGAGGCCACTCGAGGATAAGGATTAAAGAGATCGTCAGTTGGACGATATTCGCCACCAAGAAAAGATGTGAAGCAATGGGCAAGATTGTTACTTAAGAGGAATTGATTATCCAAGATGGCGGCTCGACAAGTATTTGCTTGCATTAGACTTGAAGACGACCATGATGTAATCGGGTGGGAAACAAACACGTGGTATCCTGCTCCACAGATGAGATCTTCTAGGAAAGAAACTTTGTTCATGGAAGTTCCGTTTGCTGTTTGGTAAAGATATAGGGAAAGAAAGTTCTTTGTTGTAGTTGTAGCTAGACAAGTTCTTGTTGTTAATCTTTTTACAGGGGGGGATACAATAGACAGATGCTAACAACATCTCTTCTGCGCGAAAGAGGCTGTAGGGACGAGAAGAGATCATCCCCCACTAGATTACGAAGTCGTTTTTGTACTATACCAATACAAGAAAGAGTGCTTCTCTGAGCGGCACCTCCCTAGATAGGACAGCAGTACTTCATCTTAGGATGTATCTGGTTGATATACAGGTAGAGCTACAAGTGGATGCTGGGTGTACATCATTGATCAATCCAATTTGCGACTTCTTCAATCTTTGTGGGCGGCGACGTGAAACGAATTTCAATCTCAGCTTAGCAAAACGTATTTCACTCTCCTTGGATGAGAATGGTAATTGCAGCTTTCCTAGCTCAAACTCGGGAACTTTTACTTTAACTCTCACATTCGCTTGGCGCAACTCTTTTTATAATCAATCATGGTTACCTGCCTTCGCTGGGACAGATCCTTTCATCATGATCAATACGCGTTTAATTGGCTGCCCGCTACCTCTAGCCTCGGTTTGGTTTTCATTCGAATTCTCCCATGTACTGGTTACTCTGGACAGATATTTTTCACACTCATACCATACCTGACCCCAGCTAAACTTTACTCGGGTCACAGCTGCGATTTCTGCTTTAAACGGCTTTGTCTACTTGTAGACAGAACAATATGTATTATATTTTTCGAAACTTTTCTAACTCGTGTGAATTGATAATTTTTGTTTCCTCAGTACATTTACCCTAATGTATACTAGTACATTTGTACAATTAATCACCCTGAATTCTTCATAGAGCCTTCAACACATTGTCACACGTTAGCTGTATATATTGCAGGACGAAATCCATATTGCTTGTCACTAAGAAGATTGTTTTCGCTGAGATTGCTGACAACTTATTGATTTATTACAGATTCAAACAACTTATTGATTTATTACAGATTCAAACAACTTATTGATTTATTACAGATTCAAACAACTTATTGATTTATTACAGGTTCAAACAAATTATTGATTTATTACAGATTCAAACAACTTATTGATTTATTACAGATTCAAACATCTTATTGATTTATTACAGATTCAAACATCTTATTGATTTATTACAGATTGAAACAAATTATTAATTTATTACAGATTCAAACAACTTATTGATTTATTACAGATTCAAACAACTTATTGATTTATTGCATATTCAAACATTTTATTGATTTATTACAGATTCAAACAAATTATTGATTTATTACAGGTTCAAACAAATTATTGATTTATTACAGATTCAAACAACTTATTGATTTATTACAGATTCAAACAACTTATTGATTTATTACAGATTCAAACAAATTATTGATTTATTACAGGTTCAAACAAATTATTGATTTATTACAGATTCAAACAACTTATTGATTTATTACAGATTCAAACAACTTATTGATTTATTACAGATTCAAACAAATTATTGATTTATTACAGATTCAAACAACTTATTGATTTATTACAGATTCAAACAACTTATTGATTTATTACAGATTCAAACAACTTATTGATTTATTACAGATTCAAACAACTTATTGATTTATTGCATATTCAAACATTTTATTGATTTATTACAGATTCAAACAAATTATTGATTTATTACAGGTTCAAACAACTTATTGATTTATTGCATATTCAAACATTTTATTGATTTATTACAGATTCAAACAAATTATTGATTTATTACAGGTTCAAACAAATTATTGATTTATTACAGATTCAAACAACTTATTGATTTATTACAGATTCAAACATTTTATTGATTTATTACAGATTCAAACAAATTATTGATTTATTACAGATTCAAACAAATTATTGATTTATTACAGATTCAAACAACTTATTGATTTATTACAGATTCAAACAACTTATTGATTTATTACAGATTCAAACAACTCATTGATTTATTACAGATTCAAACAAATTATTGATTTATTACAGATTCAAACAACTTATTGATTTATTACAGATTCAAACAACTTATTGATTTATTACAGATTCAAACAACTTATTGATTTATTACAGATTCAAACAACTTATTGATTTATTACAGATTCAAACAACTTATTGATTTATTACAGGTTCAAACAAATTATTGATTTATTACAGATTCAAACAACTTATTGATTTATTACAGATTCAAACATCTTATTGATTTATTACAGATTCAAACATCTTATTGATTTATTACAGATTGAAACAAATTATTAATTTATTACAGATTCAAACAACTTATTGATTTATTACAGATTCAAACAACTTATTGATTTATTGCATATTCAAACATTTTATTGATTTATTACAGATTCAAACAACTTATTGATTTATTACAGGTTCAAACAAATTATTGATTTATTACAGATTCAAACAACTTATTGATTTATTACAGATTCAAACATCTTATTGATTTATTACAGATTCAAACATCTTATTGATTTATTACAGATTCAAACAACTTATTAATTTATTACAGATTCAAACAACTTATTGATTTATTACAGATTCAAACAACTTATTGATTTATTGCATATTCAAACATTTTATTGATTTATTACAGATTCAAACAAATTATTGATTTATTACAGATTCAAACAAATTATTGATTTATTACAGATTCAAACAAATTATTGATTTATTACAGATTCAAACAACTTATTGATTTATTGCATATTCAAACATTTTATTGATTTATTACAGATTCAAACAAATTATTGATTTATTACAGATTCAAACAAATTATTGATTTATTACAGATTCAAACAACTTATTGATTTATTACAGATTCAAACAACTTATTGATTTATTACAGATTCAAACAACTTATTGATTTATTACAGGTTCAAACAAATTATTGATTTATTACAGATTCAAACAACTTATTGATTTATTACAGATTCAAACAACTTATTGATTTATTACAGATTCAAACAACTTATTGATTTATTACAGATTCAAACAACTTATTGATTTATTACAGGTTCAAAAAACTTATTGATTTATTACAGATTCAAACAACTTATTGATTTATTACAGATTCAAACAACTTATTGATTTATTACAGATTCAAACAACTTATTGATTTATTACAGATTCAAACAACTTATTGATTTATTACAGGTTCAAACAACTTATTGATTTATTACAGATTCAAACAACTTATTGATTTATTACAGATTCAAACAAATTATTGATTTATTACAGATTCAAACAACTTATTGATTTATTACAGATTCAAACAACTTATTGATTTATTACAGATTCAAACAAATTATTGATTTATTACAGATTCAAACAACTTATTGATTTATTACAGATTCAAACAACTTATTGATTTATTACAGATTCAAACAAATTATTGATTTATTACAGGTTCAAACAAATTATTGATTTATTACAGATTCAAACAACTTATTGATTTATTACAGATTCAAACAACTTATTGATTTATTGCATATTCAAACATTTTATTGATTTATTACAGATTCAAACAACTTATTGATTTATTACAGGTTCAAACAAATTATTGATTTATTACAGATTCAAACAACTTATTGATTTATTACAGATTCAAACATCTTATTGATTTATTACAGATTCAAACATCTTATTGATTTATTACAGATTGAAACAAATTATTAATTTATTACAGATTCAAACAACTTATTGATTTATTGCATATTCAAACATTTTATTGATTTATTACAGATTCAAACAAATTATTGATTTATTACAGATTCAAACAAATTATTGATTTATTACAGATTCAAACAAATTATTGATTTATTACAGATTCAAACAACTTATTGATTTATTGCATATTCAAACATTTTATTGATTTATTACAGATTCAAACAAATTATTGATTTATTACAGATTCAAACAAATTATTGATTTATTACAGATTCAAACAACTTATTGATTTATTACAGATTCAAACAACTTATTGATTTATTACAGATTCAAACAACTTATTGATTTATTACAGGTTCAAACAAATTATTGATTTATTACAGATTCAAACAACTTATTGATTTATTACAGATTCAAACAACTTATTGATTTATTGCATATTCAAACATTTTATTGATTTATTACAGATTCAAACAAATTATTGATTTATTACAGATTCAAACAAATTATTGATTTATTACAGATTCAAACAACTTATTGATTTATTACAGATTCAAACAACTTATTGATTTATTACAGATTCAAACATTTTATTGATTTATTACAGATTCAAACATTTTATTGATGTATTACAGATTCAAACAAATTATTGATTTATTACAGATTCAAACAAATTATTGATTTATTACAGATTCAAACAACTTATTGATTTATTACAGATTCAAACAACTTATTGATTTATTACAGATTCAAACAACTTATTGATTTATTACAGATTCAAACAAATTATTGATTTATTACAGATTAAAACAAATTATTGATTTATTACAGATTCAAACAACTTATTGATTTATTACAGATTCAAACATCTTATTGATTTATTACAGATTCAAACAAATTATTGATTTATTACAGATTAAAACAAATTATTGATTTATTACAGATTCAAACAAATTATTGATTTATTACAGATTCAAACATCTTATTGATTTATTACAGATTCAAACAAATTATTGATTTATTACAGATTAAAACAAATTATTGATTTATTACAGATTCAAACAAATTATTGATTTATTACAGATTCAAACATCTTATTGATTTATTACAGATTCAAACATCTTATTGATTTATTACAGATTCAAACAACTTATTGATTTATTACAGATTCAAACAAATTATTGATTTATTACAGATTCAAACAAATTATTGATTTATTACAGATTCAAACAACTTATTGATTTATTACAGATTCAAACAACTTATTGATTTATTACAGATTCAAACAAATTATTGATTTATTACAGATTCAAACAACTTATTGATTTATTACTAATTCAAACAACTTATTGATTTATTACAGATTCAAACATCTTATTGATTTATTACAGATTCAAACAACTTATTGATTTATTACAGATTCAAACAACTTATTGATTTATTACAGATTCAAACAAATTATTGATTTATTAGAGATTCAAACAACTTATTGATTTATTACAGATTCAAACAACTTATTGATTTATTACAGATTCAAACATCTTATTGATTTATTACAGATTCAAACATTTTATTGATGTATTACAGATTCAAACAAATTATTGATTTATTACAGATTCAAACAAATTATTGATTTATTACAGATTCAAACAACTTATTGATTTATTACAGATTCAAACAACTTATTGATTTATTACAGATTCAAACAACTTATTGATTTATTACAGATTCAAACAACTTATTGATTTGTTACAGATTCAAACAACTTATTGATTTATTACAGATTCAAACAACTTATTGATTTATTACAGATTCAAACAACTTATTGATTTATTACAGATTCAAACAACTTATTGATTTATTACAGATTCAAACAACTTATTGATTTATTACAGATTCAAACAAATTATTGATTTATTACAGATTAAAACAAATTATTGATTTATTACAGATTCAAACAACTTATTGATTTATTACAGATTCAAACATCTTATTGATTTATTACAGATTCAAACATCTTATTGATTTATTACAGATTCAAACAACTTATTGATTTATTACAGATTCAAACAAATTATTGATTTATTACAGATTCAAACAAATTATTGATTTATTACAGATTCAAACAACTTATTGATTTATTACAGATTCAAACAAATTATTTATTTATTACAGATTCAAACAAATTATTGATTTATTACAGATTAAAACAAATTATTGATTTATTGCAGATTAAAACAAATTATTGATTTATTACAGATTCAAACAACTTATTGATTTATTACAGATTCAAACATCTTATTGATTTATTACAGATTCAAACAAATTATTGATTTATTACAGATTCAAACAACTTATTGATTTATTACAGATTCAAACAACTTATTGATTTATTACAGATTCAAACAACTTATTGATTTATTACAGATTCAAACAAATTATTGATTTATTACAGATTAAAACAAATTATTGATTTATTACAGATTCAAACAAATTATTGATTTATTACAGATTCAAACATCTTATTGATTTATTACAGATTCAAACATCTTATTGATTTATTACAGATTCAAACAAATTATTGATTTATTACAGATTCAAACAAATTATTGATTTATTACAGATTCAAACAACTTATTGATTTATTACAGATTCAAACAACTTATTGATTTATTACAGATTCAAACAACTTATTGATTTATTGCATATTCAAACATTTTATTGATTTATTACAGATTCAAACATTTTATTGATTTATTACAGATTCAAACATTTTATTGATTTATTACAGATTCAAACAACTTATTGATTTATTACAGATTCAAACAACTTATTGTTTTATTACAGATTCAAACAACTTATTGATTTATTACAGATTCAAACAACTTATTGATTTATTACAGATTCAAACATTTTATTGATTTATTACAGATTCAAACATTTTATTGATTTATTACAGATTCAAACAACTTATTGATTTGTTACAGATTCAAACAAATTATTGATTTATTACAGATTCAAACATTTTATTGATTTATTACAGATTAAAACAACTTATTGATTTATTACAGATTCAAACAACTTATTGATTTATTACATATTCAAACAACTTATTGATTTGTTACAGATTCGAACAACTTATTGATTTATTACAGATTCAAACAACTTATTGATTTATTACAGATTCAAACAACTTATTGATTTATTACAGATTCAAACAAATTATTGATTTATTACAGATTCAAACAACTTATTGATTTATTACAGATTCAAACAACTTATTGATTTGTTACAGATTCAAACAACTTATTGATTTATTACAGATTCAAACATTTTATTGATTTATTACAGATTCAAACATTTTATTGATTTATTACAGATTCAAACAACTTATTGATTTATTACAGATTCAAACAACTTATTGATTTGTTACAGATTCAAACAACCTATTGATGTATTACAGATTCAAACATTTTATTGATTTATTACAGATTCAAACATTTTATTGATTTATTACAGATTCAAACAACTTATTGATTTATTACAGATTCAAACAACTTATTGATTTATTACAGATTCAAACAACTTATTGATTTATTACAGATTCAAACAACTTATTGATTTATTACAGATTCAAACAACTTATTGATTTATTACAGATTCAAACAACTTATTGATTTATTACAGATTCAAACAACTTATTGATTTATTACAGATTCAAACAACTTATTGATTTATTACAGATTCAAACAACTTATTGATTTATTACAGATTCAAACAACTTATTGATTTATTACAGATTCAAACAACTTATTGATTTGTTACAGATTCAAACAACTTATTGATTTATTACAGATTCAAACAACTTATTGATTTATTACAGATTCAAACAACTTATTGATTTATTACAGATTCAAACAACTTATTGATTTATTACAGATTCAAACAACTTATTGATTTATTACAGATTCAAACAACTTATTGATTTATTACAGATTCAAACAACTTATTGATTTATTACAGATTCAAACAACTTATTGATTTATTACAGATTCAAACAACTTATTGATTTATTACAGATTCAAACAACTTATTGATTTGTTACAGATTCAAACAACTTATTGATTTATTACAGATTCAAACAACTTATCGATTTATTATAGATTCAAACAAATTATTGATTTATTACAGATTCAAACAAATTATTGATTTATTACAGATTCAAACAACTTATTGATTTATTACAGATTCAAACAACTTATTGATTTATTACAGATTCAAACAACTTATTGATTTATTACAGATTCAAACAACTTATTGATTTATTACAGATTCAAACAAATTATTGATTTATTACAGATTCAAACAACTTATTGATTTATTACAGATTCAAACAACTTATTGATTTATTACAGATTCAAACAACTTATTGATTTATTACAGATTCAAACAACTTATTGATTTATTACAGATTCAAACAAATTATTGATTTATTACAGATTCAAACAACTTATTGATTTATTACAGATTCAAACAACTTATTGATTTATTACAGATTCAAACAAATTATTGATTTATTACAGATTCAAACAACTTATTGATTTATTACAGATTCAAACAACTTATTGATTTATTACAGATTCAAACAACTTATTGATTTATTACAGATTCGAACAACTTATTGATTTGTTACAGATTCAAACAACTTGCTCATGACGCACATGAGATTAGTCGGTCTGTACTAAGATCCAGAGGATCGATCTTCAGACTTTCCAAATACCGGACAGACCAATAAAGTCTTCCAAAGTGATGGAAAGCATTTGTCTTTTAAGCAACGATTTAACAGCTTTGTAAATAAAGGAACTTTTTAGGGTTGGACTTTCTTGAGTAGCAATGCAGGAATATTGTCAGGACCAGTTGCCGAGGTTCTTAATAAGTTTGGCGACATCCCGGACAGTTAATGGGATGTTGCTTAATGTTTTTCAGTCATATGGGGAATTCTGGGGGTAGTTGGCCCTGATCGCAAAGGGTGGAATTTGCTGCAAAGTTCTTTGCGAAAATGTTGGCTTCATCAGATGCTGAGGAGATCAGCTCTGGCCCATTAATGATGGTTGGGAATGACATATTACATCTGTTTAGGGTCCTGTTTATAATTCTCCAAAACTCATGGGGTGGGGGGTCAAGCTGCCTATCGGCCAGTCTAGATTTAACGGATTGGGCATAGAACTTTTAGCGTTTTCTATAAGTATTTTTCAGTAGTTTCGGGCAGTTTTAAAAGAGGCTTTGGTTTCGGATAATCTATTTCGTTGAAAGCAATTGAAATAGTAATTTCTGTAAGCAATAGCGGTGGCCCATTCAGAGGTATACTAAGGCTGAATGTTCGGTCTCTGTTAGAATATTTTAGAAGGTATAAAGCTATTAATACCAACATAAACCGCCCAGATGCGATGCAGGCCACATTTGTTTGAAAATTGATTTAAGAGGTATTTCAGATATGAAGGATCTTGAGCCGTCCAAATCGGCCCTTGAGTATCGATACATTCTGCACTCACTTATCATTATGGATTTGGTTTGTCCACGCCGACAACGATGCTTACAGTGACTCGAATTTAAGTTTGAATAAACTAAAGCAGGAAGACGAGGGAGAGGAGTAGTTGATCGGGGGGGGGGGGCGTGTTCTTTTAATTCTATGAAGACTTGGATATTACATTTAAATATATTAGAATAAATAAATAAGAATAAGGATTGTGAATATTCTGTTTAGTATTAATTTGAAATGATCGTTGGCGGGTACGTAGATGTGGTATAATATCTGTTGTGGTGTGATGGTGATCTACCCTATTTCGGGAGTAGATGAACCCTTCCAGAAATGATGAATAGAGTTACGACTAAGTGTCGTAGCATTCATGGCGGTAGTTATTGACGGCAGTTATAGCCACGGTATCGGACGCATACTTTCTGTAACATACTATTTTGTACTTCTGTAAATACACTCTTGTAACTATACCACCGTCTTGTCTAAATTATTATCGGCCTTTCAGAGTCACTACAATATCACATATAAATTGACACTAATCAGATGAAATATGAATACACGTATACAGGGTGGCATCCTAAACAAATGCCACTCATGGTTAGGGTTAGGGTTAGGGTAATATAATTCACAATCCTTTCTACGATTAACCATAGTTGGTATAAAGAAACTTCGTTCTATATCTGACTTGTCCACCAAGTTTCAGTCGTGAATATTCAACCGTCTTTATTTAATAGCCATTGTTTTCCATTGGTGGACAAGTCAGGAATAGACTGAAGTTTATTTGTTCTATATATGGCTTGATTACAAAAAGAACATGTACGGATGAAAACTGTGCACAGTGATAAGCAAGCAAGCAAGCAAGCAAGCATGCAATATGACAACATTAACACAATAGCAAAAAAGTGAAGTGGTCGACCGTAGTAGAGGGCGACCCGGAGGCTTCCTTTTCATTAGCTAATTCACCAAGGCGCCACACTTTTCCCAAGATTAAACCACTTACTCTTGATCCTTACCTTATAATGTTGAGTGTTCAGCAAGGGGGCATCATGAACCATTTTTAAGTCTTCGGTATCACTCGACCTAGGATCAAATTTTTGTCTTGCAACTCATTAGCGAGCACTCTAACTATTCAACTGAATAAAGAAAAACAGTGTGTATCCCTCGACATTTAGTTATAGAATAATAAGTAGTGTTGGGACGATTTCAATATTTTTCCGGATTCCGATAGAATTCCCGATTCTATTCTACATTACCCATTCCGATACAATTACCGATTCTGTTCTAAATTCCCGATTCTATTCTACATTACCCATTCCGATACAATTACCGATTCTGTTCTAAATTCCCGATTCCGATACAATTACCGATTCTGTTCTAAATTCTCGATCCGGATAAAATTACTGAGTCTGTTCTAAATTCCCGATTCCTATATGATTAGCGATTCTGTTCTAAACTCCTGACTCCGATACAATTATCGATTCTGTTCTAAATTCTCGATTCTGATACAATTACAGATTCTGCTTTGAATTTCTGATCCCGATACAATTACCGACTCTGTTCTAAATTCCTGATTCTGATAGAATTATGGATTTTGTTCTAAATTCTCAATTCGGATAAAGTTACTGATTCTGTGTAAGATTCTTCATTCCGATACAATTTCTGTTTCTGTTCTAAATTGCTGATTCCGATGCAATTATTGATTTTGTCCTAAATTCCCAATTCTGATACAATTACTGTTTCTGTTTTAAATTCCTGATTCCGATACAATTACCGTTTCTGTTCTAAATTCTTGATTCGGATAAAATTACCGATCCTGTTTTAAATTTTTGATTCCGATACAATTAGCGATTCTGTTCTACATACCTGATTCCAATACAATCAGCGATTCCGAAACAATTTTCAATTCTGTTGTAAACCCCCGATACTCTTCTAAATTCCCAATTCTGAAAAAATACCGTTTCTGCTCTAAATTCTGGATTCCGATACAATTACCGATTCTTTTGTAAATTATTGATTTCTATACAATTATCGATTCTGTTCGAAATTCCCGATTCTTATACAATTTCTGATTCTGTTCTAAATTCTCTATTGCGATAAAATTACCGATTCGTTTCAAAATTCCTGATTCTGATACAATTATCGATTCTGTTCTAAATTTCCGATTCCGATACCATTACCAATTCTTTTCAAAATTTACGATTCCGATCCAATTACCGATTCGGACACAATTACTGATTTTATTTAAAAATCTCGATTCAGATACAATTGCTGATTCTGTTCTAAATTCTCGATTCCGATACAATTACCGATTCTGTTGTAAATTCTGTTGTAAATTCCCAATTCTAATACAATTACCATTTCTGTTCTAAATTCCTGATTCGGATATAATTACCGATTCTGTTCGACATACCCCATTCCGATATAATTACCGTTTACTAAACAATTAGCGATTCTGTTGTAAATTCTCGATTCTGTTCTAAATTTTCAATTCTGAAAAAAGTACGGTTTTTGCTTAAATTCTCGATTACGATACAATTTCTGTTTCTGTTCTAAATTTCCGTTTCCTATACAATTACCTATTCTGTTCTAAATTTCCAATTTTGACACAATTACCGTTTCTGTTCTAAATTCCAGACTTTAATCAAATTACCGGTGTTGTTCTAAATTTTTGATTCCGATACAATTGCTGATTATGTTTTGAATTCCCTATTCTGATACAATTACCGATTCTGTTCTAAATTCTCGATTCCGATACAATAACTGATTCTGTTCTGAATTCCCAGTTCCGATACAATAACTGATTCTGTTCTGAATTCCCAGTTCCGATACAATTACTGATTCTGTTCTAAATTCCTTACTCTAATAAGATTGCCGATTCTGTTCTAAATTCCCGATTCCGATACAATTACCGATAGTGTTCTAAATTCCCGATTCCGATACAATTAGCGATTCTGTTCTTAATTCTCGATTCCGATACAATTACAGATTCTTATTTCGAATCTAAAATCGCCTCAAACGTAGAATTAAATTTCTAAGAGGAAGAGGAGGAGGAGGCGATGAGTCGTTATCTACTTTTAAATAGAAAATATAAATTTATTTTTAATTTCACGAACTTCTTAATGTTTTCCCTTTATACATTGTATCTAAGATTTTGATAAACTCCTTGTGAGATTTTCATCTATAATTTCCACTTGTGCCATTTTTCCTATTCATCCACTTGTTCCATTTTTACTTGTGCAATTTTTACCCGGCCATGTCTTCTGGTGCATTTTTACTTAAATTCGTTATTACGATTAATACATTTCAGTTTTACTGGTGCTTTAAAATCAATAAATATTTAAAATCAATAAATATTTAAAATCAATAAATATTTAAAATCAATAAATATTTATCATTTAATCATTAGTAACAGCGATAGAAAATTAAGTTAAAAAAAACGAATTCAAAATAATCGTTTTTTTTTGTATCGGAAATTAGGCTAACATTTTCCGATTCCGATAACCCCCAAAAGTTCCGATTTTTCCGATTCCCGATTCTGATTAATCGCACCAACACTAATAAGACGGCGTTTTTTTTATGAAAGAGTGATTATAAACACGCACACCACTTACGTACGTTGGCCTTTTGGCTAAGATCAAAGTGTAGTATCTGTTCCGATGGATACTGCACGCCTGTCCTGTGCAGTTCTAGGAGGTCCACCCTCCCAGGCTTTGCCTCCCCTCTTTGGGGAGGAGTAAGTTTATTGCTTACTGTCTGAGGCGCCCCTACCGGGGAATGCCGACGGGGCTGCCCAGGCAATTTTTAAATGGCCAGAGTGCTCACCTCTCGAGCGCTGGCTTTTCAAACCCCACTTTCTCGACCCGATCTTGGGTCACATCTTACTTGTGGGAGTAGGATAAAACTGGCCTTGTGCCTAACTCCTGGAGAGGAGTAAATAATACTTACGTACGTTGGCCTTTTGGCTAAGATCAAAGTGTAGTATCTGTTCCGATGGATACTGCACGCCTGTCCTGTGCAGTTCTAGGAGGTCCACCCTCCCAGGCTTTGCCTCCCCTCTTTGGGGAGGAGTAAGTTTATTGCTTACTGTCTGAGGCGCCCCTACCGGGGAATGCCGACGGGGCTGCCCAGGCAATTTTTAAATGGCCAGAGTGCTCACCTCTCGAGCGCTGGCTTTTCAAACCCCACTTTCTCGACCCGATCTTGGGTCACATCTTACTTGTGGGAGTAAGATAAAACTGGCCTTGTGCCTAACTCCTGGAGAGGAGTAAATAAAACTTACGTACTTGTGGGTTCACAATGCTCTCCAGCAATCTGTGTCGAGGGAGGTTGTGCCTAGCAATCTGAAGATAATACATTTTATTTTACTTATCTGCGAACATTTATGCACGCATACATTCACAAACAAAAATATTTGGACAAGTTATACGGTATTTATGAGACTTTAAATAAATTTCTTTTGATCCCGAAAAATTAAGCGCTGAATTTTAATATTATAAAATAATTTTTAATTCTTGATTTGATCTGGCATCACCTGTCAGTGTCTTATCTGAGCAGATCACAACGAACAGTCCAGGATTGTCTGTTATGTTTGTTGTATTTGCAAACTTATACTGCTTATCGGCTTGCAAGGCCACTAGGACCGCGTTTGACATACTGCATCCGGCATTCCCAATGGTCACTCAAAATTTCAGTTGACGTTGATGATGTAAGGGAGATAATCCATCTCGATTGTATTTTGTGACAAAGTAAATACAATAAAACCTAAGGGGATATGTTTCGTCTGCATTTCATGGGATTCTGGTGGCGGAAAACAGGAAAAGGACAAGAAATTCCGCATATCGTTATCCGTATTAGAGAACAATATGTTTGTTAACATTTTTTAATATTTTTTGTTCTCAGTTTTTTGTTCGTTCATTAACATACAAAATCCTTGTTTTTGCAAATAAAAAATCTTTATTTAAATAGAAAATCATCAGCTTTTCGTAAATCAAAATTTTTAATATTGTTAAAATCTAAAATAAATAAAATATTCCTTGTTTTTGAAACTTGTTTTTAATAAAATAAAAGATTTTTTTATAAATTAAATAAATAAAAACAAATCTTTTTTGAATGGAATTTTTGTTTTTGTAATTTAAAAAAAAAATCCTTGTTTTCGTAAATATAAGGTTCAATATTGTTGAAATCTAAAAAAAAAATTCCTTGTTTTTGCATTTTTTATGAAATAAAATATTTTTTATGAATAAAATAAATAAAAATTTCTTTAGTTGAATGTAATCGTTATTTTTGTACTTAAAAATAAAAAAATCCTTCTTTTTGTAAATAAAAGGTTTACTATAGTTCAAATCTAAAAAATCTCATTTAAACAAAAAAAAAACACTCTAAATCGAGATGAGTTATCTCCCTTACCGTATGAACATCAACTCAAATTGCGCCCACCCATCTAAGTACATGGGAACAACATAGAAGCTGCCAGAACGATTCGAAAAGGTCATCAGTTAGTGAACTTTTTTCTATTCCCCAGATGAGAACAAATCCGGCTTACTTTTACGTAAAGATCTAGCTATATTTATCATTGACTGTGCTGTAATCATGGTAAAATCTTAGAAACAGTCTAGCAAGAGTCGAAAAAAGACAGCTGACAGTATAGTTTCATCTATTTTCCAGTCGAGAACACATCCGGTTTACTTTTACGTAGACTTGTAGACATGTTTGTTATTATTTTGGACTGTGCTTTAATTATGATAACAACGCAGAATTGGTCCAAGAGAAATTTAAAAAAAAAGTAGAATCTAAAGAAATCTTTTAATTAGCGTCTCGTGATATTAATAACAATGATTGACGATTCTATGGAATTTATATTAATAAAAATGATTGACGATTTTCTGGAATTTATTTGACGAGGATGGGGTCGTAAGCATGCACTTCATTAACTCCAATCCTAACCCTAAGTCCAGGGTTATCGAAAATCCCGAAATTAAGGCAAAACCCTAAATTCGGCTTCGGCTCATAATCCTGCAGCAGCCGCTTCATGTACAGATGTTCCGGAAGTCAAAATGGTTACATTTATGAACTCATATCCGAAAGTTAAGAATGTTTTTTTTACGATAAACCCCAGTCAGTTTTCATTTTACAAGATATTTCTAGGGTAAAAAGTAGCAATAAAATCTAAAAAGAAAACTTGCAATGTAGTGCTTAATTTCTATATCAATAAAATTGTGTGACCATTTCTCGTGTGTCTGTGTTTATTTCTCGCGTCAACGTAACTGTGATAAGTACACATTGAATTATTATTTTTTTACGATCAATTGAATATTTATTTGAATAAAAAATAAATAGCATAAAATAAGAAGACATTTTTTAAAACCTATTAAAATAATAATTTAATAACGAAATTAAATCAACCAGAATGCATCTCGGTTCATTCGTAAACACGTCATCAGTTTTACTATTTTGTTAATAGTTGAAGCATCTTCGAAATCTGAAAGGAATTTGGAAACATTTAAACTGTCGAATAGGAAGCGATTTATGGCTTGAACTTTTGAACAAAATCCTCATGTTTTAAAAGATTGAACATTTTGGAAGCTACTTACACCCAATAATTTTATAAATACTGATTAAACAGCATTATTATTATGCGTTAATAAACTTTGGTTATATTATTATGCGTTAATAAACTTTGGTTATATTATTATGCGTTAATAAACTTTGGTTATATTATTATGCGTTAATAAACTTTGGTTATAGTTTTATAACAATTTGATTCAATTAATAATTCAATGCTAAAACCATACCGTAATAGTTACATTTAAATTTCAAAATAATAGGTGGCTGTTGTGAAGTGAATAACGACGTTTACTGACGATATGCTTGTGCTAAGTTTGAATCCAGTCGTTTTCATAACACCACTTTACTTATGAATGTTGCCAAGCATCACGTGGTCCCTCTGTAAGTACTTGATCCTTGAAATATATCTGGGAAATCAATTCCAACACAACAAAACGTCGTACCATGCTGATTCTTACGAATGTATTTTATATTTGTACAGTTTGCTAAAATCACTTGACGTCCACATGGGTTCATTAGAGTGTGCGCCGAGTAAACGCTAAACTCCATCATGTCAGAAATTGGAGATACTTGAGAAATTTAAAATGGATAAAAATTTAATTAGACGATGCACATCCATATGAATTTCGTTCTTTTACTTTCAAAATTTTATTAAAAAAAATAATTTTCGTAAAAACAAAACAAACGGCATAGTAGACAGAAAAAAGCGAAAAAATAAAATAAAGTAAAAAAAAAAAAATTGCTGTAAGTCCAGAGTTATCGTCGAACATCCCAAGATCGAGACGAACCCTAAATACGCCTTTGACTAATAATTCTGTGGCGGCCGTTTCATGTACAGATGTTCCGGCAGTCAAAATGGTTTACAAATATGAACTCGTGTTCGAAAGTTAAGAATACGTCTTTTTCGACTCAACTTGAACTGCTTCCCTGTTGTTACCATGGTCATATCACAATCACTGATCTGTACTCCATTGGTGAATAGAAGAAGCCGAGAAATCGAAAAACAAAGTATACAAGAAATAACTTCAACCAAACCCATTAAAATTTAATTTTCTACCAACCAGTATACTTTTAACGTTCTGAAACTGTTTTCAAGTCTTTTTAATTTCAAAATAAGATTTTGTTTAAACCTCTGTTTTTCGACACGAAAAAAAATGGCTGCTTGTTAGTGTGGCTTAATTACTTAAAAAATACTTACCCCACCATTAACTCTAAGTTCGAGTAGCAAGCCTCCACGGAATTAAGGTTTGTGGTAGGGTAAGTAATTTTTTACTATCTTTTTATCCGAAGATAAGCAACCACCATTTTTTTTTAATGTTTGATAATAAATAAAGTGGTCGACCATAGTCGAGGCCGACCCAAAGGCTCCTTTTTAATTAGCTACTACATCGTGGTATACGGGTTAGGGTGCCACTCCTTTTTCAGGCTGACTCTACTTACCCTTGAGTGCTGAGTGTTTAGCAAGGGGAAATCAAGTAACATTTTGAAATCATTGGTATGAATTGACCATGGATTGAACCTTGGTCTCCCGGCTCATTGGCGAACACTCAAACCATTATGCCAAATAAGTCAACGTAATGATAACAAATTCAGAATAAATCCATCTTACAATCAGTTTCCACACTTTAAAAGTATACGAGTCGGTAGAAAATAACATTTTAATACGTTTGATGAAAAGTATTACATATATATATATATATATATATATATATATATATATATATATATATATATATATATATATATATATAAATTATTTATTTACGAACTATGCATTACAGTTTCTATACGCGAACCATTGTTACGGACAGGCCTTTTCTGAGTTAGAAAAGTCCTCTGGGTTCGCTTCAAATGACAACAGGGTAACATTCAGTGAAAATAAGGACACAAACGCATCTTTCATTTGGTGATATGGTTTTATTAAAAACAAAACAGTTTTCTTTTAAATAAAACCATATCACCAAATGAATATGGCAGGAATCCTTCGACCAAAATATCTTGGTCCAACTTTAATGATGCGTTTTTGTCCTTATTTTCACTTTATGTTACACTGTTTGTCCACTTTTCCTACACAATTTTCATATATATATATATATATATATAGTAAGCTATGAAAATCTATTTATGGCAATTAAGCTACACAGAGGCTCCCGCGTTTCATCCCCGGGGGCTATCTTCAGGCTAAAATTTTAGCATGAAGATTCCCCTCCCCCCGGGGATGAAACGCGGGAGCCTCTGTGTAGCTTAATTGCCATAAATATATTTTTATAGCTTACTACCTAGCTCTACTTACGTATCGAGCAATGTTGAAGTAAATACTGAAAATTAATACATAAAAAATGATATCTCCTTACAAAATGTTATGTGGATACATGAAATACTTATATATATATATATATATATATATATATATATATATATATATATATATATATATATATATATATATATATATATATATATATATATATATATATAGTGTATAGTTAACAGCCGAGAAACTAAAGATATATATATATATATATATATATATATATATATATATATATATATATATATCCTTAGTTTGTCGGCTGTTAACTATACTGCTATTTTAGCGAAAGTTTTAAATGTATAGATTTTATTGCTGGAATGCAACGGTATATCTTCGCCAAAAAATTAGAACACACAAAAAATACAGTTGATTTTAAGCATAAAACATAATTTTTTTTATTTAACTGCAGATAATCATCTCGATGTATGTCGAGTGTTTGTGAAGAGTTCTGGAGAAATGTCCATTGAGACCACAGATCTTGGAGACAGAAAAGAGCAGTAGATTTGCGCGAGGGTACGTCGAAATTCCTGGCTCATCGAACAATAAAGGACAAAATTAATAGCGTTGTTTATTAGAGCAACTATATCCATCAGATCTCCTAGCGGCATGTAATAATCCCCGAAGAAACCCTCACGTGTTGCGCTCAAGATGAGCAATACCGCCTGAGGTAGTTCGGTCACCAGGAACAGTATCATGACTACAAGAAGCATTCTTGTATTTCTGGAATGGTCGAGAATCCGGGGAGGATTGTGCGGCGCCAGACTCGAAAGTCGCCGTTTGTTTTTTAGTTTCGCTTTCAACGTCCTGACGAGCAGCCCGCCATAAACGATGATTAGGATACAGGGTAAGAGTTTCGCGAGAATGCTGTAAAGCCACAGGTTGATCAAGAACGACTTCTGTTTGCTCGCCGTCAGGTTGACGTCCTCTAAGATATAATACGATCCGTTGGACACGAACGTCAACCCGGACGAGATGTAGTTGGGCACGAGCAGGAGGATAGCAAAAATGTACATGAGACATACGCATATCCGGGCGCGTATGATTCGTCGCATGCGCGTCAGGTTGCCCTTGGCAGGAGATTGGATATGTCGGTACCTGAAGATGGCAAGAAGCACGCCTAGCCACACGGAAACAGTATGCGTGATAGCGGTGAAGTTGAAATGGAAAATGAGAAATTGCATCCAGCCCAATGTGTTTAGAGATGTGGTGTTTTTAGGGTACTGACAGTAGAAATGATATGCGAACGGCACGTAGCTAGCCATTGTGAGTATGTCGGCGACCGCCAACGAGCTGAGGATGAAATTGACCGGCGTCCTCATGTGCTTACGAGTAAGGACGCTGATGTTGATAATGTTTGTTATGATGCCGAAAAAGCAGACCACGAGGCTCAAGTAGCCATGACACAACGCGTAGAGTTTGCTGAAGTCTTTTAACGTCCCCCTGGGTTCACTGGAGTTGGCGGGATCCGAGTAAACGCTAAACTCCATTTTGGAACATTTAATCTTGGTCAGTTTCGATTTTGATTTTAAAATGATGAAGTTTTCAAACCTTCTGTGAAATCCGGTTTGTCTTTTTTTAAAGAAACAATTTTTAGGAGCTAAAAATATTTTGTCAATTTCTTTTCATTTTTTTTTCAATTTATTTTTTTCAATTTTTTTAAATATAAATAATTGCCAATATGTTTTTTAGTCTTTACGATCATCGATTTAAGCAACCACGTAAGATAATTAAAGTGTACAATATAAGTATTTATCAATCATTTTTCGTAATATTTTTAGAAGTTAAACAACTCTCTCACTCCCAAATTCCGAAACAGTTTATGACTGTAAAAATCTTACTCAGAAATCGTTATTATCATTTTTATTTTCTCAAAGACTGTAGATAGTCTAAAGAAAGATTATAGTATGGCCCAGGGGAAAAGGGGAAAGCGAAGGTAGAAAAATAAGAGGGGATGGGGGAGGGGAAGAGTCTGTTCACATAATCGATTATTTATCTTTCTTTAGTTAATATAAACATAGTTGATATCCGATTTAGTGAAGCTATATAAAGAAACCGCGAGTATTTACTTTTTAAGATTATAATTAGAAACTGCCTACTATTTGAAATATCATTTGGTCCATCATACTTAAGTTTGAAATATTGTTTTTACATTGCTATACACGCATAAAATTTGCGTTGAGTTTTGTATATAAAATTTTGATTGCGGTTTGAGGTTATTTAAGAATGGGATTTTATTCGGTCTGTCACGCTTAAGTTTGAAATATCATTTTCACATCACTCATCCTGTATATAATTTAGGGTGGGTTTGGGGTTAAGTTTTGTGCACAAAATGTGTTCTGTCACACTTAAGTTTGAAATATCATTTTTACATCGCTATACCTGCATAACATTTAGGTTGAGATTTGGACTGAATTTTTTGCGTATAATTTTGATTAAGTTTTGAAGTTATTTTTAAAAAGGGATTTTATTTGGTCTGTCACGAGGAAGTTTTGAAGATAATTTTAAATCGCTATACCGGTATATAGTTTGCGTTGAGTTTTGGGTTAGTTTTTATGTATACATTTGATCTGTCACGCTTAAGTTTAAAATGTCATTTAGTACGTCACTCTGAAGTTTGAAATATCATTTGGTTTGTCAAGATTACTTTTGAAATATCATTTGGTCTGTCACACTGAAGTTTGAAATATCGTTTGGTTTGTCAAGATTACTTTTGAAATATCATTTGGTCTGTCACACTGAAGTTTGAAATATCGTTTGGTCTGTCAAGCTTGAGTTTGAAATACCACTTTTATATCGTTATACCTGCATGACATTTGGGTTGATTTTTGGGCTCAGTTTTGGGTTGAGTTTTGGGTTGAGTTTACTCCCAACAAAAATGAAAGTAAATCGTTACCGTTCTTTTATTTAGAGGACTTCACTGAAAGGGAAATAACTCGTAATTTAAGCAAGAGTTTTCTCCCAACAAAAAATGGACTTGTTTATGCATCTATTTAGTAAAATGATTTACAATAGATTGTCATACTAAAGAGGTAGCCATATTTGTACGTTAACATAACATAATATTTTTAGTAGAGTAATACTTCCTTAACCCTTGACCCTTTTTACTTGATATTCAACTAACTTTTATGTGCAATGCATTAAAATAATTTCCAATGTTTTTTTTTTATAGCAAAATGATTTTCCGTGATACTCTATAGCAAATTATTCTATCCCTATTTCGTCAAGAAATAATTAATTCACGATCATAAAAATCCCTTTATTCTGTTTTGACATGCATATCACACAAAATAGATGCTGAAATTTGGCAAGACAAATGTTTGGTAAAATATGCAAATATTTATATTGGAGGTATTTATCTCTTTTTTTAAGAAATTAGCGAACTACTCAGAGTCACCCGAGGTTTTAATTTCTGTAAATTACATAAATTACAGATGAAAACAAAAACCAAAACTAAACAATCTGCTTAGTATGATAATTTAAGTTCATTTAGGGACAAAATTAAAGTAAAAATACTTAAGCCTAAGGGGAGATTTGAACTCACACTCCCTGTCCTTAAATACGATGAGCTAACTGATTGAGCCACCCCTGCAAATAGAAGAATGTCCGACTATTAACCACAAAAACCTTTCTTTTTTACTTTCTTTCTCGCATTTTTACTTTCTCGCTTTTTTACTTTCTTTCTCGCTTTTTTACTTTCTTTCTCGCTTTCTACCCTTCCCTGAAAGAGCTCTTTACAGCCGGCGAATATCGAAAAAAATGTCTGTTATCAAATTTATTCTAGTGTCATGTGTGGCAATATTATGACTTTTATGTGTGGATGTAAAAGCTCCCCCTTCTTCTATTTGTGTCGAATTAAAAATAAAATATCAACAAGAATTAACTATTAAAATATTAAAATCGATCGGAAATACTATTTTTATCTTTTAACAACATAAACCAATTTTTGCCTTTTGTGACTTACGAAACAGATTTGAATATGTACGTTGTGTTAAAAAAGCTATTATTCATAGCAATAACGGTGCAAACTCGCTTTATTTTATGCCGGACTTGCTTTCCAAGTGAAGTAGCTGTATAGTCAGTGGTCAGTAATGAAAAGCAACTGACTTTTTATTTAGTAAACGCCCCCCAAAAAAGCAACACAAATTAGTTTATTTTGTATTATTACGAAAATTAATCTCCGATTAACTGACTGAGTACATTTTGGAAGAATGTTGATAAATATATCATAATAGTGTTTTTAAGAATTATATTTAAATCTTCCCAGTTTCTAATCGCTATGTCTAGCCACGCTGATGAGTCGTTAAATAACAAAACAGCTGTCTCCGATATGTATCGTATTTATTTTAAATACAGGACGGTTTGTTTGATATTTAATAAGAAGTATTATGCAACCGGAAATGGAGAGCATTTTACAAATAAATGACAAGAAATATACAAATATTTACCGTTGTTATTGTTTTATATTATTTATAATAGAATAATAATTCCAAACTTACAACGACATCAATAAGCAACTTTAATTCTTAATATTTGCGCATAGAATATATATATATGTATATATATATATATATATATATATATATATATATATATATATATATATATGTATATATATATATATATATATATATATATATATATATATCTCGAAAGTTCAACTATTTGTGTGACGTCGATAGTTCTTTAAAAAATGAAGGACAGAAAATATTTATGTTATTGTTTGATATAATTCATAATATATTAATATTTAAAAAAATATTTTTCAACTTTAAATTCAAACTAACAATTCAAAAACTTTAACCTCAATATATATTCACAGACAATTTTTAACGTATATAGACCGGAAGTTGAACTAATTTTGTGATGTAAACAGCTTTTTAAAAATGAAGGAAATAAAATATTTTCATTATTGTTTAATATAATTTATAACATATTAATACTTTAAACTTCAACGTTAAAATAATATCAATGAACGCACATTTAACTTAATATATATTAATAAAAAAAACTTTTAGATATATAGATCTGACGTTAAACAATGTTTGTGACGTAGTAACCAAAATCTAATATTAATATATATTCATAGATTTTTTGTAAGTATATGGACCGGAAGTTGAATTAATTTTGTGATGTAAAGAGCTCTTCATAAATGAATGATAGCAAATATGTATATTATTGTTTTATATAATTTATAATATACAAATATTTTTCAACTCTAAAGTTTAAATAGTACCAATGAACGCAATTTAACTTTATATAAATTCATAGAAAACTTTTTAGATATATAGATCTGAAGTTGAACAATGTTTGTGACATAGTAAATTTCTCAGAGAAAGAAATAAAATATTTATATTATTATTTTAGATATAATATTTTTCAACTTGAATGTTAATAATATTAATATTAATATTAATAAACACAGTTTAGTCTTAATATATATCCAAAGAAAACTTTTTATATATATAAACCGGAAGTTGAACTATTAGTGTGATATGGAAAGTTTTTGGAAATAAAGGAAAGAAAATATTTTTATTATGGTTTTATATAATGTAGCAAATATTAATATTTTTCGACTTAGAAAGTTTGAATAATATTAATAAAAAAGAACTTTAATATATATTCATATAAATAATTGTGATTATATATAGATCAATAGTTCAACAATTTTGCGTGACGTTTACTTTACAAATTAAAGAAAAGATATAACTATATTTGTTTCTTATTGTTTTTCTAGCATTAACGGTATAATGTAATGTACTTTAGCTTCAAAGTTAAAAGATGTCTGATAAGCAGCGTTGGACTTTAATATTTATTCAGATAAGTAATTGTGTGTATATAGAAAGGAAGTTGAACTATATTGAGTGACGCATATGATCAATTACTTTTTCTCCTCGGTTCAATTTGTGAAAATTAATTTTGTAGAATAAGTTATATGCGTTTTATAATAATTCAAACGAGGTAAATATCATTCAACTTCGTTATTTCATTTTTTTTTTATATGTACAGTATTTTTGGTTTTCTTTGTATTTACAAAATAATTAAGTCACTTTAAACCTTGTGGTTGAGAAGTGTAGGGTGACGGTTATTTTTGAAGTTGACTCCGATTGAAATTAAAAAATAAGGCTCTATATCAAAATCAAGTAGCGATTGAAGAAATAGTAAACATGTTTTATAGTCTGCTGTTTTATGCTGGTAGACCTGCTCTGCAAGTCTGTTTACAAAGCGTAAAAATGAAAAAAAAAAAAAAATCGGCTCTTTTATCTGAATTGGTCGGCTCCAAAGCCAATACTTCTCTTTTCTAGTAACGATTGGCTAATGTTTCGTCATTATATTTCATCTGCGGTGCTTTCTACTACGTCCGCGTTATTATTATTATTATTATTATTATTATTATTATTATTATTATTATTATTATTATTATTATTATTATTATTATTATTATTTGTTTAGAGTCTACATTTTCTTATGTTTCAGCAATTGGTTTAATTAATTAATATTATAAACAACATCACGGGTTATTATAATATATCTCTGTAGTTGACAAAATCTCTAACTTTTCATATTTATTGTTGAGAAATGTTACTTATAGTTTAAATTTATATCAATTTTTATGAACATTTTATATGGTTATAATGGTGGGGTGGATGTTAGACACGCATTTTTATCAAATAATGGTTCTAACTTGATTATAGGAATTTGTAAGGCTCCTCCAATTCGTGGTTTCAAAATAGTTGCTTAACTTATTATGACATAAGGCCAGAAATGAAGAGCACCCGATGAAAATACGATAATAATAATAATTATAATATCAATATAGGCTATTGTGCTAACGTCTGCTCCAATGCGAGGCTGCAATATGTTAATTAGATTTACACAAGGTCACGTGTAAATGACAGCCAATCACGACAAGGTTTACTAAAATAGCATTAATATAAAAAGACCAGCTTTGTATCCCCGGCTCCACAATGAGATATTCAAATATTTAATATGCATTAAAAATATAGTGGAATGAAAGAAGCCCCGAATACCAAACGAACTTTAGTCGTAAACCTTTTAGTTAGTAAGCCTTTTAATCCCTCCCTTCCCTATTTTTCAGTAAATTGCAAATTACAGTTAACTGGAAGGTAACCCCTTTCTTTCCTTATTGGGCTCTTTAAGGGCTTACTTTTTGGCTAACGTCTTTGGACACGAGGAAATTAAACGCTGGTGGCGAGGTTTCTTTCAGGTTTTGTCTACCTTCCTCTCCCTTTTTATTATTATGGTTATCTCGTCACATCAAGTGGCTTCATGCCTTGTCTGGAGTGACTTCCATAAAAAAAATGTACTATAATACTTGCTTTAAAAATATAATTCCTGTTTAGAGTCTGCGTTTTCTTATGTTCCAGCAATTGGTTTAATTAATTAATATTATAAACAACATAACAGGTTATTATAATATATCTCCACAGTTGACAAACTAATTATTATGCCGAATAAAATAAAATTATGTACTAGTTAAATAATAAACACATTTGTAATTGATTCTCTGTATTAAAATTTCGTTATTGCCACTTATTTCTTATTTTGTTTGATTTTCAGTTGCCATGGTTACAGCGCATTACAATTTTTTTTATTCGACATTGCCTGATTTTCCCCTTTTTCCTTCTTTTATTTGTTTGAAAAAAAAAAGCCAGAATTTTCCGAAACGTTAACTATTAACTTGTAAACCAAAATTGATTTTCCAATTTTATTGTTTTTTAATACACAATAGTAAGTTGAAATCAACTTAATTGAATTTTAAGGGAAAAATACTATACTACTTATTGTGTGTCCGTTTATTAAAAAATATATCATAGCGTATGAAATAGAAAGAGTAAAGCGTTATCTGTCACATTCTTTTTCCGCGACATTTCAAATATTCCATTATGACGTGTGAAAGGAAAAGAGCGAAATAGAAAATTTCTTTTTTTCTTTTTTACTATAAAATGTCAGTTTTTTTGTTGTTGTTTTTACATATTTTTGCATTCGTAACGATAAAATCAAATATTCGGCTGCGTTTTAATAACGGGTTTTGTCGAATCATTTATGTTAAGCAATGTTGAGCCTGGTCAGTAGTTGGATGGGTGACCATTTCGGAATACTAGGTCCCGTATAGTTTAAAGTGGAATTGGTTGTAAAATCACTTTCCCTGAGATCCTTGGAAAAGATATGAATCAGCTATCCTTTCCTAAGATATATGTTTAAAAGTAGGATAGACGATACTTCCAAGCCTTAGTAGAGCAGCTAGTCTAGAAGGAGAAAATATACGAAATTATACTAGTCCTTCTTTATCGCAGCATTGATTTCGGTCGTCTTGGGTGATTCATTGCCATTGGAATTTAGAAATGCAAGTCCAAAGGAAGTGCGAATGGGAGTGAGCAACCCTGGCTTCACTATCAAATTTTTTATCACAGAAGCATCCTTTTACAATGTATTTATTGTCTCCTGAGGCAGAAGGAGGCCAATAACCAACACTTTCTACGCGATACGAGTTTACTAACTTCTTTTTAACGTGTTAGTGTCAAAAGACGCTATTAATTAATTACTACCTACTTATGTACTTACATACGTCACGCTTTAAACTGGTACTTGATAAGAATAATTCTTCTCAGTGTATTAATATTTGCTCAACACACTTCCCGCTTAGGAAAGATATGAATCTCTTACTCTAAAACTATTTGTAATATACTAGGATAAACTAGACTTACAAGCCCTCTTAGAGCAGCTACCCTGAGAGAAGGAAAACTCCGAAATAACACTTTTATAAGTGTCCTTATGAAGACAGAAAGTCACAAATATGGGAACTAGAATGGGATTAATTTGATAATACTAGGAATAATACGAGACAACCACTTTGTTAGTTATTACGTACCTACCCACGTACCTGCCCACGTACCTGCCCACGTACCTGCCCTCGTACCTGCCCACATCAATGTTTGAACTCGCTCTCGATCATACAAAAAAGCTTAACTCATAAAATGTTGCTAATTTTACGACTCATTCGATATTATAAATTGTAACTAAAACTTCGGAAGTGTAAACCAACACAACTCGGGGATCTAAACCAATCTTTAAATTACAAATATAAAAATAACAAAATCTAAATTGTTTTAGAGATAATCTGATATGTCGAAAAAGATTATATTTAAAAGAGTCACCTGTATATTACTACCCCTGTTATATAGTTACATACATACATAACCAATTATGTTCAGGTGAGTTATCGTTTTGTATCATCTGGCATATAATAATAACATAAAAGTTAAAACAGTATGAAGAAACACATTTTAACCTCAATACATTTTCATATTAAAACAATATAGGTATATATACCGGGAGTTAAACTATTTGTATGACGTGAATATCTCTTTAAAAATGAAGGAAATATTTATATTATTGTTTTATATAATTTATATTAAGTTACTATTTCCTAACTTCAAAGTTAAAATAATATCAATGAACACATTTTAAGCATAATATATATATATTCATATGAATCTGTTTTAGGTATATAGACCGGAAGTCAAACTACTTTTTATGATGTACAGAACTCTTTAAAAATGAAGGAAATAAAATATTTATATTATTGTTTTATATGATTTATATTAAGTTACTATTTCCTAACTTCAAAATTAAAATAATATCAATAAACACATTTTAAGCATAATATATATATATATTCATATGAATCTGTTTTAGGTATATAGACCGGAAGTCAAACTACTTTTTTATGATGTACAGAACTCTTTAAAAATGAAGGAAATAAAATATTTATATTATTGTTTTATATAATTTATATTAAGTTACTATTTCCTAACTTCAAAGTTAAAATAATATAAATAAACACATTTTAAGCATAATATATATATTCATATGAATCTGTTTTAGGTATATAGACCGGAAGTCAAACTACTTTTTATGATGTACAGAACTCTTTAAAAATGAAGGAAATAAAATATTATTGTTTTATATAATTTATAATATATGAATATTTTCGGCTTCAGATTTAAAATAATATTACCAAACAAATTTTAACCTTAGTATATATTCATAGATTTATTTAGGTATATAGACCGGAAATTGAACTATTTTTGTGATGTGGAAGGCCTTTTAAGGAAATAGAATATGTTGCTATTTTATATAATTTATAATATGGTAATATTTTCCAACTTCAAAACTAATTATAATTTTAAATTTATTAACTTTTAAATCTATTAGTGAAGGACTTTTCTTTGTCTTTCAACAGTTTCGGAAATACAAAACTAAAACAAAATGTACTTTTCCCACAAAATTTAATTTAAATTAATACTTTTTAATTTATCGAGTTTCACATCTAATAATCAAGCTTTATTTTTATTTTACAGATTTTAAAACACGAAATCAAATACATTCCTGTGAGTGGAATACTATTGAAAACAAATCCCTATACTAAATGCAAACACAACTTTTCTATAATAAAATTTTACAACGAATTCAATTGTGGTATTAATTTTACATTATTGTTTTTCTTCTATAATAATTTACATCTATTTTATTATTTAACGTTATTCACCCATTTTAATATGTTTAATTGATATTCATATTCAATATTTTATATTTATTATTTTTATTACTTTTAATTGTATATTTTAAATTTAATGTGTTTTATTTCTATTTATCTAGTTTTATACTTATATTTTATATTTTTTGTAATATATTTTTATATACTTTTTATAGTTTGATCTTTTTAATATTTATTTTATGTCACGTATTTTCGTCATTAGATTACTGAATGTTGACAGAAGTACACGTGGTATCCCTAGCCCAATGAGCTGGATTTCTTATTCCTTCCGAAACCGCCGGTATCAATGCTTAATCAAATTTCTAATGTATAGTATTATATTCTGAACCGCGTTGGATATTCATAAGACGACTGCATATCTTATTTAATTTAATTTATAACTTAAAATTTTTTTAATTATAGAAATTAATAGATTGAAATAAAAATGGTAATATGAGGTTCAGTGCTGGGCACAGGAGTACAACTGAGTCCTTATTTATTCCCATGCAACATCAGGTGTTCCTGCTGGTAAATTATGTTCAAGCAATTACTTGTCAACCTTCAAAAAAGAATCACACGAGTTAACGGCTGCAATATTTAAATAAAAGTTGTTTTTTTGTACTTATATAGCTTTTTCTAAATAACGACCGAATAAATAGAATTTCGCGCCTTTTTCTGTAACTTGTATTTAAACTGTTTTTACTTTAACGATACAGATTCGATTTGAACACTGTAAAAGTCAATATAAAATCTTTGCAAAAATTAAGTTTATTCCTAATCTTAAACCAAGTAAAAACTTAACATTTAAAAAAGATTATTCGAATTTACGAAGTGGTGTAATAAAAAAAAAAAAACCGGAAATAATGTTCGTTCCAACAATTACATTTTTCACGGAATAAAATCGATATTTTTTGTGTGAAACTCGATAAGATTCTTGCAGTAAAAAACCATGGAAGTACAGTGTAGCTTATAACTTTTTATTCCAATTTGAATGGTTTCGTACAAACATAGATTACTATTTAAAGTTACCTTTAGACCACCGATATAAACTCTGACTGGATAGTTCTTATTCAAGGGAGATAATCGTAGACTAGAGAGTTATTATTCAGAAGAGATAATCTCAGACTATAGAGCTCTTATTCAGAAAGGATAACCTTAGACTGGATGGATCTTATTTAATGGAGACACTCTTAAACTAGAGAGTTATTATTGCGAAAAGGTACTTGTTGATTTGATATTATTTGATGCAGGTGATTTTGTACTGAGAGATCGTATTCAAAGGAAAAGAAGTTTAGACTGAATGGTTCTTATTCAAGGGAGTTAATCCCAGACTACAGAGTTCTTATCAAAGGGAGATAATATTATATTGGATAATTCTTATTCAAAAGAGGATCATTTTAGACTAGATAATTATCATTCCGAAAAGATAATCTTAGACTTGATCGTATTCAATGCAGATAATCTTGTGCTGAAAATATCTAATTCAAGGGAGATAAAAGACTAGAGAGTTCCTATTCAAAAGAGATAGTATTAGACTGGGGAGTTATTGTTTGATGGCGATAACATTAAACTAGTGAGTTATTATTCGATGCCGATAATCTTTTACTGGCAAGAACGTATCTAAAGGAGATAGTTTTAGACTAGACGGTTCTTATTCAAGGGAGATAAACTCAGACCGGATATCCACCTATCTAAGGGTGGTGCTATTAGACTGCAGAGGTCTTATTCAAAGGAGATAATCTCTAAGGGTGATGCTATTAGACTGCAGAGGTCTTATTCAAAGGAGATAATCTCTAAGGGTGATGCTATTAGACTGCAGAGGTCTTATTCAAAGGAGATGATCTCTAAGGGTGATGCTATTAGACTGCAGAGGTCTTATTCACAGGAGATAATCTCTAAGGGTGATGCTATTAGACTGCAGAGGTCTTATTCAAAGGAGATGATCTCTAAGGGTGATGCTATTAGACTGCAGAGGTCTTATTCAAAGGAGATAATCTCTAAGGGTGATGCTATTAGACTGCAGAGGTCTTATTCAAAGGAGATAATCTCTAAGGGTGATGCTATTAGACTACAGAGGTCTTATTCAAAGGAGATAATCTCTAAGGGTGATGCTATTAGACTGCAGAGGTCTTATTCAAAGGAGATAATCTCTAAGGGTGATGCTATTAGACTGCAGAGGTCTTATTCAAAGGAGATAATCTCTAAGGGTGATGCTATTAGACTGCAGAGGTCTTATTCAAAGGAGATAATCTCTAAGGGTGATGCTATTAGACTACAGAGGTCTTATTCAAAGGAGATAATCTCTAAGGGTGATGCTATTAGACTGCAGAGGTCTTATTCAAAGGAGATAATCTCTAAGGGTGATGCTATTAGACTGCAGAGGTCTTATTCAAAGGAGATAATCTCTAAGGGTTATGCTATTAGACTGCAGAGGTCTTATTCAAAGGAGATAATCTCTAAGGGTGGTGCTATTAGACTGCAGAGGTCTTATTCAAAGGAGATAATCTCTAAGGGTGATGCTATTAGACTGCAGAGGTCTTATTCAAAGGAGATAATCTCTAAGGGTGATGCTATTAGACTGCAGAGGTCTTATTCAAAGGAGATAATCTCAGACAAGAGTTTTCATCATTAATATGCTTTAACAAGGGAGGTATCTCATAATATAAGCGTATTATAATTCTTGTTATAATTTGACGCAAAACATAAATTAACATGAATTTTATTCATTCAATTCTATGGAAGACAAATCGAGTAATTAGTATTCTAACGAGTGAATGATTCACATTGCTTATATTTTTTAAATAATGGCGGCAAGTATACGTGATGACAGTTGAACATGTCTTATATTTAGCTAATGTATTTCTCGTCAAATTTTCTTAGCAAAAAATAAATATTTTTCCCCCAAAAATTAATAAAAAAAACACTTTAATCTACAAATTCTTTTAAAAAGCGAATGTCTTTGGAATATATTATATTTCTAAAGAGTTTTCAAACTCTTTAGAAATATAATATATAATACGGTTTTTATTTATTTTATTTTGATCATGCTAAATAAAGATTTCAAATGGAAATACTTTTTCTGAATGCGTAAGAATATTTGAATCTTTTCTCAGTTTAAATTTAACGATTTAGCTTAAAAGAATTAAATTATATTAGTTTGAATGCGCTTAGACTTGATATATCTTATTCAATGCAGATAATCTTGTATGAGAGAGATCGTATTGAAAGTGGATAATTTTAAACTAGATTATTGTTATTCAAGGGAGATAATCCGAGACTAGAGAGTTCCTATATAATTTATTTAATTCCGTATAATTTTGTAAGTATTTAAAAACAAATAAAACTTAATATAATTAAATAATATGTTTCGTATTTTAATTCACAACTTATTATTTTCAGATTTTATTGAATTTATATCGTTTCTCTTTAGATTAATTAAGTTATATTATCAATAAAATCGACCCAATAATTTAATAATGTTTAATTATGGTGAAATATATTTATAAATTAATCAATTTAACATATTGTTATAAAACATGAGAGCGCGATGTAATTTATGAAGCTCTATTGATTTATAATAATCTATAGATTTGGTAATTTTTATTCAGGGGAAATAATCTTAGACTGGAATTTTTAAAATTACATATGACTAATAAAAAATAAAATATTGATCAGGATTAAATATAAAAATCGATCAAATCGATTAAAAATATTTGTTTGATTTAAAGAAGACAGAACAATATTTGGAATAGATTTACTGATTAAACAGTTTTAAGCATATAGCTTTTGTTTAGAAAGTTATTAAGGTCAATGAAATAGGAGAACACCCGGCTTTACTTTATATATACGATCATAAAAATGAAATATTTATCAGGATTAAATATAAAAATCGATATAATCGATCAAATTTTTTTGCTTGATTTCATACATACGATAAAGATAAAAAATAACTTAGCTTAAATATATTATCAGATAGATTCGAACAATCTCCTTGTAAATTAAATTTTAAAATATTATTTTTGAATTAAGCCAGTTTGTTTTGTAAATAATTTAAATTACAGCTATTTTAAAACTGATTTACCAATTTGTGCAAAAGTATATTATCCCATTAAAAAAAATGTGATAAATTTAATTTTTGAAATCTGTTGTGTTTATAAAAAATATTATGTAAAAAAACCCCAGAAACAAATGAACCCTTCTCAAAAATAATTATTGTAAGTACAGATATGGAATGTAACGAACACTGGCGAAGAGTGGGAAAACAAATAACTATCAGACATTTAATTCTAACTCCCCATTTATTTATTTTTTATCAATAAAAACAACAAAATCTTGTGTGTATTTCTCGCCTAAACGTTACTTTGATAAAAATGCAGTAAATTATTATTTCTCATGTGCTATTATTATTTATTAAAATAAAAAATATAAAACGGATTTAAAAAAATCCTATTTAAAAATTTATAAACATAACTAGCTTTTTATCACGTAAAACTGACCATACGCTGTTTATTCGTCACGGGTGTATTGGTTGAGCGCAACTTACAAGAATAGTTTCATCTCTGTATCAACGAAACTTCCACACAATATGTCCTGTGTATGTGTCTTTCTCACCTAAATGTTACTTTGATGAATACACATTTAATTATTATTTGTTAGTTATTATAAATCGAATATTTATTTAAATAAAACATAAAATAAGGAGAAAGTAAAACGAATTAAAAAATATTATTAAGAATGTTATATTTTTAATTATATTTCTCTGAACTCTCCCCACCGGACAACACCGAATAAATAAAACTAGTAAACTAATAAAATCCCCGACGTTATTAATAGATGGGATCTAAAATGATTGGAAAGATGAGTTTTATCGTTGAAGCCATTTTACTTGCAATTCCCCCCTTTTTTTATATAAACATGACGTTTTTTCTTTCAAAATGTTATATTGTAGTTCTAAGCAAAGATAATTTACTCTATATTGACGAATACAAATTTATGTTCTTTTTAACGATGACGTCTATATGAAAATAATTCCGACCCAGTCAAAGTATTTTTATGAAAGAAATTAAATCGATTTACATTTTATTGTTGTTAACAACATACTGCAACGACCCACTAAAAGAACTGGCAAACAATAATCTAATATTTATTTTGTAGGTAGAAAGCTATTGATGACAAAAACCAAGATAGCGACTGACTTTACTTTATATACTAGATTGTGTATCGATTGTTATAATAGCCTTGAACACGCGCTTTATTACCTAGATTCGATTAAGTTCAGATGTTGGCGCTTTTTAAAAATGTTATTTTCTTTAATGTATCACGCTTAAGTCATATTTTATATACTTCGTTGTTTTATAAAATATATCTTAAAAAACTAGAAACAAAAATATGTTACCAGGAGAGTGCTTATTCAGGGGAGATAATGTTTGAAACTGTAGCGTTCTTATTTAAGGGGATAATTAAATTGTAATATGCTCACATATATAAGATGAATGGTCAGTTGAAAGTATAAAGGTTTCTTGTCGTCTTCTAACGGTCTATCACGCTTTAGTCTCTTTCAATAAATATTGCGTTCGATTGACTCAAGTGTTTTAAATTATTTATAAAACGCGATTTTATTTGTCATTTCACGCTTAAGTTTGAAATACTATTTTCTTTAGTCTGTTAAGCTTAATTTTGACATAGTATTTTCGTCGGTCTATCAAGCTTAAATGTGAAATGGGATTTTCCTTGTTCTGTCATGCTTAGATGTGAAAAAGAATTTTCATCACTAAACGCGCAGATTGAATCGACGCAGCTGAAGAATACAATTCTTGTTTTTGTCTGAAACAACTTTATTATCTGCCCTAGTTTTCTAGATTCCCCATGAATGTTTTCTTTTGTGTGGGGTTATCCAGTCCCCCGAAAATAAACTGGCTCCAGTCGAGAAGGATTTCTTCTTCACTGACCGAGGAAAGAACAGACACTACACTTTGATTCCAACCCGAAAGCCAAAAAGAGCACGTGATTTATTATTATTATTATTATTATTATTATTATTATTATTATTATTATTATTATTATTATTATTATTGGAAGACTTGCAGTCACTCAGACTCAAGGGAAACGCATGTTTTATCTCTCTAATGCAAAAGAGGAGTTTATCTTTTAAGCGTTGAAAATTGAGCTCTGGAATATAAGTAGACACACATATATATTCTTTCGTTTGATTAATGTGAAATACGACACTTATGTTTCAAAATTCGAAATGTAATGATATAAATACTATTTAAAATAACTATTTCAAAGCAGAAATCTTTTCATGAGAGAGTTCTTATCCAAGGGAGATAATCTTAGAAACTAGCATTCTTATTCAACTGGAGATAACGACATTCTAAAAGGCTACATGTATCAGATTAATTTATTTGTGCTTTTATCAATACTCATGTTACTTTTAATTAATTTTTATAAATAATCTTGTCTTTTCACATACACAAAATTGATTATATAGAGATCAATACAACGTACTTTTTAATAGTTTATATAACTTCCGAATTGAAATGGAGTGAATGGGTTAGTTAGAAAGAGGGAAGGAGAGAAAGCGGAGGGGTGAAAATATAAGTATAATATGGCAGTAAGTAAATATATACTTAAGGAATGAGGAATATATAATGCCTCGAAGATTATCAAAGTTTAGTTCGGAGACTATATTTAAGATAAGATAGATGTAGAAATAGAATAATTTTTACAACAGATATATATATATATATATATATATATATAGATAGATAAATATATATGTGAACGTTTTCTTAAAGGAAATAAATATCCGACAGAATGTGTAAGTATAGATAGTATACAAGTTATAAGCAAATAACAAACTAAATAGAACAAGAACAATTAACACATGATTCTTCTTCTTTTGATTCAAGATTTCGTTTCAGTTATGAAACTTTATCAAGACTAAGTATTTATTGTACAGAGTCAGATTAAATATACAAAAAGTTAGAAGTGATCGTGGGAAAGAGACAAGCCCATAAGGTGGATAGGTAAAGTGAAGGAATGTGTTAGCATAGGAGGAAATGTGAGGTTAGTAGTAAGTATGACGTTGGGTGATGGAAAGATGATTGGTGGGAGTATAAGTTGTGAGTGTGTAGAGAATGCAGTTTTCGTATAGGCAGGTGGGTGAAAAAAGGAACTAAGAATAATTTTATGAGGTATGTGGGTAAAGTGATGTAAACAGACTCAAATGTATTTGATTAATTACCTGATTGAGTTTTCAACAAAGTGATATAAACAAACACGATGGAGAAACATTTTCAGATATTTAGATCGATATTTAGATCGATAGATAAACAGGATTTTTTCTTTCTTTTAAATATCATATGTTATATTATATATTATATTATATATTATGTGTAAACATCAAAGTAAGAAACACATTTATGTTAGAATATTTCTATTATAAATTTTAAAGATTAATATTATTTATTTTCTGTTGTATTTAGTTCGTTCGATGTTTATTAAAGTTAACCTGTTTGTTAAATTCAAATTTATAAAAACAATCTTTTTCTTGTAATTAATTGGAATTACTTAAAACGAATGATTTCAATTCGCTGCTAATCTATAACTATCTATACCTATAGATATCTATATCTATATCTATAACTATCTATACCTTTAGATATAAAATTATTCTCTCTGAACTTAAGTTTATCGATCCTAAATTCAGTTCACTCTATTCTAATTCGAACATAAATATTTTTCATAAATATTTATTCATATAAATAAATCACCTCTCTTTCTCTTGATAAATGCGAAATACGACACCTTTTTAACGTAGCAACATTCGAAATATAATGATATAAATACTACTTAAAATAACTATTTCAAAGCAAAAATCTTTTCACGGGAGAGTTCTCATACAAGGGAAATACTCTTATAAACCTGGGTTATATTCCAGGGGAGAGAATGAAATTTTAATATTCCACATACATAAGATGGATTAATTTGTGCTTAAAAATCATATTAAAAAAGTATAAACATATCTTATTATGACATAAAAATTGAATGCGCGAGTTTTATTCGTTATGACTGTAATGTTGAGTGAGACTTACAAGAAACAGTTCATCTCATCTTTGAATTAATAAGCCTATGCGTAAAATATTCTTCAAATTAATAAAACGAATGTCATTTTTTGAAATGTAGTTATTTAAAATTTTAGATTTTTAGTTGACGGGATGACATCATTTATTTTGGGAATAATTCATTTTAAAATGGGGGAAGGCGGATTTTTTTATAACCTTAGCTACATCAAATTAATAACCAATCAGCATCCTTGCTTATCAGACGGTCTCATTAAAAAAAAAAGTATGTGAAAAGGTGATAACATATTAACGAATATGAAATATCTTAGCGTATTATTATTGTATAGATGTTTGTGTACTACATTAATTAAATATGGCGTATTTAAAACAAAATTATAATTCGTTAATTAAATATTAAGAAACGTAAATAAATAAACAAATTACAAACCCTTGTTTATAAATATGTCGCCCATATAATAGCAAATATATTTATTATTTTTGTATTAATAACACAATCAGACAAGATCTCGTGTGTGTACGTGTCTTTCTCGCATGTACGTAACTTTGATAATTACATAATTAATTATCATCATTTATTTACTACTAATTGAATATTATTTATAAAAAGTAAAATAAGCGAAAACTAAAATTAATTTTCTAAAAGTTTTATTAAAATTTTGTAAAACATGATTATTATCACATGCAATCACATAAAATTGAATGAACGCTTACAAGAAAAAGTTCATCTCATTTCTGTATTAATAAAACTATTAGACACGATCCAGTGTTTCTCTGCGTGTACCTTTCTCGTCTATACGTAACTTTGATAAATGCATAAAAAATAATATATTATAAATGTAATACAATTTTAAAAAATCCTATTTCTCAAAATGTAAATATGATTTATTATCACATAAAATTGAACGCACGTTTTTTATTTGTTAAGGCTGTAATGTTGAATGCGACTTTCAAGAAATAATTCGTATAATCTCTATTAATAAAATTACTGAACAAGATCTCGTATCTGTGTGTGTATTTTTCTTGTGTATACGTAACTTTGATAAATATACATCGAATTATTATTATTTTTAATTTACTACTATTTTAAAATAAAATTGTAAACGTCACTTATTTTCACATAAAATTGAACGCACGGTTTTTATTCGTTAAGGCTGTGATGTTGAACGCGACTTTCAAGAAATAATTCTCTATCAATAAAACTATCGAACAAGATCTCGTATCTGTGTGTGTATTTTTCTTGCGTATACGTAACTTTGATAAATATACATTGAATTATTATTTAAAACAAATACTCTTATAAATTGTAAACGTCACTTATTTTCACATAAAATTGAACGAACGATTTTTATTCGTTAAGGCTGTAATGTTGAACACGACTTTCAAGAAAAAAATCATCTAATCTCTGTACTAATAAACCTATCAGACAAGATCCGTGTGTCTTTTCTTCTCAACTCTACGTAACTTTTATAATTACACATTGAAATATTATTTTATTTACTATCCATCGAATATTTATTCAAATAAAACCTAAAACGATATAAAAATCATGATAAAAAAATAATTATATTTTGAATTATTTTTCTTTAAGCTCTCCACCCAGCAATATGTCTCACCCGGGAAACGCCGACTAAATACAGCTCGTTAGTAGTAAAAACTTTGTAGACTCCAGTAAAAGCAGGGCTTTAATTGTCGATAAGATTATAATTCCAACTGTATTATATTCTATATGGATAAATTTATATATGTATATATTAACTGAAGTACTTATACACGTAGGACTTGTTAAATATATATATATATATATATATATATATATATATATATATATATATATATATATAGTCTATTAGAAAGCTCTAACAATGCGGAGATATACCAGAGGTTGTGAGAAAGAAAACTTAATAACAAGGCGATTAAAAAAAATTAAATCTTATTTGCTTCCAGCTTTCATCCTCAACCACTAGAATCTTATGTGACGCCGAGATTTCACGATATTTCGGGGATATGATCCCTTTGTCAAGTGTTTCTATTTCTTTGCCCTAGTCGTCTCTCTGCCACGTGTGTATTTCCGTTTGCTGTCAAACTTCTGTTTTTAAGGACCGTAGAATGTTTAATTAGAAAAAAAAGCAATAAGTATAAATTACTTAGCACGAATTAAAGTGCATTTATCGATAGAGTGAAAGTCTATTAGGTCCGGTGTTTGTTTCTGGTCGTATAGATTTAAGCAGAACGGATTTCCTGAACCACCTTGTGACAGGACGCTAGTCTGTCTCCAGTTAAACCTCTTAGCAACGCTTGCACTTTTGAATTAAATTACAATTTAAATGTCTATTTACTTATCTTCCAACAAGAGCAGGTGTAGATACGAGATCGTTTTTTAATTTGGGGAAAATCCAGCTCCCCCAAAATGGGCACTTTGGATTGGGACAAAAAATAAAAATGGCCTCAGTCTAGAAGCATTTATTCGCTGACTGAGGACGGAAAATATGAAGTGTAGTTAGTATCAAAACGGATATTACACTCTGCTCCTCGCCAAAAGGTCAGAAGTCTCTATCTACTTGCCTCCCCACAAGGGCAGAGTTAGATACACGGTCGGTTTTTAATTTGGAGTAAATCGAGAACAGACACTACACTTTGCTCCTAGTTAAAATGACAGAAGTCATCAACAAATAGAAGAGTGTGTATTTTACTTACACTATAGACCAAGTAGCTTATATTGTTTATTGGGTTGTGTATTTCTTACGTTTATTTCTTTAAAAAATATTAATTAAAAATGTTTGTTACTGCTCGAAGTTAACTCTAAAATCAATCAATACATTTTAATATGAAAATTTAAGAATTCGTTAAATAAGAAAAGCAGATGTATTTCTTGTTTAATAAAGAGAATTACTTCGGAGTTTTCTTTTTAAACAAAACCTAATATTAATGTTCCTTTTCGGTGTTTGTTTGTTCAAGTTCAACATCCGATTATTCTGTGAGATCGTGAGAACATATACTACACTTTGCTCTTAACTCGAGTTTAACATCCGGTTAGTTACGTTTTCAAATTAACTATGAAATGGGAGTTCAAATTACGACCGGCTTAAAATATTCAACTTGGATTTGCGTATAATGATTATATTAAAAAATATTTCTTTAACCTTTTACCTTCATTTATTTGTCTACATGGCCATCTCAGTAGAAACACAATACAGATTTAAAAAGAAAAGTATAATCCCTGTGATACTATAGAATTCGCCCCACTCCCCCACAGCCAGGACCACCGGGAGACATTAACTAGGAAATCAATGACAATAAAAGACGACCTATCAATTGAACTCCACAGACCAACAACGGCATGAGAATTACTTGACTTCTTTTAGGTGGCCAGATAATGATGGCAAAAGTAAGCTGAATTTTACCTTAAAATAAATCTATGAATTTTAATATGGAAGATGAAGAATTCGTTAAATAAAAAAGAAGCTCTTTATTGGTCCTAAATTCGTAATATTAATGTTTGTTTTCGTAGAACAGTTGCTACACTTGGCTCATAGCTAAAAGGACAGAAGTTACCAACAAATAGAAGAGTGTGGATTTTACTTACACTATAGCGTATATTGTTTACTGGGGTTGTGTATTTCTTACGTTTATTTGTTAAATATTTATTTACACTTTTTTGTTACTGCTCGAAGTTAACCGAAAAATTAAGAATTCGTTAAATGCAAAAGAAGCTTTACTTCTTTGTTTAATAGAGAGATTTACTGTTTATTGGTCCTAAATTCGTAATATTAATGTTCTTTTTTCGGTGTTTGGTGGCTCGAGTTTAGCATCCAATTATTTTGCGATATTTCAATATGGCGACTGAAGAAAAGAAGAGAAAAATCCTGATTAGTCACAGTATTTAAGCCATCGGTTTTGTTATTTGCTGACAAAAACAAAAAATAAAAGAAAGAGAAAACAAGATATCTTGGTTGCTTTCAGGCAAAACTGTCGTCTCTGAATATTTTTCCCGTCGGAACCGCAATCAATAATTGATGTGTGAAATTGTCGGCGTTGTCGCTATCGCCATTTTGATTCAGGAATCGTCGCGTTAAATGATGTCCGCATCCGCGGAAGACGTTTCACCGGCGGCGAATCGATCTGTTAAAATAGAAAACAAAATAATCAATTTTAAATTGAAATCAATAGGAAAATAGGGGGACATAATATATTTTCATACGTCATTAAGACGCGATCGATTTTGGAAACACGCGCTCGGACTAGTCTTGACAGTATTTGAACCAAAATCTATCTATGCAGGGTGTTTGGGAAATCGACAGCGAAACTTCGTGATGATGATGATGATGATGATGATGATGATAACTACTACTACTACTACTACTACTACTACTACTACTACTACTACTACTACGTTTGTTCGCCCCAAACTCGTCATATCGACACTACAGTGTTAGGGGCTACTTCGGGTTATCCTATTAACGGTGCTCCCACACAGAAAAGTCAAAACTTTAGTAAAATAAGTTTATATATATATGGATATAATTTTTTGGTTCATATCATGATAGTAGGAAGGCTATTTGAGTAAAATCAATGTACTATTAATTAGTAAAATAGAAAAGAAGACGTGTTAAAAGACTTATCGCCTTGAGAGAAAAAAATGTCGGACGATACGATAGAAAAACAGAATTGTTGACCTGGAGAAACGAAGCAAAGCCGCATGTAAATATAAATATATATTATTTTATTAAAAAAAATTAAATTAGGTATAAAAATAATTGAGTGTTAACAAATATTTTTTTTATCAACACTTCTTGTAAACTTTATTGCTTATTGCTTTCTGTGAAGGGTTCGTTTTTCGTTCAACACATTCCGGTCGATCTAAAACGTGACACTTGGCGACCATATTGGACGAACTTGGGATTATTTACGAATTTCTTCGATTGTTCATAGATTTCAACCGTGCTTTTCGTACGTTTTTGTGTGTAATACTACTTGGATTTGAACTCGAAATGATTCCTCGGTTAATATTATTTAACAAAAACGACAACATAATACCATTCCTAATGTTTATCCACGTAATTCATCGAATTCTGTGTGGGAGACCCGTTAGTAGGATAACCGTACTTCGATTGGGGCCAGATGAATAGGAAAGCAACCAGGGTTTGGAGTTGAGCAGCAAGATGTTTGTTCACATTAAATTAAAAAAATCTTTCTTTACAAGGTGTTCAAAAAATCGATAGCACAACTTCAGGATGATTATTATTATGATTATTATTATTATGATTATTATTATGATTATTATTATTATTATTATTATTATTATTATTATTATTATTATTATTATCTATATATTAATACGATAGCGTGTGTGTTCGCGTGTCACGCTTCCGGCAAAAGCTCTGCGCATGCGTGCCGCAACTAGATTTTGAAAAACATTCAACTCGCCTAATTTTCGAAACATTTTCAAGTATTTCCCTTTGGCGCAACGGTTAGCGACGTAGTATTTTTGACTTCGGCCCGACTGGTTTATAGTTCGATCTCGACCAACCTCTAAGATTTTTTTTTCTACATTTCGAGGGGAAGGGGAAGAGAGGTAGGGAGGGGACGACTGGGAAGACACAGATTAATACAATAGCGTGTGTGATTTGGTGTGTCGTGCTTACATCAAAAGCAACGACCTTCCGAATGTTTGTATGCTACTCATGAATTGGCTTGGTCTTTTGGCTAAGATCAAAGGGTCGTATCTGTTCCGATGGATACTGCACTCCATACTGGTGTTGTCTTGGCCTTCGAGGCTTGATTTACGCCGGTCTATGGGTCTGTCCTGTGCAGTTCTAGGATGTCCACTCTCCCAGGCTTCGCCTCCCCTCTTTGGAAAGGAGTAAGTTTATTGCTTGCTGCCTGAGGCGCCCCTACCGGGGAATGCCAACGGGGCTGCCAAGGCAATGTTTAATGGCCAGAGTGCTCACCTTCTCGAGCGCTGGCTTTTCAAACCCCACTTTCCCGACCCGACCTTGGATCACATCTTACTTGTGGGAGTAAGATAAAACTGGCATTGTGCCTAACTCCTGGAGAGGAGTAAATAAATATTCATGAATTGGAGCCAAATTTAATTTAATCGAAAACATTTACAAAGTAAGGTTTAGTCGTCGAAATATTACCTTCACTAGAAATATTGTATATAAAGAAGTTTTGTAAATTGTTTCATCTATTGTTCATTTTTAAAAAATAAATATACAAGTTCAAATCTTATCATATTTTATTCAAACATGTATAGGTTAGGAACAAGATAATTAGTATTGAAAACATAATTTCGTTTAATTTACACGGGTCCCGCTAGTCGTCGTCGTCGTCGTCGTCGTCGTCGTCGTCGTCATCATCATCATCATCATCATCATCATCATCATCATCATCATCATCATCATCATCATCATCATTTGTTCACTGATAATAATAGTCTGAGTGACAACAAGTCTCTCCAGATCTTGCAGTACTCTCCACTCCTTTCAATAACAATTGCAAATGACTTTGCGTTATCACAACAGCCGCTTACCATTTGCTTTTTCGCTGGCAACTATCATTGGTCTTCTCTTAGATTTGGGTGGAAATAAGACCCTTCCAGCGGAGGTATGGTTAATTTTATTCCTCCTCGGTCTTTCCATCCTCCTTGACCCTTCACGACTATTTCGTGTGGTCTCTGCCTTGGTCGATGCTTTCCATTTGGTGTTGGTAAAATTGATAACATAACTTAGATGATGTTCTATATGTGCAAACGATCCTATCTGTGTTTGTGTGCTTTGTTATAGCATGCCATTACTAGTCAAATTTCCTTTATGATTCATTTCTTCCCTGGAAGTGTTTTTTTATACTAATGAATGACCGCTAAAAATACTCCTCTGTTCAGTTTCGAGAAACAATGAGCAACTCCTGAAAAAGTTCCTGCACGAAGAGCCTATTGTGAAGCAAAGGTTGCGAAATCTCATACCACACTTTCCATTAACCGGCATTACTTGTGTCTAGTGGCTTCCCTTATTTTGTCCTTTAGTCCTCACATTCAATGAGCGATATTTCTGACAAAGGGGGAAGAATTGCTGTTTTCTGGGTCAGAATCTATCCATCTAGCACTTATCATTGGTTAGTTTTTAACCTTGAAGTAGTATTTTTTAGCTCCTAACATCAAGTGGCTTCATGCCTTGTCTGGAGCGACTTCCATAAAAAAACAGAAAAACAAAAACAAAAAAAACTTGAGCACTGTTCAGTGAGCGAATACTTCAGGAAAAATCAAAAGAACGTCTTCGATTACTAAATGGTTCTGAACATTCAAGTTAAATTTTTCCTTAAGCCAGGCTTTTCAAAGATCAAAATCTTATCATCAGAGGAAATCGCTGGGATAGATAAGTTGGCAAAGACCAAGATTTAAAATTTGAAAAAGTAAAATAAAAATTGTAGGGGAAAACACAAGGCAAAACTCTGCCCGAATGTAAGCAAATGTCCGATTGCAAAAAAGTCCGGTGTCAAAAAGTCCAGCGGAGAAAGTGAAATGTAGATAGGTAGGTCGTTAAAAGGCACGAGAAATGACATGAGAGGATTCAGAGTTAAATTCCCAAAACCACATCTTCAGGTGCGGCAAAGATAGATAGAATCCAGAGGGTAAAAGGTCCAATAAAAGGCACGTTCGTGGATGCAACAAGGCTCAATAAAAAGTGAGGTGGAGAGTATACGCCATTTAAAAACGACTTCCTGGCCGAAAATCATGAAATAGGTTTAAATTGGCAAAAAGACAGCGAATTAATATTTAATATTATTTATATATTGGTATTTATTAAGGCTCAAAGTAATGCAGTAAACCGGACTAGTCGAAGAGATGCTGAACAAAAACAAATAACCGAACACAATATTTATGGTAATTTGTATAATTAGGATCATTCGGACTACTGCTCTCATCTTGAGTGTTATTCTAACAACGTTTCGGCCGATATAACCTCCGACCTTCGCCAGGTGTATCTTTTCGAACTCAGGAATATTTCTGTCGAACTCGGGTATCTGCACGGTATTTTGAAGGGAATCCTTTATTTAATCCACAGGGGTAGCATGCGCTCGTTCCGTCAGTCATGACGTGGTAGAAGTCTTCGGTAATTCGCAATTCCTAGTATCGCCCGCACTGAGGATTGAACCTTCAAACTTCAGAATGCTGCACCAAGGACCCGTGACGTAACGGATAAAGTACTAAGTCATATTTAGTTCTCGTCGTTCAGGAGTGAAGCATGTACATACAAATATATAAACATACCTAACTTTATATATATATATATATATATATATATATATATATATATATATATATATAAGAAAAATACCCTTCACGGGACGGGTATAAGCAATGAATATAGAATTTGCTTTAAATTTTAATGTTTTTTCTTTCTCTGCCGGGTATGCTACGGTTTCGGTGGGGCCCTGTAAAATAGTAAAGTTTACAAAAAATAAATAATGTGTTCACGTTACTCAACCTGTTGCCTAAAATACATATTCCATAACTCATATTGATCAGGTCTATGTTTCAGGATTTTACAAAGTACACACATATTATTGACGCTCATGCACCGATCATTTTAAAAATGTATACAAAAATACTCAAATACAAAACCGTGTTGCCGAGAATATATATTCCAAAATTAATAACTATCGGGCTATAAAAAAAGCTTAACAATTAAAAAGAACGCTTTATATATATATATGCCTTTTCTAAGTGTTAACATTTACAACAAAAAAATAATGTGCCCATATTACTCACCGTATTTTCTAGAATATATATTCCAATATTCATAATGATCCGTTCAGTAGTTGTGGAGATTACCCTGTACACAATATATATATATATATATATATATATATATATATATATATATATATATATATATATATATGTAAGGCTACCAACATTTCTTTCGAAAGACATTTCTTCAAATGGATTTACATATCTGATGAAAGCGGACCACCGCTTGAAACGCGTTATATAAAATCATAAAATGATAAAATAACAAAATAATAAATAAATGTTGAAAAAAACATTTTACATATATACTTTTATCTCGTTGGAACTGCACTAATACGGCACTACCCTCTTTTCTACACATACACACACACACACACACACACACACACACACACACACACATATATATATACATATATATATATATATATATGTATATATATATGCCCTCACATGACGACATCTATTATGTATGAGGACGATCAAACAGGGAAACAAACAAATAATATACACAGTCTTAGTATATATATATATATACACACACACATATATATATATATATATATATATATATATATATATGCATATATATATGTATATATATGTATATATATGTGTATACATATGTATATATGTATAAATATATTTACATATATATGTGTATATGTTACAGTACTGTAGGGCCCCATTATGCAAGGCACAGTAGGTTAACTAGTATCAAATAGCTAATTTTGTTATTGAAAAATAGGTTTTGTTTCTGGACTCAGAAGTGAGTTCAGAGAAGTGTTTGATCCAAGAATAGTCATCATAAATTTAGACACCTGACGTGACCTTTGAGTCAGAGATCAGAGTGAGTCGTTTTTGTCCCCATCTCGTGCGTGGGAATGATGATTACGTCACCACGGAGAACAAGAACCTAGCTTTTTAGAATCAGTTCGCCATGGGCGCTCGAAACGACAACGTCGTTTCGGAAAAGCGAGCGAAGTTTTCCCAATAATGCAATCGCTCGCGATAAGGGCTGTATCCAAAAGAGATCACCATGGAAGCTTGTGGCGAGCGCATGAGGTAGCTCTCGAATGCAAGAGTTGAGGTGTGAATCGAAGAGATATGGGCCAAAGCTACTAAGAAAAACTAACAGCGTCTAACGTCCCACACAGTACGAACCTAGGAAGATGTGAATGAAGAACCAATAATGGAAACCCCTCCACTCGAATGAAAGCATGAAATAAAAAGAACAAAAGAAATCTCTCAGAAAATCCGACTTCGAGTGTCTTTATCCTTTGCTTAGAGATAGAATTTGCCCACAAAAACAGGTGCCGCACGGCGATCACAGCCAGCAACAAGATGATGGCCAGCGACGAACGAGGACCACAAAGGTAACTTTCTTATAATGTAAAATATCTGGAAACTGTGTTTCAAAGTGACTTTTGGACTCTTGAAAAATGTGTTTAGAAATCTGTTTAAATGACTCTTAAGAAAAGTGTGTTTGAGGTCCCTGTTGAAAAATGACTTTCCAAAATGTGTTAAAGTTACTGAGAAACATGTTTGCTTAAAGAATGACTATGAAAATGTCTATGAAGATTGTATCATCAGAAGTATTAAGAAAAAAGATTGAAATCACTATTAATCCTCTCGTGAACTTTTCGCGTTATTTTCGGCCGGAGAGGATGTAATAGCGAACTGTGAGGTGGTTTTGGAGAACTGCCTCAGTCGGAAGGATTTCTGCCTGTAGTAATAAATAAGCTCTTTCCCCCCCCTTTGCTTCTCGCGACGTTTAATTTCAGTGGTTATCCAACACATATTCATTTTGGTGCTTAGTGACCAGCTGTTTCGACATGGAACAGATTGAATTCGAACCATGGGTACTAACAACGTTTGCGGTCTAAAATAAAAAAATTAAATATTAAAAAAATTAAAAAAAAAAAAACCACGTTCGGTCCGATAAAATAAAGGGAAAAAGAAAGAGAGAGAGGCAGAGACGGACAGAGTCGGAGACAGAGAAAAAGGTGATATGCCGTTCAAATTGTGTGAGTAAAATGATTTAGTAAAAGAAGAAAAAAACAAGAAAAACACGATTGGATTTTTGAGGTAACAAAACCTTAAGGAAGAATAGGTTGTGGTTTTCATCTACGTGTTAATTTGTGTTTTAAATGTATTTTTTTATTTTACGTATATGTTGTGGGTTGCGTTTGATGCAGAAAAAAATGAGAGAGAGGATAAAAGTGAGAGTGATGAGTTATATGTTGGTAGAGAGAGAGACAGTGTAAAAGAAAGAGGAAAAAAGTATGAGATGGAAAGAGAAAAAAAAAATGTTTCAGTTGTTTGGTTGAAACATGGTTGGACTTTGAGGTAACGGAACTTTATAAAAAAAAGCGTCGGCGCAGAGATTTCATGTCAGGAAGAGAGAGAGGGAAAGGACTGTGTGCGAACAGCCGGCGGGGTCGCCTGATGTCGCCCCGGGATAATTGTCTTTGTTTTTTTGTTCAATTGAATTGTATTGCATGAAATTGTTGTTTTTTTTAATATAATATTGTACTGCATAATTTGTAATTGTATTGTGGAGAGGGTTTGCCATTAATTCATTGGTTCGACTTTTATTTTTTTTATTATTGTTGTTTTTGAATGAATTTTGGAGAAGTTTAGTCGGTTAAGTGAGAATGCTATACCAGTTACGTAAAAGATTTTTTTAAAAAAAGGCAGATAATTTAATGGGTATAAGTTTGGGTCAGCCGGGCGATTTGAGTTGATTAGGTTCGGGCAGCTGGCGGCAGCTAGAGTTGGGTTGGGTCGGATCGCGGAAACCCTTGGACAGGGTTGATTTTATCGGGAAGAATCCCCGTGTACAGAGTATGTACAGGCTTGGAAAGTCAATGAGGGATTCCCGGCGTTTGCTCGTATGCTCTCTTTTATAGAGTACCCATGGGTTAGTGGCGAGGCTTGTGGTAAAGCCTGCATACGTTAAAATTGCGAACGGGAGAATGACGGTGATATGGTCATTCTGTGGGACCACGAGAAAAGGACGGTGGTCAGTTATGGAAATTGTTGTTTTTGTGACCCAGGTGTGCCCAACTGCGCCGATAGAGTGTGTGAAAGTTGTGTAAAATGTTAAGCTTTGAAATTGTGGTCCCATTTTTTTTTTGTGGATTTTGGATGTTTTCCAACGAGTGTGCTGCGAAGATACCCCACCCCCTTACCGCATAGATAGGGACACGGGAAGGGAACGCATGGAATTGGTGTCTGCTCAACACCAGTGGGGATGGAGTTAAGCTGGGGTGTGGTGTGACTCGGGTGCGCGCGTCGGGGCGGATAGAACCATGGGGATCGATTTTTAAAAAAAGGAGGTACCGGGTGTTAATTGGATTTAATTATAAGATTATAGGTTGGGCCTAGTTTGTGGTCATTCGGCGTGTTCCGGGAGCAGAGATGATTCGATGTGACATTTCGCCCAATACCGTATCGACTAGATAGATCCATGGGATGGGGTCCTCGACGTTTAATGAACAGGGTTGGGAGTTAGAAACTGGGTGTTTGTTCGCTGTCATTCGCGACGGGGGCACGGGCGTGTCAGAAATGTATGGTCCATATATAGCAAGCAGCATAGCGACGGTACCTTCAGTAAGCTTCGAGGCTGACCATTAGAGAATAGGTTAATGAAGGTTTTTTTTTCTGTTTTTTGTTCCCCTATTTCGCGAGAATAAAACGCGCAGTTAGTTTTAATCGGTTGTGTGCCGACCGTTTGTTGAAGTTATCTAAGAAAGTGATGGTGGCCCGAAAGTGTAACATAACGGGAATTTTTGGGAAGTGGTCGAGCAAGAGCTAATTTATGTGGTAGATTTTGCAGGAGATATAGGCGAGAAACGCCTGATGTTGATTTATGACAGGGGATGGCTTTTTTTAGCCGGTAACGACCGTAGGGAGCAAACTCTCCCACATCCCGGAAACATTGTCATGTGGTGCCGAAGGAAATTCCGGCAGGGGTGAAATGATGGTAACCCCAGGAGTGCTCAGGCTCGGATTTTTACCAGTCCCAGGGAGGGGTTGGTTTTTAAAAAAAAAAGAGAAAATCTTGGGATTTTTTGTTTTTTTTGTTTATAGGGAAGGAAGGAGTGTTACAGTACTGTAGGGCCCCATTATGCAAGGCACAGTAGGTTAACTAGTATCAAATAGCTAATTTTGTTATTGAAAAATAGGTTTTGTTTCTGGACTCAGAAGTGAGTTCAGAGAAGTGTTTGATCCAAGAATAGTCATAATAAATTTAGACACCTGACGTGACCTTTGAGTCAGAGATCAGAGTGAGTCGTTTTTGTCCCCATCTCGTGCGTGGGAATGATGATTACGTCACCACGGAGAACAAGAACCTAGCTTTTTAGAATCAGTTCGCCATGGGCGCTCGAAACGACAACGTCGTTTCGGAAAAGCGAGCGAAGTTTTCCCAATAATGTAATCGCTCGCGATAAGGGCTGTATCCAAAAGAGATCACCATGGAAGCTTGTGGCGAGCGCATGAGGTAGCTCTCGAATGCAAGAGTTGAGGTGTGAATCGAAGAGATATGGGCCAAAGCTACTAAGAAAAACTAACAGCGTCTAACGTCCCACACAGTACGAACCTAGGAAGATGTGAATGAAGAACCAATAATGGAAACCCCTCCACTCGAATGAAAGCATGAAATAAAAAGAACAAAAGAAATCTCTCAGAAAATCCGACTTCGAGTGTCTTTATCCTTTGCTTAGAGATAGAATTTGCCCACAAAAACAGGTGCCGCACGGCGATCACAGCCAGCAACAAGATGATGGCCAGCGACGAACGAGGACCACAAAGGTAACTTTCTTATAATGTAAAATATCTGGGAACTGTGTTTCAAAGTGACTTTTGGACTCTTGAAAAATGTGTTTAGAAATCTGTTTAAATGACTCTTAAGAAAAGTGTGTTTAAGGTCCCTGTTGAAAAATGACTCTCCAAAATGTGTTAAAATTATTGAGAAACATGTTTGCTTAAAGAATGACTATGAAAATGTCTATGAGAATTGTATCATCAGAAGTATTAAGAAAAAAGATTGAAATCACTATTAATCCTCTCGTGAACATTTCGCGTTGTTTTCGGCCGGAGAGGATGTAATAGCGAACTGTGAGGTGGTTTTGGAGAACTGCCTCAGTCGGAAGGATCTCTGCCTGTAGTAATAAAGAAGCTCCCTCCCCCCCCTTTGCCTCTCGTGACGTTTGATTTCAGTGGGTATGCAACACATATATGTTTGTATATATGTATATATATATATTTATATATATGCATTAGTAGATGGAACCTATTGTGAGAAGGATAAGCTCAATATACGAGATAGAGCAATAGTAGAGATAGAAGAAAAAAGATTGATAAATATGCGACGATTGTCCAAATTTATTTCAAATTTCAATTGTTCAATGCAAGGTTGTCAGTAATAAACTAGTGTTTATTTTCCTTTCCTTAAGCCAAGGCTTTTCAAAGATCGAAATCTTATCATCAGAGGAGAAATACAGATGGATAAGTTGGCTTTCGAAAAAAACAAAGTTCAAATATTTGAAAAATATGAGAATTATTTTTAAAAATTATTAAAATAATTTTTGTCAAAAAACGTACTGAATGAAAAGAAAATTTCGTGAAAAAGAAATACAATTGTCCGGGTGGTAAGTTTCCGTTGAAAAGGTTCGGTGAAATTGTAGAAAGTGAATAAAAACACTTTGCATGGGAGCAGGTTGGAAAAGGTGCTCAAAAGTAGATAAGTCCAGATGTACTTAAAAGAGGCTTTGAAGAGGAAAACAGGCCATTTTTTGATTTTCTTCCGGGCCTAGAAAAAACGGTAGGATCTCATACAAGGATTAACTCAGAATGAGAAAAAGCCAAAGTTGATGAAAGTTTCAGATTTGGGGTCAGGATGGGGGGGGGGGGTTAGGAGGTGCGGGGTAGTTTAAAAAGTCGCTTTGTGAATTTGGGGGAAAATAAAAGTAGGACGGGTTGGCATGGGGATGTAGATAAAGTGACAGGTGGGTTAAGGGTGCGGGCTAGCGGTAGGGTGTAGGTTTTGGGGGTGGGGTTAATCTTAAATGGTGAATAGGTATAGAAAAAGTTGATTCTAAAAATAGAAGTAAAATGTGAGCTTCCAAATATATCAGGCGGCTAAGGGCAGATTAAATTGTAGTTATCAGATATGGTTTCAGTGTGTTTAAGGAATAAAGTAGTGAGAGCATTGAATAATATAAGATTAAATTTAAATTTAAAAAGCTAGGGAATAGTTAATAAAGAATTTATTTATTTATTTTTAATTTAAAACCAAATTAAGGGTTAGATGAATAATTTGAAGGGACATTAAATGGCCAAAGAGATAAGGGGGGGGGGAAATAATGGGGGGGGGGAAATAATGGGGAGGGGGGAAATAAATTAATGGGAAAAGGGTTAGTGAAATTTAAAGGTCAAGTCTGTTCTACTCAGGTATATTGAAATTTAGGAGAGGGGAACAATGTAAGGGATAAGGAAAGATTGTTAGAAACAATTTGTTTCGATTTCTAGTAATAGGGGTGGAGTTGGGTTGGTTCAATCAAAAATTTGAGTGCAGTGTCAATTTTATAATCTGTGGTTTAAATGGTGAGTGAGTCGTAACAGGGTAACAATTAACAGTTACAGTTTAAATTTAATTAGATATATAAGGGAAACTTGCAAGGGGTTTCCAAGTAGTATGAACATATGATTTGGGGGGGGGGGTGAAATTGGTCAAAGATAAGATAAGTTGAACAAAGAGAGAATGGGCCGATAGAAAGTGGCTCGCGAGTATTTAGAGGGATTAGGATTATTCAAGAATAGGCCAGAATAAGTAGTTATGTAACTAGCTCGAATCAATCAAAATAGTTAAAAAGATTACACAAAGGGGGTTATGGAGGCTATTAAGGAGGTAGAGCAGAAGTGCTAGTAACAGTTTATATAATATAAGTGTTATGGGCCAGGGTTAGATTGAAAAATTAAGCAGACCTGCGTTTTGAAGCTAGTGAGTTAGAGAGCTGATGAGAATTATAGGGGGGTATTAATGGACCCAATTGGAGGGGAATTCAAATGTCGTAGTTAAAATGATAACAAAAAGAAGTTACAGGGGAATATGTTGCAAATAGGAAGAGTCTAAATATAAGGACGATATAGTGGAAGTGTAGGGGATAATAAGGGGGGGGGAAAGAGAGGCCAAGAATGAGTTTGTAGGTGGGATTACGGATAGGAGAAACAATGAGATAAATATAAGGGGTTAGGAGTGGAGCTGAAGCAAAAGGATAAAAAGGAGCTATATTGCAGGAGAGGTATATAAGTTTAGATATTAGGTATGTTAATGATCGGTGGAAAGTTGGAGGAGTAATGTTAGTTCAATCTACTGATAGTTTTCCGGGTAAATGTGGTTATTAGGTGTAATGGTGATGAAGAATTTATTGGGAGGGTTAATTAGTGAGAATAGGGGTGTTAAGAATGGAAGTTACAAGGTTCCCCTGGGATATAGTTTAGAGATTTGTCAGATGTTAAAGAATGGGGGGAGTTATTGGTTGGGAGGAGGAGTGTCAGAGGGAGTGATGAAATTAATGTATTTAAATTTTCGTTTGTGTCTGCAATTTGAAATAAGTTCATTTTTGGAGTTAATGACATTTAAGTTCTTGTGTGCTGTAGCTATCATATAAGTTTCCAAGGTACATAGTTGGCAGAATGCAGAACCAGGAGTATATGAGTTTGACTTTTTTAATATAGACCAACTTAGGGAGTAGGGGGTATTTTTGATGTGAAAGTTTTTTATTAGGTTGGAAAGAGAGGTGCTAGTGGTACCATTACTATTGTGTTTAAAAGAGTAGATATGGTTAGAGATTCGAGTCTTTATGGGGAAAGCACTGGCACCAATATAGGTATGAATTTTATGGGGGGTTATTGTTGTATTATTTGAGTTGTTTATATTATTAGGGGTGCTTACGGTTTGTATGCTCGGATTCAAGTCAACGTTTAAGTTAGGGTTATTAGTTGGGGACGGTAGGGTGTCTTGGGGAATGAGATCGGATCCATTATTAGTTGGTGGTAGTTGTTGGTCAGTGTGGAGAGTATTATTTAGTGGAGGGGGTTGTTGATGGGGATTGTTGAGGGGAAAAGTGGGAGATTGTGTGTTGGCATTATTTTGCATATTGGTATTAATCTGTGTAGTGTATTGTTTAACAGTACAGGAATATATGACGTTACTTTGTATGCAATCACCGTTTAATGGGCATTCTCTGGATTTTTGGCAGTTACAGTTATTAGTGGGGTGTATGGTGGGTGCTGTTTGTTGGGCAGATTTAATTTTTTTGTTGTTAGATGTGATGATGGTTTGTGCTATATTGGGCATTGTGGAGTAAGAAATTTTAATAGAGTTCTTGTTTAAAATAGTGCTGTATTTATGTGGGTGCTTGAACGAGTTATCTAAAATTTTGAAAAATTCCCTAGCTATGTTAGTTTTTACATTGCAATTATAGGGTGGATTAAACCAAATGTTATCTTTTCTTCTAGTTTTTTTATTTTTATTTTCACTGTGTTCTTGGGGGTTAGCTGTTTTAACTATATTAATAGTTTTAGTATGTCCATTTGCATATTTCTTAGGTTTCTTGGGTATCGTGGTGCTAGTTCTTTGTCTATCTTGTGTAGCCATTTTGTAGGTAACGACATTTAAAGGTTTATTCCCCTGGAGGGGGGGATTATTTTCATATTTAATTTTATCAGTGTATCCCGAGTTAAGAAGTGCGTTATTATAGAAACTAGAATTTTGATAGAAGATAGGTTTATTAGCTGAAAGTCTCGAAATTCTATTTGAGATTGAAGGGACTATTGAGTTAATGATGGATTTAGGGTGGTTAGAGTGCTTATGTACGTAAAATAAGGTTAGATTAGGTTTGTGGTAAGGGCTAAATGATTCGGAGTTAAGGTCTAGTGTTAGGTCAAGGAAATTAGATATTCTTTTCTCGGGTTCTATGGTTATGGTTAATCCGAAGTTTTTAAAGAACTTGTGTAGGTTTTTTTTGGTGTTGTTGTATTGTCTGGGTCTCTCTCTAGAGATAAAGAGCGCATCGTCTCTGTAGAGTCCACCGTGTAAGTGTCCGAATTCAAGCTTTAATTGTCTCAATAAATATAATCCTACTAGGTCAGTAACTTGGGCAGAGTCTGAAGCTCCCATGGTGATATCAAAGTTGTTGGGGCTATCTTTCCTAATCCAAAATTTATTGTCAAATTCTAAAAGGGATCTCCTGGCTAAAATTATTAGATTTTTTTCAGAGTCTGTGATATCTGAATTATTCTTAGCGAAAATAAGAGCTTTGTTTAGTAGGATAGGAGAGATAGACTGATAATAATTGTCAATGTCGAAAGTGATGAAGTTTCAATATTTGAACTTTGGTTTTTTCGAAAGCCAACTTATCCATCTGTATTTCTCCTCTGATGATAAGATTTCGATCTTTGAAAAGCCTTGGCTTAAGGAAAGGAAAATAAACACTAGTTTATTACTGACAACCTTGCATTGAACAATTGAAATTTGAAATAAATTTGGACAATCGTCGCATATTTATCAATCTTTTTTCTTCTATCTCTCTCTCTCTCTCTCTCTCTATATATATATATATGTATAAATATATTTACATATGTGTGCATATATATGTGTATATATTATATATATATATTTATATATAAGTATGTATATATATAAATAAATATATGTATATATATACATGTATATATATATATATATATATATATATATATATATATATGTATATCTATATTTATATATATTTATGTATCAGGTTGGAAAGAAAGTAATGTCGTATTTTTTACTTCATCACTTTGCAGCCTCCTAAGTTTTACATAGTTCTAGATTTTTTTGTGAATTGGTGTCTTAATACTTTGTTTTGCCTTTCAGATATAGTAATTAGTTGGAAAATATTAAGTTTAACGGTCGAATCCGTCAAAAATGTATATTAGTGAAGAGCATCTGAGACATTGCATGCTCTATGAATTCAAAAAAGGAAACTCAGCTGCAGAAGCCACAAGGAATATTGGAACTGTCTATGAGATAAATATTCTGAATAATCGAAAATGTCAACGGTGGTTTGCAAAATTATCTTCTGGAGACTTTTACCTGTCAGATCAGCGACGTTCGGGAAGGCCAAAATCAATTGATAAAGATGCCATTAACTACGCTGTGGAGGTCAATCCAAAGTTAACCAGCAGAGAATTAGCTCAACAATTCAATACAACCCATACCACAATTATTTCATGCCTTCACGAGTTAAGAAACGTTTCAAAACTTGGACTCTGGGTTCCCCACGATTTGAATGACGCCTAACGTAATCAAAGATTGACTGTTTGCACATCTTTGCTTTCGAGGATTCATCGAGAACCATTTTTGCAAATAATTGTGACTAAAGTCCACAGCCTGTTCCAAAACAAGGACTACACGCAAAGAAGGTTATGCTCTCTTTATGGTTAGACATGAGAGGACTAATCTATTATAAGTTACTAGAGACTAA
>OY744544.1:58730824-58733324 GCA_963556195.1 Sepiola atlantica | reverse complement strand
GGAGAAATTGGAATCGAAGGGGAGACTGACATCACATAACGCACTGCAATGATGAAAACAACCGAAATCTTAAGAAAAATCTTCGAATGCGGAAACCAATCAACATAACAAACGAACGCTAACCAATCACAGGTAAGTTGACATAGAAACAAAACGTAGAAAGAATAAAAGACGAACTGAAGAGACCAGAAACTGTCATAAATCCCAGAAACTGCCATCCCCCTCCCCTCATAAGACACACACACGCTAGTACCACACAAAATGGTCATGGATGGCCATGGAAGATGGAAAGACTAAAAGAAGGAGAGCACCTACCAGACCTCTACTGAAATGTAAAGGAAACTTATTGCCATTCAAATTCTCAAATAAAAACAACGGTCGTTATCAGCAAGAAATCAATGGTAAACTGCTGTTGCGATAATGCAACATGATTTGCAAGGGTTATCGAAAGAGACAGAAAGTGCCAGAAATCTAGGAAGACTTGTTATCACTCAGACTCTAGGGAACATGACATTTTATTGACAGTGAACAATCACTGATAATGACTTGTGTGAAATATTTTTAGTGAGTAAATAATAATAATAATAATAATAATAATAATAACACCAACAATAATAAAAATAATAATAATAATAATAACAACAACAACAACAACAACAACAACAACAACAACAACAATACTACTACTACTACTACTACTACTACTACTACTACTACTACTACTACTACTACTACTACTACTACTACTAATAATAATAATAATAATTTATTATATAAATGACAGTTTATATGTGTATCTCTGTGTGTGCCCGTGTCCAGATAAAAGTGAGAAACTACACAAGCCACACCAACAAAGCTTATATATTCTTTTCAGCATTGCCTCGGACAGAATATGTGCATGTTATTTTTGTAATATTCATTCTTTTAGAGGTTATCAGGAACAATGTTAATCATTTAGAGCGATTTTTCATCAACCTTTGGTCTGAAACCAAACTAAAATACACTTTCTTGGCTTTCAGGATGAAATCAAAGTGTAGTATCTGTTTTGTTCTCGGCTGGAGGAGGAGAAATCTTTCTTGATTTAGAGGGGGAAGAAGGTAGGGGGAGCAGATGTGGGGAGAGAAAGGGAAAATGGTGAAAAGAGGAGAGAGGGAAGTGAGTGTAAGATGTAGGGGCGAAAGTGGAAGAGGGAGGAGAGAGTGAGAGAAAAGAGAGAGAGGGGGGGGGGGAGAATGGAAGGGATGGGGAAGGGCATAGCGAAATAAATAAATAGACAGATAGATAGATAGATAGATAGAGAGAAAGAGATGTTTTAATAGTAGGGGTGGGACGTAATGGGTGAAAATTTCAGATGCATGCGAGTAGTATTTTTTGTGTTCATTTATACATAAATAACACAAAACAATCAAACATTTTGAAAATTTTGCAAAATTCAGAAGGTGCAGGCCACTAGTTTTTGGCTATTTTACATTCATGAAAACCCTTTCACAGCCTGAAAATGGCCCTAAATTAAAGTACTATATCAGATTTAACCATCTATATCCATTCATAGCTTTTGAGGATGTTTTAGGACCTGCAGTGTCGCATGAAACCACTTTTTCACCGAAACATGATGGATTTTGTGTCCGGTAGAGCTCTAACGGTTATTTTTGGCGTGCACCTTCTGAATTTTGCAAAATTTTCAAAATGTTTGATTGTTTAGTGTTATTTATGTATAAATGAACACAAAAAATACTACTCGCATGAATCTGAAATTTTCACTCATTACGCACCACCCCTATTAATAGAAAGATGTTAGACACACTTTTTAATTGTTCTATTTTATTGTCTATGCCCCACGGGCAACGCCGGGACGCCTCGCTAGTAATATTAACAATGAAGAGAGGACTGACACTATACAACGCACGGCAGAATAAGGTAACATTTCCATGAAATTCTGATGAGCGTTTTTTCATGAACTTTTCAACAGAGAGACATACAAATGGCGGTCTTATTGAACAATTGCAGCACCTGTTGTGCGAGAACAATTTTCTGACCATTAGAAATTAAATGACAAATTGCAGCCGCTTGACCAATAGGTTAAACACCTATCAGCAGTCTAAGTAACCTAATTTTCAGTTAGCAACCAAGAACTTCAGAATTAGTGAACTTTAGTGAGTGATTTATACAGGCAATAAAACAACTAGTTTTATCCAAGTTATTTCCTCTGAATTATACTGACCAATGGGAGAATGCACTCTCTACTTCAGGAAATAAAAACAATTAAATTGCCTCCACGTGAGAATTTAGAAAACCGGATTTATTCTCTTTTTCCTATCTGAGAGAATTTGAGGCACATATAACTTTAAAAAAAAAAGCTCAGTAGGAAAAGCAATTTGAAAAAATTACTCAGCTGAGGTAGAATGTGGAGAATATGGTCTGCAAACTTTAGAAATAAAAATTTCGCCCTTAAAAGTGAAGATCGATCCGGAATTCGAGTTAAACAAAACTTGAATTGTCT